>CM057337.1:87310581-87910581 GCA_030015575.1 Agapanthus africanus
GTAGCATATGCATCTACATATATAGAAGGGTCTATCATGTTTTTAATTAGACTCGTTACATCGGATGGTATCTGTGTAAATTCGAAACAAATAGCTAATGTGAAGCATAAGGATTCAATGCAATAGGAAGCTGTACCTCTTTCTTAATATAGCATTGTTCTTCGACCTTGATTTTCTTGTGCCCCATGATTTCAGAGGCTTTGACAGTGTTCTTGAAATCTTTGTTGTCCTCAAGCGTTCTACAAAGTCCAAAAGCTTCCAATAAGTTAACATGAATCATTTCACAGGATAATGTTGCATCAACTATAAACACCATGTCCATGGAAAAGGAAACTTTTAGGAAGGTTTACAGTTACTTTGTTAGATCGAATCATTAAAAACATTGAAAACTTGTTGACCAGTATTACACATTTTAAACATTTTGTAGACGAACAAACAACTACAAGGAAATGCCACTTTATACAATTATAAGTTCAATTGAAACTAGCTTCTCATATGAATTGGAATATATGTCAGCAACATTTTATATATTTTTGTCTACTGGCAATTAAATGATAACCTCGATCATGGTATTTATATGTATTTTGGAATATCAATTTTATATTTATTTAATTGCTATAACATATTGTGGGCTTGTAATCTCCTCCTGTTAAGATTTCAATCTCTGATTTGTATCAAAGATCTGGTATCTAGTGCTTGAACGCATCCTATTAACAGTGCTTAAGGTTTTGAGGCCATTTTCACATGACACCAAATGCTCCTTCTAGTCACAAATTAAACACATTTTAAGAAATAGAAGACCGAATTAGAAATCATACATTATACCCTTCAAGTGTATGTATTACCATGTGCCTTTACAGACTAGTAGATACATTATACCCTTCAAGTGTATGTATTACCATATAAACTTCATGTGTTTGTCAAACTCGTCATACGCTTGAAATGAACTTATTTGCAGTTCACCCTTAAGTTATTGCCATCTCTTAGAAAAATGAATATTATTAATCAATATGAAACAATAGTCAAGAATTTCCTCCAAGCAAAATTTTGATATTATAAAAATAAGGGTTTATGGGTAAATTGTTTAAAAATCCCCAGCCCTTTAAAAACTTGTGAGAAACTAATTGGGTTTTTCCAACATGTTTGAAAACCCCGTAGGCCCATCAATTTTTCCTGAAATTCTCTAAGGTTTGTATATTTTGGTATATCACAAAACCATCCCTTGTGACCCATGTGCGCAAATACAAAGAGACAGCTGCCAATTTGTTTGCAAAAAATATGCAGTTGAGTTGCCTGTTACTTCTATGCCTAATTGTGTTTTGTTACAGGCAAAACATAAACATGTATGAAGGGAGAGGACAAACTCAGATTGATGGGATGCAAGTGCATTGCTTTGATGCGTTATTCTGTCAAGCAGGTTGCGTAGTGGCTGAATGATTGAAGCTCAATTCATGCAAAGGGTAGGAGGAAAAAAAGGATTCATCAGGATTGTATAGGATTAAAAAACCTCCGCAGAGTATACTTTACATTTTTTTAGCTATAGAAACTGCTAATTGCTATGTGTGCCTCCTGATCCTCCACTTGACTGCATCTGTGGCAAAATCGAGGATAGAAGAACATTAGATGATGGGAATTTGAGATAAAGATACTTATAAAAGAAAAACTATGTTGATCATAACTTACAGCCTTTTTCTGTATTCAGATGGCTTCGGCAATTGTTCTAAGGCATCTTCAATCCTATGGACAAAACAATGAAACATAAATGATAAAAAAAATGGCATAGAAAAATAAACAAAGTGCCAAATTGTGCTTTTCGTAGAAGTACAGTGAAGACCTTCCCCTGCTATGGTCGAAATTCAAGCTCCTTTGTTCAGAAAGTAACATGAGGGCGTGTTCATCACTTAGGTGGGGCATCTCATAAGATTTCTCTAAACAAGGCTCATCTTTTATTTTTCCATCAAGATGGCTTTTCCGATCCATGATTGAAGAAGAGAAAGGGCTATAGCTTCGTTTGTATCGATAGGTTGGTATAAGGGAAAGTGGCCTTGGTTCGAATTAATGCATGTATATCTAGATAGAGGAAAAAGGAGAGGAACCCTGCAATTAGACAAATAATGACTAAATATTTGGTTCTTTAACAACAAAATGGACTTGTGTAACATTAATTAATGTAAGGTCCTAAGTGCATATGTATGTATAGTATGATGTATGATATGTGCATGTTAACAAGATGCACACACAAAAACATACCCACACATGATTATTCATATTCCTAGCAAGTTGTATGAGAAAATGCCTAATCAAAATTGTTATTTAACTTATTTCTATGAGGGCATGCGCCGTTTCAAGAAAAGATATGAAGAATGCGACACATTATAGTTGAAAAGTTTCAGAACTTTATGTCTTATTTACGTTTATATCTGGGGAGAATTCGATGCTTGTGGAGACACATGCGGCGAAAAAATACCAGTACCTAATTTACTGACCATTATAGTAAACTAAAGAGTTATAAGTCATAGCTCGTTTGCAACTTTTTCCGTACATGACAAACCACTTATATGCCGTCTAGTGCCGCTTATTTATTTTATATTCCATTTTTAGTAATCATCGCTCTTTTCACCTGTCTCTTTGGATGGGTAAACCATTACTGTGGAGTTGGTTCCTTATTTCGTTTGACATAAGATGCCCCTAAAAGCTATCCTTATCGAGTCACAGCATGTAGCTGAGTTACCTTACCTTGCAAGCGCAATGTGCTTATTCAAATGCTAAGGTTCTGACACTTGAGATAATAGTGACGGTAATAATAACTATAAGAACATGAGCTATGTTTTTACATATTGTATATTTGAATTCTGAAATAAGCTAAATAAGCTACAAAGTATATAACTTAATTATAGCGTATAAGCTAGAAAGCAAATGCATAAACTTGTTCTCATAAGTTCATGAATTTTTAGATAATTAGAAATCCACCCTAGTTCATTTTGCAAAAAGATGTATAAACAATTTTGATCTCTCGAAACTTAGTTGATTCAAGAATCTGATAAGGATTATGTGCTGGTCAGGTACAGCTAATTATTGGCTGTAGATGAACTTAATCTAGAACAAAATTTAAATTTTAAATTCAGTCTCTTCTTTTTATGGTACTTTATAATGTCACTCACATTTTTGCAATAATCTGTTTCCTTTTAACTTAGGTGGTATATTCATTTATATAATTCATATCTGATGCCTATGTACAGTGTTTCATCTGTATCTGTTTCATCTTCCTTAAAATTTAAAAGGAAATTATTAATTCCACTTTCCAATTCAGTGAGATGCATAACCCTCCTCTCTCTATTGGCTCATGTTTGAGATAGAGGACAGAGGAGGATGAATTTTGAAAGATGAAGGATTGAAGAGATGCATTACGAATCTTGTATAGAAATTTGAAAACGCCGAAACGAAAAGACCGATTTGACCTGGTTATTTGATTATACCAATGCAGTAAAACCTGAAAACTGACAAAATCAGTTGGAACTCCAGGTTTGACCGAGTCACACTTTATGAGACACAGTTGTAGAAGGCTACCCAAACTTGAATCCTACTCATTTTGCAGATTAATTAAGTTTGGATCGAAGTTTTAGACCCGTTTTACCCTTGGACTTGAGCTTTGTTTTGAACAATAAGACATAAAACCTTTGAATGCAACAAACTAGTATCTGAGCTTTGATGCTGAGTTGTTGAGGTTATAACTTTCGAGATAGCTTTGGTAGACTACAGATGTGAAGATGGAAGCCGAACATTTGTCCCTTATTTTTAAGTGTCAGCGCTTCATAGCATTACTGTTCTCAATTATAGTTGAATTCCAAAAATGAGATAATTATTCAGACATATAATTTTAACTCCTTGCATGCATATCACCATGGATGGGCTAAAGTTCGTGCTTTATGTGTGCCTTTTTTTATTTGTTGGTCATTACTCTTAACTTTGAATTTGCATAATTTGGAGTTAAATTGCTAAGCTAAATTTTTGCTCAAGACAGACAAATTTTGCAGAACATGAAACTAGAGCATCGGGAGCGACAAGTCCGTTGGTTCAAACCATGCTCTAATTTTCACAAAACAAATTTTATGGTGAAATTCTTTGTATAATTGGAAATCAGCATTTTTGGGTAAAAAAGAAGCTGACACCTTTCCCCCTTTTTTATGTGTCCTTGATCATGATTTCACATCCAAGAGACTTGTCTATCCAGAAAAAATTATTTGTCTATCTGCTGTTGTGCACACTTTTGGTCTACATATCATCGTTAATCTTAATAATGACAGAATTTTCAATAAGGTTCATTCGAGTTATAAGGATGGACCCATGCGGGCCCACTTCCTCCTCAAAAATATAGGGTGCCTCTTTTCTTTCTTTTTGTTGGTTACTTGAACTAGTGATTTCCATGCCACAATTTTCCAGGCCTACCAGCGCTTCTCACCTGTTTGTGTAATTTCTAATTAGTGGAATGTCTTCAATGCTGCATCTCATCTCATAGCATCTCATTTCATTTGAAAGTAAGCATTAACTCATTATGAATACTCAGTTTCTTTCCTACTTAAATATTCACCTCTAGCTTACTATTTACTTAAATTGTCACCATTCAAATAGGATGCATGAAACAAAATGAGGTGCATGCTAGGTAATACCCTCAACTACCTTTGTTTCACACTAAAGTACCTTAAACAATTTTAATTGCACTAAAGTACCTTAATCTAATTATGTTATGTTAATGGAATTTTGTGTTTTACCTTTTTGATTCTTGCTATATCAAACATCCTTTTCCATGTAGTGGAAGAACTAAAATGAGAGGATGGGGCAGCAGGAGTTAACTTTGAATGAAACAAGTATAACGGTGTCGACGAGGAGTTTGGAAGAGGTGGGGGGAGGCGGCAGAGGTGGAGAAGAGGAGGTGGTGGTTGAGGAGAGGTGGAGGAGGTGGAGCAGGGGAGGAGGAGGAGAAGAGGCATACGCAACGGAGGAGGTGGGAGAAGAGACGAGAAAAAAGAAAAGGAAGGAGGAGAGAGGAGGCAACGTAGTACGGGATAGAGGGGAGGATGGCGAAGGAAAAGGAAGAGAGAAATGCCAAATAATCATTCAGGTAGAGGTATTGTTTGGACCCACAACACATGGATGCACATGAGCTTTTAATATAGTGTGACTCTATCCAAAAACCTAAAATCATATGAGGAGTTGTCCCATCTTATATCTTATATCTATATGCATCCCACAATTTTCTTGATATGGGACTATATATTCCGACATTTTCAACATAAGGTATTGTAGTGAAATTAAAATTGTTTAAGGTATTTTAGTGAAGAACAACAACAGTTGAGGGTATCTTCGTGTAATATCCTAATATCTTTACAGTTTGTCCTGTTGAACATTGATATTTATGATTGATGTTCAGGAATAAGATTAAAAGTTCTAGTTATATGTACTATCTCCATGTTAATTAACCATGCATAACCATTTTTCCTCTAAAAAGAACAGATTAAAGAGTTCATCTCAAATTTATCAGTCGCACTACCAACCTTTTTATGCAATCAGGCCAAAAAAAAAAATGCCTACATTTTTCATGAATGGATGCACCGCATTCTTTCAAGACTTAACAGTTAACACATCTTCGATATATTCCTTGTACCCTGCAAATCTTAATAAGCACATTGGTTAATTGATAAATAACACAATTTTTAATATCTGCTGAATAACTAATTACTGCCCCGGGAGTGCCACTATTACCTAGCCAGTGTAAAGCCTCTTGTAGCTGAACAAGAGCCCCCCCCCCCCCCCCCCCCCGCGGATTGCATCAGAATACGGCCTACTCTTCTGAAAACCCTCTTCCAAGGATATACTGCATGCTATTATTAAGCAAACAAAATTATTTTATCTGCATAATACCTGATTGTATATATACTGCTTCTTATTATCAAATGAACAATTTTATTAATATCTTTTTTCTATAATTATAATCAAACTTGTTTTCTATATATTTTTCGAATCGGGACCTCAAAATTAAACCCGACTGCAAACTTTTATCGATAATAACTTGAATGGGGAATAAAGACTATGAGAATGGGAGAAGATACTATTTTGTTTAGCGCTACATTGAAGGGATACCCATATTGTAAATGAAGCAGATAAGCCTTATTGTTTCATAGAGCGCATGGGCCTATATATTCTGCATCAAATTGTAAGTTCAATCCAGAGAAAAAGATCCCAACAAACATATATAAGAAATAAAAACGGCAGCAGCAGCAGCAGCAGCAGGAGGAGGAGGATATGGAAATGAAGTTGTTGCAAGCCCACAAATTCTGCTAACTGGTTGGTATTGTTATAGCTGCATGCAATTCCTGTTGGTAAATAACATTTAACATGAGAGAAGATAGACCACGGTGAAACTACCGATATAGGTTACATCAAATTAGTAGAGCTAGGAGGTGAAAAGTTTGATTTCTATTGGAAATGATTGACTGCATGATATTTTTCTGCTCATTCTATTCATGTTTTTAACCCTTGGAAGCTTACACGTATGCTCAGTTGTAATCGCAGCCTCGCTGTTCTTATTTCCTCTCCTTTTATTTTGTTTCAGCCAACCCCAAAGGTTGGAAAAAAGAGTTGTTGTTGTTGTTGTCGGTCGTCATTATTCTTGATGTATTTATTTATTAACAATCATTCGCTATAAGCCTTCAAGTCCTTATCAGGGTATTTTATCGATGTCGCTCGATTGTAAACTTTCTTAGCCTTTACCACAATGACCTTTCAGGCACATTGATGGGCTATATACCTTGCTGCCTCTCACAATTTGACCTTGAGAAGTAAAAGTTTCCATCTCCAAGCATTATTTTCATGTCCAATACTAATAATTTCTACACATAGCATTATCTTTTCTGTGCAGCAGAAGGTAGAGGTTGTGTCGCTGCAATGGTGTGGTGTTCTCTATCAAGATCCCTCGAAATCTCACATGGCTTATGCTAAATCAAGTGTACTTATTCTAACTCACTTCCTTTTGTAATTTAAATTTAATTATGGTTCAGGCTCTATGAATTTATATTAGAACAGTTAATTGAGTGTGGTGTGTGCTGAATCCAACGCCTAGGACGTTTAAGGTGCTCCACTTGGTCTCAACTATCGTTTTGATAGTTTGGTACGCTATCCTAACTTTCTCTCGTGCTCTGCGTTAACTTTTGATTATTTATCTACTTTAAAAAGTAGAATAAATGATATTATGATAGTATAGGAAAATTAACTTTGCAAATTTTTATCTGGATGCATCGTGCCGCAACATCACCTGGACTGCAATATAATTCAGTGACATGCCATAGAACGTATAGAGGGATATGTGCATGAAATTTTCAGCTTGAAAAAGTTTCTCTTAAAGATGTATATGTGAAAAGGACACATCTAAATGGTGCATTGTGAAAAATTAATAGTGGTAATGGTATGAATGATTACCAATATTTTTCCTGAGCTGAGAAGATTTTTGTAGTTTTGAATTTTATAGTGGTAGGAGAGACTATGTTATTTAAGTTGCAACATGTAGTACATATAGGAGATCTGATCATGCTAACAACCAGACAAAGGTCATCTACATGAATATTTTCCTTCCATTAAAGCTTTATAAGGGCCATCTCGTAGATTAAATTAACAATTAGCTTTTTTCTGTTACCAACATCCATATTTGTTTAGCATGATTACTTCTTGTTGCTCCATTAACTTCAATTTGCTACTTTTCCTAACTACTGCACTTATAAACCTTTGTTGCAAAACCCAAACCATCTAAATCGGTTCCCTCATTTTCTATGAGAACCTCTTTATTTTTCTTGGACGCTATTCGGGAATTGAACTGGTGAGCTATCACTTTGGAGAGGAAGGCATTACTCCAAGAGCTCCGTTCCATTGGTATTTTCTATGAGGACTGCTAAAAAGGATCTAAGAGAAGAGCGTCTTCTCCCCGCTCTTTACACTTCTTTTTGTTTTTCACCTTTCTTTTTCAAGATGGTTGTTTTTAACTCTCTGCACTTTTGAAAATAATCAAAAGGAGATAATTTATTGGCATAAGAAATAATTAAGAGTCCATACAAATATATATAGTGAGAGTTATAGATCATATTTCAATCTAATAACAAATTATATCATAACTAATATAATAACTACTCAAACCGATAACTAAATATAATAACTATATATTTGCATAACAATATTCATAACACCCCGCAAGCTGGAGCGTAGATATCAATCATGCCAAGCTTGGACAGAAGACGGGTGAAAACCGGTCGAGAAAGAGTTTTCGTAAGAATATTTGCTAGTTGAGCTGCAGAGGAAACATGTTGGAGTGCAACCGCTTTATCTGTCACTTTGTCACGAATAAAATGACAATCTATCTCGATATGTTTGGTCCGCTCATGAAAAACTGGATTATCAGCAATATGAATTGCGACCTTGTTATCATATAAGAGTGTAGTCGGAAGAGAAAAAGGAACTCTAAGATCTGTCAAAAGAGAGGTAAGCCATACCAACTCAGCAATTGTATACGCCATAGATCTATGCTCAGGCTCTGCAGAAAAACGAGCAACTACATTTTGCTTCTTATTTTTCCATGTAATCAAGTTTCCTCCTAAGAAGACAATATAGCTATTAGTGGAACACCGATCATCAACAGATCCAGCAAAGTCAGCATCCACAAAAGCTGTGAGCGACAATATAGATGGTTTGTAAAGAAGACCTTGTCCTGGGAAACCTTTGATGCATATGAGAATATGCTCAACTGGCTTAATTTGAGAGGTCAAAGGATTATGCATATATTAACTCAATGTGCTAATGGCAAAGACAATGTCTGGTCAAGCAACAGTAAGATAAATAAGCTTCCCAACTAGACGTCGATATCGTCACGGGTCAAGTAGTGGAGAATCCAATGGAAAGTTTAATCGAGATAACTTGACCGAGGAATCCATGGGGTGTTTGCTGGTTTACATCTTAGAAATCATGTCTCAGATAGAAGATCAAGTGCATACTTGAGCTGAGAGAGCTGCAATCTACCAGAATTCCGTGACACTTCAATTCCAAGGAAATATCTAAGTATCCCAAGATCCTTGGTATGAAAGTGTGAAACCAAATGTTTTTTCATCTTTGAGATGCCTGTTCCCTGATAAAATATCAGGAAATTCTCCAATGGGGTATCACGTGCTCACACGTGACCAAGGGTCACGTGCTGACACGTGATGGTTTCCTGGGACTCTATTATAACAGAATTAAATTCTAATCAAGCAGGCAATTAGTGGAGTCACGTGCCACCACATGACGGGCCTTTAAAACCCACCAAAAGGGATTAAAAGATGTAATAAGACACTAAAGAAAAACCCTAATGGGGCATCACGTGCTCACACGTGACCAAGGGTCACGTGCTCACACGTGACCAAGGGTCACGTGCTGACACGTGACCAAGGGTCACGTGCTGACACGTGATGATTCCTTAGCTCTGTTAAAAGGCAGAATTAAATTCTGAATAAAATGTTTAATCAAGAGGGTCACGTGCCAACACGTGACAAGCTCCTAAGCTCTTTAATCAATAGAATTAAATTCTATTTAATAATCAAATAATGGGATCACGTGCCAACACGTGATAGACTTTTAAAAGCTTTCTGAACTAATAGAATTAAATTCTAATTAAGGGAAATCAAAAAAACCTAACTGGGAAAATATTTCTTTAAATCTTTCCAAACAAAAAATATGGTGCTCTGTAAAATAGAGTACCGTGGATTAAAAATCCAATGGTGATTAAAAATCACCAATTTATGGAAAAATTTTATACGAGGAAAGATTTCTCTGAAATTCACCAAGAATAACAAACAGAATATCTTCTGGATTAAAAATCCAATAGTGAATAAAATTCACCGAGTGATCTAAAAGATCATGTTAGTTACAAAAACAACCAAAATCTTTCAATAAAAAATTCACTAAACAAATTGATTCTTTTCTTTCTCCTATAAATAGGAGCCAAGAAGAGAAGATAAGGGATCTTTAGAATTTTGATTTTCTGAAAAAAAAAACAACAGAGAGAAAAAAGAGAGGAGAATTTAATTCTCAAGAGAGAAAAGAAGTTCTTTTCAGAGAAATGAAGTTCTTTTCAGAGAAAAGAAACCCTAGGTAAGAAAGGGGAAAGAGATCTAAGTTCCATAAAATAAAAAGAGAATTTAATTCTCAAATTTAAGAGTTTAACTCTTCTGATTAAGAACTTAGTTCTTCTTTTGGTTGAAGATCTGCAGAAGAAGATCTCCCCAAAAGTTGAGAATTTAATTCTCATCGGGAAAATTCTGCCATGCAGATCCAAAACTTAGTGGGAGAATTGAGTTTAAGGAATTTAATTCCTCCAAATACATAGGAATTTAATTCCTCCAAATAAAACCAGGGTTCAACCCTGCATGAGAATTTAATTCATCCAAATAAAACTAGGGATTAACCCTATATGAGAATTTAATTCTATCAATTTCATAGGAATTTAATTCCTCAAAATAAAACTAGGGTTCAACCTTGCATGAGAATTTAATTCTCCTTAAATTCATAAGAATTTAATTCCTCTAAATGAAATTAGGGTTTAACCCTACATAAGAATTTAATTCTTCCACATGTATAGGAATTTAATTCTTCTAAAACAGAATTAGGGTTTAACCCTACAGAGAATTTAATTCTTAAAACAAGAGACTTAAAGCTCTCCATGCACGTAAAGAACCGGGTCACGTAGTGACACGTGATCCCCATCCTCAATAATCAGAAAAGTAGGAACAAGACTAGGTCACGTGTTCCCACGTGACCCTTAAACAGACTCCCAAAAATAAGAAGGAATTAGCCCAGAGGCAATGCCTCACGTGCTCCCACGTGACCTTCAAAACAAAGAGAATAAAGGCAAATGCAGTACTGATTTTGGGCGCTCTCACGTGTCCTCACGTGACCCCTAATAAACACTTTAATAATCAATACATTGATATACATCACGTGCCAACACGTGATGGCCAGAAGATCAGAAGTGTTCAACACTTATTTGCAGATTTTCAAATAAAATAAAGGAGGTCTGGCCCCATCTCAGGTGCCTCACGTGACCCCTTCCTTTCTAGTGTTTAACACTATTTTGAGCATTTTGTCTCCAGTGTTTAATACTGTTTTAAATACATCACGTGAGGACACGTGACCGCCAGATGTCCTTTAGTGTTTAACACTATTTTAAAGCCAGCTTAGCCCAAATTGGCTAAGTTTTCCAGAGACAAATATCCCCTTCAAATGAGTCTTAAAACCCAGAGCTATAATATTTAATGCTCAAAGACAAAATGTTATCAGAGCCTTCAAACTCTTGTTTAGCATTGCTAAATAATGAGGGGCTGAACCCAGGCAAATGTTCAATAGCCCAACAAAGGGCCAACATTTCAAACTTAATTGGATTTAGCCCAAATTGTCCATAAGTCCTCAATTCAGATTTAACTGAGCCAATGTGCTCATAATCTAATTAATTGATCTTAGTTCCAAATTGGACTATAGATCTCCCAATCAACTTTGGTTCAAGGGTGCATCTCTTCACTCCTTTGATATTTGTCGTTGTAATCCTTCAACGTCTTCAGAGAGGTGACGGGTCCCGACAACCACACATTTCACAGACTATGACGTTTTTAAACTGGACCGTGGGGTCCCTTTAAACCCACGGACTATGATGTCCTTAACCTCGGACTGTGGGGTCCCTTTAAACACACGGACTATGATGTCCTTAACCTTGGACCGTAATGTCCTTAAACTAATAATGGACCGCAAATTCCCTAAATTAAACAACAGAGCCCAAATGCTCTCTTGTTGGATCTAAATGATCCCATTAAGTTGATCTTAGCCTAAAAAATTAGACTAACGTATCCTTAATATACGTTTAAATTGATCTTACTCTCAAATGAGACTAATGTATTCTTAAACCCAACCCCCAAACCCAAATCTAAGAAAATACGGATTTGGACTAATCCACGCCCTACGGGCGACAACATAAATTAGTCTCCGTATACAATCCACGGGCAACCAAAAACAAAACAAACACCTACGACACGAAGTGATTATCTGGAGAATGGGTAAGTTGTTACCGCGATGCGGTAGCGTAATTAACTGTAAGGGCTTGCGCCTGCAGGGAAGAGCGTCCCCACAATCAAAAACCCCTCAAATGAGAGGGAATCTGACGGAATCTGCTACATCGGCCGCATCCGTTTAAACCTTCGATACGTGGTGTCATAAATCAACTCGGCATCTTCGGAGAGGTGGACGGATAGCACCAATTAGCATCTGCCCCGAAATTCAGGCGAGACGTTTATCGTGTCTCCGATTTTCGGTGGGGAACAGATTCTGGCACGTCCGGTGGGACCTTTTCCTCTTTCCACTCCACACTTCGTGTGTCGTGTTCGCGAATGAATCGCGGTTTGGTATGATTGCCCTTGGATTCGAGGTACTAAGATTTGGTGTCTTGCTCTGTGCAGAAAACGAAAGATCAATGGATTCTACCTGCACAAAATGCTCCAGCTGCAACTGCAACTCCCGTTCCGCCTCATCTGGAGGTGTAACTTACGGGCCCTAGGCGGCCTCCCTATTCACGATGCTTGTGGACCAAGTAACTCAGGCCACCACTGGGCTGTTCTTTGGGATTATGATCCCGCCCATGAATTTCAATGCCCCGATGCTATCAGAAGAAGCCCCAAAGAAGTCGGTCTTTGATCGACTTACTACTACTGCGGCCCCTCTCAACAGGTTGCCCAACTCCACTGCCTCAGTTTTCAGCAGACCGGGCCAGAACGCTAACAAGCCCGCGATACCTGAAGCAGCCATCCCTAAGCAGATAGCCATCCCGGCTCAAGCGGACGAAATCATCGGAGATGATTCTTCTGCCAAGAAGTCAGTCTTCACAAGGCTGGCCATTCCGGCTTCTGCTCCAGGCGAAGTCCCCAAAGCTGCTTCCCCTGCCCAGAGGTCTGTCTTTGACAGATTAAACATTGCTTCTCAACGGACATCGGTCTTTAAGATGCTGACGCCGGCAACAACCCTTCGCCAACACAGGGGGCATGACGAAGTCGCCCCTACAGCTGAGACAATCCCATCCGCACGACATGCTCGACGTCGCCACTGGCGCTGAGTAAGGAAGGCTGGGGCAGCTCCCCTTCTGGACTAACTCCGCCAGCTCCGATGGTGGAAATCAATGCTGTTGTTCCAATTGGGAACAACTTTGAACCGCTTAGTAGGGTTCCCAAGAACTCTTCGACTGCCGTGCTGAAGAGATCTCCTCCACCTATGGAGATTACTACAGAAAAGAAGACGGAGCAGCCCCCTCAGCGGCTGTCCTCCAAAATTTATAAAGTCCGGCGACAGGTCCAGGAATCGGTGATTAATCAGGACTACTCTCTCCGGCCAAAGAAGCTCAAAGATCAGCAAGAAAAAAGTCATCTTGTGGTACCACAGAAGACGTCATCCGTCTGGGTGCCCGCTGCAATGGCCCCCTCGACTTCAACTGCTCACAAGAGAAGGAGGCCACAGAAAGCTCCCGTGAATGCGGCAAAACGCAAGGACGTCGAATCTAAACGCCCCAAGTCCGAGGGCATGGTAATACATACCGTTTATATGGCTTCCGGAAATGAAGAAAGCCGTGCTTCTACGGGTCATCGACCGCTTACCCGATCGATGACGAAGGCTCAGGAACAACAGCAGCAGAAACTTCAGGAGATGCTGACTGCAATGGCCGCACTCACTGGGCCAAAAGAAAATCCAGAGACCGCGGAGCAGTGTCGGGAACAAGAAACCGATACTGAGTTCCTCCGAAGAATGCTCGAGAGGAAAGAAAAAGAGGCTGCGGAGCAAGCAGCCAATATAAAACGAATGGCTCTTTTGTTCTAAGACATGGATGGGATGATGTTACAGCCGGAACCTCCAGCTGAAGACCCCCCCATCATCATTGAAGACGACAGAGGGGAAACATCGAACCCTCCTCAAGCTCTTTCAACAGCCAAAGAGAAGACCATCTCCAAGACCGCTTTAGATGATTACATTGCTCAGCAAATACGAGCTCACTAGGCAAACGAAGCGGCTGGACAGGTCGTTAAGACTGGGCGACCCTATCCAGGCTGGTATGACCAAATAAAGTACCCGCCGGGATATACGATCCCTAAATTCCACGTATATAAAGGGACGGGGAATCCACATCAGCATGTCGCTCAATTCAGAGCCTTGTGCGGCAACACCGGGGGTGACGATAAACTTCTGCTCCGCCAGTTTGTTGGTAGCTTGTCGGAGACGGTATTCGAGTGGTATTCTGAACTTCCAAATGACTCTGTCAAGACATTTGCGGAGATGGAACTGCTGTTTACGTAGAGATTCGCGAGCGCTAGCGAGCATACCCCGATTACCGCATTAATTAACGCCACGGTGAAGCCAGGCGAAACTTAGGTACAATACGCAATACGGTGGCGAAATTTATGGTCAAAATATGAGCAGCGCATCGAGGAAGCGCCGGCAGTGGGCATGTTCGTGGGCACTCTGGACCCTCAGGCAACTATTTCCCAATTCATGAAATTCTTCAAGCTGATCACGCTCCAGGCCTTGATTGACAAACTGGCCCAAATTGACCAGATGGGTCATAGACCGTCTCCTTCAAAGCTGGAGCCACGGAACGAAAAGGGCAAAGGGAAAGCGACCTTCGTCGCGAATACTCAACAGCAGCCCAGTGGCCCAAAAATAACTGACCGCCTAGACGAGAGGCGGCAATTCTATAACGAGAAGATGAAGCGCCCTTATTCGTTTCCCCGGGACAAAACGAAGAGATTGTTCGAGCTAGCGGTGTGCAACAAGCTTATCAATCTGCCGAATCCAAAACGACCGTTGCAACCCGGCGAGACTAATAGTCCCAATTATTGCCCCTACCATCAAACGGTAAGCCATCCAATTGAGGATTGGTTCATCTTTAAAGGCTGGATCGAAGACCAATACCAACAGGGCAAGTTTGTGCTGTCCGAGAATTGGAAGGTGAACCCACCACAGCCACACGCTCCCAAGAGGACGGACACACCGGAGGCATCATGCTCTTTCATAGAAGAAGCTCCATGGGAGGTCGCTTTTTCAGCTAAGACGAAAAGAATGCTGAAGGATCTCCAAACATGCTCGGTGATCAGGTGGAAAAATCCACTGGAACCCGAGATCATCGAGGGAATGCTGAAACCGCGCCCAACTCCAAAGATTGGTGGTGATAGTCAAAGCACTCACACCCAGCCGTCAAAGTCTTCGAAGAAGAAGAAGAAGATCAAAAAGCCCGTGAAACCTGGAGACAAGCGCACGGACCTGCAAAAACAGATTGACGCGTTGGAAGAATATAATCAAAAAGCGCGGACTCCAGTCACACTCCAAGAATTTCTCAGCCACGTCCTTGAGGACGGAGATGATGACAATGAAGAAGACTCGTCGGATGAATCTGAAGGTTATGTGGCAAGTTGCCATGTGATATGTCACTCGTCGATAGACGATGAAGAAGCTCCTTACACAAAGAAACTGGGGGCAGGTCCTGAGCTGGAACTTCTAGAGCCATCAGACGAAATGATTGATGCATTCCTGGACGAAGCTTTTCTTAAAAGCAAAGCTGCTCGAGAGCGTGAGATGGCCATATTTGAAAAAGCCAAACACCGGAGACTGGATGAAAGGGTTGAAACACTCCCGCCAGATCAAAATACGTCGCCGCAAATAAAAGTAGGTTCAAGACGAGGAAGAGGTTCGCCAAAGCCATATTGATGGGAATGAAGTTGCCACCCTCCGAAGGAAACATTCTTGGTGAAGCGGAAATACGTCCTAGCTACTTCTTATATCATCGAAAGATTGCGCACCCCACCGAAGAGTGCAACGCTTTTAAAAGATGGTGGCAGGGATATGTTGCTCACCGGCAACATTTCAAGCGGATGAAACGCAAAACTCGCCGGGAGCAAAGAAATACGATCGAGGAGCATAAAAGAACAACCGGCAACTGTCACATGGTCAACGCTGGGGGATCGCAAGTTCTCATCTTCGGGAGCGACTCTGACGAAGAAATGACTCTTGGCCCTCTCTTTAAAGAATCCACCTCGGGAAAAGAGGAAGAACCGAAGACCTGTGAAATTATTCAGCTGCGCAATCGTACGCTGCCCGAAAAGAATCTCTGGTCCTCGAACAATGGGTCAAATAGAAAAGATAAGGGGAAAGAAAAAGTCCCTGAGAATATCGCCCTAGATGACCAAGTCGTTAAAGAGCTGACAGCCAAGGACTTCGCCAAAGAAAAGTAAGGTGGATTACAACGTTCTTGCACACCTGAGGAAGATACCCTCGCAGCTCAGCATTCTCGATACCCCCTTGTTATCAAAAGAAACAAGAGATTCTTTGATCAAGGCACTGCAAGTGCCCGAGCAATTCCAAGCTTTCCTTGCCGAAGAAAAGATGAAGGACGAACCGGAAGAAGTACACACGGCCGATATCACCTTCGGCGATGAAGACCTCCTCCTCGGGACGTGCGAGCACAACCGTCCCCTTTATGTCTCCGGATACTGTCATGATATTAAGATAGGCAAAATCCTGGTTGACAATGGGTCCTACGTTAACCTTCTCAATATAAGAGTGTTGAAGGAAATCTGCATGAGCGTTCAGCACCTCGCTCGCGATAAAATCACCATCTCCGGTTTCGACTCCCAGTCATCACGGACGCTTGGGTCTGTGATACTGACGCTGCGCTTCGGGCTGCTCGTCACGGATATTAAATTTCACGTCATTGACGCCAAGACTTGCTACAACGCTTTGCTCGGCAGACCTTGGTTACACGAGTACAATATCATCCCTTCTACACAACACCAGTGTATGAAGTATTTCAAGGATGGTCTCGAGTACACTGTGACGGGGGAGTTGAATCCATTCACCGTGAATGAAGTCCGAAAGTACGAAGATGCAAAATACTTGTAACAACCGAGCCCAACGCTACTAGTTTCTGTTATCGTATGTTTGGTGTATGGTATTATTTCATTGATCCTACTTGACTGTTGTTAGTCATAAATTTTACCCGACAATTCTTTCCTGCATATAACAATTTAAGGCATCTAAAATAAAATTAAAAATATTCGTCATGGCATGTTTGACACCCCTAACCCTGTTGTAGCGTCCGTGCATCGTGTTCTCTTCCCGTTCATTGAAACGGGCGAGTTTGGACGGCTACGCGCACGTACGTGTGTCCGTTTCGGGAGTATGCTTTTTGATTGTAAAATACTTCATTTTAAATTTTGGATCCCGCCTAAAATTTTCTTATTTCAAATTCAAATTTTTGGACCCGACCCGGGCGCAATTCTGGAATATTTTGCATTTACGCCAAATCCTTTTAATATATTTTTAAAACCAACGAAAATAAAATTTAACCCTCAGAAAATATTTTTCTCCATTTCTTTAAAAAATCTTTCCCTAACTGTTCTAACCTCTCACAAATCTTTCTCTTCTTTTCCTTGGTGGCCGCGAGCCAATCACAATTCGTTTAAATCCTTGCACTGTTCCTTGGGTCCCACCTCCTCAAACAATCAACCAATCGAACGCCTTCCTCTGCGCCGGGCCCATACCTATTTTTCCCCCTCAGCTTTCTTTTTCTCTCTCTCTCCTCCATCGCAGATTCCTTTCTCTCTCTCTCTTCTTTCTCTCTCCTCTCGCACCTTTCTCTCACCTCTCGCGATTACTGTTCACTCCTCGGATCGCGTCACCGCCTCCTTGCTACGCTCACCTTCCTTCACGTTCTCTCTTCTTCCTCTCTTTATAACTCCGCGTCTCCTTCTTAAACCCATCGCAGCAAAACCCTAACCCTAGCCGCTCCTCTTCCTACCCGAGCCGACCTCGTCAACACCTTGATCCCATCCTCTCCTCATCCTCTTTCTCCTTCCTCCTTCATTCTTCTCCTTCTCCCTCTCCCAAGACCTTGCACACCCACTGCACCCCAGAACCCATCACCGCCACCGCTCCGTCGCCGCCGACTCCCTTCTCGTCGTCACCATCTCCCTCTCCCTTTGTTCTTGCCCTCTGATCTTTCCCCGAGCGCTTAACCTGCAACCCTAGCCGAGTCTGCCCTGCAGCGTGGACCCTGTCACCTTGCCTTTGAGCTCGCCGGCGATCCCTTGCCGTCGACTTCTCACCTTGCAACCTCATACTAGACTTCTCCCAAACCCAGTGTGATATCCCTTCTCTCTCTCATTTCTTCTCTTCTCTTCTTTCTATTATTCTTCTATTAATGTTTTCTTTTTCTGTTTTCTTGGAAAAGATTCCTCTGTCGATCATCGGAGTTCCGTCGATCTCATCACCGTTGGCTTGGCCACCACCGTTAGCATCCCAGTGAGTGATCTTATTCCCATTTCGCCCCGTATTCTTCTCTTTTCTTTCTTTCGTGCATTCTTGTAAATTTAATGTTTACTGTTTTTGTGTCTCGCCGGAATCCGGCCGTGCCGGCGACGTGTCTCGACGATCCAGCGAGTTACCCTGACCTGTGTGGTTCCACTGTTCGTCGTTTGGGTTCATTCCGTGAACCGTGCGCCCGTCGCGAGATTTCCCCGCCGACGTTTAACGTTCCGTTTTCCCGATTCGCGACCCGTCGAGGCAAGTACCCCTTGCTACATGCTAAATAATATTTACATATACCTTGATGACACCCTAAACCTGCAGTTTAACTTTAGCATTATAATTTCCCACTTTCGTGTTCAATGTTGTTATATATCATTTTATCTTCCAAACGTGAAACCTACCGTTTGCAATATTGTATTCTTATAATGTTGATAACACCTCTGAAACACAATTGATAACTGTACTGCTAATTAATTGAAGCTTCTTTATTGTTTAATTCGTTGCTTAAATTTATGTTGTTGATGACCATGCTTGATTATGTAACTGAGTATGAGCACACCCATGATATCGTTTACATCTTGACCTGACTTGCTACATACATATTGATTGACCCGATATGGTACCGTGTACTGCTTGACTTGACCTGATGTACCATGACTTGACTCGTTACCTGATCTTGTGGCTAATGCCAACAAACCTGACATGTAGTCCTCATGGACCGTTCCTGTTGTCTATCCAGACAAACCTGCTTACCTGATCCTGTGTTGGCATTATTTCTTGATTACGGAATACCTGACTTGACATACACATACAACTTGGGGGTATGGGGAAATCAAAGGTGAAACCTGACTTGTAACTCAACAGGTCGCTACTTGTTCTGATCAGTTTTAGAGGCTAGGCCAGCCTTGGAATGATGCTGCTGACATCATTCATCTGTACATATTCCTGTTTAGTGCCTAGCGGCATGTCTCGGTTTCAGCCCGAGAATCTGGGCCGTGGTCCCGGGTATGCACGGGATACTATTGAGTTACATCAATGATTCACCAATTTGGTTTCAGAGACTTTAGAATAGAAAACCTGATAGAACAGTTTAGTTTACCCACTGCACACTACCCTGCACTGCTCTGATTCATATTATTGTACCCTTGCTTTATTCATGTTTATATTCGCATTGCCTGTTACCCTGTTTATATGTTATTACTTGATGACTTGACGCGCCGACGTCTGGGTTTTGCATGGCCCAGATTCTGTACCGCTGTTGCAGTCCGAGCAGGAGTACTTCAGCCAACAGGCTGAGCTGTGAGTGTCAGCAGTAGTTAGTTTTTCTTTCCTGCATTTTTTTATTCCTGATGTGAGCCCGCATTCTGGGACATACATTCCAGTTATTTTGTATTGGATCTTTCGCTTCCGTATTTTATTATTCTTGACTCATGTTATCTTGGATTATGGACATGTTTTAGATAGTTTTATTTTGTTCTTGATATCTCTACAGCCGTAATGTGACTGTGGATGGATACTTCCTACCCACAGGTAGCATGGTTGGCTATGTCACGTGCCCACTTTAGCGTACTTTGATAAGCGGGGCGTGACAATACTTCTTACCAAATTTCGAGGACACGGAAAGATGTCGCAAACCGAAGAACAAAGCTATCACCACTATTTCGGTCTTCGGGAGTGATACCGAGGAGGAAGAAGAGATAGTTTATTCAGGGCCACCCCAATGCAACAAGCCGGGATCATCCACCCCTACGTTGATCTTCGGTAGCGATTCGGAAGATGAGGTCAGCGCTGTATTTTCCGCTCGACCATCAATACAAACCTTTGCTGGCGATGATCGGGGTTTGCAAATTGCCATGGTGCCGCAAGAGCATTACAAGGAGCTCGACGCACTTGATACCTATAATGTGCAGGAGCTGCAGACATTCTACGTCCCTCCCAGGCGAAGAGATGAAAAGGCGATCCTCTTTTATCAATCCACGGAAACCAAAGTGGAGAAAGAAATTTGGCATGGTGCGGATTCTACACTTGACAGGCTCTAGCCCATCCGTCTGCCTAGATATTACACAGAAGGCTTGAGAAGGCTGTTGAGGCGCCAAGGTGTACCCTTCAAACAGACCGCTCGACACGCTCGGTTGGATTTGGGACGTCCCCGGAACTCAGCGAAAGTTGCCCAATGGGAGAATGGAAACGATCGGGCTTGGATATGTTCAATTCAAAAAACAGGAGCGAGTCCATGGCAGCTACGTCATACATGACTTCGATGAAGAAGGAGACGCCCTGTTAAAAGACGCTGACCCTGAACCAAAACGAGATCCTGCCATTAGAATGCGGCTCGAGCTTGATATGAGCATCAACGCCGAGGTCAAGAAGCTAATTGACTCTGGCTTCATCCAAGAGCTTCAGTACCCTGACTGGATTGCCAACATTGTTCCAGTAATGAAGAAAAATGGGACGGTGCGCATATGTGTAGACTTCCGGGATCTTAACAAAGCTTGTCCAAAAGACGACTTTCCAATACCAGTCACTGAGCTGATGATAGATAACACATCCACTCACGAAGTTTTCTCCTTCATAGACGGCTCGTCAGGATACAATCAGATAAAGATGCATCCCAAGGACCAGAAGCATACCGCTTTCCGGACCCCTTTGGGCATATTCTGCTACAAGGTGATGCCCTTCGGTCTAAAGAACGCCGGTGCCACCTATCAGAGGGCCATGACGAAGATCTTCGATGACCTCATACATGAAATCGTCGAATGTTATATCGACGACCTCGTAGTTAAAAGCAAATCATATGAGGAACATCTAGAGCATCTGAAGATCGTATTTCAACGCCTTCGGCAATACAACTTGAAGATGAATCCTCTCAAATGCGCGTTCGGAGTTTCCTCGGGCGAATTCCTAGGATTCATCGTCCGACACCGAGATATCGAGATAGATCCGTCAAAGATCAAGGCGATTATGGAAATGCCTCCGCCAAGGACTTTCAAGCAACTGCGTTCTCTCCAAGGGAAGCTCGCGTATATCCGGCGATTTATAGTCAATCTCTCCAGCAAGTGTCGCCCCTACAATCACTTAATGAAGAAGGGAACTCCGTTCATCTGGGATCACAAATGCCAAAGCGCACTGGATGAAATCAAGCAATACCTGCAGAATTCGCCAGTACTGGCCGCTCCCGTTAAAGGAAAACCTCTCGTCCTGTACACAACAGCCCTCGAAGGTTCTTTAGGCGCGCTGTGGGCACAAGAAAACGACCAAGGGAAAGAGAGAGCCCTTTATTATCTGAGTCGAGTTCTCTTGGGGGCAGAAAGCAATTACTCTCCCATTGAAAAACACTGCCTGGCGTTGATCTTCGCGATAATGAAGCTCAGACACTATGCGTTGGCACATGAGGTCCATCTCATATCGAAGGTGGATTCTCTCAAATATTTAATGTCAAAGGCTATATTAACGGGACGACTCGCTAAATGGGCCCTGCTCTTGATGGAGTTCTCGATAACTTATCGACCCCTCAAGGCAGTGAAAGGCCAGGCCATCGCCGACTTCCTCGCTGAGCATCCGATACCTGCCGACTCTCCCTTGAACTGCGAATTGCCAGACGAACACGCGTTTGACACGATCGACGGGGACAGAAAAGAGAATGATACCCGGTGGGAACTCTATTTTGACGGAGCATCTTCCATGAAGAAGCGCGAACAAAGCACCCCCATAATCAAATCAGGGTTAGGCCTCATCTTCGTGACTCCACGAGGAGGGATAATGTGCTTTGCCTTCTCCTTAACAGAGCCAAGAACGAACAATGAAGCCGAATACGAAGCTTTGATAGCAGGTCTAGAGATCGCCATCAACATGGGAATTGAAAAGCTCCTCATATACGGAGATTCCCAACTGATCGTTAGTCAAGTAAACGGCGACTATCAAACGTGGAAGCCAGAGTTTGTGAAGTACGGCGAGAGAGTACAGCAACTGCTGACTCAAATTCCTTCCTACACCTTAGAAAGCATACCGCGTGCGGAAAATAGCAAAGCTGATGCATTAGCCAAGCTCGCTAAAGAACTGGCTGACGAAAACCTCGATGACATGAGGATTGTTGTGCAAAACCGTCGGGTTCTTGCACCGGCAAAAATATCGCCGGATTCGTCCGAAGAAAAGGGAGCGACCGAGCAAACGGCCCTACAAATAAAAGACCAGGAAAAGACTAAGGATTGGAGAGAAGTCTTTATAGATTACTTCAAATCCCGTCGAACACATGAAGATGCATCCTCGAGACATCAGCTCATGAAACGAGCTCTTTTGCATTCGTCAATGATACTCTGTATAAGAGATCCTTTGATTCTCTGTGGTTAAGGTGCCTGGGACCCGAAGAGGCAAGGAGAGTCGTCTGAGAAACTCACGATGGACTCTGCGGTTCTCACCAAGCCGGCCCGAAGATGAAGCTGAAGATCAAAAGGATGGGCTACTATTGGCCCATGATGATCCAGGACTGCCTTGAATACGCGAAGCAATGCCACTCATGCCAGATTCACGAAGATTTTATTCATCAGCATCCGAATCCACTACATCCAACTGTAACATTTCAAAAAAATGAAACAATATTTTAGGAATTTTCATAATTTAATACTAATTTTTAATGAATATTTTAATAATCGGTATAATTAAATACCGATAAATGGTGAAAATTCCGGAGGAAAATTTTGGAAATTCTAAGGTAGGGTATTTTGTGGAAATATGTCATTTTACAGTTTTTATGATGAATTATATGCGACTTTAGTGTTAATCGCGATAAAAAATCGCTAACTGGATTTTTGGCTTTTGTGCAAAAATGTGCGCATATCATTTTTCTACACTTGTCATACTTGTTTCATGTTTTGGACTCATGTTAACCCTAGGGTTGAACCATGCTTAGATGACCATGGTGGATTGAACCAATTGGTTAGGTTAATTAGTTTTAACTTAGGGTTTTGGCCTTGTTTAAAGGGTGATTAGGGTTAGGTTGACTTGTGTAGGAGAGAGGGTGAGCCATGATGGCTTATGTGTGCTAACATTTTTGAGAGAGAGAGAGGTGGTTAGGGTGTGCCATGATCCATCTCATTCCCTAATCCCTTGTGTTCTTTCACCCCCTCTCACTCATACCACTCCCTCTCATTTATCACATCTTTCCTCACATTACTCACTCTCACACCCCACCATATTATACATAACACTTCACCCTACATCAGCCAAAACAACCACAACTCTACACCAAACAGCAACAGCCCCTGCAGTAGCTGCTGCAAACAGCCAAAGAACAACAAAAGGAACCAGCTTCAGCTGCAGCCATAGCAGCAACAACCCACATCAGCAGCCCTACACCAGCCCTAACACCATAGCCCACATTTACGCACTCCTATCAACACTTTACAGCCCCAATTTCATCACATTAGCCACCCCAACACTTCAGCTGCAGCAACAGTAGCATCATCAGCACACTTCAGCCCCATATCAACCCATCAGCAGTTACTTCAGCCACAAAACAGCCCCCTACACCTGCAGCTACATCAGCTGCTGAAACCATGCATCAACTCAACACATTTCAGCCCATTGTAACAACAACAACCTCATTCAAAAATATATAGCAACCACAGCAGCAACAAAAGATTCTGCTGCAACAAAACAGCATCAGCCCAGCACTTCAGCCTCAAATACATCAGCTGCAACAGCAGCAAGAACAACCTCTACACTATCCAAAGAAAACTCCAACTTCATCAAACACACCAGCATCAGCCCCAACACAACAATATCAGTCCTTAACTCAAAAACAACAGTAACAAAATAACTACAGCAGCAGCAGTTTTGCAGTTTCAGCCAGAACAGCAACTTGAAGCTGCTATAGGGCACTTCAGTACACCCCTTCTTCCTCCTTCATCCTCTCTTCTCCTTCATCCTAGGACCCCCTTGAGGTATAATCTCACAACCCAACTCCTATCTTGCAAAATTATAGTTGCTTAGCTGAAAACTTAGTGTTATTAAGTAGATTAGTGCTAGTTTAGATGAATTTGAGTGAAATTTGGCCAAGTGTTGGTTGTAATGGTTGGTATAGCCTAATTAGGTGCTGTTGAGACCAGTTTACCCTAGATCTAACCCAGATTCCAGTATAACACCTGAAAGTTTAGAATCGGTGTAAATTAGCAACTTTGTCGATTTTGTGACCTTTCTGGAAACTGCTATCAATCCGGACCTCCTAAAATAATTTTGAGTTGGCAGTAGGATGTGCAGGCAGATAGGAACGAACACCTAAAACCCTAGCTCCAACCCCCATTTTCAGGCCGCCATTTAATTCCTTCTGGCCGCAATTTGCGGCCAGACCAGAGTGAAACTGCCTCGTTTTGCGTGCACTGCTCTTTTACCTGTAAACTTGACCCCTGAAATGTCCAATTTCGTCTGATTCCAAACATGGTAGAATCTGGGTTGATTTTCATGAGTTGGCGTATGATTTACGACTTGTTTTCGTATGGATTTTGGTATTTGATGATTCGTTTATGTCGGGTGGCGTTTGGACGTCAACGACAGTGGTTATTGGCGGTGTTTGCACACAAGGTCATAGGTTTTTACCTATGGGCGTAGCGTGCACCATTTTGGTTTCCGATGTGATTTTCATGTGTTTTAGCGTGTGATATCTTTGTAGGTACCCCACGTGGCGTCGAGGTGTTGGAGATGCAAATGGCGACATCGGCACCGGCACGCATACAACAAGGTGAGTAGATTTATATCTACGGGGAGAAGTCGGGTGGATGGCGTATAGCACCCCCGCAGTTCGTAGTGATGTATACGGATGCGTATACACACTAATAATCATTATATGTTATTTTGGGATTAATGTTATTGTGTTGATGGTTATTGGTGTTGGATTGGTGAAAGGTTACGAAACCCTAGGGTAGTGGGTGCACTACACATACACACACACATACATACTTGCATACATCCTTATTTCATATGTGGTTATGGGACTCTATATAGATATGTGTTCACGTAGGTATGGGACTATGTGTTCACATACGGATTTGAGGATGATACTTGGGGTTGAGATGAGTCGATGATGTTTGATCCGAGATTATGATATCGGTGATATGGTAAAATTTGTATTTGAGATACGTCTTGACGCTTTAGCGGATTTTGGATGATGATGCCATAAGAATAGTTATTTATATATATAAATGATCGACATGTGATTATGCTACGAGATATGATATGATATGACAAGATAATTATGATAGGCCGCATTCGGCGATGTTACTCCTTGTGATGATACGTGATGATGATATCGATTTATACGAGACTGTCGATCAGTAGTCAGATCATAATTATAGTGATGATGTTAGCATTGTGCTAGACATAGGTCAATACCCAGATGATGATAGTTGATAAAGAAAATACCAGATGAATGATATAATGATTGTGATATCGACCCGTACCCAGATTTGGGGATGCCGTACGACGGATTTACGTACGAGCTATAATTTGATGTTTGATCCGCACTCTTGATTTGGGAATAACCGATTATAGAGATATGGTATCAGATGTGATATTATCGAGGCGGGATCACCGACTATATATGTATGTATATGTATCGATTCAGAGGTTAGGCGGTTTACCTTACCTACAGTTAGCCTATTGGCTCAGCCCTATAGTCGGTGCAGCTATAGGACTCTTATGACATTAGATGCAGTTTAGCTATCATTGTGTTTGGTATTCAGCTCCCGCACATCATTATTGTTGCTCTGTATCGCATACTTATTATGATTCATATTCCATTATTGATATCATGTTGTTAGGACACCAGCACCATTACCGATGATGCGTATGTTCCACACACACTTACTTGCCAGCTCACACACATCTTCATCGGTAATTGCCATGTCACTACACAGTAGTATTGTTGCATCAGGATATGACCCTTGTATGTGTATAATATTATTCCATGTTGCATGATATACTGTTATACTTGCATTTCATTGATATGTCACATACATCATGTTTTCTGATTGTGCGCATTGAGATATGTTGTTTCTATGATATTTCTGGATTTGGGGACCGTGGGTATTTCAAAAAGATTATGAAATTGTTTTAAAAACCCGGTTACCCTTGATATGATATTCCAGTGCGTCCACCATGTGTTTTCTCGGTGCTGAGAGTGACATGTGAGACCCGATTCGAGGAGGCGGATGAGACCGAATGCGGGTACATGGTGGACCCGGTGCGGTACCTCGGGACAAGAAGATCGCAGGAGATGGCGTTGAGCCTGGCAGGGGAGAACTACTGACCGGTGATTTTACCCGATGCGTCGGATATCCGGAGGGTACCGTCGTAGTCATGAGATGGATGGTAGGGACCGATCTGGACTGACGGCGCCCTGGATTTTTATGATTGGGACATTGAGATTTGAGATATTGAGGTACAGCGATTGTGATACAGAGATATCGAGATATTGGGATTTATGTTTTGTGCCGATGCTAGGCACCGTTTATGATGATTTCATTCATGATACCTCATTTTAAAAATACAGAAATCTCACAAATTTATGGAAGCAATTTTCTTCAGTACATGCATTCTGTTTCATGCAGCATACATCATTCATATGATACATTGCCACCTGATGCATTAACACGGGCACATGGGTTTACACTTGGGTTAGATATTTATCCTAGTCTTGTTATAGATTACTGGTTATATATTTGAGGATTATATATTATGATCGTATGACCTAGGATTGCATCATACATGCGATTTTCTGTTCGTAGATCTTTTTCTTCTCACGAGTTGGCAACTCACCCCCGTTGTGCCCCAGTTTCTTGTAGGTGTTGCCGTACGGGTTTCATTACGGCTGTGCGGGCACAGCTTCCTCCAGGTGACTTGCTAGTAGGTGGGTTATTTGTATCGTACCCATCATTATACATTGTATATTATATTTCAGTTGTATCTAGAAGTTCAATCAACCAAACATGTACTTATTTGAGATAGAAACCAGTGATGTTTATTGTTTCGACCTTAGAGTAGCACGTTATATTTCTGTGGATTTCTTGTTGTTGGAGTTTCCTTTTCTGTTGTGATCCTCGCCTTTAGGCGTTGTATATTATGTTGCATACTGGTTGATTTGTTAGGGTTCTTCCTCTCTCTACTACTTTTCTTGGTTTGGATTTCTGGGCTCGGCTTACTTAGAGCACGTACGTCTTGGGACGTTCGTAGCCTAAGTGCCGGTCATGTTCCGTACTTTCGGGACGTGACAAAGTTGGTATCAAAGCGTTAGGTTTTACCTTCGGAGCGTAGGATGACCTTTGGTTGATGGAATAGGTGACTAAAGTAGAGTGACGTACCGTTGGTATGTTCCGCGGCATATTTACGATACGCCACTCCACTTAAGAAGCCTTAGGATGCACATTTCCTTGTTCATTATTACATTCCTTCCTGATCTAGCCTCATCGGTCCCAGTTTGGTTTTGCTGCCACGATTATGGGCAGGGAGAGCTACGGGTAGAGTTGTGGTCAGCACGCGCTCGTCACGAACGAGGACTGACCATGGCATGATTCCGGTGGCACGCGATTGTAGAGGTGTGTATTTTGATTGTGTTTGCGCCACGAGCGTTGGATGGATCGCTGTATGAGATTACTCGGACGTGCAGATCAGCACCAGAGGATTGAGCCACTGGCAGAGGCCAGCCAGATTTTTGATGACCGTTGGTGTATTGCTTGTCCATGATGATTGAGGCACGGTTCAGCGTGCAGACGAGTGAGCCAGTTCTTACTGGGAATGACGAGATATCGCCCCAGCTGATTGGAACTATGGCAGTACGAGTTGTACTAAGAGATGATAGAAGGTCGCTAGTCACCAAGGATGAATGACTAGGACATGTGGTTCGTTCGCTACCCCGATGCGAGGTCATCAGATGGATTGATTCCAGCTGGAGACGACTTCACGCGGAGACGTTGAGAGTCGACAGAGACGATTGGATGTCAGTAACCTATTATTCCAAGTTTAATGTATTCGGAAAGACATGCAGGCAATTCTATGGTCCCTCTAGAAGAATGAAACCCTAACTCGACTTAATGACCGTGTGAAAGCCTTTGAACCTTAGGGTTTGCGGCAGTTCTGCGGCGCCATTAGTAAGGCTTGGGTTTGCCCTTCTACGGCTGGACCACCGATACTGTGGTATGTACTCGATACTATTATGCTGTACCCAAGATGTTGAGCTCTTGGGGGATTATGAGGTTTTGACGAATCGATCGGATGGCTCGACTTAATTCGGATGCTAGGTGGCGAGATGCATTTCTTGGGAGACTCCAGATACGAGGATAGCCATTGGAGCTCAGTCCATGCAGCCACGACAAGACGAGTCCGAAGCAGTCGACATTAGAGAAAAGTGGAGTAAGATGTTCGTGCAAGATCCGGATGAGATGACGTTCCACTCCGCCGACATCAGAGATGCGATGCGCATACCGAGGCATAGTACTGGATATATCTTCCAGAAGGAGTCACGGTGAGTATGCAGCCGTTCCGGAACAAGGAGCAGATATAGTAAGGACGATGACCTCCGGATAGTCGGCAAAGATGAGACTTGGAAGGGATCTTGAGCAGGATTCCCTCCAGGACACTGCTGCAATGAGATTTGCACCCAGGATCAGATGTGTCACGTGCATCCAGAGAGCCAGAGGCTGACGTTAGTAATATGCCTTACGAGTGGTCGCGATGATTGACCGAGAGATGACCAGAGAAGTGCCAGAACGGAATCGTCCTCGTTAGCATGTCTGACAGGGCCGAAGAGCCGATGGATCGTGAGATTGGTAGTCTACAGAGAAGATAAGGACCTTTCCGAATAAATTACGAGAAGACTTGGATCCAGGAGTGGTCATGTCACGCACACCAGCAGGCCAGAGTTCAGGATCGTCAACGAGACATATTATTAGTGATCACGACAGTTGGCTAGAGTTTCTTGGGGGATGCGCTTGAGCGGGACTATTCCGCCATACTTGATTTCGATGTTTTAGGCGATTTATTCGCATGACTAGGTTTTGATGATTGAGTTTCATGATATTTATTTTCATGCACCATAGTGGCACTTGCTGAGTATTTACGATTGTTGCACAGTTGTTGCACTTGATATCGTTTTCGTGCCTTGGTTTCCCATATTTATGATTTCATGGGTTTCATACAGTTGAGTTGATTTTGCGCGTATGCACGCACACGATTTGGTTTTCGCACTCGGTATAGTTCACATATGCTGCAGTGCAGTGATTCGTATTTTGTGCACTTGGATGCACCGGACTTCGATTTCGATAGTGATGCTCGATATTTGTTTTGTGCACTTTATGCGCCTGATTGGTTTTTGCGCGTGTTCGGCGCTTGATATTGGATTTCATGATTTCATGCATGATGGATGTACCGGATTTGCATTTTTAGCGCATGTCGGGCGCATTTTATGAGATGCGTTTTGGTGCACACCAGATGCACTAAATCGAGATTCTTCGTGCATATCAGATGCACCTGTTTTTGCTGTCAGGCACACACTTGGCCCATGACAGATGCTTCGTGCACACCCGATGCACTTAGATGTTGTTTCTGTGTGCATGTATGACACATTTATGGATCTTGATTTCCGTGCGCACCAGACGCACGTAGTTTTCGTATGCACTTTGAATTGGTTTTTATGGAGCAGTACGTTTTTATGATATTTGCTATGTGTTTTCGTACTGAGCAGGACTAGTCAGCGGACAGTGCCTGGATATATTTTGCATGCATTGATAGATTTCGAAGGGATTTCCAAAAGCGAGCTATAGTCTCATTATTTACATATGTGTCCGATATGACACGAAACGTTTAAAACAAGAAAAAACCCTTCTAAATTGTTTTCAAATGGCGGGTCGTGCATACTAAACAAAAGGTATATACGTATACGGCTATTTTCTTATAGAGACGTCCGCCACTGTGCAGTGTTATGCGCATTGCACATCGATTTTAAGGAATTTTGGCATGCATTTCCTTCAGATATTTACATGTATTGTTCCGATTTCTAGCATATCGGTTTTGCCTTGGATTTGGCATTCGTGTTTTCACCTTGACTCCGATGATTGCGAGATGCTTGACGGAGTTTTGTTTTCGAGTTATCTGCTCGTTACGCATGCGCATGTATTGCGCTACGATGCATTTTATGTATTGATAATTTCGGAGCCCCGTTGACTTGGACATTTTATTGAAATGTTTTAGAATTTGGGGGTTAAATTTAAATTCGGAGACCGAATTTCTTTAAGGGGGGAAGACTGTAACATTTCAAAAAAATGAAACATTATTTTAGGAATTTTCATAATTTAATATTAATTTTTAATGAATATTTTAATAATCGGTATAATTAAATACCGATAAATGGTGAAAATTCCGGAGGAAAATTTTGGAAATTCTAAGGTAGGGTATTTTGTGGAAATATGTCATTTTACAGTTTTTATGATGAATTATATGCGACTTTAGTGTTAATCGCGATAAAAAATCGCTAACTGGATTTTTGGCTTTTGTGCAAAAATGTGCGCATATCATTTTTCTACACTTGTCATACTTGTTTCATGTTTTGGACTCATGTTAACCCTAGGGTTGAACCATGCTTAGATGACCATGGTGGATTGAACCAATTGGTTAGGTTAATTAGTTTTAACTTAGGGTTTTGGCCTTGTTTAAAGGATGATTAGGGTTAGGTTGACTTGTGTAGGAGAGAGGATGAGCCATGATGGCTTATGTGTGCTAACATTTTTGAGAGAGAGAGAGAGAGAGGTGGTTAGGGTGTGCCATGATCCATCTCATTCCATAATCCCTTGTGTTCTTTCACCCCCTCTCACTCATACCATTCCTTCTCATTTATCACATCTTTCCTCACATCACTCACTCTCACACCCCACCATATTATACACAACACTTCACCCTACATCAGCCAAAACAACCACAACTCTACACCAAACAGCAACAGCCCCTGCAGTAGCTGCTGCAAACAGCCAAAGAACAACAAAAGGAACCAGCTTCAGCTGCAGCCATAGCAACAGCAGCCCACATCAGCAGCCCTACACCAGCCCTAACACTATAGCCCACACTTACACACTCCCATCAACACTTTACATCCCCAATTTCATCATATCAGCCACCCCAACACTTCAGCTGCAGCAGCAGTAGCATCATCAGCACACTTCAGCCCCATATCAACCCATCAGCAGTTACTTCAGCCACAAAACAGCCCCCCTACACCTGCAGCTACATCAGCTGCTGAAACCATGCATCAACTCAACACATTTCAGCCCATTGTAACAACAACAACCTCATTCAAAAATATATAGCAACCACAGCAGCAACAAAAGCTTCTGCTGCAACAAAACAGCATCAGCCCAGCACTTCAGCCCTAAATACATCAGCTGCAACAGCAGCAAGAACAACCTCTACACTATCCAAAGAAAACTCCAACTTCATCAAACACACCAGCATCAGCCCCAACACAACAATATCAGTCCTTAACTCAAAAGCAACAGTAACAAAATAACTACAGCAGCAGCAGTTTTGCAGTTTCAGCCAGAACAACAACTTGAAGCTGCTACAGGGCACTTCAGTACACCCCTCCTTCCTCCTCTCTTCTCCTTCATCCTAGGACCCCCTTGAGGTATAATCTCACAACCCAACTCCTATCTTGCAAAATTATAGTTGCTTAGCTGAAAACTTAGTGTTATTAAGTAGATTAGTGCTAGTTTAGATGAATTTGAGTGAAATTTGGCCAAGTGTTGGTTGTAATGGTTGGTATAGCCTAATTAGGTGCTGTTGAGACCAGTTTACCCTAGATCTAACCCAGATTCCAGTATAACACCTGAAAGTTTAGAATCGGTGTAAATTAGCAACTTTGTCGATTTTGTGACCTTTCTGGAAACTGCTATCAACCCGGACCTCCTAAAATAATTTTGAGTTGGCAGTAGGACGTGCAGGCAGATAGGAACCAACACCCAAAACCCTAGCTCCAACCCCCATTTTCAGGCCGCCATTTAATTCCTTCTGGCCGCAATTTGCGGCCAGACCAGAGTGAAACTGCCTCGTTTTGCGTGCACTGCTCTTTTACCTGTAAACTTGACCCCTGGAATGTCCAATTTCGTCTGATTCCAAACAGGGTAGAATCTGGGTTGATTTTCATGAGTTGGCGTATGATTTACGACTTGTTTTCGTATGGATTTTGGTATTCGATGATTCGTTTATGTCGGGTGGCGTTTGGACGTCAACGACAGTGGTTATTGGTGGTGTTTGCACACAAGATCACAGGGTTTTACCTATGGGCGTAGCGTGCACCATTTTGGTTTCCGATGTGATTTTCATGTGTTTTAGCGTGTGATATCTTTGTAGGTACCCCACGTGGCGTCGAGGCGTTGGAGATTCAAATGGCGACATCGGCACCGGCACGCATACAACAAGGTGAGTAGATTTATATCTATGGGGAGAAGTCGGGTGGATGGCGTATAGCACACCCGCAGTTCGTAGTGATGTATACGGATGCGTATACACACTAATAATCATTATATGTTATTTTGGGATTAATGTTATTGTGTTGATGGTTATTGGTGTTGGATTGGTGAAAGGTTACGAAACCCTAGGGTAGTGGGTGCACTACACATACACACACACATACATACTTGCATACATCCTTATTTCATATGTGGTTATGGGACTCTATATAGATCTGTTCACGTAGGTATGGGACTATGTGTTCACATACGGATTTGAGGATGATACTTGGGGTTGAGATGAGTCGATGATGTTTGATCCGAGATTATGATATCGGTGATATGGTAAAATTTGTATTTGAGATACGTCTTGACGCTTTAGCGGATTTTGGATGATGATGCTATAAGAATAGTGATTTATATATATAAATGATCGACATGTGATTATGCTACGAGATATGATATGATATGATATGACAAGATAATTATGATAGGCCGCATTCGGCGATGTTACTCCTTGTGATGATACGTGATAATGATATCGATTTATACGAGACTGTCGATTAGTAGTCAGATCATAATTATAGTGATGATGTTAGCATTGTACTAGACATAGGTCAGTATCCAGATGATGATAGTTGATAAAGAAAATACTAGATGAATGATATAATGATTGTGATATCGACCCGTACCCAGATTTGGGGATGCCGTACGACGGATTTACGTACGAGCTATAATTTGATGTTTGATCCGCACTCTTGATTTGGGAATAACCGATTATAGAGATATGGTATCGGATGTGATATTATCGAGGCGGGATCACCGATTATATATGTATGTATATGTATCGACTCAGAGGTTAGGCGGTTTACCTTACCTACAGTTAGCCTATTGGCTCAGCCTATAGTCGGTGCAGCTATAGGACTCTTATGACATTAGATGCAGTTTAGCTATCATTGTGTTTGGTATTCAGCTCCCGCACATCATTATTGTTGCTCTGCATCGCATACTTATTGTGATTTATATTCCATTACTGATATCATGCTGTTAGAACACCAGCACTATTACCGATGATGCGTATTTTCCACATACACTTACTTGCCAGCAAACACACATCTTCATCGGTAATTGCCATGTCACTACACAGTAGTATTATTTTATCAGGATATGACCCTTGTATGTGTATACTATTATTCCATGTTGCATGATATACTGTTATACTTACATTTCATTGATATGTTACATACATCATGTTTTCTGATTGTGCGCATTGAGATATGTTGTTTTTATGATATTTCTGGATTTGGGGACCGTGGGTATTTCAAAGAGATTATGAAATTGTTTTAAAAACCCGGTTACCCTTGATATGATATTTCAGTGCGTCCACCATGTGTTTTCACGGTGCTGAGAGTGACATATGAGACCCGATTCGAGGAGGCGGATGAGACCGAATGCGGGTACATGGTGGACCCGGTGCGGTACCCCGGGGCAAGAAGATCACAGGAGATGGCGTTGAGCCTGACAGGGGAGTACTACCGACCGGTGATTTTACCCGACGCGTCGGATATCCGGAGGGTACCGTCGTAGTCATGAGATGGATGGTAGGGGCCGATCTGGACTGACGGCGCCCTGGATTTTTATGATTGGGACATTGAGATTTGAGATATTGAGGTACAGCGATTGTGATACAGAGATATTGGGATTTATGTTTTATGCCGATGCTAGGCACCGTTTATGATGATTTCATTCATGATACCTCATTTTAAAAATACAGAAATCTCACAAATTTATGAAAGCAATTTTCTTCAGTACATGCATTCTGTTTCATGCATTCATACATCATTCATATGATACATTGCCACCTGTTGCACTGACAAGGGCACATGGGTTTACACTTGGGTTAGATATTTACCCTAGTCTTGTTATAGATTGCCGGTTATATATTTGAGGATTATATATTATGATCGTATGACCTAGGATTGCGTCATACATGCGATTTTCTGTTCGTAGGTCTTTTTCTACTCATGAGTTGGTAACTCACCCCCGTTGTGCCCCAGTTTCTTGCAGGTGTTGCCGTACGGGTTTCATTACGGCTGTGCGGACACAGCTTCCTCCAGGTGACTTGCTAGTAGGTGGGTTATTTGTATCGTACCCATCATTATATATTGTATATTATATTTCAGTTGTATCTAGAAGTTCCATCAATCAAACATGTACTTATTTGAGATAGAGACCAGTGATGTTTATTGTTTCGACCTTAGAGTCGCACGTTATATTTCTGTGGATTTCTTGTTGTTGGAGTTTCCTTTTCTGTTGTGATCCTCGCCTTTAGGCGTTGCATATTATGTTGCATACTGGTTGATTTGTTAGGGTTCTTCCTCTCTCTACTACTTTTCTTGGTTTGGATTCCTGGGCTCGGCTTACTTAGAGCACGTACGCCTTGAGACGTTCGTAGCCTAAGTGCCGGTCATGTTCCGTACTTTCGGGACGTGACACCAACGGTGGCTAGCTGGCAATTTGAGATGTGGGGAACTGACATAATTGGCCCCATCGAACCAGCATCGTCCAGAGGACATCGATTCATTTTGGCGACGACTGATTACTTCTCCAAATGGGCAGAAGCAGTACCGCTGAGGGAAGTGAAGATGGAGAATATCCTCCATTTCTTCAAGACGCACATCATTTATCAGTTTGGAACTCCGCGACGGATCAACTCCGATAACGGGCCAGCCTACAGAAGCCACAAGATCAGCCGCTTCACACTACAAAATAACATAGACTGGAGATACTCTTCAGTCTATAATCCTCGAGCTAACGGTCTAGCTGAGGCTTTCAATAAGATATTGACAAAGATCGTGAAAAAGCCGGTGTCTCGAAATAAGAAGGACTGGCACGAGAGACTGCATGAAGCTCTCTGGGCATATCGAACTACGTTCAAAACTGCCATGAACACGACGCCGTACGCATTGGTATTTGGCGCAGAAGCGGTACTCTCTCTCGAGATAGAGTTAGCCTCTCTACGAGTGGCGGTTCACTACGAGCTAACAGACGAAGAAAATGCTCACCTTCGGATTGAGGAGCTCGACGCCCTTGATGAAACCCGGCTCATGGCGCAACAAAATCTGGAGGCTTATAAAGCAAAGATGACGCGCTCATATGAAAGATTGATTAGGCCAAGAACATTCCGCCAAGGCGAAATCGTGCTAGTGGTCAAGAGACCCATGATCCCTAATCGTGCCAAGCGAGGAAAGTTCGAGTCGAACTATGAAGGCCCGTATATCATAGACAAAGTTTACCAGGGTGGAGCTTACCTACTTATGGACATGCATGGTGAAAGACCTTTCAGGCCAATAAACGGTCGCTTCCTAAAGAAATACTACGCCTTACGAGTTACGGCTTAGGTCAACGATAGATGACGATGACTATGTCCGCTCGCTATCTTCCTGAGCCCAAACTCTATAAGTAGTAGCCGGCTATCGGACCAAAACGTCCTTAAACTAACAATGGACCACTATGTCCTAAAACTGGCTGTTGACCGAGACGTCGATAAACTACTGTGGACTGCAGCATCCCAAGGCTGACACACAAAAAAAAAATAAAAAAAAGAAAAAAAGGTATGTCCATAAGCAAAATGGGCACGAATGAAAACCCGAAAGGGCTCCGTGAATAAAAACGGCAGGGCTACCGGCGAGTTTTTGTGAAAACCCGAAAGGGCGCGATGTCGTTAAAAGACACTTGCAAGGTCCACTCGACCTTGTGAGGAGAAACCACCTGCGTGAGATCCTTACGACTCACAAGGGTGCAACACACTTTGGGATCCCCACGATTCCTAAGGAGAAATTACACTTGCGAGATCCTCACGACTCATAAGGAGAACCCTCTTATGAGACCCTCACGGCTCATAAGATTCAAAAGTCTTAAGCTACAGGGATCTGAACCTATTCTTAAGCGGCCACCATAACTTCCAATGCTGCCCTACAAGCGTCTCGACCCTTGTATACAATCCATGGGCGCGAATAAACATTTCCCTAACAAAGTTCCATCCGTGACTAGGGATATGTGTGCACAGTGAACAACCCTTGTAAGTCCTCTCCACTTATAAGGAGAAAACACTCTTGTAAGATCCTTACGACTTATAAGAGACCACACACTTAGGATTCCTCACGATTCCTAGGGAGAAAACGCACCTACGAGATCCTCACGACTTGTAGGGAGAAATACCTTTATGAGACCTTTACGGCTCATGAAGTCAAAATCCTTAGTCGACAGGATCTTAACCCTGTTTGCTAAGCCACCTTTGTTCGACATCGACAGAGGCAAATGATGATTCGCTCCTGGCAATATCCCAGTTGTAGCGGTGCTGATACCGAAATCGGTGTCTAATTCCAAGCTTGTAGCGAAAAGCCAGCGTGCTACACATGCATACGAAATAGCCGAAATGATGGGGCAACTTGCAACAAAATCAGCAAGTAAAAATGTATGCATGCAAAATAGCCGAAATGATTGGGCAACTCGCAATAAAAATCAGCGAGTAAATAAAATAAATAGTCGAAATGATTGGGCACCGCGAGAGATAGCCGAAATGATTGGGCAATCGCGACTTTCGCGATATAAAAGCTGAAATGATAGAGCATCGCGGAAAGAAAAATATATAAAATGAAACCTTTTGCCCTACAGGTGATATCACATCAATCCCTATATACAATCCAGGGGCGCAAATAAAGAAGGAATCACACCTTCCCTCCCCAGGCTCCATCAGAAGAAGAAGCTAAATCTCAATGGTTCACAGACAGCCTGGAGATCATCTCAATATCCGTCTCATTTCAACAGACACGACATCAATAAATCGGAGCTGCGGCAAAATTCCCAGTTCCATGACTCGATGATGCATAAACAACCGAGAGTCAACCTTTCCTGGTTACGTGGAACATGGTCTATGTCAATCCTGACCCCATAGGAAACGTCCAGAGCGGATCCTGGTCCTCGCAGAACACGACTATGTCAATCAAATCTTGTGGGAAGCATCCAGAGCAAATTCCTGGTCACGTGGAGCACGGCCTATGTCAATCCTGATCCCGTGGGAAACGTCCAGAGCGGATCCTAGTCATCGCAGAACACGGCTATGTCAAACCGACCCCGTGGGAAGCATCCAAAGCAAATTCTTGGTTACGTGGAACGCGGCCTATGTCAATTCTGACACCGTAGGAAACGTCCAGAGCGGAGCCTGGTCCTCGCAGAACACGGCTATGTCAATCAGACCCCGTGGGAAGCATCCAGAGCAAATTCCTGGTCATGTAGAACACGGTCTATGTCAATCCTGACCCCGTGGGAAACGTCCAGAGCGGATCCTGGTTCTCGCAGAACACGGCTATGTCAATCAGACCCTGTGGGAAGCATCCAAAGCAAAATCCTGGTTACGTGGAACGCGGCCTATGTCAATCCTGACCCCATGGGAAACGTCCAGAGCGGAGCCTGGTCCTCGCAGAACACGGCTATGTCAATCAGACCCCGTGTGAAGCATCCAGAGCAAATTCCTGGTCACGTGGAACACGGCCTATGTCAAACTTGACCCCGTGGGAAACGTCCAGAGCGGATCCTGATCCTCGCAGAACACGGCTATATCAATCAGACCCCGTGGGAAGCATCCATAGCAAATTCCTGGTCACGTGGAACACGGCCTATGTCAATTCTGACCCCGTGGGAAACGTCCAGAGCGGATCCTGGTCTTCACAGAACACGGCTATGTCAATCAGACCCCGTGGGAAGTATCCAGAGCAAATTCCTGGTCACGTGGAACACAGCCTGTGTCAATCCTGACCCCGTAGGAAACGTCCAGAGCGGATCCTGGTTCTCGCAGAACACGGCTATGTCAAACCGACCCCGTGGGAAGCATCCAGAGCAAATTCCTGGTCACGTGGAACATGGCCTGTGTCAATCCTTACCCCGTGGGAAACGTCCAGAGCGGAGCCTGGTCCTCACAGAACACGGCTATGTCAATCAGACCCCGTGGGAAGTATCCAGAGCAAATTCCTGGTCACGTGGAACACGGCCTATGTCAATCCTGACCCCGTGGGAAACGTCCAGAGCGGAGTCTGGTCCTCACAGAACACGGCTATGTCAATCAGACCCCGTGGGAAGCATCCAGAGCAAATTCCTGGTCACGTGGAACACGGCCTATGTCAATCCTGACCCCGTGGGAAACGTTCAGAGCGGATCCTGGTCCTCGCAGAACACGGTTATGTCAATCAGACCCCGTGGGAAGCATCCAGAGCAAATTCCTGGTCACGTGGAACACGGCCTGTGTCAATCCTGACCCCGTGGGAAACGTCCAGAGCGGATCCTGGTCCTCGCAGAACACGGCTATGTCAAACCGACCCCGTGGGAAGCATCCATAGCAAATTCCTGGTCACGTGGAACACGGCCTATGTCAATCCTGACCCCGTGAGAAACGTCCAGAGCGGAGCCTGGTCCTCGCAGAACACGGCTATGTCAATCAGACCCCGTGGGAAGCATCCAGAGCAAATTCCTGGTTACGTGGAACGTGGCCTATGTCAATCCCGACCCCGTGGGAAACGTCCAGAGCGGAGCCTGGTCCTCACAGAACACGGCTATGTCAAATCGACCCCGTGGGAAGCATCCAGAGCAACTCCTGACTCCGTGAAATGCGGATAATGGTAAGCTCACCCATCACTTGCGGGTCCTCACGACTCGTAAGGGAGCAAACTCTCTTGTGAGATCCTTACGACTCTCAAGAGAAAACACACTTAGGAATCCTCATGATTCTTAAGGAGAAATTACACCTACGGGATCCTCTCGACCCGTAGGGAAAAATACCTTTATGAGACCCTCATGGCTCATAAAGTTGAAAAACCTTAGGAGGCAGATCTTAACCTGACTCCTAAGCCATCACTGTCCTACAAGGAGATTAAAATAGATTATCCACAAAATGCATTTACTGAAAGGGACACACCATCATGAAGCAAAATATGTCTTTTATTCATGAATCAAAATGAATACAAAGTACAATTTATGAAAGAATAAAAAAAATATACTCTCACTCAGGAGTATGTACAAAAGAAGAATAAAAAAATATATACAATTCTTCAAGCCAGCGGACGATTCAGTAGATTTGCCAGTTCACCCTTTTTGCGCTGGGCCTCGGCCTCATGATTCATTATCCTCAAAAGACGGGCCTCCGCTTGAGCCCGTTGGGTCTGGTATGAGGCAAGCCGACCTTCAAGCTCTTTTTCAGTAACCTTATGGGCTTCGACCATTTCACGAGTAAAAACGGCGGCCTTATCAATGGCTACCACCTCCTTGATAGCCTCTTGAAGCACCCGCCAAAGTTCATATGCCCTAGTGGTCTTGGCCGTAAGATTGGCTTGAAGCTCCCTCAGCGCTTTGGAAGCCAGCTCCTTCTCCGAAAACTTGGGGCTGAGCCTCTTCTCGCATGATATCATGTTCGCAGCGCACCGCTCAATCAGCCCCTGTAAGCTCGCCTTCGCGGCCACAACCTCTGAAGGAAGGCGTGTACATTCAAGAATATGCAAGCAAGCCTCCACCTGCCGACAAAACTCAACCCAGACTTGCACCAATGTTTCACTATGGTAGGTGGTAAGAATGGGAAGAGAACCGTTGGCTTCAGCAGCAAACGCTTCGGCCGTGATCAGACTGCCAGCACGAAGGTCTTCAATTAGGGCTGACAGGGAGTGGAGGCTTAGCTTTGCCATCCGTTCTGAGGCATGTAGAGCATAGGGGCCGGGTGGCATGACGATGCGAGATTCCTGCGTGGTAAGAACTGGCAAAACTGTTAAAATTTATAAACAGTCAGCGAGGCTTGTAAGCAAAGAGCAGGTATAACAACATTGAGACTTTACTTACCCACGGTCATGCAAGAAGGGTCTGAGGGCTCCCCAGGCCCGTCAAGAATCTCAACCTCGTCATCGGCTTCCAAAACTGTAGAAGACATCAATGTCATTATATGAAATAAAGATAATGCTGTGAAGAGAGGTCAAACGATACTAACCTTGCCCGGAAGAGAGGACGATGCGTTGAGGAGATATCGCCTGCGGAGCGGCCATCTCCAACAGGCGCTGAAAGGACTTCCTGAGAGACAGATCAGCAATAGATGCTGCCAATCCGCGCAATTCTGAAAAGACAGAAGGGTTCAGATAATGGAGAGATTATTAATATAAAATATAGAAGGCTACCTTCGATGCTTCTCCCATTCTGGGCTGGAGGGATAGCATCTTCGGCGGCCTCCTCCGTGCCCCCAGGCACATCATCGAGGACGTGGGCTGGTATAACAACTTCCGAGCAAGGAGCAGTGGCCGCCACTGCAGGCTACAGCGGAAGGACGGTAGCCTCGACTACCTGTCCCCTAATCTCCGAGCCATCCCCAGAAAGATCCCTTGAATCGGCAACTAACGAAGATGCCTCTTCCGAGGAAGCAAGCACTTGGGGAGCGAGAATCACCAAGGGAAGCTCCATCGCAGGAGCAACGGTTGCATCGACCCCCTCCACACTGATTAGTGTTTCATTGGGGATATTGGCGGAGTCTACAGTCAAAGCGTGACTCGAACTCAGATCCTCCGCCATCGCCGAAGTCCCTGCAAAGTTTGTACGAGGATAAGGATATATATATATATATATATGTATGTATGTATATGAGCAATACAAAATATTACAAAGAGATGCATGAACATACCGATGCACAAAGGAGCCTCTAGTATGGCTTTTCCGAGCCGACGCTCCTTCCTGAGGAGGTATGCTCGCCAAGGTTCAAGAGTAGATTCGTGGCCACCGGTCCACAATGAAAGTGCATCTTCGACGTCGGCCGAGACAGCCTGCTTAAGGGCCCTCTCTCCCCATTCTTCCAAAGGGCCTATGCATAGCCGCCGTATCGATAGAGGGTCTTCGTAAAAGATGATGCAGGATAAGGCTTTTTCGGGATCCTTAAATTCTCGGATTCGTCTTGTGAGCGTCTGATAGCCTCAGCCAATTGTGCGGCTTCCTCGGCAAATGAACCCGGGAAAAGTAGACCACCATCTGATTCCTGCATGGCTAGTGGTTCTTCTTGGAGGATAGGCTCGGATTCCACTAAAGAGTCGAGCAGATTGGTGACCGTCTTCCTCCGCCTCTTAGGCCCAGAACTAACCGCCGAAGACGATCGCTTTTTTCCCCTTGGTGCTTTGGTACGACGTTGACCCACTTCGCTTTCAATGTCCTCGCTCGGCGGTGCTACCGATGACGACACGGTCATTGCTGACGCCGCAGTTGATGACACTGCTACTGGCGCCCTATTGGCCCTTGATTGAGCTCTAGTATGCAATGGCATACCAGCTGTGGGAGTTAAATCCACTTCCGCCGCCTCCGGAATAAGCACGACGCTAGTATCTCTCAAGGGAGGGCGAACCGCTTCACGCGGTTGCGGCGGAACTCCCATGGCTTGGATCGGAGTGGGAGCCCTATATCCGAGGAGCACCCTCCTCTCCTCTGCGATAATTGAACTGACTCGGTGGAGGTACCAGCCCGTGAAAGACCCCGCACATCGAGGAATATGATCAGCTTCGGGAATCACGAAGCGGGAGCCAGTGTTCAGCCGCATGAAGTGATGAGCGGCGTCACGAACAACTTCTGACGACGGGCTAGGCTCCACTATAAATGCCTCAAAAGGGACGCCCTGGTCATATCCGAGTTGCCGAGCAAAGCGGTGTGGGTTGTACCGCATAAAAAGGGCCGCACCGTTCTGACGAAATACCAGATAACCTGGTCTGATCGAATATAGGTGCATGGCTTCCCTGGGCTTCAGAGAAGGTACCCCCTCTTTCGACGAGTCGCAGAGCTGTTGAACCGGTCCTGAGGGAGCAGAGAGGACTCGATCGTTGAATACCATCCCACCCGCATTGGCATAGGGATTAATCAGTATACGAATAGCTCCGAACTGAGTCGGGTCAGGGGTAGAAGCGTCCACCGGCCGCATGAGTCACGGAAAAGTGTAAGTGTCATAAAAGCTGGGTCTTTGGTGCGCAGCAAATGCTCCCAGCACATGCATCTCAATCCAGGACGTAAAGTAATGAAGAGAGAAATTTACCACATCTACGCCTGGGGTTGAGGTATTAGCCGCAGCACTTAGCCCATGATACAGATGCGCCAGCCCCGCAATACCCACAGCTAGTCGCGTCCCCTCAGCAATGCGATGAGCGGGGTAGATAACTGAGGCTCTCATGAAACGACGGTGCATGGGAATGGCGAACCAACTGAGCCAGACACTGATGAAGCCCACGAAGAAAGTCTCCTCATCCATACCAGGAGCTGCGATCGACTCGAAAGACATGGCCGACATGATGGGAATGTAGAACTGCGCCAAGTCCTTTTCTTTAGCAGGCCGCTTATTTAAACCAAACCCAAAGGAGTCGTTGATGTTTGCGAACTTCGGAGCCGTCTTTGATAGAACGTCTTCGCGAAGGAAGCAAGCGATAAAGCTTTTGAAAGTGACGCCCTGCTCCTCTGACTCTGTGAATAGCTTCTCAAGTCTTGATCAAACTTGAGCGCTTGTGGCGGACGGCATTCTCGGTCGACAGGCCGTCAAGCATGGCAGGCTCGGTTTTGAAGACATGCTCATCGGGAGGCAATAGTTCTTCATAGAGTGTCCCCCTGACCGGCAACCCTGAGATTTCGCGAAACTCTTCCAAAGAAATTGAAACTTCGCGGTCCCCTAGAAAGAAGGTGTTGGTGGGAAGATTCCATTGGTTTAAGAAGGCCTTAACCCACCAGACATGGGGAGACTGATAGTGGAAAAGAGAAGCATATACCACCTGATAAAGTATGACCCTCTGCAGTCGCGCACGATGGGCGGACAGGATATAACGGGCCCAGAGAAGGTCCCCATGGTTGGGCTTCGCCTTGGCAAATGCGGCGCCCTAAAATGTCTATAGCCGGCACAGGATGGTTCGGAATACCAGTTGTTGATGGCTCAAGCCGTCCCTAGGGGTCCAATTCAGCATCTCCACAGCAAAGGCGGTCCGTGGATGATCCATCGGCAGAAATGGATAGGTAGGATCTGTCGGTACCTCGCAAAGAAAGCTACGGCAACCGCGGATGATGTGACCGTGTTAGGTCCCCCATAAAAGTAGATTGGTGCAATTCGGATCATGAGCCCTGATCATCGCCATCACCTTTTCGTCAGACGGTGACCGAGGAAAGGTAGCCTCCGAGCGGGTAAAAGGAAAGTACGGAAGAGAAGCCATTGTTCCTGAAATAAAAGAAGAGGAAGCTGTTAATGAAGCCCGCACATGTGTATATATTTATATATATAGAGAGAGAATAATGGAGAAAAGAGGCCAATTTTCTCCTATGGCGTGGAAAAAATACAACCTCCACCAATTTTTTCGACGATCGGCCCCCATCATCTTCATCGTTGTCATCTAAGATGTGGGTACACCAAATTTCATGTGATTCTACAACTTTTTCACCGTTGATTTAGCAATGTAAAAAGTTCTATTGTCGGTAAACCGTTAATTTTGAACCCACTAAATCAACGGTGAAAAAGTTGTGGAATCACATGAAATTTGGTGTACGCACATCTTAGATGATGATGGGTGCCGATCGTTGGAAAAAATGGTGGTTGTATTTTTTCCACGCCATAGGAGGAAATCCCCTCCTATGGCCTCTTTCCTCCATTAATCTCATATATATATATATATAAAAGACAGTGGAAGAAAACGACAAAGGACTTATTTTATGGGACCATTGGTTACAGAACACATGGGCCCTATAAAATCAAGATGGCGGCTCACTAATAATGAGGCCAAGCAATCATCATGAGAATAAAGGGAAGATTCTCAATGAATTCAAATGACTCTACACATTCCCCCAAAGGGAAACCCATCTTGGACTCTGCGAAAATTAAACAGAACAGGGGAATTAAATTCCCAGAAAACTTTACTGGAATTCTTTTTTGCAAAGAACAACTTAGGAAGAAAAATCCCAAGAAATCTTCTTTTAAAGAACTAAGTTCTTTAGAGGAATTAAATTCCTTTCGAACAGGGGAATTAAATTCCCAGAAAAACATTTTCGGAGCTAAAGCTCTTTGGAATGGAATCAAATTCCAGAGAGAAGACAAGTATCACCATCGATCCTTGAAGATCAGAGAAGCCCTAAGAGGTTTATTATTTAAAGATTGGACATTATATCAACTTAGAAAAATGGGTTCTTGTTAAAGGGAAAAACCCTTGGTGTGCATTTAAAATCCAAATTCCTACAAGAAGTTCTTCAGCCGTTCAAGATCATTACCTGAAAAAGGGAATCTTTTGTTAACAGGGTTAAACTCTGGAAATTTTCGAAACAAAGAACTAAGCTCTGAGAGAGAGAATTAAATTCTCAAGGCAAGAACAAATAAGGAAGAAGATGGAAAGTGGAGGCGCTTCTGAAGGGACTCCTACATTTATAGGATGTGATGGGGGACGGTTCATCTCCCCTATTCCTTAGGCAGATCCAACGGTCACAAAGGTGACAGCGTTGCACTCACGTGCAAACACGTGAGAACAACGCTGTGAGGGCATTTGTTCCCTGATAAAATATCAGGAAATTCCCCAATGGGGTATCACGTGCTCACACGTGACCAAGGGTCACGTGCTGACACGTGATGGTTTTCTGGGACTCTGTTATAACAGAATTAAATTCTAATCAAGCAGGCAATTAGTGGAGTCACATGACACCACGTGACGGGCCTTTAAAACCCACCAAAAGGGATTAAAAGATGTAATAAGACACTAAGGAAAAACCCCAATGGGCCATCACGTGCTGACACGTGATGATTCCTTGGCTCTGTTAAAAGGCAGAATTAAATTCTGAATAAAATGTTTAATTAAGAGGGTTACATGCCAACACGTGACAAGCTCCTAAGCTCTTTAATCAATAGAATTAAATTCTATTTAATAATCAAATAATGGGATCACGTGCCAACACGTGATAGACTTTTAAAAGCCTTCTGAACTAATAGAATTAAATTCTAATTAAGGAAAATAAAAAAACCCTAACTGGGAAAATATTTCTTTAAATCTTTCCAAACAAAAAAGATGGTGCTCTGTAAAATAGAACACCGTTGGATAAAAGTCCAATGGTGATTAAAAATCACCAATTTATGGAAAGATTTTATACAAGGAAAGATTTCCCTGAAGTTCACCAAGAATAACAAACAGAATATCTTCTGGATTAAAAATCCAATGGTGAATAAAATTCACCGAGTGATCTAAAAGATCATGTTAGTTACAAAAACAACCAAAATCTTTCAATGAAAGATTCACTAAACAAATTGATTCTTTTCTTTCTCCTATAAATAGGAGCCGAGAAGAGAAGAGAAGGGATCTTTGGAATTTTGATTTTCTGAAGAAAAACAACAACAGAGAGAGAGAAAAGAGAGGAGAATTTAATTCTCAAGAGAGAAAAGAAGTTCTTTTTAGAGAAAAGAAACCCTAGGTGAGAAAGGGGAAAGAGATCTAAGTTCCATAAAATAAAAAGAGAATTTAATTCTCAAATTTAAGAGTTTAACTCTTCTGATTAAGAACTTAGTTCTTCCTTCGGTTGAAGATCTGCAGAAGCAGATCTCCTCACAAGTTGAGAATTTAATTCTCATCGGGGAGATTCTGCCATGCAGATCCAAAACTTAGAGGGAGAATTGAGTTTAAGGAATTTAATTCCCCCAAATACATAGGAATTTAATTCCTCCAAATAAAACTAGGGTTTAACCCTATATGAGAATTTAATTCTCTCAATTTCATAGGAATTTAATTCCTCCAAATAAAACTATGGTTCAACCCTGCATGAGAATTTAATTCTCCCCAAATTCATAAGAATTTAATTCTTTTAAATGAAATTAGGGTTTAACCCTACATAAGAATTTAATTTTTCCACATGCATAGGAATTTAATTTCTCTAAAACAGAATTAGGGTTTAACCCTACAGAGAATTTAATTCTTAAAACAAGAGACTTAAAGCTCTCCATGCACGTAAAGAACCGGGTCACGTGGTGACACGTGACCCCCATCCTTAATAATCAGAAAAGAACGAACAAGACTAGGTCATGTGTTCCCACATGACCCTTAAACAGACTCCCCAAAATAAGAAGGATTAGCCCAGAGGCAATGCCTCACGTGCTCCCACGTGACCTTCAAAACAAAGAGAACAAAGGCAAAGGCAGTACTGATTTTGGGCGCTCTCACATGTCCTCACGTGACCCCTAATAAACACTTTAATAATCAATACATGGATATACATCACGTGCCAACATGTGATGGCCAGAAGATCGGAAGTGTTTCTTATTTGCAGATTTCAGAATAAAATAAAGGAGGTCTGGCCCCATTTCAGGCGCCTCACGTAATCCCACGTGACCCTTCCTTTCTAATGTTTAACACTATTTTGAGCATTTTGTCTCCAGTCACTGTTTTAAATACATCACGTGAGGACACATGACCGACAGATGTCCTTTAGTGTTTAACACTAATCTAAAGCCAGCTTAGCCCAAATTGGCTAAGTTTTCCAGCGGCAAATATCCCCTTCAAATGAGTCTTAAAACCCAGAGCTATAATGTTTAATGCTCAAAGACAAAATGTTATCAGAGCCTTCAAACTCTTGTTTAGCATTGCTAAATAATGAGGGGCTGAACCCAGACAAATGTTCAATAGCCCAACAAAGGGCCAACATTTCAAACTTAATTGGACTTAGCCCAAATTGGCCATAAGTCATCAATTCATATTTAACTGAGCCAATGTGCTCATAATCTAATTAATTGATCTTAGTTCCAAATTGGACTATAGATCTTCCAATCAACTTTGGTTCAAGGGTACATCTCTTCACTCCTTTGATATTTTTCGTTGTAATCCTTCAACGTCTTCAGAGAGGTGACGGGTCCCGACAACCACACATTTCACAGACTATGACGTCTTTAAACTGGACCGTTGGGTCCCTTTAAACCCACGGACTATGATGTCCTTAACCTCGGACTGTGAGGTCCCTTTAAACCCACGGACTATGATGTCCTTAATCTCGGACTGTGGGGTCCCTTTAAACCCACGGACTATGATGTCCTTAACCTTGGACCGTAATGTCCTTAAACTAACAATGGACCGCAAAGTCCCTAAACTAAACAATAGAGCCCAAATGCTCTCTTGTTGGATCTAAATGATCCCGTTAAGTTGATCTTAGCCTAAAAAATTAGACTAACGTATCCTTAACATACGTTTAAGTTGATCTTAGTCTCAAATGAGACTAACGTATCCTTAAACCCAACCCCCAAACCCAAATCTAAGAAAATATGGATTTGGACTAATCCACGCCCTACAGGCGACAACATAAATTAGTCTCCGTATACAATCCACGGGCAACCAAAAACAAAACAAACACCCTCGACACGAAGTGACCATCTGGAGAAGGAGAAAGTTGTTACTGCGATGCGGTAGCGTAATTAACTGCAGGGGCTTACGCCTGCAGGGAAGAGCGTCCCCACAATTAAAACCCCCTCAAATGAGGGGGAATCTGACGAAGTCTGTTACATCGGCCGCATCCGTTTAAACCTTTGATACGTGGTGTCATAAATCAACTTGGCATTTTCGGAGAGGTGGACGGATAGCACCAATTAGCATCTGCCCCGAAATTCAGGCGAGACGTTTATCGCGTCTCCGATTTTCGGCGGGGAACAATGCCAACAGAATCATCTCCAGTGATGATAATATCATCAATATACACCAACACAATTATCCTGCCCTGAGGACAATAATGTGTAAAAAGAGACGTGTCTGCACGACTACGTTTGAAGCAATCTGTCGTAAAATCATACTAAATTTTTCAAACCAGGCACATGGTGAATGCTTCAGTCCATATAATGATTTCTGTAGAAGACAAATCATAAACTCTTCCAGTAGCTCAAAACCAGGAAGCCGCTGGATATAAATAGTTTCGGATAGATCGCCATTGAGAAAGACATTCTTCATATCAAGCTGATGAAGAGGCCAGGCCTTAGAAACAACCAAAGATATAAGAACACGAACCAATGTTAATTTGGCAACTGGTGAGAAGATCTTAACATAATCCAAACCGTACTGCTGAGTATATCCTTTATCGACTAATCAAGCTTTCAGACGGCCAGTCGTCCTATCTGGATTTTGCTTGACAATAAAGACCCATCGACAACTAACAACCTTCTTATCTGAAGGCGAATGTACCAATTTTCAAGTCTGATTAGAAAGCAGTGCGGCAATCTTCTCTAATATAGCTGCATGCCAACCTGGGTGTTGAAGTACTTTCTGAACAGAGCAAGGAAGAGTGATGGCAGACAAGATAGAAACAAACTGATGAGTAGATAGGGTTAGTCTATGATAGGGAGCAAAATTAGAAATCGGATGTGCAGTAGTACATGAACGCTTACCCTTACGTAAGGTAATAGGAAGAGGGATCTTCTTCGGAAGGCAGCGGTGGTGGAGAATCAGGAACGGTAGACTATTGTAATATCTGCAGAAGAATCTTTAGAAAAAGAATCACTAGGGGAGGTGATTGGACAACTTTCTTATGACGGTGGTACACTTTTGGATAAAGGACTATATGCTGATCACTAGGAAGCATAGGTGCAACACATGAATCAAGCTCTGGAGAAGGTATGTGTGGAACCGGGATAGTAGAGGTTGGTTCCTTAACAGTTGGTGGAAAATAGGCTTGATCTTTCAAGGTCACATCACATGAAGTACAAACTTTGGATGTGGCAGGGTTAAAGCAATCATACCTTTTTCGAGATCAAGAGTAACCTACAAAAACCATACGTTTAGCTCTAGAATCAAGTTTGTCAATATGAGGACCGAGAATATGGGAATAGCATAGGCAACCAAACACCTTTGGAGAAATAGGAAAAGGTTTGTCCTGTGGAAATAAAATAGAGAAAGGAGACTGGTTGTCTAGGACCGAAAAAGGCATGCGATTAATATAAAAGCAGGCAGCTAAAACTGCAAAATTCCACAATCGTTTAGAAACGTGCATATGTAAGAGAAGAGAACGAGCAATCTCAAGTAAATATCTTTTCTTTCATTCAGCAATCCCATTTTGTTGAAGAGTATAAGAACACGAAGTTTGGTACAATATTCCCCGTGACTTATAAAATGCAGTAAAGTCCGTGCCGATATACTCTTTAGGATTATCTGAACGAAGAACCTTAATTGAAACACCAAATTGATTAGAAATTTCAGCAACAAAGGTTTTAAAAGTAGATAAAAGCGTATACCTATTATGCAAAAGATACAGCCAAGCCATTCATGAATGATCATTAATAAATGTAATAAAATATTTATAACCAAACACACTAGGAAATTTAAAAGGTCTTCAAATATCAGAATGAACTAAAGCAAAAGACAAGTCATGTCTCTTATTAACTGGAGAAAAAGAGGAGCGATAATGCTCCCTAAGAATACAAGCCTCACAACTAAATTCTGATAAACTAATAGTATGTAGTATGGTACGTAAAGATGAAAGGGAAGGGTAACCTAGTCTCCGGTACCACTGGATAGTAGAAACGGCTACAGAGGTACTAGGAAGATGATCAATATAATACAGTCCATTCTTTTCATGCCCCCAACCAATCTGTTTCTTTGTTAGAAGATCATGTATCACAAAATAAGATGGATAGAAAGTTACAGTTGGAATCATTTGTAAGTTGACGAATGGAAAGCATGTTTTGTTTTAAAAATGGCACAATGAAAACATTTTTAAGATGTAAAGATGAAGTAAGTGATAAATCGGCAGAATCAGAAATATGTGTTGTATTACCATCAGCCATGAAAATAAGCTTGTGAAGACTAGAAGTAAGATCACATAGTTCATTATGAGACATATGATGTGAAGCGCCGGAATCGGCTACCCACGAATCAGAATGGAGAAAGTAAAGATAAACCTGACGGATTGGAAAGGTTGGCAGAAGCTACAGAAGAGAGGAGACGACGTAACTGGCTCTACTCATCACTGAATAAAAGCACATGTCCGGCATAAGAGAAAGGTTGATCAGTAGCTGCTGATGTGGATGTCTGACGAGCGGTGAGTGTACCATCAGGATAACCATATTTCTCTCTACACCAGTCGTCCCGATGATTAGTACCGCCGCAATGAGAACAAGAAAGGCTGGATCGGTCATGACCACGTCTACGAGCAATCAGAGGGGAACGACCACGTGATGCCTCATGTCCACCAGAAAAGGAATCAGAGGAATCATGTCCAGCCGGAGTGTAAGTCCCACGTATACGGCCTCGAGTAACAAGTGCGGTCGAGAGAGTCTCAGTAGATGGTGAAGAGATGGTGGGCATACGATAAAAGCTCGACAGAATGCTTGTAAATGAAGGAGAACCACTCTGAGAAATAATTAGCGAGCGGACGCCCTCAAAACTTGGTGGTAGTCGAGCCAAGAGTAACACGTCAATAAGAGACTCGTGTTGTTTGCGAGTGACAGCAGGGTCAGTGGAAATAGGCTGATAGACGTTCCACTAATCCAGAAGTCTACTGAAAAGAGCACCAAAGTCCTAAATATCATCTCCTAGAGTAGCCGTGGTAAAGGTATGGAATATATTATAAAGCTTCTCCAAGTTATCCTCAGACAAGTAGAGAGACCGAAGGTGTGTCCAAACTTCTCTTGCAGTTTTCAGAGATATAATAGACGTATATCAGCGAGGATCCATAGAGTTAGACAACCAAACAATTATCTTGTTATCATTTTGGAACCAGATATCAAAGTTAGGATCTTTAGAGTCAAGAGGAATATCCGTTGAGTGGCGGTGAAGGACTTTGCTGTTCAAGGCTCGTTCCACAGCACTGGACCATTGAAGGTAGTTCGTTGTGCCGGAGAGAGAGATCGTAGTCAAGGGAAGACCCGTTTTAAAATCAATGGATGACAGAGAGACCGAGTTAACTTGATCATCACCAAAATCAATGATGAATGGCACAAAAGTAGTTCCCGAGATAGAGAAAAAGGTTTTCTAACCCCCAACAAATACAAGAAATAAGATGATCTAATAGATCATAGAGATTGCTAGGATTTTAAGAGTAGCCAGGGCACCAAAATGGGGCTGGAGTGGGTCTGCAGGGTGTGTAGCTAGGTTTTCGAGGGTACAGGGAGGGGTTTCGAGATCCTGGGGTTGCTGGAGGGAGGAGAGAAGGGGATCGAAGGTCGTGGGTGCTGCTGGAGGGAGGAGAGGTGGGGATCGAAGGTCTTAGGTGCTACTGGAGGGAGGCGAGGAGGGGATCGAAGGTGAGAGGAGAGGATCAAAGATCCTGGAGGGTCGTCGATGCTCCTGGAGGTGGATCGAAGGGAGGTGTTCATCTCATAAAACTGCATTTTAATACCTCTCATTCATTATCTATTTTGTTATATATTTGTACTATTAAGCAGTGTCTGCTCAGTAATTACAGTTTACAGGTATTCGTGATATAACACTGAAAACATACTCAATATCATGGATAGCATTTGGGAGCCGACACTGCAAACAGAACAAGAAAACGACCGATATCCCAAGAGCTTTTGTAAAATAAGTGTGTGCACACAATTTTGGTCCAACACAATACAAGTTGCACACAACTCTTGGGCATGGACCATGGTGGGGCTGTCATGATGTATAGGGACTGCCATGACACAAGTAGGAGTGTGGTGTGATGGGTATTAATGTGCATTGAATGCAATAAAGTGTTAATGTGAGTTAAGGCATAGTTCCCTCCAAATCTCTGCATACAAACCAGGTTATTTTAGACCAAGCAAACAACATCAGAGTGGTTGTGGAGAGCACAAAAGACCACACTACAAAGACGAGCCCCACTCCTCGTATTTGGACCGGTGAAGAACTCAAGAAAACCGGCGAGCTCGGCCGTACATGCTCCAATGGACTTCATCTTTTCTTTGTGCCTCCCTTGCTGCCACGTAGGCTTATTTTTATTGTTTGTTTAATTTTCTTTTGAGCTTATAAATAGCAGATCAGTGGGCAAGGGATGGTCTCTCTCTCATTTTCCTGCACATATTCATAGTTTTGTTTTGCTTTTCTTTTGTTTAGGCTTGAGGGTGAGTGAACTTCAAGTGGTTTCTTCTTCTTCTTCTCTCTTGAAGTTCTCTTTGGAGGGCTTCATTAAGGATGTTGAATAAGTCACCATAATCTTGTATCTCATTTCAAGTGTTAATAAATTGTTGTTTCTTTTATACTTGCTTCTTTTCTTTACTTGCTTTCTTTTCATTATGCTTAACTAATCTTTTATTTGGTTGTGGTGTGGGTGAGGAGGTGAGATGAAAGGCTTTGCCTCCTCCACCTCTTGTTTATTTTTCATGTGCTTAATCTTATGATTCTAACTTAAATATTGTTATGTATTGATATGATATGGTATTTTGACACATGGTTACTTGTAACCTCCTTATATACCATATTCATTCCCTTTCCCCATTTCAATGTTTAAGTTACAATCTATTTGGAGTTAAGTTTGCTAAGTTTGGATATGGTATGTTGTGATTAAGGACTTGACAAATCTCTTAATTTCATATATTATATACCATCATAAACACTTAGCATACTTAACACCAAAATCATTTGCTCTCACTAACCACTTTGTATTTTTGTTGTTGCGGTATGCTTACCAACCCTTGTGTTTAGTGTTGATACCCAAAGTGCGGACATACAAACGGTAAGTGATCAAAACGGACTCGTTTCGTTCTTTGCGGCGAATATCGGAATTTGACGGTTTGTGCTCCGCAACTGCATTGACAAGTCGTGATTCATGCCGGGATCAAGGTAAGGCCAGACAACTCATGATCAAAGGAGTGTAGAGGTAAACGTCGCGATTCGATCTTCCAAGCCAAATCCGCAACCATTCTTTCCTTAAACTTGTTTTCCTTGTTTCTTGTTTTCGTATTCTTTTCTATTTTTGTGACAAACAACCCAATTCGTTAATTTGTTGAACCTTAAATCACGATACCCAATACACAATTTCCTGCGGATTGACCCGTGCTTGCCGGCTGGCTACAACGCGCCATGGACTTGCGGTTATAAATATTTAAAACGAGAACGATCTCGCGTGCGTATTCTGTTTCATTAAAACACACACATTTCCATAACATACGTGTTTGCGCGCGCGGGTGAATTCCCAACAAGTTTTTGGCGCCGTTGCCGGGGAGTTGGTAGTATTAGGAATTGTTATTTCTGATTCTTACTAACTCATTAACTTTCTAACTCAAATTTTTTTTCAAAACTAACAATACGATTTTTCTGACTTTGCTCTCTGTTGCTGAATCCGCTATCACTCTGTAATCCAATTTAAAATTCAAGTATACCATAAGAGTACTTAGCTATCCTTGAGAACCCATACAAAATTTCATCACATCTACTCGGAATTTGGCCGGTGACATTAAGGAGGAATCCGGCGAGCTCGGCCAAGTTTGGGGTTTTTTTATTTTTTCTTTTTGTGTGATCTCCAGTGTCTTGTGAGTACTCTATTGGTATTGCTTGGCTTTTATAATTTTGAGTGTGCAGGAATTGAGGCATATATATCGTTTTTTGACACTAAATATCGTATTTTTCGACATTTGCAGATTTTTACGGATTTACGACCAGCGATCGTGCGGAGCGAGGCTCAAATGCAATTTCAAGACGTTAGTGAAGTACAGTGCCAAAAATCCGGGTAGTTTGCCCGCGCATGCGAACAATCAAAGACTCGGATCACATCAAAGGGGTTTTCTTAAACCACATCACTTCAGTACGTATTTTCTAACACCTTCTCCCAAATCTGACGCATTCCAATACTCTATCTTTTGCAGGATTCTTCGCACAATTTTGCCGCCAATTGCACAGAGAAATAACCGTATGTTTTTGCAGCGCTTAAACTTAAACGGAAAAGAATTGCTTAAATTGCTTGATTTCTTGAATTCTTTTATTTGATTGCGCATTGCATCTTAATACGGAATTAAGGGCAAGACCAAAACAAGATACGGTAAAGGATTTCATCACCTTTCTCCGTAGCCCACAAATCACAAAACTGCATTTTTGCATACCCCCAGTAATTTAAAATCAATTAGAACTCTGACTTTAAGGACTTCGCGCTCATTAGGAGAAGTTAACTGTGTTTAGAACTTTGCTTAACGGTATATCGTTCACGGGGTGTCCAGGCAAGTGTTCACGGCGCAACCGCCAAAAGAGAAAGGGTTATCTAATTAAGAAACTTCGCGAAAGCGCTGGAAAACCTCCCCTTATCTCTTGCACTTACCTGGCTTCGTGATCCGTATATCTTGAGCCTGTTCTCGACACAGTTTTACTTCTACAATCAGGTTCTTGAGCAGGTCTAGCTGACTTAGCATAACATAGACTGTTAGGGGTGTGATATTCTTTATTTTTGTGACATTTGTGAAATTCTTGTTAATATGGGTGATACACGATTCAATTATATTTTTCACGATTCTTATTCATTTGTTTATACCCGGTCCCAATTAATTTGTACAAATTGCCAAAATTCTTCCCACATTCATGAAAATTGTCCTTTTCTAGGGGGTGACCAACCGTCCCAAATTTTTTATAACGGTCACCCACCTAACACTTTTGAACCCAGTCCCACTTCAACTATAGACCAAATGATTGAAGATCTAGAGAAAGAGGTCGATAAATTGACTGCTTTACCATCATCACCATCACAACCCCTCCAACCTGAAACAATTGAACCATCATTAGGGAATGGTAGCGAGATGGATGCTAGGTTGACCACTTTAGAGAAGGGTATTGAAGTAATGACTACGGTCGAGAATCAATCAGCTTCTACGCTAGCTCTATTCATACAGCAATCTAAGCAATTGTTTCTTGCTCAAGCCCAATCATTGGCTAGCATAGAAGAACACGTGAAACATTTAGCTGAAAGGATTCTAGGGAGTGAACACAGTCAATCGGAACCCAATAGTTCTGTCATCTAGGAAATCACCCGAGTGAGATTAATGATCAAACCAATTTTGATGATTTCATAGATGATGATACAATTGAATTGACTGAGTGTTATCAGGACACACAAGAAAACCCTCCGAGTCAGTCCATCACCAATCTTCAGGTATCCACTGAGCCTCTTGTCACTTGTGACTTAGAGATTGATTTAACCGATATTATACTTGATGAGGAAATTCTTGAACCGGCTGATTTTTGCTTTCCAATTTTAGAGGAGAACCTTATGAATTTGTCGGGTATGGTTGGGATAGATTAGAAGAGTTCAATGATCGGGAACCCACAATTTTTGTATCACCTGTTGATATTGTTTCGGAAGAAACGTTAGTGTGAGAATCTACTTTTTTAGATGATATGAACCTACCCATTTGTGAATATGATGAGGAGGAAATTGTATTGGGAGAGTTTGAGAATAATGAGAGTGAGATTATGGAAAATCTTAGGGAGGAAGACAGTCTTGAAAAATATTCTTTCATGTCGAGTTTTGAGGAAATTTTTGTTGATGAACTTAATATTCTTGGTGAGGTTGAGTCAGGAACAATTTAGGAACATCCGAGGAACCTTTCTTTTGCCGAACTTTTTGCAGATGAACTTCAGTTTTTAAACGAACCTGTCTTCGAAACTCAACACGCGCTTTTTGAACATTCAATTCATTCAGAAAGCAATTTTTTGACCTCCTCAAAATTTTATCTTCATCTTCAGCGTCTTCTGATCCCCACCTTTCCTCACCTATGCCCTTCACTAACACCTAATATATACATTTTCTTTTTCTTTTTATTCTTTTTATACATATTCTTTTACCAGCCATTGCACTATATAGACAAAATCTTTAAATGGCTGGTATTAATTTCTGGACTAACCCAATCTTTTAACATGTAAATGTTGTTATTAGTCTTAGTTTTTTTTTCTTTTTCTTTAAATAAAATGCTCACCCTAATGTCTAAGTCTAACTACCGGAGACGGGGGCAACGATGAGGACATCGTAAAACTCAGGTTTGGGGGTGAGCACGGCGTTTATCTGCATCATGTGTATATTGTATTCTGCATTGCATACATATTAAAAACCCATAAAAATTGAATTTTTTTCCTAAAAACATAAAAACTTTGTCGTCAAGTTAGCTAGTAAAGTAACTTAGATTGTTATTCCGAAAATTTAGTTGATATATTAGAAGTAATTAAATCCTAGGCTTAGGAATTGAAAATCCTAAAAATAACCCTCATTCTGTTTAACCTCGGCAATTATATGTCCTTACAGTTTTTTTGTTGAGAAATAGGTAATCTTGAATTCAGTTCTGTAGTTAAGTCGAGCTGAAGGGAGAGTATTGAAGCTTTACTAAAAGATAAGTCTGAAAAACAGTTTCTATTCTTGAGTTCAAATTTAGAAAATATATACCCTACAAACTGCACATACACGCACCTTGAAATTTGGGATAGTAGAGGATACCTAGAAATACTCTTATTTGAAAGCCTAGTATGAAAGAAAAAAAAGGTATTTAAAACTAACCACCATAAGAGCATCATTGAAAAATATATCCGGTCTTGAAAAGAAAAATAAAAATAAAAATAAATAAATAAATAAATAAAGTCAAGACCTGGAGACTGCTATTTACGTTTTAAACTCATACATTCAGTAATCGGTTGTTAGTGCCTCAAGAAGCATTAATAGTCGCATGAAAGGTGTATGAGCACAACCGTCCATCCATTAATGAAACGAAGTAGTATTAGGTATTAAGGCAGGGGTACTATAACTTGAATTGAATTCTCAAGTGTAGGGGTGAAATTTTACACACACGTGGGGGTATACAATCGATATTTGGAGGAAAGATAGGAATAAAGAATAAGACTTATGTTTTTCGTAAAGTTGATAAAAATTCCTGATTGGATACCGCATTTTAGAAGGAAAACTCAGGAGATACCAATATCTTTCTAAACTGTAAAAACGTATAAGATCTAAGGGTAAATAGACAGGAGGTGTGAAACATAAGGGTTGAATATTTCCAACTTAGGATGATAGAATTTCTAACTTAGATACTAAACTGTAGGAGTAGAATAAACGTTAACTTATGAAACTAACTTGACTGGATTTTATGGGTGTAATCAGCTGAAAACCCTCAGGAGACAACACTCCTCCTACTAGGGACACCTAGAGCTTTAACGGTTTGTTGCACGTGCTCAGTGCAATCGCGTTGCCTGCGAAAGTGAGGCTAGGATTTTTTTGTTTTGCTCGGGACGAGTAAAAGATAAGTTTAGGGGTATTTGTTCATCTCATAAAACTGCATTTTAATACCTTTCATTCATTATCTATTTTGTTATATATCGGTACTATTAAGCAGTGTCTGCTCAGTAATTACAGTTTACAGGTATTCGTGATATAACACTGAAAACATACTCAATATCACGGATATAGCATTTGGGAGCCGACACTGCAAACAGAACAAGAAAACGACCGATATCCCAAGAGCTTTTGTAAAATAAGAGTGTGCACACAATTTTGGTCCAACACAATACAAGTTGCACACAACTCTTGGGCATGGACCATGGTGGGGCTGTCATGATGCATAGGGGCTGCCATGACACAAGTAGGAATGTGGTGTGATGGGTATTAATGTGCATTGAATGCAATAAAGTGTTGATGTGAGTTAAGGCATCTAGTTCCCTCCAAATCTCTGCATACAAACCAGGTTATTTTAGACCAAGCAAACATCATCAAAGTGATTGTGGAGAGCACAAAAGACCACACTACAAAGACGAGCCCCACTCTTCAGATTTGGATCGGTGAAGAACTCAAGAAAACCGGCGAGCTCGGCCGTACATGCTCCAATGGACCTCATCTTTTCTCTGTGCCTCCTTTGCTGCCACGTAGGCTTATTTTTATTGTTTGTTTAATTTTCTTTTGAGCCTATAAATAGCAGATGAGTGGGCAAGGGATGGTCTCTCTATCATTTTCTTGCACATATTCATAGTTTTGTTTTGCTTTTCTTTTGTTTAGGCTTGAGGGTGAGTGAATTTCAAGTGATTTCTTCTTCTTCTTCCCTCTTGAAGCTCTCTTTGGAGAGCTTCATTAAGGAGGTTGAATAAGTTACCATAATCTTGTATCTCATTTCAAGTGTTAATAAATTGTTGTTTCTTTTATACTTGCTTCTTTTCTTTACTTGTTTTCTTTTCATTATGCTTAACTAATCTTTTATTTGGTTGTGGTGTGGATGAGGAAGTGAGATGAAATGTTTTGCCTTCTCCACCTCTTATTTATTTTTCATGTGCTTAATCTTATGATTCTAACTTAAATATTGTTATGTATTGATATGATATGGTATTTTGACACATGGTTACTTGTAATCTCCTCATATACCATATTCATTCCCTTTCCCCATTTCAATATTTAAGTTACAATATATTTGGAGTTATGTTTGCTAAATTTGGATATGGTATGTTGTGATTAAGGACTTGGACAAATCTCTTAATTTCATATATCATTTACCATCATAAACACTTAGCACACTTACACCAAAATCATTTGCTCTCACTAATCACTTTGTGTTTTTGTTGTTGCGGTATGCTTGCTAACCTTTGTGTTTAGTGTTGATACCCCAAGCGCGGACATACAAACAGTAAGTGATCAAAATGGACTCGTTTCATTCCTTGCGGCGAATATCGGAATTTGACGGTTTGTGCTCTGCAACCGCGTTGACAAGTCGTGCTTTATGCCGGGATCAAGGTAGGGCCGGACAACTCATGATCAAGGGAGTGTAGAGGTAAACGCCGCGATTCGATCTTCCGAACCAAAGCCGCAACCATTCTTTCCTTAAACTTGTTTTCCTTGTTTCTTGTTTTCGTATTCTTTTCTATTTTTGTGACAAACAACCCAATTCGTTAATTTGTTGAACCTTAAATCACGATACCCAATTTTTAAGTCGAAAATTGCACCCCGGTTGACCAAGTCAAAGTCAAAGTCAACCCCAAGCCAAGTGGGCCCATGCCCAGGTCGAGTCCGAACATGAAGCGGACGGCCCCTCTCCATGCCCAAAATGAAATCATGTAATAAATAATTTTTTATGTAATTTTTTATGCATGAATGGGCATAAAGCCAAATTTCTGTAAAGCCTATGGCTTATGTGCAAAAAGAAATGGCATATGAGCCATGTGATGGCCAAAATGCCAATTTTGTAAAGCCCAAGGGGCTATATGTAAAGTGTATAGCCTATAAAGGCCAAGATAATGAAAATATCCCAACAACTTTTTCTCTCTCCAAAAAGAATTCAGATCTGAGATCTTCTTCCTCAAGGTTCTAAAACCTTCTCCTTTTTCTTTTGAATTAAATCAAGAGTTTACTATTCCTTTTATAAAACAAAATAGTTTTTCACCACAAAACCCACAAAGGGGAACTCAGATCTTCCATCAGATCTCAAAAGGAAGAGATTTTTAAAATCTCACATTTCTTGATCTTCAAAATCCGGCCAACAAAGGAAGAAGAAGGAGACCCATCTCCAGAAACCCCACTTTGGGGAAGAACTAGGGCGCAAAGGGGAGAAGCCCTTCATCAGCTTCAAAATATCTTAGGAGTTTAAATCCACTCTAATTTCTCCTTCAGGAGTTTCTGGGGCTAAAAGCCCCTTTTTTTCTCGCCGGCGCCCAAGCGCCTTGCGCTCAAGTGTCCCGTGCCCACATGGCGCGCTAGCGCTCGAGCGCCCACGTGCCGACACGTGGCGCGCTAGCGCTCCAGCGCCTAGCACCCACGTGCCGACACATGGCGTGTTAGCGCTCGAGCGCCCACATGCCGACACGTGGCGCTCAAGCGCCTAAGCGCACAGGGCTCAAAGCGCTGGCCTCATGCGTCCTTTGGGCGCTTTTTCTTCCTTTTTTATATATATGTATACATGTATATATATATATATACACACACACACATACTTTACAACACTGTCCCTCCCAAAAAAATTTTTGGGCCGGTGCGCTTCCCCGCACCCAGTGAGGGGGCTGCTAGCCTCCTTGACCCCCAGCCCGCTAACCGGGTAGCGGGACCCTCGTAAAAACTCTGCGTGGTTCCCGATGTATCCAAAACCCCTCCAAAACACAACACTGCACATTGAGCTCGCATGACCAGTTTAACCCGTCAATCGGAGGTTCTCTCGCCCCAAAGGCGATGGGTAATTAACGGCAGCTTAGTCCGCGGCTGCTGGAGATTCAGATCCCACAATCAATAAAACCCGGCTTACTCTAGGCAGGGGGAATCTGTAGTACGTCTGACAAGCGCGCGCGTATTCTCATCTCAATGGGGTGACGAAAAACACCCTACACCCAATACACAATTCCCTGCGGATCGTCCCGTGCTTGCTGGCTTGCTACAACGCGCCGTGCACTTACGGTTATAAATATTTAAAATGAGAACGATCTCGCGTGCGCATTCCGTTTCATTAAAATATACACATTTTCATAACATACGCGTTTGCGCGCGGGGGTGAATTCCCAACAGGAGGGAATGGCTTCTGGAGGTGGAGGTGGAGTCGAAGGGGGGAAGGGTTCTTGAAGGGCCGTCGATGGTGTTGGAGGTAGATCGAAGGGAGGGAAGGGCTTCTGGAGTGGAGTTGAGGGTCCTGAGGGAAGTCGATGGTGCTAGAGAAGGGATCGAAGGGAGGGAAGGGGTCCTGGAGGGGATTCGAGGGCAGGGATGGCCGGAGGTGTGGGTATGAGGGGAGCCGGGGTGGCTATCGAAGGTGGAGAAGGGATTGTTTGGTTGAAGAGGAGAATTAGGGTTAGGGATTTTTTTCCTACTCTCAATTATTTTCACGGCTCTGATACCATGAAAATAATCAAAAAGAGATAATTTATTGGCATAAGGAATAATTAAGAGTCCATACAAATATATATAGTGAGAGTTATAGAACACTTCTCAATCTAATAACAAATTATATCATAACTAATATAATAACCACTCAAACTGATAACTAAATTTAATAACTATATATTTGCATAACAATATTCATAACAAGTTTCAATTTATATATTGCTTGTCCATGTCTTAGAGTAGTGTCACTCATCCATCTCAACATTGTCCTTCTTGACCTGTATATGCACGGTGACCATAGTTTTTTTCTACGTGGGTTTAGATGATTTTCTCTGCTTGAATTTGATATCACGGCATTCAATTAATGTACAAGATTTATAATTTGGTTTCCATTAGTATGGAAGTTTCTTCATCTTAGTGGATGCATAATGCGTGCAGAAATATAGTTCATAAACATATGCATGATATAAAACACAAAAACAACTATATTGTGTGGCAATTAGTAAATTCTAAATTGAATTTGGCCTTGATGAACGGTTTACGAAATGAATCTCATAAGGTCCCTCTCTCTTTTCTTTCAACTCTCCTTGGTTCCTTTTTACTGCTCCTGAAGATTTTCTTCCAACATTTCATTCAATTAAAAAACTGCTAATCAATTTCATGAAAAGTATGTGAACAGTTGCACTTCCTGCTATCTGCAGCTCAGGTGAATTGATGAATCCTTTTCTTTTAATACAACTAGATTTTGACCCCACGCGTTACGCGTGGGATTAAAAATGATCGAATACATTTATAGACGGATATTATTTTTTGCTATGTTTAAGAAAAATATACAAATACTATTTATTATAAATATGTTTTCATTATGTTTGAAAAACAATAAATGATGTTGTTAGTTATTTTTTGTTATTTAGATACAATAAAATATTTGAGAAATAACTCAATCATGATTTTTTTGGAAGGAAATCATGAACATTTTTCTTCACAAAAAACTCAATATATGATATCCCAAAGATAAATCTTTGCAAAAAACTCAATCATGAGCATTTTTCAAGAATTGAAATAAAAAAAATTAAGTTAATTATGAGAAGTTCTTGAGAAATATCGTTTTAGCCAAATGAATTAAAATAAAATCGAAACCAAATTATTAAAAAAGAAATAGCCAGTAAATTAATTTTCCTTTGTTCTTGGATGTCATATTAATTGGACTTTTGAAAATGAATAATGGAAAAGGATAAGGAAATAAATATAGGTAAGGAGAAGACGAAACGGGGAAGGCCAAAATTAATATTTTAACTTGCAAAAGATTTATTGACCAACCCAACTTTGTATTAGAGTAATAATAGAATAGAAAAGAATAGATAGTTTATTCATCTACGGTTACAACCAAAATGCTCTTATCCAATTTGGCACCTAATTGTTATCTTATATATCCTGTTGTCTGTCATGGCCTCATATGCAGATCGACACTAGATTTAAAGTTTTACTTGGTTGATTGTGAGACATTTCCTAGTTTTTTGTTTTGTTAACGACAATTTGTGTATTAGGTGAACATAGCTTTGTATAATAAGATCTAAACAATGGAATGTGAAAGCTACTGCTTAGCTTCCTTCATAATATGTACATAAATTAATACTGAACCATGTGAACTCTATAGCAGAAGAAATCACAACCAAACATGAGAAGGAAGCTGCAGCCTCATTCACCTGTTTATAAAACTTAAAAGAATATGCATGCTGTCCAATAACAACCATGCACATACTATCATTAAATTTGACAAGTGCATTAGTCTATATGTTTGGTTTGAAAGATAACAAGCAAAATGAAATGGAAATAAGAGGGATTCATTCTTTTTTCCTTCCTTTTTTTCACCTGCTTTCAAATAATACAGTCTTGAAAAATTAACATGTACATTTTCTCTATATGTGACCTGATATTATGCATCATTCCATTAATTATCAATATATTACATTTCAACAGTTTTGTTTATTTAATAATGGTGAGAGCTTGTTTCCTATATCAGCAGTTATGTATACGTAGAGATTTATATTGTTCTTTACCTATTTATCTATTTATCATTTTTGTTTAAGCTCTTTGCATATAAATAATATGCATATTGAGGAAGGCTTCCTTCCATTAAAGATTTTTTTGTCGTGACGTAATGTGAGCCAAATTCTTGGCCGTAATAACTATGAAAAGAGTGTGACCTAGGGTGGGGCACTATGTAGCTAGGTCAATGGCACATGAGATAATTTCTTTTCTAGATTGCTCAAAAAAATTAACTCCGCGACATTTTGTGATGATGGGCATCATCTATCTTAATCGTTAAGGCCTAAAGTATATATCCACAAAATTTCCATATATTTTGATATTCTTTGACCATGGATATGATTATGGAAAATGTTCTTTATTGTTAAATCGTTAAATTTGCAGCTCTCCACTGCAAGTGCAAGGATATTGATTTCACATAATTTCATGTGTGTATGCCGTATAATATGTTGATCAGGTTGAACAATACCGACCATTAAAATAACTGATAGTTTGTTGACTTTTGACCGACTAGGATAGAAGTGTCTCCTATGCCATTAACCCCTTCATTTCTCATATTTTAAACTGGAAGGAAAAATCTAGAGAAATGGGGATGATAGATTTTGTTTACCCAATAATCTAGATATTTAGAGCAGAAAATTAAGAAGGAAGCCGAGTCATGACAACAACTGGAACTGGTTAGATAATGAAGATAATCAAGAGGAAAATACTTATTGGCTTAAGAAAAAAGTAATAGTCCATACAACCATATATAGAGAGTTAATCACATCTCCTAATAAATATATAATAACTAATCAAACTGATAACTAACTATAATAACTAAATATATTTCCATAACAATATTCCTAACACTCTCCTACAAGCTGGAGCGTAGATGCCAATCAGACCAAGTTTGGATAGAAAACGAGCGAAAACCGGTCGAGGAAAAGCTTTGGTAAGAATGAAGTGACAATCTATCTCGATATGTTTGGTCCGCTCATGAAAAACTGAAATCTCAGCAATGTGAATTGCGACCATGTTATCACAGAAGAGTGTAGTAGGAAGAGAAGAAGGAATTCCAAGATCTGTCAAAGGAAGGTAAGCTATACCAACCCAGCAACCGTGTGCGCCATAAATCTATACTCAACCTCTGCAGAAGAAAGAGCAACTATATTTTGCTTCTTACTTTTCCACGTAACCAAGTTTCCTCTCAAGAAGACACAATAGCCACTCGTGGAACGACGATCATCAACGGATCTAGCAAAGTCAACATCCACAAAGGCTGTAAGCACAACATAGATGATGGTTTGTAAAGAAGACCATGTCCTGGAGAACCTTTGATGTATCTGAGAATATGTTCAACCACCTTAAGGTGAGAAATCAAAGGATTCTGTATATATTGACTCACCGTGCTAATGGCAAAGGCAATGTCAAGATGAGCGACAGTGAGGTAAATAAGCCTCCCAACTAGACATTGATATCGTCCTGGGTTAGGTAGTGGAGGATCTGAGGGAAAGTTTAATCAAGATAGCTTGATTATGGAATCCATAGGGGTGTTTGCTGGTTTACATCGTAAAAATCATGACTCGGATAGAATATCAATTGCATACTTGCGCTGAGAGGGTTGTAATCTATCAGAATTCCGTGATACTTCAATTCCAAGGAAATATCTAAATCAAGGTTCAAGAACTCGGTTTCGGTCCCGATCTCTCATAATTTTATTGGTTTCGCTGGGTTTCGGCTAGTTTCGCTAATCTCGGTTCGGGTTTCGGTTTCGACGGTAATATAACATATATAAGTGTAGATATATTAAACACTTAAATTTATGCTTTTATATTACAATACAATGATCCTAGTATTTAAAAATCCAACCATGATACAAAATATATTGAAAAGTGTACATAGATAAGTATTAATATAGGGTTTAGATTCACTTTTTTGAGGTTTTCTAACAACGAAGGCCTACAATGATCACAATGACAGTAAAAATGGTATAAAATTAAGTTTTTAAAAGTTTTGGCCGAAACAATATTGTATGGTTGGTTTTGTATCGATCTCGGTTGGTTTCGTAATGGTTTCCACTGAAACCGATACGAAACCACCTCGTATCGATGGTTTCGGCCGAAACCTCGAACCTTGATCTAAATGGCATAAGGTTCTTGGTATGGAAGTGTGAAGCCAAATGTTCTTTCACCTTGGAGATACCAGTAGAATCATCTCCGGTGATGATAATATCATCAGCATACCCCAATACAATTACCCTGTCCTGAGGACGATTATGTGTAAAAAGAGGTGTGTCGACGCGACTGCGTTTGAAGCCAATCTGTCGTAAAATCATGCTAAACTTTTCAAACCAGGCACACGACTGCTTCAGTTCATAAATCGATTGTGTAGAAAACAAACCATAGACTCTTCTGATCGCTCAAAACCATAAGGCTGCTGCATATAAATAGTATCCGAAAGATCGCCATTAAGAAAGACATTCTTTACATCAAGCTGATGAAGAGTCCATGCCTTAAAAACAGCCAAGGATATAAGAACACGAACCGATATTAATTTGGCAACTGGCGAAAAAGTCTCGACATAATCCAAACCATATTGCTGAGTAAATCTTTTGGTCACCAATCAAGTTTTGAGACGATCAGTCGTCCCAATCGGATTTTCCTTGACAGTAAAATCCCATCTACAGCCAACAACCTTTTTATCTGAAGACGGGGATACCAATTTTCAAGTTTGATTAGAACGCAGTACGGCAATCTCCTCTAATATAGCTGCATACCAACCTAGATGCTGAAGTGCTTCCTGAACAGAGAAAGGAAGAGTGATGGCAAACAGGGAAGAAACAAATTGACGAGCATATGAGGTCAGTTTATGATAGGAAATAAAATTAGAAATCGGATGTGCAGTAGTACAAGAACTCTTACTCTTGCGTAAGGCGATAGGAAGAGAGAGATCTTCTTCGGAAGGCAGCGGTGATGGAGAATCAGAAACAGTAGACTGTATTGGAGTACCTACAGAAGAATCGTTAGAAAAATCATTGGTAGGAGGTGGGGGGACAACTTTCTTACGACAGTGATACACCTATGGATAATAGACTACAGGCTGATCACTAGAGAGCACAGTTTGAATAAATGAATTAAGCTCCGAGGAAGGTAAGTGTGGAACAGGAATAGTGGAAGTGGGGTCCTTAACATGTGGTGGGAAATAGACTTGATCTTCTAAGAATGTCACATCACATGAAGTACAAACTTTGAATGTGGCAGGGTCAAAACATACATACCCTTTTGGGATCGAGAGCAACCTACAAACACCGTACGAGTAGCTCTAGGATCAAGTTTGTTAATATGAGGAACTAAAACATAAGAATAGCATAGGCAACCAAACACTTTAGGAAAAACAGGAAAATGGTTGTCCTGTGGAAACAAAATAGAGAAAGGGGGCTGGTTTCCTGGGAACGAAGAAGGCATGTGATTGATATAAAAACAGGCAGCTAAAACTGCAAAATTCTACAATCGTTTAGAGACATGCATATGCAAAACAAAATAACGAGCTATCGCAAACAAATGTCGGTTCTTTCGTTCAGCAATCTCATTTTGCTGAGGAGTATAAGAACATGAAGTTTGATACAATATACCTTGGGTCTGACAAAATGCAGTAAACTCCGTACTAATATACTCCTTAGTATTATCTGAACGAAGAATCTTTATTGAAATACTAAATTGATTAGTAATCTCATCTATGAATATTTTAAAGGTAGACAAAAGTTCAGACCTGTTACACAGAAGATACAACCTGTTGGCTATAGTGCCCTCAAGGCAATTATTGCAATCGCAGGCAGGCGATTATGATGATTGGGGGATAACCTATACGGGTAGAACAGTCCTACTCGAGATGATAGTATACTATCTGGTTTATCTTTATCATTATGTACATATATTATGTGGTATTACATATCATTATTACATGTTAATAAAGCCCATGTTCCCATCCGAACGGCGGCCGAGACATGGACTGTCTCGCCTGAAATTCGGGGCAGATGCTAATTGGTGCTATCTGTCTACCTCTCCGAAGATGCCAAGTTGATTTATGGCACCGTATATCGAAGGTTTAAACGGATACGTCCGATATAGCAGACTTCGTCAGATTCCCCCTCGCTTGAGGGGTTTTTGATTGTGGGGATGCTCTTCCCTGCAGGCGCAAGCCCCTGCAGTTAATTACGCTACCGCATCGCAGTAACCACTTTCTCCTTCTCCAGATGGTCACTTCGTGTAGTGTGTGTTTATTTTAAGTTTCGTTGCCCGTGGATTGTATACGGAGACTGAGTTATGTCATCGCCCATAGGACGTGGACTAGTCCAAATCCGTATTATCTTAGATTTGGGTTTGGGGGTTTGGGTTTAAAGATACGTTAGCCTCATTTGAGACTAAGATCGACTTAAACGTTTGTTAAGGATACGTTAGTCTAGTTTTTAGACTAAGATCAACTTAACGGGATCGTTTAGATCTAACAAGAGAGCAATAAAAGGGGGGCTCTGTTGTTTAGTTTAGTGACATTACGGTCGGTAGGTAGTTTAAGGACATTGCGGTCCATGGGTAGTTTAAGGACATTGCAGTCCAATGTTAGTTTTAAGACATTGCGGTCAAGGTTAAGGACCTCATAGTCCGTGGATTTAAGGACTCCACAATCCGTAGTTAGTTTTAAGACATCCCGGTCAAGATTAAGGACCTCAAAGTCCGTGGATTTAAGGACTCCACAATCCGTTGTTAGTTTTAAGACATCACGGTCAAGGTTAAGGACCTCATAGTCCGTGGATTTAGGGACTCCACAGTCCGTATCAATGTGTGGTCATCGGGACCCGTCACCTCTTTGAAGACGTTGAGGAATTACAACGCCACGTATCAAAGGAGTGAAAAGATGTACCCTTGAACCGAGGTAGATTAAATAATCTTTGGCCCAATTTGGAACCAAGACCAATTAATTATATTATGAGCCCGTTGGCTCAGTTGAATTTGAATTGAGGACTTATGGCCAGTTTGGGCTAAGTCTAATCATGTTTAGGATATTGGCCCTCTACTGGTCTATTAGAGGAGAGGGTTTGCCTCTGGATATTTAGCCAATTGGGCTGAAATTAGTGTTAAACGCTAGCAACATGGGAGTGTTAAACACTAGGGCAAATCAGTGTTAGACACTAGCAACAGGGATCTCAAATTAGTGTTAAACACTAAGATAATCAGTGCTAAACACTGGTGGCAGAGATTTCAATTTGGTGTCGAACACTAAGAAAATTAATGTTAAACTCTGTCAACAGAGATTTAATTTAGTGTCAAACACTAAGAAATTCAGTGTTAAACACTGCAAGAAAGCTCTTTAATTAGTGTTGAACACTAAGGCAAAACAGTGTTTAACACTGGGCTCAGGGGTTCCAATTTAGTGTTAAACACTAAGGCAAGAGGGGTCACGTGGTAACACGTGAGGGCATCCTCCCTTCATTTTATTCTGTCAAAAGCACTGAATACTTTGGAGCATCACGTGCTGTCACGTGATGAGCATCTTGGTGCTTGTATGTTAAAGCTTCCGCCAAGGGTCACGTGGGTCACGCGAGGCACTGCCTCAAAGGGCCTTTTCTGGGAATCTTTTCGGGGGTCACGTGATAGCACGTGACCCTGCCTCTTTGTATGTTTTTTTTTGGAAGATCTGTTAATCCTTTTAAGAATTAAATTCTTCGCAGGGTTGAACCCTAACAATAATTTTTTTGAGGAATTAAATTCCTATTTCCTTCTGAAGATTTATATTCTGGGATAGAGTTGAACTCTGAATTTTCTGTAGGAATTACATTCCTCATATATGTGAAGAACTGCATCTTATCATAGGGTTAAACCCTAATAACAGCTTTAAGGAATTAAGTTCCCACTCTCTTTTAGAGAATTATTCTGAGAAATGAGATTCTGTCATAGGGTGAAACCCTAATTTCTTCTTTCTTAAGGGAATTAAATTCCTGTTACTTTAACAGAACTAAGTTCTTAATTAGGGTTAAAACCCTGATTCTGTTCATTCTGAAGGAATTAAATTCGCATAACATAGGGTTAAACCCTAATTTTATTTTAAAGGAATTAAATTCCTATAGTTCTGTGAGAATTAAATTCTCAAGCTTCCATTCCCTCTCTATGCTTTGGATCTGCATGGCAGGATCTCAACCCAATGAGAATTAAATTCTCAATTCAAGGGGAGATGTGCACTTTACAGATCCTCCACTAAAGAGAGAACTATGTTCTTCTGTTTTAATATCAGAATTAAACTCTGTTGAGAATTAAATTCTCTTTTAAGACCTTCCCTTTCTTACCTAAGCTTTTCTTTTGCAGAAGATCCAAATTCCTCCAAAGTATCAAGGCTCTACTTTTCTCTTTTTTTTTATGTATCGATCCCTCTGCATATCTCTCTCTCTGTGTGTCTCTTGGCTCCTATTTATAGGAGAAGCAGCGGAATCAATTAGTTTTTTGATGAATCTTTCATTGAGAGATTTGATTTGTATTCATCATTCATTTGGACCTTTGGATTATTAGGTGAATTTTATTCACCATTAGATTTTAAATTCAGAGATTTTCCTTTGTTATTTCGGTTAGATTTTAAGGGGAAATCTTTCCAAATTCAAGATTTTTCCATAGATAGGTGATATTTAATCACCTTTAAATTTTTAATTCAATCGGTTCCGAATAATCATTTTCCTTTGGAAAGATTTGAGTGATCTCTTCAGAATTTGATTCTGTTAAATAAATAGGCTTTGAAAGCCGGTCACGTGTGGCCACGTGACCCCTGGTCACGTGTGGGCACGTGACCCCCTTGGAACGAGCCCTCTTCTTCTTTTTGCGCTCTGCCTTCTGGCCGCTGCTTAGCTGTCACGTGCCAGCACGTGACCCCTGGTCACGTGTGAGCACGTGACTCTCGTCTGGAGCCTTTTTCTTAGTTTAATCAGAGAACGAGTCTGCTGCTTTTTAAATGTCACGTGCCAACACGTGACCCCTGGTCACGTGTGAGCACGTGACCTTTTCTGAACCCTTTTTCTTGATTCGATCAGGGAACTGATGTGCCTTTGAAGCCGCTTTTAAATGTCACGTGCCAACACGTGACTGCTGGTCACGTGTTAGCACGTGATGCCTCTTCTGTAGGCTTTCCTGATTTTAAATCAGGAAACAGCCCATAGGATTCATGCTTGACTACCAGGGTTATTGTGGCGATCGCACTTATGAGAACTGGGTAGTCTACAAACATATCCTTAAATATCCCTAGTCGTGGGAATATTGAGACTGGGCATATATTCCAGAGTAGACTAGTGTATACATTTCTTGATCTCGACGAGGGGCGATGATCGGTCTCACAGCCATTGGTGTTAGTTAGTCACCAAAGATTGTATACAAGTGCTCATTGGGTTATGAGTTATGCTGGACGGATTCGCCGGGAACATACTAGATGATATTATACATATTGTCAGATAGCAGTTCTTTGGTGACATGAGTACAGATTGGTCTGTCAATCTGAGATCGTCATTTGTCTCGTGTGAGTTCCTAATATGCTTTGATTACTACCCTACCATGGCTCTACTGAATTATACAAACAGGTTTTTGTTGGGTACAGTCCTAAGCCACATGTAGGCAGTGAGCGGATCATTGGGGATTCGTCTCTCCCGGTATCAGGGGTAAATGTCGCGCAGTGCACTGGTGGCCATCATCAGAAATTTTTGGCCATGGTGGACGAGATTTACTGATTTGGATTAGTAGTTTCTCAGTGGGTGATGGGTTTTACACCGCCATGACTTATCGCGTTATTAAGGGTCTGACTTTATCTATCTCCTATACCCGATATGTGATACTCTTAGACGAATATACCGGACTGTACAGAGACCGTCTCTTTCAGGCTTAGTAGGGATACGGACGAGATTACTTGTCGACCTTCCTTTCGTTCAATACCTGGATAGCCGTTACGTACAGCTAGTGCCGCTGACGTGCGTGTGGTTAAACCTACTGCTGGTGTATTGTCAAGTGTTTAGAGTCCCACACAGAGGGTTTCCCAACTCAGGCAAAACGATGTAGTATACGTATTTTGATACGTATTTAGGTTCGATTAAAATACGTGATTTTGTACCCGTACTTTTAATCGGATATTTTATTAGTACTATCCGGTTTGAAAGATAACCACATTATCATATTTGGATAAAAATGTGAGCTAGTATTATATATCTCTTTTAGTATCTCTCTTTTCGATATTCATATTTTGACAGAACACGGTATTTATATGAATTCGTGTCTTAATATAAATACGGGTATTCGTGTCTTAATATAAATACGGATATTCGTATTTTTTACGAATACGGTATTCGTATTTTGATACGAATACAGATGTATATATTTGTAGTATATACTTGTATTGATGCATGTATATATATGTGTGTACATGTGAGGTGGCATTCTTTTCTCTTCTCTTTTCATGTTCTTTTTAGAATCATGTGGACTTGTGACTCACCATGATGAGTCACAACTCCACTTAATAAATTCTAAATAGAAAGAAGAAAAAGAGATGAGGTAAGAATTTTAGTAGCCATGCTTGATTGCTCTTCACCCTTTGCTTCTTCCTCCTCTCTTGATTTATTGTAAAATGAGAATGGAAAAAGAAAAAGAAAGAACACTTAGTGATTAGCCACTACTATATTTTAGTGATCAATTCTTAGCTAGTTTTGATCATTAGTTACTTCACTTAGTTATTATTAGTGTGAAGTTAGAGCCTAGGTTTGGGTTTCTTCAGGTGGATCATCTCCGACGAGGAGGACTGACTCCCAAACTCGTTCCCGAGAACTTAGAAGCTAAAGAAATGACATAAAAGACGAAGGACGTGACTACAAAGGTTGTAATTACTAACCGAGTAGTTAAACCCCTTTTTGTGTTTTCTAGTTTAGTATTTGGATTCGATTCTAGGTCGTAGAGTTCGTACTCTTGTTTCGAAAATTTTCGTTTTGTATTCCGCATTGGTTGCTAATTTGCGGCAGAAGCACGGGCGTCTACCTACACAACCAAGTCATACATGAATGATTATCGATAAAAGCCATAAAATATTTAGAACCACACATTAGGAATTTTAAACGGACCCTAAATGTCAGAGTGAACTAATGCAAATAGTAAATCATGTCTTTTATTAACGGGAGGAAAATATGTGCGATGATGTTTACCAAGAATACATGATTCATAAGTGAACTCTCATGAATCAAGAGAATGTAACATATTACGTAAAGAAGAAAGAGGATGACCAAGTTGTCGATACCACTGGATAGTAGAAACCGTTGCAGATGTATTGGGAAGGTGATCAACGTACTACAGTACATTCGGTTCATGCCTCCCGTCAATCCGTTGTTTCTTCAGAAGATCTTACATCACATAGTGAGATGGATAACATGTTACAAGGCAATTAGAATCATTTCTAAGCTGACGAGTAGAAAGCAAGTTTTTTTTAAAGATGGCATAATTAAAGTATTTTTTTAGGTGTAAAGATGAATTAAGTGATAAATCAGTAGAGCTAGAAACATGTGTGGTATTACCATCAACCATGGAAATGAACTTGTGAGGATTAGAATCAAGATCAGACGGTCCATCACAAGGCATATGATGTGAGGCGCCGGAATCAGCGACCCACGAATTAGAATGAGAAAATAACGATATACATGATGGAGTAGAAAGGTTGGCAGAAGTTACAGAGCAGAGGAGACGACGCAACTGGCTCCACTCAGCACTGGATAAAGGTAAATTGCCGACAGAAGAGAAAAATCAGGTGGTAGCAACTGGTGTGAATGTCTGGGGAGCTGTGGGTGTATCTCCAGGGTAGCCATGTTTCTCCCAACAATGGTCTTCGCGATGATTAGTGCCGCCGCAATAAGAGCAATAAAAATGAGCACGGGAAAGACGCGACGTCCCACGACGAGCAGAAGAATCCATGATAAACGACGCTAAAAAATGATTCCGATGATGCTCAATATTGGCGACCTCGCAGATCATGACACGTGGCAGATGACGTGTCCCAGAGCTCAGAAGAAAGGGCCCGCAGGGGCTGACCAGGCCACCCCTGTACCCGGCCCGCGAGCACAAGCTGGCTCTCCTCAGAGCCCCTGGAAATTAGCCTCCTCGGCCTCTCAGCTCGCCCCGAGCTGCCACAGGACCAAGACCCCTCGGTCCTCTCGCTCGTCCCCGAGCTCCCAGCCGATGCCATCTTCCTCGGTCCCCCAACTAACCGACTCCACCACTCGCAGGCGTAACCGCCGCTCCGCAAATCTCGCCATGCGCAGATTCTCCGCCAGCAACATCCCACGTTCCACTCCATCACGATCCCCATTAACGGGCGATCCGCTCTTTACGCGGGCGTGACGTCGGGAGCGTAACTGCCGGCGAGATTCTCGCGCCCGCTGCTGCGTGTTGCCGCCACTATATAAACCCCCATCACAGAGGGGTCAAGTAAGCCATTTTTTACTCCACTTAGCCGTTACTCTGCTCGGATCTACTACTAACTTGATCATCGAAGGGTCTTCGGTGGTACCAAACCACCCCGGGACTTCTTTGCAGGTACTCGGCGCTAAACTGCTCGAATCACCAATCTCACCAAAACCCATTGAGATCCACACGCAACAAAAGACCACCACCAAAATCTACCGGGAGATCAACGGAAGACAACATCTGACGGAGACCCGAAAAGGACCTCCATCAGTTGGCGCCGTCAGTGGGAATCCAAACTCCACAAAAACAAAGTTGGACTTCCGATCTCCGTCCGCATGGCGAGCAACCATCCTGAAGATCCCGGTACCAGCCGCCGCCTTCCACTCACCGAAGGCGTAGATGAGCCTCCTCCAGCGACCATCATCAATGCCCTCACTAGCCGGATAGATCGGCTACAGTCCCTCGTGGAGGCGCTCGTCTGCATCCAAGCGGCCGGGCCTGGGCCCCAGATCGCCGCTCCACCGCCTCCAGAAGGCTCTGCCCCCGTCGGGACGGCTGACCACCAGCAGGCTGCGACTCCTGGCCACAGATCTCTCGCGTCGGTACTCTCTGAGGCCCGCTAGGCGCCCCACGGCTCCACACCAAGGTCCGCCGCCAGAACGCCTCACCTCGGGCCTCCTCGCGACCCTTATCCCCCTGAGGAGATGTCTGTCACCTCGCCTATCCACAGGCATGGTCGACACCACCCTCCTCGACAGGGCCGCACAGAAGGGGTTCACATCAGTGGCTCGAGAGCCACCTCGCCCAGGGATCTGAGGCACCTCATCGAGAGGAACCGGGGCCGCTCCCAGACGCAGGTCACCCGCAGCAGAGGCCAGGGATCCCAAGGTGACGATTCCTCGGGATACTACGGTCGACTCGACGCCCTCAAGAAGAAGATCGAGGGCATGCGCCGAGAGACTCACCTCTTGAGCGACGGGGCTAAGTACGCCTCCGATTCACTCACAAAGCCGTTCACCGAAGGATTGCTCGCCGTCCACATCTCCTCGCGCAACAAGCCCCCAAAGGTCTCTCTGTTCGACGGGAAAACCGACCCGAAGGACCATTTGGACGCTTTCACCGTGGGGATGAGCTTCCAGGACCACTCCGACGCCGCCCAGTGCAGGGCCTTCCCGGCCACCCTCATCCGCGCAGGTCGGGACTGGTTCCGGGGGCTCGAGCCCCGCTCAATCTCAACCTTCGACGAGCTGGCTACTTAGTTCCTCGGCCATTTCATTGGGAACCGTCGGCAGAAGCGCACGGTCGTCTACCTCTTCACGGTTAAGAGTGGGGACAAGGAGACGTTCAAGGCCTACATCACCCACTTCTACAACGCCCTTCTCGAGGTCCTCGAGTACCGGGACGAGACCGTCATCACGGCGCTCAGATCTGGTCTGAGGCACAAGGAGTGGTTACGCTCCTTCGCGTTGGCACAACCCAAGACCATGGCCGAGGTCAAGGCGTGGACTGAGCGCGAGATTCAGCTAGAATCTGAGGTGAACGCAAATCTCCCTCGAGCAGAGCGATCCGACCAGAAGAGAGGGCTCGGGAGGAGAGGCAGGAGCGTCAGCAGCCCTATCACCTGAAGTTCCAGGAGTATACCCCCGTCAACGTCTCCCTCGCAGTATTGCTAGAGGAGGCCCAGAACGAGGGTTCTTCAAGTTCCCTCCGATCCCGCGTCAGGCCGCGAAGCGAGCCCGGGGCCCTTACTGCGCTTTCCACCGGACACTGGGCCACGCCACGGAGGATTGCAAGCAACTCAGGGACTACATCGAAGAGCTCATCCGATCGGAACACCTCACCGCATACTTGAGGGACAAACGGCAGGCCGACCGCGAGCAGGAGCAGCATCGCCCTCCCGCTGACCTGACCATCGGTCAGATCATGCTCGTTTCGGCGGACGGCCAGCCCGGAACTCAGGGAGCCCCATACCCTGTGCCAAGCACGGAGGCCAACGGTCCTCCACGGAGCTCGGGCCGAGCCAACGAAATCGTCCACTAGCCTGTACTTTTCTTTTAGGGCAATGTAAACTCTTCCTAGGGTCTGTTGTTAATTTAATAAAGATCAATGGAACATTGCGAAAAAGAAGGAAAAACCTTGTTTATTCAAAAGGTATTATGGGCTCCTCAGCCATACAAACAAAAAGAAAAAGAAAATTACAACAGCGGGGGAAGGGGGTGCAGAGAGCACTGCTCATGGTACTCGGCAAAGAGCTCCACCAGACGAGACCTCGTGAGATCCAACCTCTCCCCTCGGTTCCCCCCGTGCGTGTTGACCCCGAGCCTCAACTCGTAGCACTCGCGGACGAGCGCCTCTGAGCGAGCCAGCCGGTTCGCGGAGATCAGGCCGAAGCGCCTCAGGGACCGCAGCTTGCCCACGACCTCGTCATAAAGCTGCTCGGACAGGGGGTTGTAAAGACCCGGCGATGCCCTCCGGATGGAGTACATCAGCAACCGCAGCAGGGAGGAGCGTCGGGGGAGCAGCCAGCCGAAATGGTCCTCGATGCTCCCATAGACCAACTGCACTGTGTCCTCGGTGCAGTTCTGGTCATAAAGGTACACGTCTTCGAAGTGGATGATGTCGGGGATGGTAAACGGGAAGTCTTGCATTTTCGACGATCTGTTTATGAAGGATGGAAGGACCAGTACTCCTTCAGCCTTATATAGCCCACTGCGCCCCAACGGAGCTCAATAGTCGCTCGCTTTCACCCAAAAATTCGCTGCCACACGACGGTCGTCAAGCCTTCTCTGGTGGAATCGAAACGACGCGCCCCTAGCGCTTCGCCTCCCCCCACATTCAATGCACATGCTACGCGCACAGTCGCCGGGACCGTTCCTGTTCCCCATGCCTACAGCTGGATGGTCGGGCTACACCTCGCGAAGAATTAGCCAAAGCAGCTACCTTGCTCGGCTATACCTGGCCGGTAGCTTCCCTACTCGCAACGCCAGGATTCAAAGCCCTCACCAAGAGGCAACCCAGCAGCTACCCTGCTCGGTCATCCTTGGCGGGTAGCTTCCCTACCGCAACACCAGGAATCAGAAGCAGTCAAGCCCAACCGTCGCTCGGCTATCCCTGGCGGGTAGCTTCCCTACCACAACGCCGGGGATCAGAAATTCCTCCCAGAGGCAGTCGAGCCCAACCGTCGCTCGGCTATCCCTGGCGGGTAGCTTCCCAACCGCAACGCCAGGGATCAGAAAGCCCTCCTGTCACGCCCCGCTTCCTAAAATACGGAATACGAGGGGTTGACAAGACCAGCCATGCTCCTACGGTCAAGAAAATATCCTGCCGTAGTCACACTTCGGCTTCTAGCTTTATGTGGTAATCAGTAAACAATGCACAGGTAATGAGAAATGCAGTAACTAAATCAAAAGAACTAACCAGGTGGGAATCAAAGAAGCATATCTCTGAGTCGCTCATCAAGATGTCCGCGATGTACGTCAGGTCCTGGTCTAGGCTAGATCCACTTCTCACTCTGAGCATGCATACTCAGGTCGTCAGAGCGACACGATAGCAATATATATATAGATACAAATGGTAACTCGTGCAGTAATAATGAATATGTAACAGTAAATCAAACGAGTAAAGACGTGAACACGAAGTAGCCAAAATGGGTGTCTAACAGAGAAGATAAACAGTAAAGCAGTAGATAGTATGTCAGGTGTGTTGAATCAATAAATAATGCATGTCAATGTCACTAACCCTATTAGTCTCTAAGTCTCACTGTACAGGTCACTAAACCTATCGTCAGTTCAAGTGTGAGAGTCAACCACTCGTGAGTATCCCCCACCCAAGGGTTGGACCCAAGGATAAGGGAACACGGGCCCGAGTCGCTCGCTAATAATCAGTGATATCCCTATATATCTCCATATATCTCTATATGTGCCGGCATGGGACTCCCGAGATTCTGTTGAACTCACACTCAAACTATCCCACACCCCGTGGTCTACATCAAACGCCAACCATAAACTCAAATACCGGTCGGTCCATGACAAGTCTGCGCGAGAACTGGAGACAGGATCTCCATCAAGCATGCCCCGACTGATACCCAAGATAAATGGACAGTGTTTGGTGCCTTACCTATGACACCCATACAAGTGCTTCCATAATTGTCCCATACCAATTATAGTCACACTTATACACGTCCCACAAACGTCGACAATGCAATAAATCAATATGGTCCACTGATTGTGTACAAGTACGTGTCACTTTCACTTATCTATTCATGCTTAAACACTAACGTACTTGCCACAATCAAACGCTAAAACCTAACACTGGGTAATGCACATGATCACTAGGTTACCAATGCAATGACATATATGTAATGTGATGAGCATACAGTAATTAAGGCATGCTTAAGATATCATCAGTCGGTGTCCTACCACTTGCATAATTTATCATAAATCATACATGCAAAATTTAGTGAAACAATGAAAAGGGGGTAAATAGTATGTTTAATTATCTAACCATCAAAATTGGTTTCACGTTAATCGGGTTTCAGGATCACTAGATATGGCCATTTCATTTTAAGCATTCACTGCTGGAAATCCGGTTTCAGAATCGGAAGTCCGTTTCGTAACGCATTTTAATCTCAGTTGGGATCAGAATTTAGCGACGCTACAGTTGAATGAAATTTAGGGTATTCAATAAGGTTTCCACCGCAATTGTCGGATTAGTAATATATTGTGGCGACAGGGAGTTATGGACAGATTATGCTCGGTGTGTAAAATCTGCCTCTGCAGAATTCAGCACGCCGTAACGACATTGTAAAAAGGATTATAAATATCAAACGGTTGAGGAAACCAGTGAGACCAGTCGAGTAAGAAATCTAATTCAATTTCCTACGTAACGATAAAGGGTTCCGCGTATTCTCATATTTGAACAGTAATAAACAGGGGTTTAGAAACAGGGGTTAATCGAGATTTCCATTCTGGACTGCAATCCAGAATCGTACTCCTCCGTAATTTTCTCTATCATAGTTTATTAAAATTTAGTGATCAATAATATAATACAGTAGATCAGACACTTAGCTTCAATAAGAGCCATCGAACGCTAAGATCCAGTTTATACACAATTTATAATAAATTTTATAGTTTGGCATACATGAAGGTTTTCAGGTTTTACAACAGAATCTGAGACATCATCTTATGTGAGTAAACGACATAGTTTTGGAACCAAGGTCTCAAGGGACATTCCTTATTACTCGGGCCATCACAATTTATATATTGCCGTCAATTTAACGGGAGTTTCCACTCGGACTGTGCATCGAACACTTGAATTATACGGTTCACGTAAAAAGGTATGCGACAATTATTAGTAACTAGAATTGTAACATATACAAGTAGCATGAAGCAAGTATTAAACTTGCCTGAAGACGCTCGATGGTCACGAAGGCAATGATGGCGGCGACCTGCGGCGACGGCACGTTTAGTACAGCGACCTGCACACGGCTACACGCGGCTGGGATTCGAGCTTGGCCTCGGCGATGGAGCTCGATATTGCTTAATGGTTCGATGGTTGCGAGGGGTGCTCGTCCAAAAGGGTTCTGGGCAGCGGAGGCTTGGTCGCTGGGGTCTTGACGGCTTCGCTTGCGTCGAGAGGAGGTGGCAGGGGCTCGGCTATGGAGAAGGTGTCCGCCGGTGATGGTTTGGCTTTGGGAATGGGAGGCTGGCCTGGAGCTGCAGCCTGGGGCGACCGGAGCTGGGTTGGAGGGAAGCTCGCAGTGGAAGGAGGCAGCCGGCGATGTTGTTGGCCGACGACGACGAGGTCGGAAGGGCGATGGTGCTCGGTGGTGTTGAGGGGGAAACGAGAGAGAGAAAGAGCTCGGGCGTTGCAGTGAGGTGGCCTCGGGTTGTTGAGGTGGGCTCGTTGGAGGTGAGTGCAGCGGCGATAGGGTGCGCCGGCGAGCAGGTGAAGGGCAGTAAGGAAGCTCGGCGAAGGGAGTGCAGTGAGGGGAGAGGGTTGAAGTGAGGGGGCTCGGGGTTCGTCGGAGTAAAAGGAGGGGGTGAGGTGGAAGAGGCAAGGTAGCTCGTCGGCGATGGAGTAGGAGCTCGGGGTGCAGGCGGAGGCATTCGGGGGTGAGTGATGGAGGAGGCAAGGCGGGGTTCATCGGTTGCGAGTGCAGGGGTGTGAAGGGAGAGAGAGTGATGAGGTCGATGGGGAAGTGGAAGTGAGAACGCGCGCGCGGTCATGGGTAAGGGAGCGGAGACGTGGTCGCGACGGGGAGCGGGGCTCGGGGACGTGCGCGTCGTGGGCGGCGACGTGGGCTCGTGGCGAAGGAAGGAGCGGGAAAAATTTAGTGGGGAAGAAGGGATTTAATGGGTCGGGTCGGGTTTTGGGCGTGAGTTCGGGTTAGGAAATAAGTGGAGGGTTAGGGGGTTTGGGCCGGGCCGGAAAATTATAAAAAGAGAATAGGAAAAATAGAGGGGAAAGGAGATGGGCCAGAAAATTATAAAAATAGGAAAAATAGAGGGGAAAGGAGATGGGCCGGAATAGATAAAAGAAAGGAAAAATGAATGGGAAAGGGGGAGTTAGCATCTGAGTTGGGTTAGGAAAAACTAATTTAATTAAAAGTTATACAAAATATATATATATTTAAATCGGGCTAGATCTGGATTAAATTCTGGAAAAATACGGAAAATTTGTAGAAAATTCAGGAAAATATCTGGAGACTTATTTATTAAGATATGCTAAATATTTATAGGGGACTGGGTATAGAAAAGGGAGAATAATAAAGGGAAAATAAGAAGGCTTCGAGTAATAGAATTAGTTTTAGGTAAACGGATTTAAGAAGGGAAATAGAATAAAGGAATTAGGATTTTTAAATACTTAAAATTAATTATAAGTATAACTAGATAAGCTTGCAAGTGGCCTCTCTTATAAAAACACGGCTATTGGCGTATAAAAGAACTGGGTGCTATATCATACCACCCTTACAAAAATTTCGTCCTCGAAATTTAAAATAAACGATAAGTTATAAAATAATAAGCGAAAAGCTACCACCGAATCAAATACTACCATATAGTGATTTACGTAGAAGCAGCTAGATAAAATCAGAATCTTAAATATATACATACATACGTATATCAAAAATAGCGCGGCTAAATAATAAGCATAATGCATAACCATTGATAATAGTAAACTATAAGCACAACACCCGGAAAAATAAAGTAACCATAATAAAATAGAGAAGGATTTGTCGATAGGTTAAAATATTTTCGAGTAAATATGTAGATCAAACAACTCAAAATAACTTGAGGAAGCCACATGGCAAAAATAAGAAACATAGAACAAAGTAATACGCGCGATGTATATTTGCGCTATTAAAAACGTGGAGAATAGTAAAACATTTAAAATGGGTAAAAACGGAAGTAGCTAATAACACGCAATATAATTCAAATTTTTTTTTGTAAACACAAAGTAGTGAAAGATCAATTTCGAATACGATGTCACAGGACGTACTTATGGTAATAGGAGATAGAAAAATATATAGGGCTAGCCAGGGTGGGGATTACAATAGAGTAAGGCCCATCCAAAAGATCGGGGTGTGGCACTTTTTAATCTAAGCGAGGATCAAAACAACACGAGGTGCAGGAGTGAAGGACAGTAATGAATCTTAGGAGGAAAAGAAATGTATAGGGGGAAACAGTCAAAGTATCAGGTGAACTAACAATCAAAAGATTAGCAAACTCAAAAATTTTATTCTATTCCCGAAAATTTCAAACAAGGTACACACGAAAGATAAGGAGTGGCCCTAAGCTATACACAGATTTATTTGGCCAGAGGAGACAAAAACTGGATCACGTCAGTCGCGGTTATGGAAGTTCAGCAGGTTACGGTAGGCTCGTGCGCTCAGATAGGGGCGTCCATTTCCATAGCGCCTCGCAGGGATCGCCACTGGAGATTCTCCTGCCGCGGGGTCTTGTTCTTCTGGTCCTTCTTCCTCGACTGGAGATTCTTCATCGTGGTATGCGTCCTCGTGATTCTGGATCTTCTTCCACGCGATTTCCTGCCGCTGGATTCTCCTTGAGATTTTCCTCTCCTGGATTTTCTCCTATCGAGTCCTCCTCGGAATCTTCCTCTATTGGGTCTTCTTCGGGGTCCTCTTCTTCGTAGTCAGAGTCGCTGATTATGTCGACTTCTGGGGCTGCAGATCCCTCACCCTCGGAATTGTTGTTTCTGAAAATAACTTGTGGGCCGTTGATCTCGTCATCTGAACTCATCAGCATGCCGTCCAAGGAAACGCACGACCGTGTGTCCTCATCTAGGGGCGGCGCTGCTCCAGGGTGGGCCATGGCCTGAAAAGAAAGAGTCATGATTAGACAGTGGGGCACATTGAGAAGATAACCAAGGATACGGTAGCACACGGAGGATACGCTGTAGGCAAGGACTGGAAAAATCAAAATTTCGAATACTGATGCAATGATTAGTATAAGTTGAGTGAGTGGGAAGGGGACGATACATACATCACAACTCAGAATTTTTATTACATTTAACTAAAGGTTCAACAGATACAAGATTTTAAATGAAAGGAAATATTAACAAAAGAGTGGCAACACTTTTTTTTGAAAGCAGAAAACGCGATAACTCTTCTTGGATTTCTAGACCGCTACAATCTTGTCACGCGAGTTGAATCCTGCGCTGGGTCCATACTATTCCTCGAAACTCGAACTACGAAATAACTATCACTTAGCAGAAGGGGAGAGTGTGGACAAACCGCCTCCTTGTAGCTCCTTCCTTTTAGGGCAACCATTGATAAAGTGTTCGCTGGATCCGCAAATCAAGCATTTTCCTTTGGCGCGGCGACAATCCCTCTGAAGGTGTCCTGGCTTCTTGCAGTACCCACAACATTGGGTCTTCTGCTGCTTATGTCGCGGGGAACAAGTGGGCGCTTCATCTTCACCTCTTTTCCTCGTCTAACATGGATCCCTTTATGATTGGAGATTTCCGCTGGTGCCTGAGTCATCTGCCTTCTCAATCCTTCAGCTAACAGGTCGTTTGTTCGCTCCTGGGCCTCCTTCAGACTTTACAGTGCATTCAGAATCTCTACGGTCTGATTCTGAGGAGTGGAGATAGAGGAAGAGTCGTTGGAAGACATGATCCTGAAACAACATTTTTAGGTCGGCATAAGATACAGGGGAAAAATCAGAACAAGATATAGAATAGACAATGAAACAAGAATATCGGGTGGGGTGAAACTCAATCGAACGGAAAACAAATGTAGAACTCCAAGTTATCCAATAGAGTACAGTATTATAGCTATGCTGCAGTTCATAATTACAACCACGAAACTCTACTAAGTCACCCAAAACTCTAGCGGATAGATCAATATGTATAGCAGTATACACTATGTGAATCGATATTAAGAAGAACAAATTTACAATCTAGACCAAAGGATGTCTTAGATTGCCAAGCACCACACGGAAACTGCAAATCCAGATCGAAGCAAAACCTGGCTCTGATACCAACAAAACCATGTCACGCCCCGCTTCCCAAAATACGGAATACGAGGGGTTGACAAGGCCATCCATGCTCCTACGGTCAAGAAAATATCCTGCTGTAGTCACACTTCGGCTTCTAGCTTTACGTGGTAATCAGTAAACAATGCACAGGTAATGAAAAATGCAGTAACTAAATCAAAAGAACTAACCAGGTAGGAATCAAAGAAGCATAGCTCTGAGTCGCTGATCAAGATGTCCGCGATGTACGTCAGGTCCTGGTCCAGGCTAGATCCACTTCTCACTCTGAGCATGCATACTCAGGTCGTCAGAGCGACACGATAGCAATATATATATAGATATAGATGTTAACTCGTGCAGTAATAATGAATATGTAACAGTAAATCAAACGAGTAAAGACGTGAACACGAAGTAGCCAAAATGGGTGTCTAACAGAGCAGATAAACAGTAAAGCAGTAGATAGTATGTCAGGTGTGTTGAATCAATAAATAATGCATGTCAATGTCACTAACCCTATCTCTCTAAGTCTCACTGTACAGGTCACTAAACCTATCGTCAATCCAGGTGTGAAAGTCAACCACTCGTGAGTATCCCCCACCAAAGGGTAGGACCCAAAGACAAGGGAACACGGGCCCGAGTCGCTCGCTAATAATCAGTGATATCCCTATATATCTCCATATATCTCCATATGTGCCGGCATGGGACTCCCGAGATTCTGTTGAACTCACACTCAAACTACCCTACGCCCCGCGGTCTATATCAAACGCCAACCATAAACTCAAATACTGATCGGTCCATGACAAGTCTGCGCGAGAACTGGAGACAGGATCTCCATCAAGCATGCCCCGACTGATACCTAAGATAAATGGACAGTGTTTGGTGCCTTACCTGTGACACCCATACAAGTGCTTCCATAATTGTCCCATACCAATTATAGTCACACTTATACACGTCCCACAGACGTCGACAATGCAATAAATCAATAGGGTCCACTGATTGTGTACAAGTACATGTCACTTTCACTTATCCATTCATGCTTAAACACTAACGTACTTACCACAATCAAACACTAAAACCTAACACTGGGTAATGCACATGATCACTAGGTTACCAATGCAATGACATATATGTAATGTGATGAGCATACAGTAATTAAGGCATGATTAAGATATCGTCAGTCGGTGTCCTACCACTTGCATAGTTTATGATAAATCATACATGCAAAATTTAGCAAAACAATGAAAAGGGGATAAATAGTATGTTTAATTATCTAACCATCAAAATTGGTTTCACGTTAATCGGGTTTCAGGATCACTAAATATGGCCATTTCATTTTAAGCGTTCACTGCTGGAAATCCGGTTTCAGAATCGGAAGCCCGTTTCGTAACGCATTTTAATCCCAGTTGGGATCAGAATTTAGCGACGCTACAGTTGAATGAAATTTAGGGTTTTCAATAAGGTTTCCACCGCAATTGTCGGATCAGTAATATATTGTGGCGACAGGGAGTTATGGACAGATTATGCTCGGTGTGTAAAATCTGCCTCTGCAGAATTCAGAACGACGTAACGACATTGTAAAAAGGATTATAAATATAAAACGGTTGAGGAAACCAGTGAGACCAGTCGAGTAAGAAATCTAATTCAATTTCCTACGTAACGATGAAGGGTTCCGCGCATTCTCATATTTGAACAGTAATAAACAGGGGTTTAGAAACAGGGGTTAATCGGGATTTCCATTCTGGACTGCAATCCAGAATCGTACTCCTCCGTAATTTTCTTTGTCATAGTTTATTAAAATTTAGTGATCAACAATATAGTATAGTAGATCAGACAGTTAGCTTCGATATGAGCCATCGAACGCTAAGATCCAGTTTATACACAATTTATAATAAATTTTATAGTTTGGCATGCACGAAGGTTTTCAGGTTTTACAACAGAATCTGAGACATCATCTTATGTGAGTAAACGACATAGTTTTGGAACCAAGGTCTCAAGGGACATTCCTTATTACTCGGGCCATCACAATTTATATATTGCCGTCAATTTAACGGGAGTTTCCACTCGGACCGTGCATCGAACACTTGAATTATACGGTTCACGTAAAAAGGTATGCGACAATTATTAGTAACTAGAATTGTAACATATACAAGTAGCATGAAGTAAATATTAAACTTGCCTGAAGATGCTCGATGGTCACGAAGGTGATGATAGCGGCAGCCTGCGGCGACGGCACGTTTAGCACAGCGACCTGCACACGGCTACACGCGGCTGGGATTCGAGCTTGGCCTCGGCGATGGAGCTCGATATTGCTTAATGGTTCGGTGGTTGCAAGGGGTGCTCGTCCAAAAGGGTTCTGGGCAGCGGAGGCTTGGTCGCTGGGGTCTTGACGGCTTCGCTTGCATCGAGAGGAGGTGGCAGGGGCTCGGCTATGGAGAGGGTGGCCGCCGGTGATGGTTTGGCTTTGGGAATGGGAGGCTGGCCTGGAGCTGCAACCCGGGACGACCGGAGCTGGGTTGGAGGGAAGCTCGCAGTGGAAGGTGGCAGCCGGCGATGTTGTTGGCCGACGACGAAGAGGTCGGAGGGGCGATGGTGCTCGGTCGTGTTGAGGGGGAAACGAGAGAGAGAGAGAGCTCGGGCGTTGCAGTGAGGTGGCCTCGGGTTGTTGAGGAGGGCTCGTTGGAGGTGAGTGCAGCGGCGATAGGGTGCGCCGGCGAGCAGGTGAGGGGCAGTGGGGAAGCTCGGCGAAGGGGGTGCAGTGAGGGGAGAGGGTTGAAGTGAGGGGGCTCGGGGTTCGTCGGAGTAAAAGGAGGGGGTGAGGTGGAAAAGGAAAGGTAGCTCTTCGGCGATGGGGTAGGAGCTCGGGGTGCAGGCGAAGGCGTTCGGGGGTAAGTGATGGAGGAGGCAAGGTGGGGTTCGTCGGTTGCGGGTGCAGGGGGTGTGAAGGGAGAGAGAGTGACGAGGTCGATGGGGAAGTGGAAGTGAGAACGCGCGCGTGGTCATGGGTAAGGGAGCGGAGACGTGGTCGCGATGGGGAGCGGGGCTCGGGGACGTGCGCGTCGTGGGCGGCGACGTGGGCTCGTGGCGAAGGAAGTAGCGGGAAAAATTTAGTGGGGAAGAAGGGAATTAACGGGTCGGGTCGGGTTTTGGGCGCGGGTTCGGGTTAGGAAATAAGAGGAGGGTTAGGGGGTTTGGACCGGGCCAAAAAATTATAAAAAGAGAATAGGAAAAATAGAGGGGAAAGGAGATGGGCCAGAAAACTATAAAAATAGGAAAAATAGAGGGGAAAGGAGATGGGCCGGAATAGATAAAAGAAAGGAAAAATGAATAGGAAGGGGAGAGTTAGGATCTGAGTTGGGTTAGGAAAAACTAATTTAATTAAAAGTTATACAAAATATATATATATTTAAATCGGGCTAGATCTGGATTAAATTCTGGAAAAATACGAAAAATTTGTAGAAAATTCAGGAAAATATCTGGAGACTTATTTATTAAGATATGCTAAATATTTATAGGGAACTGGGTATAGAAAAGGGAGAATAATAAAGGGAAAATAAGAAGGCTTCGAGTAATAGAATTAGTTTTAGGTAAACGGATTTAAGAAGGGAAATAGAATAAAGGAATTAGGATTTTTAAATACTTAAAATTAATTATAAGTATAACTAGATAAGCTTGCAAGTGGCCCCTCTTATAAAAACACAGCTATTGGCGTATAAAAGAACTGGGTGCTACACCTCCCAGAGGCAGTCGAGCCCGAGGATCCCTCGCTCGGCTATCCTTCAGGACAAAAGCCCTCGCCAAGATACACAGGACAGTAACCTTGCCCGGCCAAGGGTCCTTGGTAGGCTTCTACAGCCCCTCCCGTGCCAAGGACCAAAGTCCTCCCAGAGGCAGTCGAGTCCTTGCTCGGCTATCCCCGGCTGGTAGCTTCCTACCACAACCGACAGGGATCAAAGTCCTCGCCAAGGGGCACTGGGCAGTAACCCTGCTTGGTCCCCATCCTGAAGGATCAAAGCCCTCGCAAGAGGCAACCGAGTAGCTGCTCTGCTCGGTCAACTCCGGCTTGTAGCTCCTTACCCACAACGCCAGAGGTCAAAGCCCTCGCCAAGAAGCAACCGCGCAGCTTCACTGCCCAGTCATCCTTAGTGGGCTTCTTACAGCCCCTCCAACGCTAAGGATCAAAGCCCTCGCAAGAGGCAACCGAGCAGCTACCCTGCTCGGTCGTCCCTGGCGGGTAACTTCCCTACCGCAACGCCAGGGATCAGAAAGCCCTCCCAGAGACAGTCGAGCCTGAGGATCCCTCGCTCGGCTATCCGTCAGGATAAAAGCCCTCGCCAAGAGGCACCGGGCAGAAAACCTGCCCGGCCAAGGGTCCTTGGCAGGCTTCCTACAGCCCCTCCCGCGCTAAGGACCGAAGTCCTCGCCAAGAGGCGCCGAGCGGTAACCTCGCTCGATCCCCGTCCTGAAGGATCAAAGCCCTCGCAAGAGGCAACCGAGCAGTTACCCTGCTCGGTCATCCCCGGCTGGTGATCGATGCTCGCATTGCCAGAAGTCAAAAGATGGCACCCCCCATGGGGCCACCGGGCAGCCTCCCACTCACGCTCGGCACAAATACGGCGAACAGCGCTCTGTCTGTCACCCGCAGAAGATCCGAGACCCCAGTGAGGGGCATCAAGTCTATCCAGGTCTAAACGATCTCCCCTCGACTTCGGAACCCATGGGGATACCTCCTCGGCAGCGCTCGGCATGCTCGTCGGTAAGTGATCGAAATCAACTCGACGGACGATCGCTAGACAGATGGCCAACCTGACATGAAAACACAATGGTGCAAGCAAAGATATCTTACGAGCATTCTTCACAAACAGATGGTAGAGCGCAATTCGATGAAACCAAAGAAATTTTTTATTACTACCAAAGACAAAGGCTTTACAAAGGGTATTTTTTGGGGGCTCCCCAGCCTTACAAAATCCCCAAAACAAAGAAATAAAAGGAGGAAGACGGGGGCTCTAGACCTCGGGGCCAGGTGTGACCTCGAGGTCCTCGACATCCACCACATGACGCGCGGGGTCCTCAGCGGTTTCCTCGCCAGGAACCTCTTCCCCCTGCTTATCGGCGTCCGCGAGGGGGAACTTAGCCCGGAAATCTCCGTCGGCAAACTCCGGTATCCGGGCCTTAACGGCATCGAGGGCGTCGTGCCAGATGCGGGTCGTAGCCACGGCTAGGCCATCATAGAAGTCCTTCGACTTCTTATAGTTCTCCACCGCTTTCAGTTCGGCCGACCTGGTCGCCTCGGCCGCTGCCCCAAGCTCCTTTCGGAGAGTCTTCACCGTACTCTTCAGGTTGCCGGCAAGCACCTGGGCATCCCCGAGCTTGGCCTCGGCAATCACGGCAGCTTCGCGGTGCCGGGCTACCTCCCGTTTCCCGGCCTCTACCTCGCCTTCTAAGGCGGCAACCCTCGCCATCACCGCCTGGAGCTCCCGCCTGGAGCTCTCTTCCGGCAAGGCGAGCCGGCCCGCAGTCTCCAGTGCCGGGGCTACCACCTCGGCTTCCATACGCAAGGCGAGGGCAACATGCTGGAGAACTTGGGAGATACGAAAGAGATCAGAAAGACGAAGGAGGCACCGAATCTCACAATGAACCAAACACTTACCTGCGGGGACTCCTGGGCAATGGACGCCAGCTGAGCCCTGAAGGTCCCCCCGGGAACTCTACCCCCGGTCGAGACCTCTATCTCATGAAGAAGACTATCCGCAACGGATAACCCCGATGGAACCGCGAACCGGAGGCCCCCTTCCTCCACCATGATCGGCGATGACCGGCCCCGGGAAGGTCTCTGGGAGCTCCTCTTGAGCGGTTCTGAGGGAGAGCCGATCTCCTCCTCCGAGTCCGGGTCCTCCAGAACCAGGGCCCGCTTCCGGCCCGACACTCTGCTGGGACCCGGGGCGGGATCCGCCCCCGAACACTCACGGGACGCCACCACCGGAGCAGTAGGAGCCGGGGCGGACTTCGCGGGAGAAGAGCTGGCGCCCCCGGCCTTCGTAACCTTCCTCGGCTGGCGCATGGAGGCTTTAAGCGAGTCGAAGTCCATGGATCCTGCACAAAGCAAATACCCAACAAGTCAGCAACATGAGCAAAACACAAGCCAAAAAGCTAGCCTAACTTACCGACGAACTCAACGGGGCTGAGCCTGGTCTAGCTCAGGACCCTCTCAGACAGCAGCACGTCAGGTCGGGGATGGGCTCCCACGACGCCACTCTCACCGCGGCAGGGTCATTGGACTAGTTCCCCGGCAAACATTTCTCCCTCGACCACTTGGTAGGCACGGGCCAGTCCTCGCCCTCAGGAGGGGAAACGAAGAAAATTTTCTTCTTCCAATCATGAATAGAAGAGGGCAAGGCCACGACCCCGGTCCCGGCAGCCTCCCCCGGCCGCTTTCTGAAAGAGAGATAGACCCATCTCGGGTCGCCCGCTCGACCACCAGGGTGACTTTTGAAGACAAGAGAAGAATCGAGAAGGGAGAGGCTGAAGGGAACCGCCTGTAACTTCAGGCGGATCAAGAACCCGAGAAGGATCCTCCACGAGTTCGGCACTAACTGGCCGGGGGTCAGACCGACAAAATTTAGCGCGGCGACAACCTCGGGAGAGAAGGGCAGGCGCATTCCGCCCCAAAAAGCTTCCAAATACAGGGCGATTTCCCTGCCCCGTACTTGATCCGCCCTCTCTCCCTCCTTAGCCAGTCGGGGCGTGTAACACGAGGGGATGTGGAAGTGAGCCCGAGCATTGGCGAGCTCATCCTCATGCCTCACCCAACACGAGGAGCCGGGGGCCGCATCTGCCGCTTCCTCCCTGGGGGCTGCCCCCGCCGCACGATCCCGGGGAGAGGATCCGACCCCCGCTCCCCGGGGGAACTCGGACACAACTAAAGGGTCCCTAGAACCTACTTCTTCAACATCTACTGACTCTACAAAGGAAGACATCTAACCTTGGAAAAGGGAATCTTCGGGAGCCAAAAGCGGGAGAAAGAAGACGAGCGCCGAGCAACCGGTACTTAGAAGAAGGAAATATGAAGGAGTAGGGGCCCAAGGACGGGCCCCACCCCTGTTTATTGCTGTAAGCGGCCTCATCTAACGACGCCCGTCATCTCCCGCCGAAACAACTCCTCGCATCCAGCGGCTCCGATCGCTCCACGTGTCAATCCTGTGTTGGACCGCATCCTATCAGACGTCGCATGCTTGCGTACGTCGCGTTGGCCAATCGACGCTTGACGCGTGGACCATCGCTTCAGTGGCAGAGTGCACAAACTGGCGCACCTTCTTTAAATGCTGAGATCTCGCCCTGATTCGTTAGCAGAAAAGACAACCGACAGCCCGAGGACTCGTCCTGACAAAGCCTTAGGAAGGAGCTCACTTCGGGAGGCCTGGCAATCCACTCCTGACCCGACCCGCTAGCTGGTCGGGACAAGAGTGGGGGGCTAATGATGATGCTCAATATTGGCGAACTCGTAGATCATGACACGTGACAGATGACGTGTCCTAGAGCTCAGAAGAAAGGGCCCGCAGGGGCCGACCAAGCCACCCATGTACCCGGCCCGCGAGCACAAGCTGGGTCTCCTCAGAGCCCCTGGAAATTGGCTTCCTCGGCCTCTCAGCTCGCCCCGAGCTGCCACATGACCAAGACCCGTCGGTCCTCTCGCTCGTCCCCGAGCTCCCAGCCGATGCCATCTTCCTCGGTCCCCCAACCAACCGACTCCACCACTCGCAGGCGTAACCGCCGCTCCATAAATCTTGCCATGCGCAGATTCTCCGCCAGCAACATCCCACATTCCACGCCACCACGATCCCCATTAATGGGCGATCCGCTCTTTACGCGGACATGACGTCGAGAGCGTAACTGCCGGTGAGATTCTCGGGCCCGTTGTTGCGTGATGCCGCCACTATATAAACCCCCATCACAGAGGGGTCAAGTAAGCCATTTTTTACTCCACTTAGCCGTTACTCTGCTCGGATCTAGTACTAACTTGATCGTCGGAGGGTCCTCGGTGGTACTAAACCACTCCGGGACTTCCGGCGCTAAACTCCTCGAATAACCAATCTCACCAAAACCTATTGAGATCCATACGCAACAGAAGATCACCACCAAAATCCACCTGGAGATCAACGGAAGACATTATCTGACGGAGACCTGAAAAGGACCTCCATCAGATTCCGAGAGAGAGAATAACGGTTAGCGAATCCATAAGCGAGTACAAGAGCAAGAAGACGATCTAAAAAAACAGTATCGGTAACCGAGATGAACGGAGACGAGCGAAGACGGCAGTTCATAATCCACTCTCCAATATAGGAGATACAGAGCTAAAGACCAGTAACCAATCAATAAAATCCAGAGCAAGGGAGGCAATCAACAACTATAACCGAGTGATTTAATGTAGAAGTAGCAGCAGCAAGTACATTGCAGTGCTCTAGACTTGGAACAGTATATGGTTCAACTTTACCGAGGTGACAAAATATAATCTGTAGGTGCAAGATAGATGCCAAAGGACTTCTCTTCATGTGGGGAACGGTCAACAATTATAAAGAAGCTATTTAATATAGAAATAGAAGCAGCAAGAACATGAAATTGTGGCTGGAGGTAGTCGATGGCTGGAGAGATGAAGACTGGAGAGGGGGCTGAAGGCGTCGAGGAGAGCCGGAGGGGGTGCTAGGGGGTCGGCGAGATCTCTGGAGAAGGTGTTGAAAGAGTTAGAAGGTGGCTGGAGGTTGGGCGAGGGACTGGAGGCGTCGAGGAGGTCCGGAGGGGGTGCTGGGGGTCGGCGAGGGCTCTGGATGAGGTGTTGAAGGGGTTCGAAGGTGGCTGGAGGTTGGGCGAAAGGGCTGAAGGCATCGAGAAAGGCCAGAGGGGGTGCTGGGGGTGATGATGCTCAATATTGAGCATCACCAAGATCAGGACACGTGGCAGATGGCGTGTCCCAGAACTCAGAAGAGAGGGCCCACAGGGGCCGATCAGGCCACCCCTGTACCCGACCTACAAGCACAAAGCTGGCGCACCTCAGGGTCCCTTGCAAATCGGCCTCCTCAGCCTCTCAGCTTGCCTCCGAGCTACCGCAGCCCTCTCGCTCGTTCCCGAGCTCTCCTGCCGAGGCCATCTTCCTCGGCCCCTCCGACCGACCAACTCCACCACTCACAGACGTAACCGCCGCTCCACTAATCTCGCCATGCGCAGATTCTCCGCCAGCAACATCCTACGTTCCACGCCATCACGATCCCCATTAATGGGCAATCCGCTCTTTACGCGGGCGTGACGTCGGGAGCGTAACCGCCGGTGAGATTCTCGCGCCTTCTACTGCGTGCTTCCGCCACCATAAAAAAACCCATCACAGAGGGGCCAAGTAAGCCATTCTGGACACTTTTATGCCGTTACTCTGCTCGGATTTCCCTTCTAACTTGATCGTCGGAGGGTCCTCGGTGGTACCAAACCACCCCGGGACTTCTTTGCAGGTACCCGGCAACAGCTTCCTCATCTCACCTCTTCCTCAAAAAAACCCATTGAGACCCACACGCGACGAAGGATAATCAGTTAAGTTCACCGCGAGATCAATGGAAGACAACATCTGACGGAGGCCTGAAAAGGAGCCCCATCAGTTGGCGCCGTCTGTGGGAACATAACTCCATAAAATACAAAGTTGGCCTTTCGATCCCCGCCCACATGACAACCGATTCCTCTAAAGATCCAAACGCCCGCTGTCGCCTCCCTCGCAACGGAGACGCGGGCGAACCCTCACCCAAGATCGTCGGTCTCCCCGCTGGCTGCCGTCTCACGGGCTCCGGCGGTTGCCCTAACAAAAGGGCTAGGGGCCGAGAGCCCATCACCTTTGGCGACGAGGATCTCCACGGCATATCTGTGCCCCATAGCGACCCGCTGGTGATCGTAGTACAAATTCACCGATACGAGGTCCACCAAATACTCATCGATTCGGGCAGCTCGGCGGACATCCTTTTCCACGACTGCTTTTTGCGTATGGGGCTGGCCCCAGCAGACTTGAGACCGACCTCCCACGTCCTCTCGGGGTTCACCAACCACTCCGTCCCGGCACAAAGGGTGGTCACCCTGCAGTTCACGATCGGGGAGCCCGGCCGCACGCGCACACTGCCTGTAGACTTCATTATGGCTAGGGTCCCATCGGCCTACAACGTCCTCCTCGGCAGGCCGACGCTGAACTCCTTCCAGGCCCAGATCTCGACATACCACCTGGCGATAAAATTCCCCTCGATCAGGGTGGGGTAGGCCGGGCATACGGGAGCCAGCGGGTCGCGGAGGTAGGTCTGACAGAGGCATCTTCTCCCGAGCAGCACACCGAGAGCGCCGGTGCATGCGGTGGCATTAAAAGGTCCCTGGACACCCGGGATGAGCGGAAGGAGGTCCGTGGATCACCGGTCGAGCCTCTGACCGAGGTACCCTTAACGGAAGGAGACCCGGGAAAGACCGCCCAGGTCGGGTCACTCCTGATGGGAATTCAGCGGGATGACCTGATCGAGTTCCTCCGAAGCAATTCCGACGTCTTCGCCTGGGCACCGGCAGACATGCCTGGGATCGACCCCAAAATCATCTCCCACAAGCTCGGAGTTGATCCTACGGCCCGACCCATCAGGAAGAAGAAAAGAAGCTTCGCCCCGGTCAAACAGAAGGCTATTATTGAAGAGGAAGTTGACCGGCTCCTCGCCGCCAACTTCATCAGGAATGTGTCCTACTCAGAGTGGCTGGAAAACGTGGTCCTGGTCAAGAAGTCGAGTGGAAAGTAGCGTGTGTGCGTCGACTTCACCGACCTTAACAAGGCCTGCCCCAAGGACAACTTCCCGCTCCCCCGCATAGACCAGCTCGTCGACAGCTCGGCCGGGCACGAGCTTCTGAGCTTCATAGACGCTTTCTCCGGCTATAACCAAATCCGCATGAATCCTGATGACGAAGATATGACCGCATTCACAACGGACCGGGGGGTGTACTGCTACAGAGTGATGCCCTTCGGCCTCAAGAATGCCGGGGCCACATACCAGAGGATGGTCAACCGCATGTTCAAGCCACAGATCGGCAGGAACATGGAAGTCCACGTTGACGACATGCCCGTCAAGTCTATCTCGTCGGCCGACCACGTCAAAGACCTAGGCAAGGCGTTTAGGGTGCTCCGCAAATTCAACATGAAGTTGAACCCCGCCAAGTGCGTTCGGAGTCACCGGAGGGAAATTCCTCGGGTTCGTGGTCACTCACCGCGGAATTGAAGCTAACCCAGAGAAGATCGACGCCATCCTGAGCATGACCGCACTGAAGACCAACGTCGAAATCATGCGGCTCACAGGGCGGGTCACCGCTCTGAGCCATTTCATGTCCAGGTCAGGGGAAATGTGCCTCCCTTTTTTCAAAGCGCTGAGGAAAATTCCGAGGTTCGAGTGGTCGGAAGATTGCCAAGCCGCCTTCGATCAATTGAAGAGGCACCTCGCAACACCGCCCCTGCTCACTCAGCCAGTGGAAGGGGACGAGCTGTCGCTGTACCTGGCAATATCCGACCAAGCAGCATGCTCGGTGCTCGTCCGAGAGGCCGAGGGCGCACAAAAGCCAGTATACTATGTGAGCCATGTATTCAAGGACGCGGAGACGAGATACCCCGCCATAGAGAAGATTGTCCTGGCCCTCGTAGTAACCTCGCGGAAACTGCGGCACTACTTCCAAGCACACACAATCGCCGTCCTCACTGAGTGCCCGTTGGGGGCTATCCTGGCATCACCGGAGTCCTCAGGCCGTCTAGAGAAATGGAGATAGGAGCTGTCTCAATTCGACATAAGGTATCGCCCGAGGCAAGCCATCAAGGCGCAGGCCTTGGCCGATTTCATCGTTGAATGCACCATCCCTAGAAGGAAGCCGGATTCCGTGCCACCCCTCACAGCCCAGCATCCCGTCCGGGAAGGCCCTAGCTCATCTTCGGAGTGGGTCATCTACGTCGACGGGTTTTCTACCGAGGAAGGCTGCGGTGCCGGCCTCATTATCCGGGGCCCAAACGAAGCCGAGGTGGAGTATTCCTTGAGGCTCGGTTTCAAAGCATCGAACAACGTGGCGGAGTACGAAGCCCTCCTAGCTGGACTGCGCATGGCCGTCGGGCTGGGGCTGAAGATCATCCGAGTCCGCAGCGACTCGGCCCTAGTTGTCGGCCAAGTGACTGGCCGCTTCGAGGCCCGGGAGCCCCTAATGATGAAGTACCTAGACGAGGTGAGGAAGCTCCGAAAAAACTTCGACGAAGTCCAGGTGGAACAAATACCCAGGCAAATGAACGCTCAAGCAGACGCCCTGAGCAAGCTGGCTTCATCGTACTCGGCCAACAATAGGCGGTCGATACTCTTCGAAACCTTAACCCGACCCAGCGTGGAAGACGAGGCGGCGACACTCCAAGTATACACGGCGCAGGAGAACGACCGGGATTGGAGGAAGCCCCTCGTGGAATTCCTGAAGGACGGCGCGCTCCTGGAAGACAGAGCGGCCGCCCGCCTCCTCCGGGCCAGAGCCACCCACTTCGTCTGGAGCAACGGGAACCTCTATAAGAAGGCCTTGACCCAGCCGCTGCTCCGGTGCGTTGACCCCCACGAAGCCGACTACGTCCTGCGGGAAATCCATGAAGGGGTGCGCGGCGCACACCAGGGGGCTCGAACCTTGGTCCAAAAGGCACTACTCCAGGGGTACTACTGGCCCACCATGCACGAAGACGCCCTGAAGATGGTCAGGAGGTGCAACAGCTGCCAACTCTACGGCAGTATTCCCCGCCTCCTGGCTACCGAGCTAACTGCCCTGACATCCCTATGGCCATTCGCCCAGTGGGGATTGAATATGATCGGCCAGTTCCCCACCGGAACTGGCGGGCATAAATACGTCCTCGTCGCGGTGGACTACTTCACCAAGTGGATCGAGGCCGTTCCCATCAGGAAACCGGACGCCGCCACAACCATCAAGTTCCTCCAAAACAACCTGATACACCGGTTCGGGATCCCGAGGTGCATCATCACCGACCACGGGACGAACTTCGAGAACGAAAAAGTAAGGGACTTCTGCAAAGAATACCATATCCTCGTGAAGTTCGCCGCGGTCGCGCATCCCCAATGTAACGGGCAGGCCGAGGTCGCTAACCGGGACGTCCTCCAGGGTCTCCGAACCCGCCTGAAAGGGAGACAAGGCAGTTGGGTCGAGGAGCTACCCCGGTTCTTATGGGCCCTGCGCACGTCAAAAAAGACTCCCATCGGGGAGACCCCTTTCAGCCTCTACTACGGAACCAAAGCAATGGTCCCAGCGGAGATCGGGCTACCCAGCCACTGAGTCGAGCACTTCGACGATGACGCAAACACCATGGCACTACGTGTAAGTCCATGCTACCTCTCCCGGTACTTTCGGGAATGCGGAATTTGGTAAAAAACAATTTTTACGGAGGTGGTAACATGGACCTAAAACTCGGATCTTGGTTAAACATCTATCTAACACCTAACTATGAGTTTCTAGCTACTCGGTTAGGGGGTTATACCTTGCTTGTCTTGAACTCCTTCGTCTTCAAGCTCCGATGGTGGTCCGATGGCTTCTTCTCGTCGTCTCCGTACGCCGAAGATAGATCCACCTGAAAGCTCCAACCTTTAGCTCCTTCTTCGTTCTTTGAAGAAACTAGTTCACTTGGTTTGCTAAACCTAGTGAACTAGAATGAGTAGAGTAGAATTAGAATGGGATTTTATCTATGGTTCTTGATTCTCAACTCATGAGACAAGAGAACCATAGGATCAAGAGAGGGAGCAAGAGGTTGAGGGTGAGAGCAAAAGGAGAGCTCAAGAACAAGAGAGAGAATGAGCAAGAAAGAATGAGGCTCTCTTTTGTCTTTCACCCTCTCATAATCCAAAGTGATCATAACTCATCATATCAAAAAAGTCTTATGTGATGGTTGAAGCAACCATAACCATATCATTTCATGCACTCATTTTACACAAATGAGCAAGTAAACAAAAGTTTTTGCCATGAAATGATGGCTATGGTTATCATGATGGTCAACTAGTCAAGCCTAGTCAACCGGTCAACAAAGTCAACAAGTCAACAAAAGTCAACAAGTCAACAAAGTCAACAACCATGTCACCATAATACTTAATTAATATAATAGTTAATCACATATCAAATTCTCATTAGGGTTGAGCAAAAAGTCAAATAGTCAACGGTCAACTGTCAACAACCTTAATGAGAATCCGCTGCCTCTGCCTCCCTGTCACCTGTGCATACACACCCGCATCCGCGTTCCGAGGAACACGAATGCAAACTGGATAAATCCAATCCCATAAGGTACACTAGGATCTGGCTTAAACCAAAGCCCGCTAGTGAAAACTGTCCGGACACTATACGTGCACAAGTGCACGGATGTGACCGAACCCTGTCGCAAAACCATGCGACCTGTCGCAATACCATGCGACCTCTACTCTTTTGCCTAAAGGCGAAAAGCTTTCTGTGTGGGACTCTAAAGACTCGACACTACGCTGGCAGTGGGTTTAACCACAGACCGCAAGCGGCACTAGCTGTGCGTAACGGTCCCCAGGTAATGCCGACAAGAAGACCGACGAGGCGAAACCCATCTGAACTCCTACTGAGCCTGAGTGTGACATTCTCCGTACAGTCCGGTCTGTTCGTCTGATACATCGCATGGCGGGCCTAGGGGGCGGTAAACGTCAGTCCCCCAATAGCGGTACAAGTCATGCCGGAGCGAAGCCCAAAACACCCTGAGATAACACTGGAAACCTACCAGTATATCTCGTTTGCCCTGGCCAGGGACTACTCGTGTAATGGCTCTCCTAGACACAGCGCGATGTCAACCCCCAATACCGGGAGAGACGAATCCTGTCTAACCGTCACTGCCTCCAAGTGCTTCGGGACTGCACCCAACCACTACCTGTTTGCACGACTCCTTTGAGCCGTGGTAGGGTAGTGATCAAAGTGCAGTGGGAACACACTTGAGGCGAAGTGACAGTGTCAAGTCAGCGGACTAAGCTGTACTCATGTCACCTGGGAACTGATAACTGACGATAGGTATAATACCAACTAGTCAGTTCCCGACGAGTCCTGTCCAGTGTACCCGTAACCTAACGAGCACTCGCATACTATCTCAAGTACGACGTACTGACGGCTGTGGGACAGACCGTCTCCCACACTGGGATGAGAAGCGCATGCGCTGGTCTACTCCGGAGTATCGATGCCCTGTCTCGATAGTCCTGCGACCAGGGACCTGCATAAGGATGTGCTTATAGATTACCCAGCCCCACTAGTGTGACGGCCATCACATCGCTGGTAATCAAGCAAAGATCCTAAGGGCTCTACTAATGTGTATAGGCGATATACAAAAATAAACACATGTACACATTGAAGTAGAAACAAACCAAGTAGCATACTACTATTTTGAGCAAGATTGTATATACAAGGTGAATATCCCAAGCATCCATTAAGTAATATACAAACTAGTATGATACAGTAATGGCCTCTAGGGCATATACACTAATAATCTCCCACTTGCACTAAGGCCATGTACTGGCGTATCGAAGACCTATCATCTCGATCAGCCGCTCGAACTGAGTCTGGGGCAGGGCCTTGGTGAATGGATCTGCAGTGTTATCTTCTGAAGTGACTCTCCGAACCTCGATCTCCTGGCGATCTACGATCTCCCTGATCAGGTGATACCGCCTTAAGATGTGCCTGGATCTCTGATGGGACCTGGGTTCCTTCGCTAAAGCTATAGCCCCGTTGTTGTCGCAATACAGAGGTATTGGATCAACAATGGATGGAACCACCTGAAGTTCTTTCAAGAACTTCCTCATCCAGACAGCTTCTTTTGCGGCATCAGATGCAGCGATGTATTCCGCTTCCATCGTCGAGTCTGCAACGGTTTCTTGTTTGGAACTCTTCCAACACACCGCCCCTCCATTGAGGGTAAAGACAAAACCCGACATGGACTTGGAATCATCCTTGTCACTCTGGAAGCTGGAGTCAGCAAAGGCCTCGATCTGGAGGTCTTTTCCGCCATACACCAAGAACATCTCCTTAGTCCTTCTTAGGTACTTGAGAATGTTCTTTACCGCTATCCAGTGTTTCTTCCCAGGGTTTGACTGATACCGGCTTACCACACTCAGTGCATAAGCTACATCCGGTCTGGTACACAACATCGCATACATTATAGAGCCTACCGCAGAAGCGTAGGGTATAATAGACATGCGATCCCTCTCCAAATCATTCTTGGGAGACATCTCTTTAGAGAGGGTGATCCCGTGACAAGCCGGTAGGTTACCGCGCTTGGAATCTTCCATACTGAATCTCTTCAGTATGGTGTCGATGTACCTGGACTGTGAAAGTCCTAATATCCTCTTGGATCTGTCACGGTAGATCCGGATACCCAGAATGTACGAGGCATCACCCAGGTCTTTCATGGAGAACCTGTGTGACAAGAACCCCTTGACAGATTGTAGCATAGGAATGTCATTTCCTATTAAGAGAATGTCATCCACGTATAAAACGAGGAATACTACAGTTCTCGCTATAAATCTACTATAGATGCATGGTTCATCTGGATTTTTGATAAAGCCAAATTCTTTGACCGTCTCATCAAAGCAGATGTTCCAACTCCGCGATGCCTGCTTTAGTCCATAGATGGACTTAAGCAACTTGCACACCTTTCCGCTGCTCCCACTCTGAATGAAACCCTCTGGTTGGTCCATATAGACACACTCCTCTAAATTTCCATTTAGAAAAGCTGTCTTTACGTCCATTTGCCAGATCTCATAATCGTGGAAGGCAGCAATGGCAAGAAGGATCCGAATGGATTTCAGCATGGCTACTGGAGAAAAGGTTTCGTCATAGTCCAAGCCAGGTCTTTGACGAAAACCCTTTGCTACCAGCCTAGCTTTATAGGTCTCAACCTGTCCATCTACACCAATCTTCCTTTTGAAGATCCACTTGCATCCTACGGGTTTTACCCCGTCTGGAGCAATGTCCAACGTCCATACCTTGTTGGTGTACATGGACTCCATTTCGGTCCGCATTGCATCCAGCCATTTCACTGAGTCAACGCTCTGAACGGCCTGCTGGAAGCTAGTAGGCTCATCATAATCTATGATGCAATCCTCTCTATCCCCGTCTATGAGAAAACCGTAGTATCTCTCGGGCGGATGAGTCTGCCTACTACTCCTGCGGAGCGGCGTAGGAATGTCTTGTTCTTCCAAACCCTCTGGTTCCATTAAACTTTCAGTAATAGTCCGTGGTTCTGGAATTTCTTCCAGTTCTACTGTGCTCCCACTTATCTGGGTTTCCAAAAACTCAGTTTCCAAGAAGTAGGCATGACGAGAAACAAGAACTTTTTGTTCCTCTTCACAGTAGAAGAAATATCCTTTGGAGTTCTTCGGATACCCCACAAACTTGCACTGTACCGAGCGTGCCTCGAGCTTGTCCGCATGCTGCTTTTTGACAAAAGCTGGACATCCCCATGTCTTAATGTGCTTAAGATAGGGTCTCTTCCCACACCACATCTCATATGGTGTAGTAGGCACGGTCTTAGTAGGAACTCGGTTCAGAAGGTATGCTGCTGATTCTAGCGCATATCCCCAGAATGATCGCAGTAACTCAGCGTTACTCATCATGGACCGCACCATATCCAATAGGGTGCGGTTCCGTCTCTCCGATACACCGTTATGTTGCGGGGTGTATGGAGGAGTAAGCTGAGAGAGAATTCCGTTCTCTTTTAAATAGTCCAGGAACTCGGCACTTAAGTATTCTCCACCTCGATCCGATCTTAGAATCTTAATACTTTTGCCGGTCTGTTTCTCTACTTCATTCTTATACTCCTGGAATTTTCAAAGGCCTCGGACTTATGTTTCATCAAGAAGACATAACCGTACCTTGAGAAGTCATCCGTAAAAGTAATGAAGTAAGAATGTCCGCTTCGGGCATGTGTAGACATTGGACCGCACACGTCACTGTGTACGAGTCCCAAGAGCTCGCTCGCTCTTACTCCTTGTCCAGTAAACGGAGTCTTTGTCATCTTTCCTTTGAGACAAGATTGACAAGTGGCATACGATTGATATTCGAACGCATTCAAATATCCTTCTGTATGTAACTTAGTCAACCTTCTCTCATTGATGTGACCCAATCTACAATGCCATAAGAAAGTCTGATTCATTTCCGGAGACTTTCTCTTGTGTGTATTCTGGACGTTGAAAATCTGTGGTTGGTTTAACACGTATATACCATTACTCAATGCACCTGACCCAATCAAAACTTGATTAAGGTGAATGTTTACAACATTACTTACAAACGCAAATTCATAACCTTCTTTAGAAACTAAAGATACAGAAATGATATTACAAGTTGCGTTGGGTACAAAAAAGCAATTACGCAAAACCAAAACATGTCCATCTGACATTCCCAGGTGATAGTCCCCCACGGCTTTAGCATCCATGCTAGCTCCGTTCGCAACTCTGAGGGTCATGTCACCTGCCTTCAAAACCCTACGGTTTCTCAACGCCTGCAAAGAATTACAGATATGAGATCCTGATCCGGTATCCAATACCCAGGAAGTAGAGTTTATTGAAAGACAGTTTTCAATAACATACACACCTGAAGCTGAAGCTGCAACCTGCTTCAATTCCTGTGTTCTGGCCTTCCAGGCCCTGCAATCATTCTTCCAGTGTCCTTTCTTATGACAATAGAAGCATTCTTCCTTATCCACAAGCTTCCCCGCTATCTTTGTTGCTTTACCTTTTCCCTTCGTATCCACTTTACTAATACCGCCCCTTGGTTTGGCGGGGGCCTTCTTCTTCTTTCCCTTGGCTTTCGCCTTGGACCTAGAAGAAGATGATCCTCCTACAAACAAAGTGGATGTATCCCTACCTTTCTGTAGGGTGCCCTCTGCGCTCCTCAGCATGTTGAGGAGCTCTGAAAGTTCAACCTCTTTTTCTTGTAAGTTGAAGTTCAGTATAAACTGGGCGTAAGTGGAAGGAAGGGACTGGAGAACTATATCCGTATATAGCTCACTCTCCAATGTGATCCCTAGGTCAGCGAGCTCCTCAATGTAGCCGATCATCTTTAGCACGTGCTCGGCTACTGATGATCCGACGGCCATTCTTGTCGAAAATAACTTTTTCGACGCTTCGTATCTTGCGATACGAGATTGCTCTCCATACAGTTCTTTTGTATGAAGCAATATGGATTCCATGTCCATATTCTCATGCCTCCTCTGATGTTCGTTGTCCATCGAGGCAAGCAGGAGGCATTTGGCCTTCGCGCTATCAATCTCCCAAGTCTTACGGATTTCCTTATCCGCGACGCTGGAAGTTGGACCAGGGACAGGGGGAGCTTTGGTGGTAAGAAGATACCCCAGCTTGTCGTAAGTGATTGCTATCTTGACATTCCTGAGCCAATCTTTGTAGTTTGGCCCTGTCAGTTTGTTTTTATCTAGGAGTAACTTAAGTCCAGTCATGTTGATTGGTCGCTGCAATTAGGAGAGAGAAGAAGAAACACTCAGCATGATGCTCTTGCAAGTTTAGAGTGGTTTTTAGTTTGTCTAAACAGGATGGCTCCCACTGTTTCTCGAATCCCTCCTCAAACCATAAAGGAAGAATTAGCCGGGATCAATCCCACCGCACAATACTTGCTTAACCGTTCAGCCAGGCCGGTGTCGGTACTTCGAGGGAGGTTTTCCAACGCTTTCGCGAAGTTCCTTAATTAGAGAACCTCTTTTCCCTGGGGGCGTAGCCCCGCTAACACCTTTCTAGGCACCTACTAGGTTTATAGCATTGATCGATTAGTGAGAAATTTCCCGAGGAGTAGCATATACTCACAGTAGGATCGGGATCCAAATATCATCGCGTGACGAAACTGAAGGAATCCTACCAGAATCATCACACTCCAAATGGTATGCAAATCTAGCAAGTTTCAGTACTTATGAAACTCCCGATGTGGATTTTTGCCCCATGCTCTTATGACCTTGACTTTGGCCAACAAATCATAAGTCACATGTCAAGTTCTGCCCGTCGTTCTCCAGGTTAATTTGAATCCACCCGCACCTACCCTTGATTTTGGCCAACAAGGCAGTACGACTGTTCCAAACCAACGCATCTATCTATGCTGTACATGAATACCCAATAGCTACCAATCACTGTGCCTTGACTTTGGCCAACAAACACAGCTTGAATACTATTGACTATTCATGTGAAACGACGGAGGGCTACGGATGGTTTTGGCAAAACCGTGAACGTAGTGAACTTGATTTGGTCGATGGAACGAGATAGCTTTTAAAAGGAGTGGCTCAAGCTCCGCATTTAAAAGTTGGTTTTGAAAAGAACCGAGTGGTTTTTCGAAAGTGTTCCAACGACTTTAACTTGGTTTATTATCTTGCATTAGTTCTTTTAATGCGTGATATTCTTGCATTAGTTCTTTTAATGCGTCCCATCATTTAATCCTACCATTGCAGAAAACAACCAAAATATGACGTACGCTTATGCCATTCGCATTCGCCACGGGGCCCCGTCATTACCCGTTAGGTTACTTAACTAACGACAGAGCGGGGGCTGGGCTAGCGCGTCTGTAAAACATAAGCAACGCCTAAATAATATCATATATAGATATATTGCAATGATAAACATTTCAGATCACAGATGAATACATTGGATATACTAGGAATCTGTAATTCGTACGAGCCTGTAACGAAAGACAAATTACACGGTCGCGGTGAATAGCCAAAACCCCACCCAAGACCCCTACGAGTGCGGCAAACTACCCGCCAAGTACCCGAAGCGTAGTAACCTCCCTCATCTCCATGAGTAGGCCACTCGACACTTCGGCATACCCGGTAGTTTGTGCACCCCCTCCATGGGTCTATCCTAGGAGCAAAAACAGTAAAAAGAAATTATACAATGACGGCTACAACCCCGACCCGGTTGTGCGGCCATACAAATAATTATTACATCAATTTACAAATTTACATGAATTGAAAGAAAAGAAAACTCTCGTCTCACAACCTCCGGCTATTCACCCGCGACAATCCAACATATTCATATACACATTCCAGCAACATTACAGATCACAGATTTGTATAACCCCCACTAATCGACATATAGCGATTAGTAGACGTTCAATACAAATATCACATTACAGAAAAACCCGTTAGCTCAAGTCTTTTAGAAGTTCGATCAAAAATACGGATTTTCGGGACCCCAAAATAAAATTTTCGTTCTGGAAAATCTGGGTTGAAAATATATATGCTAAAAATCCCAAAATACCCCCATAAAAACACTGCACCAAAAATTTACCTCGGCCGAGTCGACTCGGCCGCGGATCCGCGGCGGGAGCGTGCTCCCGCCGCGTTTCCGCGGCCCTTTGACTCGAACGTTGGACAATTTTTGGTGGGTGCTCACAGAAAAGCCTGAGCCGATTTTAGGTGTTAAAATAATCAACTTTTGAACAGTGGAAAAATCGACAGAAACTGCAAATTTTTTTGGGGTTTGTTTCGGGACTTTTTCGTTGATCGATCTTCTAGTTACTTGCTAACATGCTAGATAGAGTTTAACTAGGCTCTGATACCACTGTAAGTCCATGCTACCTCTCCCGGTACTTTCGGGAATGCGGAATTTGGTAAAAAACAATTTTTACGGAGGTGGTAACATGGACCTAAAACCCGGATCTTGGTTAAACATCTATCTAACACCTAACTATGAGTTTCTAGCTACTCGGTTAGGGGGTTATACCTTGCTTGTCTTGAACTCCTTCGTCTTCAAGCTCCGATGGTGGTCCGATGGCTTCTTCTCGTCGTCTCCGTACGCCGAAGATAGATCCACCTGAAAGCTCCAACCTTTAGCTCCTTCTTCGTTCTTTGAAGAAACTAGTTCACTTGGTTTGCTAAACCTAGTGAACTAGAATGAGTAGAGTAGAATTAGAATGGGATTTTATCTATGGTTCTTGATTCTCAACTCATGAGACAAGAGAACCATAGGATCAAGAGAGGGAGCAAGAGGTTGAGGGTGAGAGCAAAAGGAGAGCTCAAGAACAAGAGAGAGAATGAGCAAGAAAGAATGAGGCTCTCTTTTGTCTTTCACCCTCTCATAATCCAAAGTGATCATAACTCATCATATCAAAAAAGTCTTATGTGATGGTTGAAGCAACCATAACCATATCATTTCATGCACTCATTTTACACAAATGAGCAAGTAAACAAAAGTCTTTGCCATGAAATGATGGCTATGGTTATCATGATGGTCAACTAGTCAAGCCTAGTCAACCGGTCAACAAAGTCAACAAGTCAACAAAAGTCAACAAGTCAACAAAGTCAACAAAAGTCAACAACCATGTCACCATAATACTTAATTAATATAATAGTTAATCACATATCAAATTCTCATTAGGGTTGAGCAAAAAGTCAAATAGTCAACGGTCAACTGTCAACAACCCTAATGAGAATCCGCTGCCTCTGCCTCCCTGTCACCTGTGCATACACACCCGCATCCGCGTTCCGAGGAACACGAATGCAAACTGGATAAATCCAATCCCATAAGGTACACTAGGATCTGGCTTAAACCAAAGCCCGCTAGTGAAAACTGTCCGGACACTATACGTGCACAAGTGCACGGATGTGACCGAACCCTGTCGCAAAACCATGCGACCTGTCGCAATACCATGCGACCTCTACTCTTTTGCCTAAAGGCGAAAAGCTTTCTGTGTGGGACTCTAAAGACTCGACACTACGCTGGCAGTGGGTTTAACCATAGACCGCAAGCGGCACTAGCTGTGCGTAACGGTCCCCAGGTAATGCCGACAAGAAGACCGACGAGGCGAAACCCATCTGAACTCCTACTGAGCCTGAGTGTGACATTCTCCGTACAGTCCGGTCTGTTCGTCTGATACATCGCATGGCGGGCCTAGGGGGCGGTAAACGTCAGTCCCCCAATAGCGGTACAAGTCGTGCCGGAGCGAAGCCCAAAACACCCTGAGATAACACTGGAAACCTACCAGTATATCTCGTTTGCCCTGGCCAGGGACTACTCGTGTAATGGCTCTCCTAGACACAGCGCGATGTCAACCCCCAATACCGGGAGAGACGAATCCTGTCTAACCGTCACTGCCTCCAAGTGCTTCGGGACTGCACCCAACCACTACCTGTTTGCACGACTCCTTTGAGCCGTGGTAGGGTAGTGATCAAAGTGCAGTGGGAACACACTTAAGGCGAAGTGACAGTGTCAAGTCAGCGGACTAAGCTGTACTCATGTCACCTGGGAACTGATAACTGACGATAGGTATAATACCAACTAGTCAGTTCCCGATGAGTCCTGTCCAGTGTACCCGTAACCTAACGAGCACCCGCATACTATCTCAAGTACGACGTACTGACGGCTGTGGGACAGACCGTCTCCCACACTGGGATGAGAAGCGCATGCGCTGGTCTACTCCGGAGTATCGATGCCCTGTCTTGATAGTCCTGCGACCAGGGACCTGCATAAGGATGTGCTTATAGATTACCCAGCCCCACTAGTGTGACGGCCATCACTTCGCTGGTAATCAAGCAAAGATCCTAAGGGCTCTACTAATGTGTATAGGCGATATACAAAAATAAACACATGTACACATTGAAGTAGAAACAAACCAAGTAGCATACTACTATTTTGAGCAAGATTGTATATACAAGGTGAATATCCCAAGCATCCATTAAGTAATATACAAACTAGTATGATACAGTAATGGCCTCTAGGGCATATACACTAACACTACGAACCAACCTCGACATACTGTTGGAGAAAAGGGATCGGGCCCAGATCAGAGCCGCCGCCTATCAACAACAGACGGCCCGATACTACAACGCTCGGGTAAGAATGTTCCCCTCCGAATGGCGGCGCGACGTAGAGACGTCTTGCCTGAGATTCAGGGCAGATGCTATTTGGTTTTATCCGTCCACCTCTCCGAAGATGCCAAGTTGATTTATGGCACCGTGTATCGAAGGTTTAGACGGATGCGGCCGATGTAGCAGACTTCGTCAGATTCCCCCTCGCTTGAAGGGTTTTTGATTGTGGGGACGCTCTTCCCTGCAGGCGCAAGCCCCTGCAGTTAATTACGCTACCGTATCGCGGTAACAACTTTCTCCTTCTCCAGATGTTCACTTCATGTCGTGGGTGTTTGTTTTGTTTGTGGTTGCCCGTGGATTGTATACGGAGACTAATTTATGTCGTCGTCCGTAGGACGTGGATTAGTCCAAATCCGTATTTTCTTAGATTTGAGTTTGGGGTTTTGGTTTGAGGATGCGTTAGCCATATTTGAGGCTAAGATCAACTCAAACGTTTGTTAAGGATACATTAGTCTAATTTGAGACTAAGATCAACTTAACGGGATCGTTTAGATCCGACAAAAGAGCATTTGGGCTCTATTGTTCCAGTTTAGGGACATTGTGGTCCATTGCCAGTTTAGGGACACAGTGGTCCATTTCCAGTTTAGGGACATGGTGGTCCATCGTTCCCGTTTTGGGGACGAATGTTGGTTTAAGGACGCATTAGTCCATGAGTTTAAGGACCCCACAGTCCGTGTTGTTGGTTTAAGGACGCATTAGTCCATGAGTTTAAGGACCCTACAGTCCGTATTGTTGGTTTAAAGACGCATTAGTCCATGAGTTTAAAGACCCCACAGTCCGTATTGTTAGTTTAAGGACCCATTAGTCCATGAGTTTAAATACCCCACAGTCCGTATCGATGTGTGGTTGTCGGGACCCGTCACCTCTCTGACGACGTTGAAGGATTACAACGACAAATATCAGAGGAGTTCGGAGATGTACCCTTGAACCGGGTGTAAATTGATTTGAGAGAGCATTTGTGCTCAGTTCAATTTAATTTGAGGACTTACGGCCAGAATTGGGCTAAGTCCAGTTGAAAATGTTCAACATTTTATTTGTATTTGGCTTGTTAGGCCTTTATCAGGGCCCTGCCCCTTGTTTAATAATGCAGTGCATTTTTTCTGGCCTATTAGGCCCTTTTAATTGGGCTCTGCCCTTTTTTAAATGATGCACAGCATCTGTTTTGGTCTGACATACCTTTGTTTGGGCTCTACCCATTTTTTATAATGCAGAGCATTTGTTTTGGTCCATTGGACCTCTTAATTGGGCTCTGCCCTTTAATAATGCGTTGCATTTAATATCCTGACAGTGCGCCACGTGGCTTGTCAGGCGCTTTGCGCCAATTGAGGAGCGCAAGGCGCAAACTCATACGATGGTGACACGTGTCACGCTCTGGTGAGCGCAAGCGCTGTGCGCTGTGCCATTGTGCTGCGCTAATGCGCTGCTGACACGTGGCGCGCTCTGGTGGGTTGAGCCAATCCAAGAGCGCAATGCTCATTTTGTAAAGCGCAAGGCGCAGTTTTGTTCTGGGGCTGACACGTGGCGCTCTCTGGTGAGTTGCGCCAATCCAAGAGCGCAATGCTCATTTTGTAAAGCGCAAGGCGCAGTTTTGTTCTGGGGCTGACACGTGGCGCTCTCTGGTGGCTTGCGCCAACCCAAGAGCGCAACGGTGCAAATTTTACAAGTGCAGGGCACTGTTTAATCTCTTGATCAAATTTAGATCAAAGAAAATAAGTTTTTTCTTGTTTCAATAGGTTTTACCTCATGATTTAAAGAACCAATGGTTCATCAAAAGGCTGTGCCTTTATATGTAGATCAAAAGATCTAATAAAGAAGTATATTACTTCTTTTTTTTATTCTCCTTATTTGATCTTTTCTTTTCTTTTTAATTTAAGATCTTGATCTTGTTTTTAGATCATTGATCTTTTTAGAAGAAATTCTTCTTTTCAAAGGTTTACCTTTTTCTTTTTTCTGCGTTCTTTCTCAAAGTTTTCAGAAGATTTCTGCAAGTTCTCTCTGTGTCAATCTCAATGTCAATGTCTTTTAGACTTGGAGTTTAGGGGCCTTTATATAGTGCCAATTGATTTGTTATATTGGTTACAGAGATCTTTCTCTGAGTGATTTAGGGATTTTTCCCCACCGTTGGATATTTGATCCAAGGGCTTCTGTTTTACAGAAGGCAATATTCTTGTTTTAACAAGATCAGAAAGATCTTTCTGGAATTTTAATTCTGTTTTAGTGCTGGAACATTTGGCGCAAGCGCACCTGCGCTTGACACGTGTCGCACAGCGCAGAGCGCAGCGCAACTGCGCTGCCACATGTCGCGCAGCGCAGAGCGCAAAGCAACTGCGCTGCCATGTGTCGCGCAGCGCAGAGCGCAAAGCGTCTGAAGCGTTGCTTCCTTTATTTTTATTTTAAATAGAGCCTTGCTCTGATTGGGTGCGCTGCCTTGGGCGCAGCGCTGGCGTGTCAGATTTTGACACGTGGCGCGTTGCGCGCAGCGCAAGGAATCTGAAGCGTTGCTTCAATTTTTTTTGAATTTTTGAAATTCAAACAGAGCTTTGCTCTGATTGGGGAAACAAATGCCCCTCCCCCACCGTTGCGCTCACATGGCGCACACGTGAGTGCAACGGTGGCAAAATCCCAACCGTCGGATCAACTCAGGAGTTGAAGGGGCGCAAGCGCCTATAAATAGGACCCTTGGCCCTCTACAGATGATTATCATCTTCAAGATTTTTAATCTCAGAACTTCAGAGCCTTGCTCTCTATTTTCAAGAACTCCTAGAGATTTAAACTCTTAAAACTTTTAGGTAAATTTTTTTTAATTAAATTAAATCAAATTAATTTTAATTGACAGAGCCTTGCTCTCATAGATCTTTGATCTAAAGAAAACCCCTTTGGGGTTTCACCAACAGAGCCTTGCTCTCAAGAATCTGTTTCAGGATTTCTTAACCCATGAACAGAGCTTTGCTCTTTGGCAAAACATAGATCTTTTGATCTAAAAATGAAGAACTCTTAAGAGTTTTCATGGATCTTTAAGATCCCAAGAATTTTTTAACTTTTAATTTTTAGGAATTAATTTTCCTTTGATGGATATTTCCATCATTATCACAGAGCTAAGCTCTTTTAATCTTTTGAGGAATTTTATTCCCTTGAGACCAGAGTTTGACAAGTGTCACTCTGTGACAGAGCTTTGCTCTGAAAGAGGAGATTTTCTCCTTGTCTCTAGGGATTTCTCATTAATGAGAATATTCTTTTGGGGATCTCCTCACTAATTGACAGTCTCATCCAATGAACGGGCTGTCTTATTAATTGATGCATTGTCATCTAGATTTTGTGGGTCCCTCTTTGGTCCCCTATCCACTGCATTGCAGTGTGGTACAAACCTTGAAGTTCCAAGTGTCAGACCTCTTTTTTTTTAAAATTAAATTAAGATACTGACGGCTGAATCTCGTTTTTCTTTGCAGGCAATCATGTCTGCTGATCTGTCTTTCCCATTCGTTCGCTCAGAGGGAGGATTTCCTGAGGCGCCGGTGAACCGGGAGATTTTCGCTCTGATTAAAGATCATGACCCCGAGCACAAGAACCTTCACCTGTGGGGTAGGTGGTACGGTGAAATCATCAAGGGTCGCCGAAGCTTCTCCTGTGTGACGCCTTCAGAGCCAATCTCGTCGATCCCGTATGCAGATGCACCCCCGGTGAACTATGCCGTGGAGGTTGTGAATTGGAACTCGGAGGATCTCCTCCAGCCTTCAATTGGTGCTATTCCCGTGCAGCCGCCGCCGGCCGTGGATATTCTGGGGCGATGCATATGCCAAGGTGAGGCACACCCTTAGGGACAGGCTTATATCCTCAGATTGACCCCGCGACAATCGGCCAGATATTTGCAGTGGGCGAGGTATATCTTGTCGGCGAAGAAGACGCATCTGATGAAGATCGGTTTGTACCCTGCCGTTTACGCCTCGCTTTTTGAGTATCCTGCTCCTCCAACGTAGTGGGTTAAGGCGTTCGTGGACCAATGGAACATCCCCACTCATACTTTTCTCTTGACGGACATGGAAGTCTCCATCCCCCTGGAAGAATTTGCTGAGATATCCGGTCTGCCGGTGAGGGGGGAGCATTATGAGGAGTTACTTCCTCCAGATGAGTACATCTTCGCCACCAAGCCGCTGGTATTTGATTTGACGCCGGAGAATGCTATTCAGCACCAGTTTCCAAGTCTGGTGAGGGTGCTGAATATATATGAGGGTCTCTACTTAGAATCAGGAATCCAGGGAGTCAGTATTGCAGATTTTATTGCCCGCTTTTTTCGACCGGAGATTCTTTCACAGCGGAATGAAAAGTTCGCCAAGCTCGACGACCCCTTCGGCTTTGGCTTAGATCGCCTACCGGCATTGGAGAATGACCAACAGGGTTTTTACTTTCCGGACGTTGTCATCATGCCCTTATCGGAAATCGCCGCCCCGGGCATTGACGAAGAGACCTTCTTCCTTGGCTTTCTGGGATTATGGTTGTCCTGTTTCGCACTTCCCATGCACCCACGCTACATTAGGTCATCCGTCTTCTACCCAGCGCACCGGATGGTGGTTGGTATACAATTGTCGATCGGAATCGCCGGGATGGCTCACCTGTATCATGGATTAAGCGTGGCGGCGGACGCGAATGAACCCGGGGTGCAACCCGCCAATTTCCCGATGCACTATTTTACTTCATGGATGGAACTGCATGTGCTTGGAGTATTCGGGATTCACAAGAGCCCCTCCTTTTACGAGAAGTGCAGACTCCCGAGAGTCATGCGGTTAGTCGGAGCTTCTATAGTGAATCCATCTCCGCGGGAGGCTAGGGGGTTGCTTCTCCGTCCGCACATGGTCGGAGCGAGAATGTCTTTCCAAGACAAGGTGATGACCGTTGGCCCGGATACCTCCAAGACAGTGTTGGCGCTGCACGATATTTTCAAAGACGGGGTCTCCGTATTGAAAACCCGGGAAATCCTGCACTTATACTCCATCCGGCCGGGCTTTCTGGTGTTCAGGCAGAATGATAAGACGCTCTTCATGAGGTATAACCCCAATCGGTTCTCCCAGCAACTAGGCTATAACCAGGGGGTCCCGCTGGAGGCGTTTTTGGAAGAGCCCGCGGCCACCAGGGAGGGGATACGGAGCGCGTTACACCACTTTATGTGGCTGAACACGGGCTCCTACTTCTTCATCAGTGAGTCGAGCTGCGTCCTACGGATACTCAACGTGTATGTGGCTTGGTATGGGCATGCCATGGGTGCAGTCATCCGTGAAGAGAAGCGCATTTTGGTCGACCGCAAGGGTGCTCCGCCCGGCAGCGACCGCAAGGCTCCCCTGAAGCCAAGGACCCCGGTCGTTCCTCCGTTGAAAGATGCTGGAGTTGGGCCACCGCGTGTGCTGAGCCCTCCACGCGGATTGCCCCGTGCTACCGCGGACGTACCCCCAGCACCCCGTTCTCCAGTGGAGACGGTGAATGTAGTTTCGCCTGAGTCTGGCGTGGGCTCGGACATCGGGACCCGCCGTCCCAAGGTGCCCACGAAGCGCAAATTGATCTTGGGTGTGTTAGTTGTATGTATGCCCTAGAGGTCAGTATTGTACAGATGATGTATATAATATTGGATGCTTGGACATATATAGAGATGACTTTCTTGCTCGATATGATAGTATGCTATCTGGTTGCTCTTTATCTTAACATGTATACTAGTCTCTTTATACTGTCTTATAGTTACATGTTGGTAAAGCCCTTAGGATGTGTACTTGACTACCTGGACTCTGATGCAAATCATACTAGTGGGGACATGGTAGTCCATAAGTACATCCTTCAACGTCCCTAGTCGTAGGTGTATCGAGATGGGGCATCGATATACCAGTGTAGACTAGTGTATACGCTTCTCGACCCATGAGATGGGCGATGGATGATCCCATATCCATTGGTGTTTGACATCAGAGATGGTATACGGGTGCCCAGTGGAGACTGGGTACACTGGACGGACTCGCCGAGAACTCCCAGATGGTATTATACCTCACGTCAGATGGCAGTTCTCAGGTGACACTTGTGCAGGTTAGTCTGTAGACCCGAGTTCGTCATAGAGTCTTGTGTGATTCCCACTGTGCTTTGATTTCCACCTTACCACGTCCATGAGGGCGTGCAAAACGGTGGTTTTTGGGTACAGTCCCGAGTCACATGGAGGCAATGAGCGATAGGAGGGGTTTCGTCTCTCCCGGTATTGGGGGTTGATGTTGCACTGTGCTCGATTGGCCGTAACAGGGAAGTCCCTGGCCAGGGCTGATTAGAGATTTACCGGTAAGTGTTACCAGTAGTTTCTCGACTCGTTATGAGCCTCACATCGGCATGACTTATCGGTTATTGGGGTCTGACGTTTACCATCCCTAGACTTGATATGCGACATATCAGACGAGGAGACCGGACTGTACGGGAAGTGTTGCCGGTTGGCTCGACGGGAGTTGTAGCAGGTTCGCTTGTTCTCTTCTGATCGTTCAATACCCGGGTGGCCGTTACGTTTAGCTGACCGCTTGCGGCTTGGGGGTGCTTGATATGATCATCACCCACTGCCGGAGTATTGACGAGTCTCAGAGTCCCACAAAGGAGTTTCCTAGTCCAGGCGAAACGTTGTGGTGCGCGTATGCGATATGCGCATGGACCCGATTAAAATGCGCGTATAGGATACCGTATATTGATCGGGCGGCTTGCTTTTGGTAGGGGTCATATGTGATATGGCAGGATTGATAAATCAAGTGTTGATTTATCATTTAACCATTAGCTTCTCACTTGAAATCCTTTCTTGAGTATGATGGATGTATGCATGCATGTATACTTTCTTTATAGATTCATGCACATATGGATGTGCATACATACATCATCAATTATGGTTGCTTATACAAAGAAAATTGTGGCAATATAAGACTCACACCATGGGTTTTTTATTTGGAATATTATTGTATTTAAGCTAAAAACAAAAGGAAAAAGGAAAGGGTTTGTTTTGGATTGTTTCTACACTCTTCTTGACCTAACCTTTCTCACCCACCATTTAACCATGGTTTACTCTTCATTTTAGTTTTTAACTCAAGTACAATAATGATTCAACCATGGTTTGAGATGAGAGATAAAATAATATATATTGATATATTTTCTATTTTCTTTCATGAGTTGAACTTATCTTCTTCTCAAATTGCCATCATCTTCTTCTTCCTCTCTCATTTTGCTCTCTAGTTTTTTGTAGTGAGCAATATACTCATCAAGATTGGATTTTGAAGTGAGAAAGAGAACCACAACACCATTCTACACAAGTCTAGCCCACTTGTTTGGAGTGTTAGCTTGATTTCGTTCACTTGATCGGACAAAGTTGCAAGCTTGGACAAAGCGGACTCTGGGTGGATCATCGGTGACCTCGAGGAGTTCAAGCGGAGTTTTTTCAAACCCCAAATAGCCGAGGAGTCTAGCGTAGGGGCTACAAAGGTTGTACTCTCAAAACCCTAGCCTTTCTTTCATATGGTGATGTGAAAAATTTAGAAACCCTAATTTTTCTAGGATCGATCCGATGCTTGTTAACTTAGCACCCTAAAGACTCCACCTTTGGTTCATGTGATGCTTCCAAACCCTTCATGAGGTGCTAGGCTAACCCAACATTGGTATCAGAGCCGACCTAGAACGTTAGGCAACACTTTAACGAAGTTAAAACTCCGATCGAACAGGAAAATACGGTTTTTTTGGTGCTCTCTGGACTTTTTTCAAAATCTGGTTATTTTCAGAATTAAAAATATGTAAAAAATCCAGCAGGAAAATATAAGAATTACGGTATAAAAATTATTCTATGAACAGTTAATATTTCCGCGGAAACGCGGCCGTACACCTCAATCACTGTATAATTTTTATGCTGTAATGCTTACTTCTGCTAGTATATTTTTTAGGGTATTTTTAATCTGTATTTAGTGCTGAAAAATTATGGAGATGGTTTTGGACTCATCGATTCGATTGGAATTTTGATTTCGTGACTTTTCCGGGTAAATTAGAAAGTAGTGAAGTGTTTGAACGAGTATCATTTGCTCACTTTTCACGGGGTTTAAATCCTTCGGAGGTTCGTGCAAGTTTTGTGGTGGTCCCTCTAGAAGACAACAAACCTTAACTCGATTATGTGACCGTCTTGAACTGCCCTTTGAACCTTAGGGTTTGGGACAGTACGGCGTACCACATGTGAGGCGTTGGCTTGACCCTTCTACGGCTGGACCGCTACTACTGTGTCACACTCCAAGTTTTTGAACTTCGCTCAAGTGTTGAGCTTTAGTGAGTCTTGGGTATTTGATCGTTCGTTTGAAAACTTTAATACTGTCTAATTATCTGGAATTTGATGCAATGTGTGGAATTCATATTATAAGACATGAAATACGAGGTATGTGATACTTCGCATTTACGATGTTTAAAGAGAATGTGGATTCCAGATATTGCAGTTTTACACTTTCTTTTCTGTGACCGTAAGTGTAGTATGTAGTGGTATTGCCGATTGTCGTTGCTATACGTCGACGACAATCGGTGTATGCATACTTACTTACGTTGATGATATGTGATATTATGTGTTGCTGAGATATGATGTGCAGGATTGTCGCGATTGAATAGCCGGGTTTTTTTTATGTGAGATGAGAGTTTTATATTTTCATTCATGTAAATTCAAATGTAATGTAATATTCTTTTATTTGGGGCACTTTCGGGTTGAGGTCGATGCCACCTGTGTTGTATATTATTTACTTTTCCGCATTAGGATGGACCCAAGGAGGGGAGCACAGCTGACCGAGTTCTGGGGTTCAGTGGGAGGCCATCTCGAGGAGTCGAGACCGGGTCTCCTAAACTCCAGAATTGGTAGGGTCGCTTGCTGCTCTCGTAGGGGTCCAGGGTGTGGGCGTGGCTATTCATCACGACTGTGGAATCTGTATTTTCTATTATTGGCTAAATACTAAATACGGACGTCCTAGTATATCCCACATTATATCTATGTTTCTGCTGCGTATCTGTGATGTGATCATTTGATATGTTCTGATGGATACAGTATATAGTATATATGATATATTATATAGACGTTACTTATGTTTTACACCCGCACTAGCCCTGCCCTGCTCTGTCGTTAGTTACCTAACCTAACGGTGCACGAGGGGACATCGAGGCGAATGCGGATGGCATAAGTGTACGTCGTATTTATCTGTGATGTTTAGGTGACTTAAATGATGGGACTTCATTAATGTGATTAATGAAAGAAAAGAAACCTAAAAGATGTTGTAGAATCAAATTTTAAATAAAAAGGGTAGCTACAGTTTTGCTTTGCATAGCGGTATATATGATATACCCTGCACCTTATTCGATGAGGAAAGGGCCGAGATCCCTTCACCGGGAGTGACCCCTTTAGCAATAACTGGCAGATGCTACACACTCGGTTTGACTTTTGATTGCTTCTATAGTTTCTGCTTTGCACAGTGATATATATGATATATCCGCACCTCATTCGATGAGGAAAGGGCCGACGATCCCTTCACCGGGAGTGACCCTTTTAGCAAAACTAGAAAAGCCTCAAAATCACTCCATTTCAAAACTTCACTTGATTCTACAACGTATCAAGTTCATTACGCAATAGGTTTTCAGAAAAACCTGTCGTAGCCCTCCGTCATTTCAGATAAGTTGCATATAGTATTCGTGCTATATTTGTTGGCTTTCGTCAAGGTGTAGTGTGCGGTAGCTATGTGCTGCTTATCTGCTGCATATGATGCGACTGGATTAAGGTAGTCGTACGGCTTCGTTGGCTTTCGTCAAGGGTCGTGCGGGTGGGTTTAATTCAGTCAAGAAATGTACGGGTTGAACTTGACTAGCGGGCTGTGGTTTGTTGGCTTTCGTCAAGGTCATAGCACGCTAGGGGCAAAAGCATTATCAGGAATTTCAAGTGTTGAAATTTGCAATGAGATTGCATACCTTCTATGAGATAGTTGGATCCCGATACCCACTGCGAGTAAGAGTTACTCCTGGGAGAGTTTTACACATTACAATTAGCCGATCAAGTAGGTGTCTAGAAAGGTGTCAACGGGGTTACGCCTCTGGGAAAACGAGATTTACTTTAATTAGGTCCGTGCGAAAGCACGGGGAACCTCCCTCAAAGTACCGACACTGGCCTGGCTGAAAGATCGGCGAAGTTGTAGGGTGTAATTAATCCCGGCTAATCTTTTCTTTTAGGGTTTGAAGGAAGATTTGATAAAAACCAGTGGGAGCCATCCTGATTAGATAAGATAATAACCAATCTGATCTTGCAAGAGCATACGCTAAAGTGTTTTCTTCTCTCTCTCTCCAGGTAGCGACCATGTCATGCCCTAATCAAGATAATAAAATGGATGTATTGACCAAACCCGCATGTTATACTGTGCTGGGGAACGTTGGTTCCGTTCTTTCTTATAAGAGTTATAGGACTGAACAGGACATAGGGGAATACCAGGATTCCCATGCCACCCGAATGAAGAAAGTACATGATGATGCATTTTCTTCGGGTGTGTTCGTTACAGAGAACTGTTTCTCCATTTGCCCTACGTCCTGGGTATTAGATACCGGGTCAGGATCCCATATATGTAATCAGTTACATAGGCTTAGGAAAGGTAGAGAACTTGGAGAAGGTGATAAAGACATAAGAGTTGGAAATGGTGCAATTGTTGCAGCTAAGACTGTCGGGGAATATCACCTTGCATTACCAACTGGTAATACATTGGTTCTGAACGAATGCTATTACATGCCGAACCTGATATGCAACATTATATCGGTTTCTTTGTTGAGCAAAGAGGGATATAATTTTGTATTACAGGATAATGTTATGAACATTTTCCGTAACCAAAAGTTGGTTGGATCAGGCATGTTGTGCAATGGCATTTATGTTCTAAATCAATCAACAGTTCTGAGCATAACAAACACACACAAGAGGAAGAGTTCAGAACTGAATGAATCCTTCTTGTGGCATTGTAGGCTGGGTCACATCAATGCGATACGACTAGCTAAGTTGCATAAGGATGGATATTTGAAACTGTTCGAAATTTCATCTTATGACACTTGCCAGTCATGTCTCAAAGGCAAGATGACCAAAACTCCGTTTACGGGACACGGAGAAAGAGTTACCGAACTCTTGGGACTAATACATAGTGATGTATGCGGTCCCATGTCTACACATGCCAGGGATGGTTCTTCGTACTTCATTACATTCACTGACGATCTCTCAAGATACGGACATGTGTACTTGATAAGACACAAGTCTGAAGCTTTTGAGAAATTTAGAGAATATAAACAAGAAGTCGAGAACTAAAACGGAAAAAGTATTAAAATCCTTCGATCTGATCGAGGGGGTGAATACTTGGGCAGTGAATTCCTGGACTTCCTAAAAGAGAATGGGATTCTCTATCAGCTGACTCCTCCATATACACCACAGCACAACGATGTATCAGAACGGAGGAACCGCACCCTATTAGATATGGTGCGCTCTATGATGAGCACAGTTGAGTTACCTATTTCCTTCTGGGGGTATGCGCTTGAGACAGCCCTACATCTATTGAACATGGTCCCCACCAAATCTGTGCCTACCACTCCATATGAGATATGGAAAGGGAAGAGACCATGTCTTAACTATGTTAAGATATGGGGTTGTCCAGCCTATGTCAAACGACAAAATCCGGACAAACTCGAAGCACGGTCTGTTCTATGCAAATTTATAGGATATCCCAAGAATTCACAAGGGTATATCTTCTACCACCTTGAGGAACAAAGAGTGTTTGTTTCTCGGCATGCCACCTTTTTAGAAAAGGAATTTCTTGAAAAAGAGATTAGTGGTCATGAGGTAGAACTGGAAGAGGTTCCAGCTACAAAAGCTACAACAGAAGATCTGGTGGAACCAGAGGATTCCGTAGTTCCCAATGAATCCCAGCCACTCCGCCGATCTAGTAGGGTTCCTCGCCCACCTGAGAGATACTACGGTTTTCTCATGGATGGTGGGAGCGAGGATAGCATCATGGAGGATGATGACCCAACTAGCTTCGAGCAGGCCATCACGAGTAGGGACTCAGTGAAATGGCTGGATACTATGTGGTCCGAGATGGAATCCATGTACACCAACAAAGTATGGACTTTGGAAGATGCTTCTGAAGGGGTAAAACCCATTGGGAGCAAGTGGATCTTCAAGAAAAAACTTGGTGTAGATGGGAAAGTGGAGACTTTCAAAGCTAGACTTGTTGCAAAGGGTTTTCGTCAAAGACCAGGTGTGGACTATGACGAAACCTTCTCTCCAGTGGCTATGCTTAAATCCATCCGGATCATGCTTGCAATCGCTGCATATCATGATTACGAAATCTGGCAAATGGATGTTAAGACCGCCTTTCTAAACGGTGATTTAGAAGAGTGCGTGTACATGACTCAGCCAGAGGGCTTCGTAGATAGTGGGAGCAGCGGGAAGGTGTGCAAGCTGCTTAAATCCATTTATGGATTAAAGCAAGCATCGCGGAGTTGGAACATTTGCTTTGACGTCGTTATCAAAGAGTTTGATTTCGTCAAAAACCCAGATGAACCTTGTATTTACAAGAAGGTGGTAGAGAGTAAGGTTGTCTTCCTCGTATTGTACGTGGACGGCATACTCTTGATAGGAAATGACATTCCTATGCTGCAATCGGTCAAGCTCTTCTTATCACAAAGATTCTCAATGAAAGATCTTGGTGATGCCTCCTGCATATTGGGAATCAGGATCTATAGAGATAGATCCAAACGGATATTGGGATTGTCCCAATCCAGGTACATTGACACCATACTAAAGAGGTTTAGTATGGAAGAATCCAAGCGTGGGAACTTACCTACGATCTCTGGAGTCACTCTCTCCAAAGAGATGTCTCCCAAGACTGATTTGGAGAGAGCTCGCATGCAAGGAATACCCTATGCTTCGGCTGTAGGCTCTATCATGTACGCGATGCTATGTACCAGGCCTGATGTAGCATACTCACTAAGTGTAGTGAGTAGGTATCAAGCTGATCCTGGAGAGAGTCACTGGACGGCTGTGAAGAGCATTCTCAAGTACTTACGAAGGACTAAAGAGATGCTCTTGGTGTATGGTAATGGAGAACTCCAAGTGGAGTCCTTTACTGATTCGAGCTTCCAGAGTGATAAGGACGACTCTAAGTCGCAGTCGGGATTTGTCTTTACCCTTTACGGAGGGGCGGTTAGCTGGAAGAGTTCCAAGCAGGAAACCGTGGCAGACTCGACGATGGAGGCTGAATATATCGCTGCCAACGATGCTGCCAAAGAGGCTGTCTGGATCAAGAAGTTCATTACTGAACTTGGAGTGGTTCCATCCATTGAGCATCCAATACCTTTGTATTGCGATAACAATGGAGCGGTGGCTTTGGCCAAGGAACCCAGGTCCCATCAACGATCTAGGCATATTCGGAGGCGGTATCATCTGATCCGGGAGATTGTTGATCGCCGGGAGATCGAGGTCAGGAGGGTTGACACGAAGAATAACACAACGGATCCACTCACGAAGGTCATTCCCCAGATACAGTTTGAGAGACTCTTCGGGATGCTCGGTATGCGATACTACAGCAGCTGGCCCTAGTGCAAGTGGGAGATTGTTAGTTGTAAGTATGCCGTAGAGGCCAGTATTGTACAGATGATGTACATAATATTGGATGCTTGGACATATATAGAGATGACTTTCTTGCTCGATATGATAGTATGCTATCTGGTTGCTCTTTATCTTAACATGTATACTAGTCTCTTTATATTGTCTTATAGTTACATGTTGGTAAAGCCCTTAGGATGTGTACTTGACTACCTGGACTATGATGCAGATCATACTAGTGGGGACATGGTAGTCCATAAGTACATCCTTCAACGTCCCTAGTCGTAGGTGTATCGAGACGGGGCATCGATATACCAGTGTAGACTAGTGTATACGCTTCTCGACCCATGAGATGGACGATGGATGATCCCATATCCATTGGTGTTTGACATCAGAGATGGTATACGGGTGCCCAGTGGAGACTGGGTACACTGGACGGACTCGCCGAGAACTCCCAGATGGTATTATACCTCACGTCAGATGGCAGTTCTCAGGTGACACTTGTGCAGGTTAGTCTGTAGACCCGAGATCGTCATAGAGTCTTGTGTGATTCCCACTGTGCTTTGATTTCCACCTTACCACGTCCATGAGGGCGTGCAAAACGGTGGTTTTTGGGTACAGTCCCGAGTCACATGGAGGCAATGAGCGATAGAAGGGGTTTCGTCTCTCCCGGTATTGGGGGTTGATGTTGCACTGTGCTCGATTGGCCGTAACAGGGAAGTCCCTGGCCAGGGCTGATTAGAGATTTACCGGTAAGTGTTACCAGTAGTTTCTTGACCCGTTATGAGCCTCACATCGGCATGACTTATCGGTTATTGGGGTTTGACGTTTACCACCCCTAGACTTGATATGCGACATATCAGACGAGGAGACCGGACTGTACGGGAAGTGTTGCCGGTTGGCTCGACGGGAGTTGTAGCAGGTTCGCTTGTTCTCTTCTGATCGTTCAATACCCGGGTGGCCGTTACGTTTAGCTGACCGCTTGCGGCTTGGGGGTGCTTGATATGATCATCACCCACTGCCGGAGTATTGACGAGTCTCAGAGTCCCACAAAGGAGTTTCCTAGTCCAGGCGAAACGTTGTGGTGCGCGTATGCGATATGCGCATGGACCCGATTAAAATGCGCGTATAGGATACCGTATATTGATCGGGCGGCTTGCTTTTGGTAGGGGTCATATGTGATATGGCCGGATTGATAAATCAAGTGTTGATTTATCATTTAACCATTATCTTCTCACTTGAAATCCTTTCTTGAGTATGATGGATGTATGCATGCATGTATACTTTCTTTATAGATTCATGCACATATGGATGTGCATACATACATCATCAATTATGGTTGCTTATACAAAGAAAATGGTGGCAATATAAGACTCACACCATGGGTTTTTTATTTGGAATATTATTGTATTTAAGCTAAAAACAAAAGGAAAAAGGAAAGGGTTAGTTTTGGATTGTTTCTACACTCTTCTTGACCTAACCTTTCTCACCCACCATTTAACCATGGTTTACTCTTCCTTTTAGTTTTTAACTCAAGTACAATAATGATTCAACCATAGTTTGAGATGAGAGATAAAATAATATATATTGATATATTTTCTATTTTCTTTCATGAGTTGAACTTATCTTCTTCTCAAATTGCCATCATCTTCTTCTTCCTCTCTCATTTTGCTCTCTAATTTTTTGTAGTGAGCAATATACTCATCAAGATTGGATTTTGAAGTGAGAAAGAGAACCACAACACCATTCTACACATGTCTAGCCCACTTGTTTGGAGTGTTAGCTTGATTTCGTTCACTTGATCGGACAAAGTTGCAAGCTTGGACAAAGCGGACTCTGGGTGGATCATCGGTGACCTCGAGGAGTTCAAGCGGAGTTTTTTCAAACCCCAAGTAGCCGAGGAGTCTAGCGTAGGGAGCTACAAAGATTGTACTCTCAAAACCCTAGCCTTTCTTTCATATGGTGATGTGAAAAATTTAGAAACCCTAATTTTTCTAGGATCGATCCGATGCTTGTTAACTTAGCACCCTAAAGACTCCACCTTTGGTTCATGTGATGCTTCCAAACCCTTCATGAGGTGCTAGGCTAACCCAACAGGGTGCACCTGGGGCTCACGTGCAGAAGAGGAAGAAGAAGTCGATCCTCTCTGCTGACGTTGTGTTCGGTCAGGAACCTCATGCTCCTTATAGCGAAGGCTTGGGTGAGTACGGGACCAACGAAGGATTAGTTATGCCGCCAGACGACACTGATTTGGCGGCTGCCATCGCAGCTTCCGAGCGATTGGCGAGGCGCGATGCGTGGTTAGCTAAACTGGCGCAATCGGGTAATCACTAGCTGTATTTTTCTGTCATTGCACCATACTCTTATCATTGTTTTTGACTAACGGTTTCCCCCCCTTTTTTTAAAACAGGCATTTCTACCGAAGAAGCTATCGCGGCTTCTCTTAAAACTTTCCAGGAGGAGGAACGACTCAGAGCATCCTTAGGCCTTGGTACATTTCGGTTCACTGAGTCTTTATTCTCCTTTGTTATGGTTAATCTAACATTTTCTTTGTCTTATTGCAGGGACCGCGGGATCTATTGCGCAAGCCGATGCGGGGACTCTTCCCGGGCCAGCTACTGAAGTCCCGACCTCTTCGGGGCTACCGCGAGAGACCCGACTCGAAAAGCCGATGAGGGATGCCCTGAAGGCTCTGGAGGCAACTCTAAACGAGGACGACAGTGCCTTGTTGGAAGCTTCGAAGAGGTCCATCGTGACGGCCCGGGAAGAGAGGAAGCGGTTGAGGCGCGAGGAGAAGGAGCGCAGAGCTGCTTTGGCCGTGGGAGCAGGCCCAAGCACTGTTCCTCGTGATGCTACTCCTTCAGAAAAGTCTCCGGTCGTCTTTTCTACTGCTCACAGATAGGCGGCGCGCGCAGCTCGGGAGGCCAACGATCAGTCCACCTCAGGTAATGTATCTTTCAAGATTTTATTGTAAGAATTGTAAACCTATCGGTTCTTATATATCTTGTCCTGCAGGGCCAAGTCCAACTGAAGGAGCGGCGGAAACCGTCGAGCCTAAGGGGACAGTGGAAGAGGTACTGGCTGAACCCGAGCCGACGGTGGGCGACGTCGCCGGGGTTGCTGGACCCGAGGTAGTAGCTGATGAAACAGTCATGCCTATTGCGCCCGAGACGGCCACCACTGCTGAGCGCGAGGGAGCGGCAAACGAGACGGCTACCATAACCGAGCCTGGGGCAGCAGCGAATGGAGCGCCTGAAACCGACGACCCCATGGCAACGGTAGGCAAGCCGGTCGTGACCACTGAGCCCGAGGGAGTAGCAGGTGAGACGGGTATGATTCCCGAGGACAAGCCGGCCGCTCTTTCTCAAGAGTTTGGCAATGCTCCGATCATTGCTCTCCCCGCCTACGGTCCCCCGCCGTCTCCTGGCCTCGCGAGCACGACGACGACTCCCGTAGAGTCTGGTGATGAGGCCACGGGAGGTGGACTCATGTCGATGGAGGAGGGAGACGCCTCCATTTCGGCTGGCGGCTCATCAGGTAAATTTCGGGTTACCGTCCTTTTTTTATCTTGCAATCCTTCCTGATAGGTTTATCTTTGTTTTTAACGCAGGTGCGGCCAGTGCCGATACTCCATTGCTCGAGGGAGCGCCGTCAGTTACTGCCTTGACGGTGGCTACCTCTCTACCTTCTCTCGCACCATCGCAAATGTTGGAAGGTATGGATTTATAACCCATCAGTTTCATCTTTAGGCTGCATAATTCATGTACTGATGTTGTACTACTGCATCTTTGCAGGAGTGCTTTTGATCACCTTTACCAGGTGCTGCACCCACACTTCTCCTTCCCGTCGGAGCGTGCTTCCTCCAGTAGCGCCGGTGAGTATGGTTTTCAATTAATATCCTTTCTTTTTTCAGTAATGGAATTATTTCTGATTCTTCCTTGCCCTGATTGCAGTGCTACAGATCGAAGGGGGAGATAAAAGATTAGTTGCGCCACCGGTCCTCCCGGCCTTACCGCCTACTGCAGCTGGTACAGTAAACTCCCTCATTGATGACTTTCCTATATTTCTTGAACCGTCATCTGATTGCGTTTTGTCTTTTCATCTGTCGTTCCGGTTCCGGCCCTCTTTGAGCCTCGCATCATGATTCCGGCAGGCCCCTTCTTGAGACGTCCATCTTCAAAGGGTGCCGCGATGAGCTTGGGCATGCTGAGCGGATACGTCGAAGAGCTTGACGCAGACGCTCCCCCATATGCCGCAGATTTCGCTGCGGAGGTTAACCCGATATTGGCGGCGCTTGTAAATTTTCATAATGAAAGCGTTGTCGAGTTTTGGGTTAATCACTGCAGGAAATCGAGACCCGCCTGCATCAACTGGAGTTTATGCGTCCTGCCCCCGAGACCTTAGCCGCAAACACTCAACGAGCGGCATGGATCGAGCAAAGCGCTTCTTACTTCCGCCATTTGGAACAAGAAGCGGCTTTAAGGCTGAGGGAATGCCAAGAGACCTCAAGCGAAACTGCTTGCCTACGTGCTGAGGTTGAGGCGAACGCTGCCCAGGTGAAGGCTATTTTCGAGGGCCTTCTGCAACGTATTTCTGATAGGCTAACACTGAAGCAGAAGCTCGATGCCGCTGAGCGTAACGCCCAAGGTCGCAACGCAGCTCAGCAAGTAGTTGAGGAGCAGCTTTCATCCTTCCTGCAGCAGCGGGCTCAAGTGGAAGCCGAACTGGCGGTGGCAATCGATCAGGAGAAGGCATTAAAGGAAGTGCGCGAGCAATTGATGGGGCTATTTAAAACGCTTCCTTCCCAGTAGCTGCCTTTGTATCAATTATATACTTGTAATTTTTTGAATAAGATGTATCCATTCTTTTATTCTTTTATACGATTCACCGTGTACTTGATTGAATTCATGAATAAAGATACACATTTTTTTTTGCAATGTCTTGTGTCATCTCTGTGCTTTCTCCCTTCTTCTATTATCAGCATGCTACCTTAGTAAACATAGTTGACAGATGCTAGCGCGAGCATCTTGTCCTGGTTTCTTTAAGAGGTAATGATGACTTAGGACGCAGGTTTAGATCTGTTGCCTAAGACTTTTCAACTTTATGAGCCGTGAGGGTCTCACAAAGACTTTTCTCCCTACGGATCGAGAGGATCTCGTAGGTGTATTTCCTCATTAGGAATCGTGAGGATTCCTAAGTGCGTTTTCTCTTATAAGTCATAAGGATCTTATAAGAGAATTTTCCCTCTTACGAGTCGAGAGGACTCGTAAGCGGTTGTTTCCCTCCTTGTCGAGATTCGACTTTGGAGAGTGAGACCCGTGGATAGTATGCAAGAGACCGTTTTAGACCGACTTGCAGGGTCCCAGTGCTTAGGAACAAGTTTTTTAATCCCTGCTGCCTAAGGCTTTATCTTGCAAGTCGAGACGAATCGGGAAGTCCTCGCGAAGACACTAATTTCCTCACGAGTCGAGACGAATCGAGCAGCTCTCGTCAAGGACACTAATTTCCTTGAGTCGGGGTATTTGCTAAGGACACCGATTTTCCTGGGGTTAAAACGAATCGGGGTATTTCTGCAAAGACACTGGTTTCTCTGCGGGCCGACGTGAATCAAGAAGCTCTCATCAAGGACGCTAGTTTCCCTGAGTCGAAGTATTTTGCCGAGGACACTGGTTTCCTCGAGGTTGAAACGAATCGAAGTGCTTCTGCAAAGACACTGGTTTCTCTGCGGGTCGACGCGAATCAAGAAGCTCTCATCAAGGAGGCTAGTTTCCCTGAATCGAGGAGGTTGCCAAGGACACTGATTTCCCTGGGGTTGAAACGAGTCGAGGTATTCATGTAAAGACACTGATTTCTCTGCGGGTCAACGCGAATCGAGGTGCTCTCGTCAAGGACACTGGTTTCCCTGAATCGAGGAGGTTGCCAAGGACACTGATTTCCCTGGGGTTGAAACGAGTCGAGGTGCTCCTGCAAAGACACTAGTTTCTCTGCGGGTCGACGCGAATCAAGAAGCTCTCGTCAAGGACACTGGTTTCCCTGAATCGAGGAGGTTGCCAAGGACACTGATTTCCCTGGGGTTGAAACGAGTCGAGGTATTCCTGCAAAGACGCTAGTTTCTCTGCGGGTCGACGCGAATCAAGAAGCTCCCATCAAGGACGCTAGTTTCCCTGAGTCGAAGTATTTTACCGAGGACACTGGTTTCCTCGAGGTTGAAACGAATCGAAGTACTCCTGCAAAGACACTGGTTTCTCTGCGGGTCAACGCGAATCAAGAAGCTATCGTCAAGGACACTGGTTTCCCTGAATCGAGGAGGTTGCCAAGGACACTGATTTCCCAGGGGTTGAAACGAGTCAAAGTGCTCCTGCAAAGACACTGGTTTCTCTGCGGGTCGACGCGAATCAAGAAGCTCTCGTCAAGGACACTGGTTTCCCTGAATCGAGGAGGTTGCCAAGGACACTGATTTCCCTGGGGTTGAGACGAATCTCTGGTGGTCTCTCAGGTTTTATATGAGTTACCGTCAAGACCCTGAAGCTAGGAATTTGGCCTTCGCTTCGCTTGCTGTGGTGTGTCCGAATCCTGTTGGAGGAGGGACGTTGTAGTAACATTTCGTCTGCTGTGTAGAGACGAACGTCAAAGTGGTGATCACTCCACGCTGGGGTGAGATGATCTCCGATTGTCTTTCGGGCTTTATATGAGTTGCCGTCAAGACTTGGCTCCGTTTTCTGATGGAGCATGGGGGGGGGGGGAAGATATGTTTCCTTCTGTGTTTGCGCCCCTGGATTGTATACAGGGATTGTTGTGATATCGCCTGTAGGGCAAAAGTTTCATTCATTTTTTTCATATTATTATTTTATTTCCGCGATGTTCTATCATTTCAGCTTTTATATCGCGAAGGTCGCGATTGCCCAATCATTTCGGCTATTTTTCGTGGTGCCCAATCATTTCGGCTATTTATTTTGTTTTTACTCTCTACTTTTTATTGCGAGTTGCCCAATCATTTCGGCTATTTATTTCATTTTTACTCGCTGCTTTTTATTGCGAGTTGCCCCATCCTTTCGGCTATTTATTTTATTTTCACTCGCTGCTTTTTATTGCGAGTGTAAAACATAGAATCTGGTGCCAATCTCAGCATCAGCATCACTACAACTGGAATATTGCCAGGAGCGAATCATCATTTGCCTCTGTCGATGTTGAACAAAGGTGGCTTAGCGAACAGGGTTAGAGTCTTGTTGGCTAAGACTTTTGACTTCATGAGCCATAAGGGTCTCACAAAGGTATTTCTCCCTACAAGTCATGAGGATCTCGTAGGTGTGTTTTCTCCTTAGGGATCGTGAGAATTCCTAAGTGTATATTCCCCTGTAAGTCGTAAGGATCTTACAAAAGGGTTTTCTCCTTATAAGTCGAGAGAACTTACAAGGGTTGTTCACCATATGGACATATCCCTAATCACGGGTGGGACTTGGTTAGGAAAATGTTTATTCGCGCCCGTGGATTGTATACAAGGGTCAGTATTGAACCACTTGTAGGGCAGTATTAAAGGTTTTGGGAGTTGCTTAAGAACAGGTTCAGGTCTTTGTAACTTAAGACTTTCAAATCTTATGAGCCGTGAGGGTCCCATAAGAGAGTTCTCCTTACGGGTCGTGATCTCGCAGGTGTAATTTCTCCTTAGTAATCGTGGGGATCCCTAAGTGTGTTGCTCCCTTGTGAGTCGTAAGGATCTCACACGGGTGGTTTCTCCTTACAAGGTCGAGAGGACCCTGTAAGTGTCCTTTAACGAGGTTGCGCCCTTTCGGGTTTTCACAAACACTCGCCGGTAGCCCTGCTGTTTTTACTCACGGAGCCCTTTAGGGTTTTCATCCGTACCCATTTTTGTTATGGACATACCATCTTTTTTTAATTCTTTTTATTCTTTTTTCTAACGAGGTCGCGCCCTTTCGGGTTTTCACGAACACTCGCCGATAGCCCTGCTGTTTTTACTCACGGAGCCCTTTCGGGTTTTCATCCGTGCCCATTTCGCTTATGGACTACCGTATTTATTATCTTTTTTATTATTATTATTTTTTTTATTCTTTTTTTATTCTTCGTCAGCCTGAGGATGCCGCGGTAGTAGTTTAAAGACGTTTCGGTCATCAGCCAGTTTTAGGACGTAGTGGTCCGTCATTAGTTTAAGGACGTTTCGGTCCGTGGCACAGCTACTACTTATAGAGTTTTGGGCTTGGGAAGATAGAGAGCGGACATAATCGTCATCATCTATCATTGACCTAGGCCGTAACTCATTAGGCGTAGTATTTCTTCAGGAAGCGACCGTTTATAGGCCTGAAAGGTCTTTCACCGTGCATATCCATGAGTAGATAGGCTCCACCCTGGTAGACCTTGTCTATGATGTACGGGCCTTCATAGTTCGGCTCGAATTTTCCCCGCTTTGCGCGATTGGGGATCATAGGTCTTTTGACCACTAGCACGAGTTCGCCTTGGCGGAATGTCCTCGGCCTGGTCAGTCTTTCATATGAGTGCGTCATCTTTGCTTTATAAGCCTCCAAATTTTGTTGCGCTATGAGCCGGGTTTCATCAAGGGCATCAAGCTCCTCAAGCCGAAGGTGCGCATTTTCTTCGTCCGTCAGCTCGTAGTGGACTGCCACTCGTAGAGAAGGTTATTCTATTTCGAGGGGGAGTACTGCTTCTGTACCGAAGACTAACGTGTACGGCGTTGCGTTCGTGGTCGTCTTGAACGTAGTTCGATACGCCCAGAAAGCCTCTTGCAGTCTCTCGTGCCAGTCCTTCTTATTTCGGGACACCGTCTTCTTCACGATCTTCATCAAGTTCTTGTTGAAAGCCTCAGCTAGACCGTTAGCTTGGGGATTATAAACTGAGGAATATCTCCAGTCTATGTTGTGTTGTTGCGCGAAGCGGCTGATCTTGTGGCTTTTGTAGGCTGGCCCGTTATCGGAGATGATCCGTCGCGGAGTTCCAAACCGATAAATGACGTGCGTCTTGAAGAAATGGAGGATATTCTCCGTCTTCACTTCCCTCAGCGGTACTGTTTCTGCCCATTTAGAGAAGCAGTCAGTCGTCGCCAAAATGATCGATGTCCCCTGGACGATGTTGGTTCGATGGGGCCGATCACGTCAGTCCCCCACATTTCGAACGGCCAGCTGGCCACTGTTGGATGTAGAGGATTTGAGTGTTGATGGATAAAGTCCCCATGAATCTGGCATGAGTGGCATTGCTTCGCATATTCGAGGCAATCCTGAATCATCGTGGGCCAATAGTAGCCCATCCGTTTAATCTTCAACTTCATCTTCGGGCCTGCTTGATGAGAACCGCAGAGTCCGTCGTGAACTTCTTGAACGACTCTTTTCGCTTCTTCAGATCCCAGACATCTCAACCACAGAGAATCAAACGACCTCTTGTACAGAGTATCATTGACGAAAGCGAAAGACAAAGCTCGTTTCATGAGCTGATGTCTTGAGGACGCATCTTCAGGCGTTCGATTGGATTTGAATTAGTCTACAAATACTTCTCTCCAATCCTCAGCCTTTCCCTGGTCTTTTATTTGCATAGCCAATTGCCCAGTCACTCCCTTTTCTTCTGATGATTCCGGAGATATTTCTGCTGGGGCAAGCACCCGACAGCTTTGTACCACGATTCTTACGTCATCGAGGTTCTCGTCGGCCAGTTCTTTAGCGAGCTTAGCTAGTGCATCTGCTTTGCTATTTTCCGCACGCGGTATGCTTTCCAGCATGTAGGAGAGGATTTGAGTCAGCAGTTGCTGTACTCTCTCGCCATACTTCACCAGCTCTGGTTTGCACGTTTAATAGTCGCCGTTTACTTGACTAACGACCAGTTGGGAATCTCCGTATATGAGGAGGTTTTCAATTCCCATGTCGATGGCGATCTCGAGGCCTGCTATCAAAGCTTCGTATTCGGCTTCATTGTTCGTCCTTGGCTCCGTTAAGGAGAAAGCGAAGCGCATTATCCCTCCTTGTGGAGTTACGAAGATGAGGCCCACCCCCGATTTGATTATAGGGGTGCTTTGTTTGCGCTTCTTCATGGAAGACGCTCTATCAAAATAAAGTTCCCATCGAGTATCACTACCGTCGATCGCATCAAACGCATGTTCGTCTGGCAGTTCGCAATTCAAAGGGGAATCAGCCGGTATCGGATGCTCAGCGAGGAAGTCGGCGATGTCCTGGCCTTTCACTGCTTTAAGAGGATGATAGGTTATCGAAAACTCTATTAATAGCAAGGCCCATTTAGCGAGTCTCCCTGTCAATATGGCCTTCGACATCAAATATTTCAGGGGGTCCACCTTCGAAATGAGACGGACTTCATGCGCCAACGCATAGTGCCTGAGCTTCGTTATCGCGAAGATCAACGCCAGGCCGTATTTTTCGATGGGGGAGTAGTTGCTTTTTTCCCCCAGGAGAACTCGACTTAAGTAATAAGGAGCTCTTTCTTTCCCTTGGTCATTCTCTTATGCCCATAATGCGCCTAAGGAACCTTCGAGGGCGGTTGTATAAAGAATGAGAGGTTTTCCCTTGACCGGAGCAGCCAACACTGGCGGATTCTGCAGGTATTGCTTGATTTCGTCCAGCGCGCTCTGGCATTTGTGATCCCAAACGAAAGGGGTTCCCTTCTTCATCAGGTGACTGTAAGGGCGGCACTTGCCTGAAAGGTTGGCTATAAATCGCCGGATGTACGCGAGCTTCCCTTGGAGAGACCGCAATTGCTTGAGAGTCCTTGGCGGAGGCGTTTCCATGATCGCCTTGATCTTTGACGGATCTATCTCGATACCTCGGTGTCGGACGATGAATCCCAGGAATTTTCCTGAGGAAACTCCGAATGCGCACTTGAGAGGGTTCATCTTCAAGTTGTATTGCCGAAGACGTTGAAATACGGTCTTCAGATGCTCTAAATGCTCCTCGTATGATTTGCTTTTAACCACGAGGTCGTCGATATAGCATTCGACGATTTCATGTATAAGGTCATCGAAGATCTTTGTCATGGCCTTTTGATAGATGGCACCGGCGTTCTTTAGACCAAAGGGCATAACCTTGTAGCAGAATATACCCAAAGGGGTCCGGAAAGCGGTGTGCTTCTGGTCTTCGGGATGCATCTTTATCTGATTATATCCTGATGAGCCGTCCATGAAGGAGAAAAGCTCGTGAGTGGACGTGTTATCTATCATCAGCTCGGTGACTGGCACTGGGAAATCATCCTTCGGGCAGGTTTTATTGAGATCCCGAAAGTCTACACATATGCGCACCGTCCCATTTTTCTTCATCACCGGGACGATGTTGGCGATCCAATCGGGATACTGAACTTCTTGGATAAACCCAGAGTCGATCAGCTTCTTGACTTCGGCGTTAATGCTCATCTCAAGCTCAAGCCGCATTCTTCTCGGTGCTTGTTTGATTGGTTTAACGTCCGGGGATATCGCCAATTTATGCACAACAATTTCTGGATCTAGTCGAATAGTTCCATGCGAAGCAATCTTTATGCTGCATAAGCAGGTCTTTTAATGAAGCCACCCTCTCTTCAGACAGCAGCTCACTAATGAATGTCGGTCGCGGGTCATTCGCCGTCCCCAACTCAATTTTCTTGAGGTTATCCGCAGTGGTATGTATTCCATCTTCCAGCTGTTTCGGCGCTAGTGGGAATTCTGAGATCACCTCGTCATTGCTGTTTTCAAAGCACCAGGGAAGGTCATCTATATTCTCGGGCTCTTCTTTTGATATTGTTATCATATGGCAAGTACGAGCTCGCTTCCAAGACCGATATGTATTTGGTTCTACTCTCGTAGCCTTGGGTTCATGCTTCTGTGGCGGCGTCACCTTCCAGCTGTCAGATAGAGCAAACTTGCAGAGCTGATACTGATCTTCGACCCAATTTTTGAGGGTGAAGCAATCTTCGAGAGGGTGCCCTATTACCCTGTGATAAGAGCAATAGTTCGGGTGTAAGACTTCGCCTGCTTGTTCGGGGTGCCTGGACTCCGGAAGTGTAAGCATTTGGTGCTTTATAGCTAGGTCAAGTATCTTCTTTGTCTTGTCTTAAGGAAAAGAGTACGCTCAACTCATCTTCTTCATAAGGGACAAATTCGGACCGCTCGATTCCCGCTCATGTGACTTCTTGGTCCCGCTTTGTCGTTGCTGAATGTCTTTTCCGCTTTTTGACTTGTTTCTGCCTCTGTGTCGGGCCTTTTTTGCAACAGGTTGACGGGGAGCGGCATTTTCGTCTTTCACAGCCTGTTGAAGGAGGCGTTGCGTTCTGGCTTTCTCATAGATGGCCATTTCGCGGTTGTGGTCGTCTCGAACTTTTTGACCAGCTTCCCTTATAAGCTTGTCCATTTGTTCTTCGAACGACAGACTGGGCATTTTTACATCGGGGACTTTTTCTGGTTTAGGGTCAACATCTTCCCATTGAGCATCCCCTTCTTCATCAAAGTTATGCACGACATAGCAGTCGCGGAGAAGCTCCCTTTTCATGGACCGAACATATCCAAGCCTGATTGCTTCCATTCTCCCATTGGGCAATTTGTCCTGAGTTCCGGGAACGTTCCAGACCCTGTCATAGAATTTGGCTTTTCGAGCGGTCTGTTTGAAGGGTATCCCTTGGCGCTTCAATAGCCTTTTCAATCCTTCCGTGTAATATCTAGGCAGACGGATGGGCTGAAGCCTGTCAAGTGTAGGATTTGCACCGTGCCAGATTTCTTTTTCCACTTTAGTTTCCCCGGAGCGATAGAATAGAATCGCCTTTTCGCCTTCTCGCCTGGAAGGGACATAGAACGTCTGCAGCTCTTCCACACTACAGGTATCAAGCGCGTCCAGTTCTTTATGATGTTTGGGCGGAACCATAGCAACTTGCAAACTTTGCTCTTCATCAACGAATGTTTGTATTGAAGGCCGAGCAGAGAATATAGCATGGACCTCATCTTCCGAGTCGCTGCCAAAGATCAACATAGGAGCAGACGGTCCCGGCTTGTTGTGCTGAGGTGGACCTGAATAAACTATCGCTTCCTCTTCTTCAGTATCACTCCCGAAGACTGGAATGGTGGCGATAGCTTTGTTCTCCGGTTTGTGACATCTCTCCGTGTCTTCAAAATCCGGTAAAAAGTATTTTACATCTTCGTACTTGCGGACTTCGTTCACGGAGAATGGGTTCAGCTCTCCTGTTACGGTATACTCGAGACCATCCTTGAAATACTTCATACACTGATGTTGTGTAGAAGGGATGGTGTTGTACTCGTGTAACCAAGGCCGGCCGAGCAGAGCATTATAGCATGTCTTGGCGTCTATGACGTGGAATTTAATATCCGTGACGAGTATCCCAAAGCGTAACGTCAGTATCACCGACCCAAGAGTCCGTGATGATTGAGAGTCGAACCCGGAGATGGTGATCTTATCCCGAGCGAGGTGCTGGACGCTCATGCAGATTTCTTTCAACACTCGCACGTTGAGAAGATTGACGGAAGACCTATTGTCGACCGGGATTTTTCCTATCTTTATATCGTGGCAATATCCTGAGATATAGAGAGGACGATTGTGCTCGCACGTTCCAAGGAGAAGGTCTTCATCGCCGAAGGTGATATCAGCCGTGTGTACCTCCTCTATCTCGTCCTTCATCTTTTCTTCGGCGAGAAAAGCTTGGAATTGCTCTGGCTCTAGTAGCGCCTTAATCAACGAATCTCTCGCTTCTTTGGATAGCAAAAGAGCGTCGAGAATACTGAGTTGTGAGGGTAGTTTCCTCAAGTGCGCCAGAACGTTATAGTCCACCTTAGTTTTCTTTGGCGGGTCTTTGGCAGTCAGCTCTTCCATGACTTGGTCATCTAGGGTGATATCCTCAGAGACCTTTTCTTTCCCCTTATCTTTTTTATTTGAGGGTCCGAGATTCTTTTCGGGTAGAGTACGATTACGCAGCCGGATATTTTCGCAAGCCTTCGGCTCTTCCTCTTTTCCCGGGGTGGACTCTTTAAAGAGAGGGCTAAGAGCCATTTCCTCGTCAGAGTCGCTCCTGAATGTGAGAATTTGCGCTTCCCCGGCCTTAACCATGCTACAATCGCCGGTAGTTCTTATAAGCTCCTCGGTCGTACTTTTTTGCTCCCGACGAGTTTTGCGCTTCTCCCGCTTGAAATGTTGCCGGTGAACAACATATCCTTGCCACCATTTATTGAAAGCTTTGCACTCTTCGGTGGGGTGCGAAACCTTCCAATGATACAAGCAATAAGAAGGGTGCATTTCTGCTTTGCCGGCAATGTTTCCTTCAGAGGGTGGTAGCTTCATCCCCATCGATATGGCTTTAGCAAACCTTTTCCTCGTCTTGAATTTGTTTTTATCCGCAATGGATGTCTTTTGATTTGACGGGGGTGGCTCGACTCTTTCGTCTAGTCGCTGGCGCTTGGCCCTTTCAAATATGACCGTCTCGCGTTCCCGATCAGCTTTACTTTTCAACAAAGCTTCGTTGAGGAATGCATCAATTGCTTCATCTGATAGCCCTGGAAGTTCCGGTTTAGGATCTACCCCCAGTTTCTCAGTGCAAGGAGTTTTCTCATCGTCTGTAAACATGTCACGCCCCGCTTCACAGAGTATGCTAATTTGGGTACGTGACATAGCCAACCATGCTACCTGTGGGTAGGAAGTATCCATTCACAGTCACATTACGGTTGTAGAGATATCAAGAACAAAAATGTAACAATCTAATACATGTCCATAAGCCAAGATAACATGAGTCAAGAATAATAAAAGTGCGGAAGCAAAAGATCCAATACAAGTAACTGGAATGTACGTCCCATAATGCGGGCTCACATCAGGAATAAACTGCAGAAAATAAAGGAACTAGCTACTACTGAAACCTCACAGCTCAGCCTGCTCGCTGAAGTACTCCTGCTCAGACTGCAGCAAAGGTACGGAATCTGGGCCATGCAAAACCCAGACGTCAGCGCGTCATGTCATCAGGTAATAAAATATAAACAGGGTAACAGGCCATGCAAATATAAACATGAATGAAAAGCAGGTGTAACAGTAATATAAATCAGGCAGTGCAGGGTAGTGTGCAATGAGTAAACTAAACTGGTCTATTGGGTTTCTACTCTAAGGTCTTTGAAATCAATTTGATGAATCATCGATGTAACTCAATAGTATCCCGTGCATGCCCGGGACCACGGTCTACAGACTCTTGGGCTGAAACCGATACGTGCCGCTAGGCACTAACAGGAAAGGAGTACAGACCAACGATGTCAGCAGCATCGTCGCGAGGCGGGCCTAGCCTCTAAACTGATCAGTGAAAGCAACCAACTGTCGAGTTACAAGTCAGGATTTCATCATTGATTTCCCCATACCCCTAAATTATGTATGTCAAGTCAGGTATTCAGTAATCAAGAACTAATGCCAACACAGGATCAGGTAAGAGCAGGTTTGTCTGGATAGACAACAGGAACGGTCCGTGAGGACTACATGTCAGGTGTGTTGGCATTAGACACAAGATCAAGTAACGGGTCAAGCCATGGTACAACGGGTCAAGTCAAGTAGCGTATGGTACCATGTCGGGTCAAGTAAAATGTGTGTAGCAAGTCATGTCAGGGTGTAAAAGATAGCATGTGGGTGCTTATAAAAAGCTAGCATAATCATTGTTATAAATAAACAAGCATGGTACTATCAGAGTAATAAACGGGCACAGTAACATGATAGCAATAGGTGCAGATTAAATTACTCAGTTACACAGTTATCAGTTTGGCTTAAGGAATACTTTTAACGTTTCAGGGGTGCAGTATAACACATGTGGATGATGAAATCATCTTAATATATATTAAAACAATCTAGAGATGCAATTGAATGTGAACAAAGATAAAGGTATGCAATCGGTCATCCGATAGGGCAAAACTACAAAAGGGTAATATAACTAATAAACAATTGTGAGTATGTGATTTAACATTTAAATGTGATTATGCAATGGTTACCTTTCAAGTTCTAGATCTGAAATAATATAAATAGATGCAAACGGAATATCGAAATGTTATAAAACGATGCATGGGATGCTAAATTCAAACTACATGTATGTTATATATATAGAATAAGTATAGAATGATTCAAATAGCATGTAGCAAGATGAACTTGCCTTGACGGGTCGCAATACGGAAAACGGAACGTTACGCGTCGGCGGGGAAAAGTCGCGACGCGCGCACGGTACACGGAAAGCGTCCGAACGACAAACAGTGGAAACACACGGGTCAGGGGTCCACGCTGGGGTGTCGGGAAACGTCGTCGGCATCGCCGGATTCCGGCGAACAGATAAAACAGTGAACATCAAGAATGCATGAAAGAAAAGAGAAAAGAAGATTAAGAAGAAAGAAGAGAAGGAGGATTGAGGAGGGGGTGCTCACGTTGATCTGTAGAAGGGTTGAGATCGTCGACTGCGTTGACGGAGCTCCGGCGGACAACCTACAGCGACCAACTCACAGATCAGAAAAGAGAATAAGAAAAGAGAAGAAAGAAGGAAAGAAGAAAGAAGAAGAGGAGAGGGAGCATCGCTCACAGAGGGGTACGCGAGGGCCAGGGGCACGGATCAAGTTCACCGGCGGTGATCCCACGGTATGCAGCAGCGTGCAGGGGGTGCGAGGTGCTCGTGCAGGGTGCTCGGGGAGAGGAGGAAGGAGGAAGGGTAGAGGCGGCTGCGACGAGGGTTGAGGGGCGACGAGGCTGGTGCGGCGTCGTCGGCGCTAGGCAGAGGCGAGGGAGGAAGGCGGCTAGGTTTCACAGGGATGGGTTCTGTGTATTTTCAGAGGAGGAGGAGAAAGAATTATAAAACAAAAGAGAGAGAGAGAAGACGCGGGGGGAGAGAGAGAGATCGAGAGGAGAGAGAAGATCTCGTGAGGGGAGCGAGAGAGAGAGAGGGTAACAGTGCGGAGAGAGAAAATTGGATTTTAGTGGATAAGAGATGAAGAGAGAAAAGAGAGAAGAGAGAGAAAGAGAAAGAGAAAAGGAGAGAGAGAGGGAGAAACGGTGGGGCCCGGGGGTTAAATGGGAGGCTGCGATTGGCTCGTGGCCAACAAGGAAGAAAAGAAAAGAAAAAAAGATAAAGATTTAGTGAAACGTGTGGGGTTTAATTGGTTGGGGAAACTTTAAAAAGGATTTTTAAAAGGTGGGGAAATATTTTCTGTTTGTGTGAATTTTGAATTTCGCTGGTTTAAAAAATATTAGAAAATAGGATTTGGCGTAATTGCAAAATATTTCAGAATTGCGCCCGGGTCGAGTCCAAAATTTGAATTTGAAATATGAAAATTATTGGCGGGTTCCAAAAATTAAAATGAAGGATTTTATAGTTAAAAAGCATACCCCCAAGAACGGACGCACGTACGTGCGCGTAGCCGTCCAAACACGTCCGTTTCACTGAACGGGACGAGAACACGATGCAAGGACGCTACCACAGGGTTAGGGGTGTCGAGCAGGCCATGACAAGTATTTTTAATTTAATTTTAGATGACTTAAATTGTTATATGCAGAATATGACATGTCGGTGCAAACTATAACTGGCCACAGTCAAGCAAGATGAACGAAATAAATACCACACTACACATACGGTAACTGAAATTTGTAGAACTGGACTCGGTTGTTATATTATACCCAACTACAAAAAGAATTTCGTCCTCGAAATTCCAAGAACACAAAAGATAGACGACCGACAAACTACAAGAAAAGATGGGGAAACTTCTGCCGGATTTCATGTTCTCGTTCCCAAGTTGACTCTTCATGTGAGCGATTACCCCAAGAAATAAGTACGAGAGGGATAACCTTGTTCTTAAGAACCATTTCCTTTCGATCCACAATTTCAACCGGTCGCTCCTCAAAAGTCAAGTCTTTTCGTACCGTCAGCTCCGAATGATCCAATACATGCGTTTCATCCCGAACATACTTACGGAGTTGAGATACGTGAAACACATCGTGTACATTCGCCAAGGACTGCGGTAACACCAAACGATACGCTACCTCACCAACACGCTCCAAGATCTCAAAGGGTCCAACGAATCGAGAACTGAGCTTCCCTCTACTTCCAAAACGAATCACCTCTCTAGTCGGTGATATCTTCAAGAACACCAAATCACCAATGGCGAATTCTAGAGGTCTTCTCGACGTATCTGCCCAACTCTTCTGTCTGTCTTGAGCTGCTTTCATATGATTCCGAATAACGTTAACCATCTCAACTGTCTGTACAACCAAATCTGGTCCCAACAATCTTCGTTCACCGACATCGTCCCAACAAACAGGTGAACGACACTTGCGACCATACAAAGCTTCAAACGAAGCCATCTGAATAGTTGCCTGGAAACTGTTGTTGTAAGAAAACTCCACCAAATGTAGATGATCCTCCCAAGAACCCTTGAAGTCCAACATGCATGCTCTCAACATATCTTCAAGAGTTTGGATCGTTCTCTCCTACTGACCATCAGTTTGAGGATGATAAGCTGTGCTAAACTTCAATCGGGTCCCCAAACTTTCCTGTAAACTCTTCCAGAAGTGTGATAAGAACCGAGTGTCCCGATCGGACACGATACTCACCGGTACTCCATGCAATCTTACAATCTCCTGCATGTACCGCTCCGTCAAAGTTTCTGTTGATTGACCAACCCGAAAAGGAATAAAATGAGCTGCCTTGGTCAAACGATCAACAATCACCCATACTGCATTGTTGCCTTTTGGACTCCGCGGTAGAGCTGTCACGAAATCCATGGTTATATGTTCCCACTTCCACTGAGGAATCGGAAGTGGTTGCAATAAACCAGCAACCCTTTGATGTTCAGCCTTAACTTGCTGACACACCAAGCACTTTGCCACAAAGCGAGCAATCTCCCGTTTCATACCTTCCCATCAGAAATGCTGTCGTAAGTCTCGGTACATCTTTGTGCCTCCTGGATGTACGGAATAAGCTGAACTGTGTGCCTCCTTCATAAGTTCTTCACGAATATCTCCCTTTGGCACGCACAAACGGCTACCATACCTCAACGAACCATCTTCGTGGATCAATAAATCTGTTTGCAGTCCGGCTTCAACCTGTTCTCGAAACTTTTGAAATCTAGGGTCCTGCGATTGCGCTGCTTTAATATTCTTGATCAACGACGAACGTACTTGCAGCTGCATCAACTGTCCCGAAGAATGCGGTAGCACAACCTCCAAATCAAATCTTCGAAAGTCTTCCACGAGTTCCTTCTGCGTAGTCATCATCTGAATAGCTGGTAACCGGCTGAGCGCATCCGGTACAACATTAACCTTCCCCGGATAGTACTTGAGATCAAGATCGTAGTCAGCCATTAGCTCTAACCATCTACGCTGCCTCATATTAAACTCCTTCTGTGTGAACACATACTTCAAGCTCTTATGATCCATGAAAACTTCGACCCTTTCGCCCAAAAAGTAGTGTCTCCAAATCTTCAAAGCGAAAATCACAGCCGCAAGCTCCAAGTCGTAAGTTGGGTAATTCTTCTCATGGGTCTTCAACTGTCTTGATGCCTACGCTACAACCTTACCAAGCTGCATCAAAACACATCCCAATCCTTTTCCAGATGCGTCGCTGTGAATCACCAATCCTCCGGAATTGTCTGGCACGGTCAGAATAGGGACGGTTATTAATTTCTGCTTCAACGTCTCAAAAGCTGACGCACATCTATCCGTCCACACAAAAGGTACCTCCTTGCGCATAAGCTTGGTCAACGGCTCCACCAGACGAGCAAAGTTCTCCACAAATCTTCTGTAATACCCGGCCAGTCTAAGGAAACTTCTTATCTCTGCAACATTCTTCGGAATCGGCCAATCTCAAACTGCGGCAATCTTTTCGGGATCGACGGCAATTCCATCGCCAGACACAACATGTCCCAAAAACTTTACTTCTTCCAGCCAAAATTCGCACTTGCTCATCTTTGCATATAACTTCTCCTGTCTCAACGTCTGCAGTGCGATCTTCAAATGTTCCGCGTGCTCTTCAAAACTCTTCGAATAGACCAGGATATCGTCAATGAACACCACAATAAACTGGTCCAAGAATGGTGAAAAGATTCGGTTCATCAAGTCCATGAATATCGCCGGTGCATTCGTAACTCCGAAGGGCATCACTAAGTACTCGTAATACCCATACCGAGTTCGAAACGCCGTCTTGCAAATATCTTCTGCTTTTACTCGGACCTGATGATACCCGGATCGCAAATCCAGCTTCGAGAATACCCTCGCGCCACTGAGCTGCTCAAAAAGTTCGCCAATGCGAGGGATCGGGTACTTGTTCTTAATAGTCACCCGATTTAATTCTCGATAGTCGATGCACATCCTTCTCGTGCCATCTTTATTCTTAACTAGAAGAACTGGAGCTTCCCAAGGCGAGTTACTGCTTCGAATCCAACCCTTCTCAAGCAATTCAGCAACCTGTTTCTTGACTTCTTCCAACTCCACTGGTGCCATTGGATAATACGCTTTAGATACTGGCGCTGCACCAGGGATAAGATCAATTGCGAACTCCACATCTCGCTTTGGCGGTAATCCCGCTATATCTTCAAACACGTCCATAAAATCACGAACAACGACTGACTCTTCACTTTCGTCAACCTCCATTGATGCAAGAATATTAGTCGTCGGCCTAGCCCTAAACTTGACTGGTCCGACAGAACTGCTTCCTCCAGTGAAGGTAAACTCGGGATGTCCGGGAATCTGGAAAATTACTTTCTTTGCCCTACAATCAATGTGAGCGTGGAAAGTGCCAAGAAAATCCATTCCTAAGATGACTTCATAGCTGCCCGTATCAATCACCAAGAAATCTGCAAAAAGCTCCCGTCCGTAAACAACAACTATACAATCTTTACATTCCCTACTAGATATGATTTTCCCATTCCCAGTGTGTATGTCCCAGAAACTAGACAGGGTCGTGCAGGTAATCGAGTGTGTAGCTATAAATTTGGACGACATAAAGCAATGGGATGCACCAGAATCAAATAATGCTAATGCGGGAAAACCATGAACGGGTAGAGTACCTGAAACAACTTCTCCTGACGCCTTCGCTTCCGCAGCCGTCAAGGTAAAAGCTCGAGCCTGATTAGGTCCTTGAGTCAGCTGCTTCTGTCCTTGAAATGGTCTCTGCGGAGGCTTCTGAATGTCGTCCCTTGTGCGTAGCTTCGACGGACAAGAACTAACAGTGTGATCCGCCGATCCACAAACCAGACAAAGTCCCTGCATCCTGCGACACTCCTTTTGCAAATGTCCGGGGAAGTGGCAATAGTTACAAACCACGTGCTTCCTCTGATCAATGGCAGCAGGCTTCTTCATTGGTGTTACACCACGACGGTCCACTGGAATACCTCTGCGTCCATGAGCTCGGTTAGATACAAATGCCGGCTTCCTTACTGCAACTGCTGTCTGCTGCAAACTCCCAGTCTTCCCAGATAGGCTCTGCTGTTCTCGAGCTGCCGTAAGAATCTGTGAGAAAGTGGTCAAACCCAGGGAGACAATCTGCCTCTGGATGTCCACATCCAAGCTGCGCATGAACCTCCATGCCCTGTCTGCATCGTTGGCAACTAAAGGTCCAGCGAATCTACTGAGCCGTGTCCATTCAGCTGCATGTACATCTACGGCCGCACCATTCTGCTTCAGACTGATGAACTTCTCTTCCATTTCCTCCCGTGCAGTCCGCGGGAAGAACTTCTCCAGGAAACTCTTCGAAAAATCCACCCACTTGATCGGCTTGGGCAAGCGGGTCTCCTCCACAAACCACCATTCACGGGCGTAGTCCACTAACTGAATACGCACCACATCCACCCTTTTATCATCTAGAATCTGTGCCGCAATAAGTAAGTTCTCCGTGTCAACTAGCCACTGCTCCGCTGGCAACGACTCCTCCAAACCAGTGAATACAGACGGACCCAAACGCCTGAAGTCTGCTACGGTCCCCACACGATCAACTGGCTTAGCTCCAACATTGTTCACGGACTGCTGAACGGTCCGCAAACCTTACTGAAACGATTCAGCCTCCTGCTGGATCAGCTCAGTCTGTCTCTTTTGATTCTCCAGCATTCCCCGTATCACTCCAAGCATGGCGGCTTCATCAACACGCCTTTGGTACGTCTTCATATTCTTGTCTGCCATATTCCTGAAATCAAAACACCCAAAATTAGTATGATAACAGATTCAAATTATAGATCAAGGCTAGAACTCCAAGTTACTTATAGAGTACCGCATTGTAAGTATGCCGCGGTATCATAGCTACAATTACATAACTCTACCCAAGTCGCCTAAGTCCTAGAGATAACAAGGAATCAGGTTTTCGAGTCGATATGCAAAGGAAGTTTGCACATCGTAAAAGATATAATCAGGAAGAACTTGATTCAAGAACGGTAAAAAGACAAGGTGGCAGGACATGTTTCCTAAACACGGGTATTCTGATTCGTGTATTGGGTACAATACCCAACTACAAAAAGAATCAACCTGGCTAACCTACGCTTTGATACCAAAAGAACCATGTCACGCCCCGCTTCCCAGAGTACGCTAAATTGGGCACGTGACATAGCCAACCATGCTACCTGTGGGTAGGAAGTATCCATCCACAGTCACATTACGGTTGTAGAGATATCAAGAACAAAAATGTAACAATCTAATACATGTCCATAAGCCAAGATAACATGAGTCAAGAATAATAAAAGTGCGGAAGCAAAAGATCCGATACAAGTAACTGGAATGTACGTCCCATAATACGGGCTCACATCAGGAATAAACTGCAGAAAATAAAGGAACTAGCTACTACTGAAACCTCACAGCTCAGCCTGCTGGCTGAAGTACTCCTGCTCAGACTGCAGCAAAGGTACGGAATCTGGGCCATGCAAAACCCAGACGTCGGCGCGTCATGTTATCAGGTAATAAAATATAAACAGGGTAACAGGCCATGCAAATATAAACATGAATGAAAAGCAGGTGTAACAGTAATATAAATCAGGCAGTGCAGGGTAGTGTGCAATGAGTAAACTAATAGCATGTGGGTGCTTATAAACAACTAGCATAATCATGGTTATAAATAAACAAGCATGGTACTATCAGAGTAATAAACGGGCACAGTAACATAATAGCAATAGGTGCAGATTAAACTACTTAGTTACACAGTTATCAGTTTGGCTTAAGGAATACTTTTAACGTTTCAGGGGTGCAGTATAACACGTGTGGATGATGAAATCATCTTAATATATATTAAAACAATCTAGAGATGCAATTGAATGTGAATAAAACTAAATGTATGCAATCGGTCGTCCGATAGGGCAAAACTATAAAAGGGTAATATAACTAATAAACAATTGTGAGTATGTGATTTAACATTTAAATGTGATTATGCAATGGTTACCTTTCAAGTTCTAGATCTGAAATAATATAAATAGATGCAAACGGAACATCGAAATGTTATAAAACGATGCATGGGGTGCTAAATTCAAACTACATGTATGTTATATATATAATAGGTATAGAATGATTCAAATAGCATGTGGCAAGATGAACTTGCCTTGACGGGTCGCGATACGGAAAACGGAATGTTACGCGTCGGCGGGGAAAAGTCGCGACTCGTGCACGGTACACGGAAAGCGTCCGAACGACGAACAGTGGAAACACACGGGTCAGGGGTCCATGCTGGGGCGTCGGGAAACGTCGTCGGCATCGCCGGATTCCGGCGAACAGATAAAACAGTGAACATCAAGAATGCATGAAAGAAAAGATAAAAGAAGATTAAGAAGAAAGAAGAGAAGGAGGATTGAGGAGGGGGTGCTCACGTTGATCTGTAGAAGGGTTGAGATCGTCGACTGCGTTGACAGAGCTCCGGCGGACAACCTACAGCGACCAACTCACAGATCAGAAAAGGGAATAAGAAAAGAGAAGAAAGAAGGAAAGAAGAAGAAAGAAGAAGATGAGAGGGAGCATCGCTCACAGAGGGGTGCGCGAGGGCCAGGGGCACGGATCAAGTTCACCGGCGGCGATCCCACGGTGTGCAGCAGCGTGCAGGGGGTGCGCGGTGCTCGTGCAGGGTGCTCGGGGAGAGGAGGAAGGAGGAAGAGTAGAGGCGGCTGCGACGAGGGTTGAGGGGCGACGAGGCTGGTGCGGTGTCGTCGGCGCTAGGCAGAGGCGAGGGAGGAAGGCGGCTAGGTTTCACAGGGATGGGTTCTGTGTATTTTCAGAGGAGGAGAAAGAATTATAAAAGAAAAGAGAGAGAGAGAGAAGACGCGGGGAGAGAGAGAGAGATCGAGAGGAGAGAGAAGATCTCGCGAGAGACGCGCGAGAGAGAGAGGGTAACAGTGCGGAGAGAGAAAATTGGATTTTAGTGGATGAGAGATGAAGAGAGAAAAGAGATAAGAGAGAGAAAGAGAAAGAGAAAAGGAGAGAGAGGGAGAAACGGTGGGGCCCGGAGGTTAAATGGGAGGCTGCGATTGGCTCGTGGCCAACAAGGAAGAAATGAAAAGAAAAAAAAGATAAAGATTTAGTGAAACGTGTGGGGTTTAATTGGTTGGGGAAACTTTAAAAAGGATTTTTAAAAGGTGGGGAAATATTTTCTGTTTGTGTGAATTTTGAATTTCGCTCGTTTAAAAATATTAGAAAATAGGATTTGGCGTAATTGCAAAATATTTCAGAATTGCGCCCGGGTCGAGTCCAAAATTTGAATTTGAAATATGAAAATTATTGGCGGGTTCCAAAAATTAAAATGAAGGATTTTATAGTTAAAAAGCATACCCCCAAGAACAGACGCTCGTACGTGCGCGTAGCCGTCCAAACACGTCCGTTTCACTGAACGGGACGAGAACACGATGCAAGGACGCTACCACAGGGTTAGGGGTGTCGAGCAGGACATGACAAGTAATTTTAATTTAATTTTAGATGACTTAAATTGGTATATGCAGAATATGACATGTCGGTGCAAACTATAACTGGCCACAGTCAAGCAAGATGAACGAAATAAATACCACACACTACACTTACGGTAACTAAAATTTGTAGATCTGGACTCGGTTGTTACAGTAAACGAGTGGAAGACCATATGACAACTCGCCATGTAACCCTCAGATTCCTCCGACGAGCTTTCTCCATCATCTTCCTCCTGAAAGACGTGGCTGAGGAACTCTTGGAGCGTGATGGGAGTCCGTGCCTTCTGATTATACTCCTTCAGCGCGTCAATCTGTTTCTGTAGGTCCGTGCGCTTGTCGCTAGGCTTCACGGGCTTTTGGATCTCTTCTTCTTCTTCTTTGAAGATTTCGACGGCTGGGTACAAGTGCTTGGGCCATCACCACCGATCTTTGGAGTTGGGCTCGGCTTCAGCATCCCTTCGATGATCTGGGGTTCTAGCAGGTACTTCCACCTGATCACCGGGCATGCCTTGAGATCATTCAGCATCCTCTTGGTTTTGGCTGATAGCACAACCTCCCATGGAGCTTCTTCAACAAGGGAGCACGTTGCCCCCGGCGTGTTCACCTTTTTAGGGGTATGAGGTTGCGGCTGGTTCACCTTCCATCTTTCGGACAACGCGAACTTGCCCTGTTAGTATTGGTCTTCAATCCAGTTTTTGAAGACGTAGCAATCTTCGATCGGATGACCCAATACTTGGTGGTAGGGGCAGTAATTGGGATCATTGACGTCATTTGGCTGCAACGGGCGCCTTGAATCTGGCAGATTGATGAGCCTGTTGCGCAGCGCCAGCTCGAACGGTCTTCTCGTTTTATCTTGAGGAAACGAGTAAGGACGTCATAGCCTCTCCTCGAGGGATACGTGTGGACGCATATTGTTTTGACGGCCAACCGGCCTCAAGTTGCTCGGCTGTTGTTGAGCATTGGCGACGACAATCGCCTTTCCTTTTCCCTTCTCATTTCGAGAGTTCGGCTTTGGAGGAGACGGTCTATGGCCCATCTGGTCCATTTGAGCTAGCTTGTCGATCAGGGCCTGGAACGTGGTTGGTTTAAAGAACATCATGAACTGTGAAATAGTTGCACGAGGATCTAAGGTGCCCACGAACATGCCCACCGCTGGCGCTTCTTCGATGCGCTGTTCGCACTTCGACCACAAGTTCCGCCACCGGATCGCATATTGAACCCAGGTTTCGCCCGGCTTCACTCTAGCATTGATCAATGCTGCGATTGGGGTACGTTCACTGGCGCTCGCGAATCGCTGAGTAAACAACAACTCCATTTCAGCGAAGGTTTTGATGGAATTGTTTAGGAGTTCGGAATACTACTCGAATGCTGTCTCCGACAAACTGCCAACAAACTGGCGGAGCAGTAGCTTATCGTCACCTCCAGTGTTACCGCATAAGGCTCTGAACTGAGCGACGTGTTGATGGGGATTGCATGTTCCCTTGTAGGCGTGGAATTTTGGGATGGTGTAGCCCGGCGGGTACTTTATCTGATCGTACCAGCTTGGATATGGCCGCCCCGTCTTGACAACTTGACCGGCTACCTCAGTTGCTTGGTGAACTCGTATTTGCTGAGCTATATATTCATCTAAGGAAGCTTTAGAAATTGTCTCCAACTTGGCTGTCGACAGAGCCGGTGGAGGATTCGACGTCTCTACTCTGTCATCTTCAAGGACGATCGGAGGATCTTCAGCAGGAGGATCTTGCTGGATCTTTATACCCACCATGTCCTGGAACAGAAGGGCCATTCGTTTTATATTGGCTGCTTGTTCCGCAGCCTCTTTGTCCTTCTTTTCTAATATTCTCCGAAGAAACTCGGCGTCGGTTTCTTGCTCCTGGCGTTGATCTGAGGACGCTTCAAGGCTTTCTTTTAGCCCAGTGAGTGCGCCATCGCATTCATCATTTCTTGGAGCTTCTGCTGCTGCTCCTGAGCTTTAGTCACCGATCGCGTAAGCGGTCTATGACCTGTGGATATACGGCTGTCCTCTTTCCTAGACGCCATGTAGACGGTGTGTACCACAATGCCCCCAGACTTAGAGCGTTTGGGCTCACTACTTGTCACGCCCCGCTTCACAGAGTACGCTAAGGTAGGCACGTGACATAGCCAACCATGCTACCCGTGGATAAGAATTATCCTTCCACAGTCACATTACGGCTGTAGAGATATCAAGAACAATAATAAAATTATCTAGCACATGTCCATAAGCCAAAATAAAATGAGTCAAGAATAAATAATGCGGAAGCAAAAGATCCAATACAAGAACAACTGGAATGTATGTCCCATAATGATGGCTCGCATCAGGAATAAAATACTGAAAAGGTAAAAGAACTAACTACTAATAGTCCTCACTGCTCAGCCTGCTGACTGAAATACTCCTGCTCGGACTGCAGAAAGGGTAAGGAATCTGGGCCATGCAAAACCCAGACGTCAGCGCGTCATAACATCAAGTAGTAAAATATAAACAGGGTAGCAAGACATGCAAGTATAATCATAAATGGTAAAGCAGGTGTAACAGCAATATAAATCAGAGTAGTGAAAGGTAGTGTACAGTAAGTAATCTAAACTGGTCTATTGGGTTAACTACTCTCAAGTCTTTGAAATCAATTTGACGAATCATCGATGTAACTCAATAGTATCCCGTACGTGCCTGGGATCACGGTGAAGATTCTCGAGCTGAAACCGAGACATGCCGCTAGGCACTAAAAGGAAAAGGGTAACGATGAATGATGCCTGCAGCATCATCCCAAGGCTGTCCTAGCCTCTAAAAAGGTAGTGGATAACGATGGATGATATCAGCGGCATCATCTCAAGGCTGGCCCGGCCTCTAAAATTGATCGGTAAAGGTATCGAACTGTCAAGTTACAAGTCAGGTTTCATCATTGATTTCCCCACACCCCCAGGTTATGTGTATTCAAGTTAGGTAGTAAATAATCTAGAGCTAATGCCAACACAGGATCAGGCAGGTACAGTTTGTCTGGATAGACAACAGGAACGGTCCGTAAGGACAACAGGTCAGGATTGTTGGCATTAGACACAAGATCAGGTAACAAGTAAAGCCATGGTACATCAAGTCAAGTCAAGTAATGTATATAGGTGTCATGTCATGTCAAGAGTTGCACGGTACCATGTCGTGTCAAGTAATAGGTGTAACAAGTCATGTCAAGGTGCACAAGATGTCAAGTGTGTGCTCATAATCAAACTAGCATAGCATGGGTATACAAACAAGCATGGATACTGATAGAACAATAAACTGAAACGTGTAATATGATATGCAAATAGGTACAGATTAAGGTATGTAGATGCACGGTTATCAGTTTGGGTTTAAGTGATAGTTTCAACATTACTTGAATACAGTATAACCAATATGGATGTTAAAATCATGTTAATATGTACTAACTAATCTAGAGATGCAATTGAATATAAATTAGGCTAGTTGTATGTAAACAGTAGTCCGATAGGGTATAAACTATAAAAGAGGTACTATGGGCTATGCAAATAAGAGTTATTATGACTTAAATATGGATGTTGGTACTAATGTATAGTAAAACTAAATGCAATATGGTATGTTCCAAGTTATGAATCTAAAATGATAAAACGGACATCGAATGTTAAATTGTAATATAGGGCACTAGATTCAAACTTCATGATTAAATGAATATGAAATAATATAAAATAGCATGTAGCAAGTTTTACTTGCCTAGACGGATCGCGATACGTGTATACGGAACGTCACACGTCGGCGGGAAAAGTCGCGACGCGCGCACGGTATACGGAACGGATCCAAACAACGCACAAAGTGGTCACACGGGTCAGGTACGCTCGCTGGGTCGTCGAGATTGTCGGCGTCAAGCACGGCTCCGGCGAACTACAGAAAACAAAGCATTCAAGGAATGAAGAAAGAGAAGAAATAAAGAAGGGGGAAGAAGAAGAATAAGAAGAAAGAAGAAGAAGAAGGAAGGCTTACTGTGTTTGTGCTCTGTGTTTGCAGAGGGGGTGATGATGTCGACGGCAGTGATCGGAGCTCCGGCGAAGAGGGTTGGTTGTTAGGGTTTGGGGTCGGCTGATGTTGGCTGGGTGTTGTGCAGGGGGTGCGCGGGTTGGTTCTTGGAGAATGAGGGAGATGAGGAGAGAAGGGAGAGAGAAAAGGAGATGAATAAGGAGGCGATGGTGAGAGGTGGTCGGTGACGGAATGAGGTGGCGGCGAGGTCGGGTGTGCAGGGTTTCTTGAGCGCTCGGGAGCGAAGAAAGAAGAGGAAGAAGAGAAGATGGAGGCGACGAGGGTGCGGGAATAGCCGACGAGGTGATGGGATCGTGGAAAAGGGAGGAGGCGGCAGAGCTTTGAGGGTTAGGGTTTGTTTCACAAGGGTTTCGTGGCGCTGGGGAAAATATAGAAGAAGGAGAAGAAAAGAGTAGGCGGTAACGATAAGGAAGGAGGCGGTGTTGGGACCTATGTCTACCGCGAGAGGAGAGAGAGGGAAAAGCGAGAGGAGAGAGAAAGGCTTGAGAAAGAGAGAGAGAGCTGCGGAGAGAGAAAGAGGAAGAGAGAGGAAGAGAAAGAGAAGGAGAGAGAAGCAGAGAGAGGGAGCTCGTGGGGGCCACCAACGCGAAAGAGAAGAGATGATTGGTGCAACGGAAGGGGAGAGAGAAAGAGAGAATAGGGAGTGGGGCCGGCGTCGAATAAAGGAAAAGATTTAATTTGTTGGGAAGAAGAGAGAGACTGGGGTTAGGAAAGATTTAAAAAAAAATAGAAAAAGATTTTATTTGTTAACGAAAGAAAGGACTAACTAAAATTTTAAGGGTACGGTTAAAATAAAATATTAATAAAATTTGAATTTAGGCGGAATGCAAAAATATTCCAAAACGCGTCCGGTTCGGGTCTAAAATTTCAGATTTGAAATACGAAAATTTTATGCAAGTTCCAAAATTTAAAATGAAAGATTATGTAATGAAAAAGCATACCCCTAAGAACGGACGTGCGTGTAGCCATCCAAACACGTCCGTTTCACTGAACGGGACGAGAACACGATGCAAGGACGCTATCACAGGGTTAGGGGTATTATGCAAGCCATGTCATGTATTTTTAAATTATTTTACGTGACTTAATTTGTTATATGCAAAAATACGTGATGCTAGGGTATTCTATAATTATGAAACAACAAGCTCAAGCAAGTGGGTCGAACTTAAAGTAAGCTACCATTCGCATCCAAACACGGTAAATGAAATAAACACCACAAACAACACATACGGCAACAGAATTTGGTATAATTGAACTCGGTTGTTACACTACCTTTGACATTCGCCGCAGGCATGGGGACTTTCTCCGGCCTTCTTCTCTTGTGGGCCGTCGAAGTTGAGGGGGCCGTTGCTTTAGGCACCCAGGTGGCCGTCGTCTTCTGTTGCTTAACGGGGCGGTCTTCCTCCTGTCGGACCTTCGACTTCTTATGCTGGTGAGAGAAATTCGGATCAATCACCGATTCTCGGACTCGTCGCCAAGTCTCGTAGATCCTGGAAGACAGCCGTTGAGGAGACTGCTTCGGCTTTTCTGATTTTGCTTCTACGACGGTCTCTACCGGCGGAGGAGATCTTTTGAGCACCGCAGTTGGCGAATTTCTGCGTACCCTGTTCAGCAACTCAAAGCTGTTCCCAGTTGGAACAGCAGCATTAACTTCCACCGTTAGAGCTGGTGGCGTTAGCCCAGAGGGGGAGTTGCCCCCAGTCTTCCTTATCCGGCGCCAGTGACGACGTCGGGCGTGACGGGTTGTTGGGATTGGTTCAGCGATGGCTTCGTCTTGCCCCTAGTTCTGGGGATGGGCTGCTGCCGGTGTCAGCCTCTTGAAGACTGACGTTCGTTGAGAAGCTACGTCCAACTGGTCAAAAACAGATTTCTGAGCGGGAGCGGGAACGGGAGCGGTCAGTCTCGCGAAGACCGACCCTCTGGAAGGAGAAGCCGCCTTGACGACTTCAGGAGCAGCTATCTTTTTTGGGATGGCCACTTCAGGTGTTATGGGCTTCTTGATAGGTCCTTTGGTGCTCGAGCTCAGCCTGGTGAAGACTGAAGAATTGGATGACCCGTTGAGAGGGGCCGTGGGAGTAGCAAGTCGATCGAAGACCGATTTCTTTGAAGCTTCCGGTACGGGCACCGGGACGTTAATGTTCACTGGCGGGAGCATGGTCCCAAAGAACAGACCGGTGGTAGCCTGAGTCACTTGCTCCACAGGCATAGTGAACAGGGAAGCAGCCTGCGGTCCATAGGCTACACCTCTAGGTGAGGCGGAGCGTCGGTTGCAGTTGCATTTGGAGCAGTTTGAGCAGTTGGACGCCATTGCTGTTTGATTTCTGTGCCAAGCAAGAGACCAAATCTTAGTAACTTGAAACCCGAGGGCAACTATTAACAAACCGCGATTCGTTCGCGAAGACGACACACGAAGTGTGGAGTGGAAAGAGGAAAAGGTCCCACCGGGCATGCCAGAATCTTTTCCCCTCCGAATGGCGGCGCGACGTAGAGACGTCTTGCCTGAGATTCGGGGCAGATGTTATTTGGTTTTATCCGTCCACCTCTCCGAAGATGCCAAGTTGATTTGTGGCACCGTGTATCGAAGGTTTAGACGGATGCGACCGATGTAGCAGATTTCGTCAGATTCCCCCTCGCTTGAGGGGTTTTTGATTGTGGGGACGTTCTTCCCTGCAAGCACAAGCCCCTGCAGTTAATTACGCTACCGCATCGCGGTAACAACTTTCTCCTTCTCCAGATGTTCACTTCATGTCGTGGGTGTTTGTTTTGTTTGTGGTTGCCCGTGGATTGTATACGGAGACTAATTTATGTCGTCGCCCGTAGGACGTGGATTAGTCCAAATCCGTATTTTCTTAGATTTGGATTTGGGGTTTTGGTTTGGGAATACGTTAGCCATATTTGAGGCTAAGATCAACTCAAACGTTTGTTAAGGACACGTTAGTCTAATTTGAGACTAAGATCAACTTAACGGGATCATTTAGATCCGACAAAAGAGCATTTGGGCTCTATTGTTCCAGTTTAGGGACATGGTGGTCCATTTCCAGTTTAGGGACATGGTGGTCCATCGTTCCCGTTTTGGGGACGAATGTTGGTTTAAGGACGCATTAGTCCATGAGTTTAAGGACCCCACAGTCCGTGTTGTTGGTTTAAGGACGTATTAGTCCATGAGTTTAAGGACCCCACAGTCCGTGTTGTTGGTTTAAGGACGCATTAGTCCATGAGTTTAAGGACCCCACAGTCCGTATTATTAGTTGAAGGACGCATTAGTCCATGAGTTTAAGGACCCCACAGTCCGTGTTGTTGGTTTAAGGACACATTAGTTCATGAGTTTAAGGACCCCAAAGTCCGTATTGTTGGTTTAAGGACGCATTAGTCCATGAGTTTAAAGACCCCACAGTCCGTATCGATGTGTGGTTGTCGGGACCCATCACCTCTCTGACGACGTTGAAGGATTACAACGACAAATATCAAAAGAGTTCGGAGATGTACCCTTGAACCGGGTGTAAATTGATTTGAGAGAGCATTTGTGCTCAGTTCAATTTAATTTGAGGACTTACGGCCAGAATTGGACTAAGTCCAGTTGAAAATGTTCAACATTTTATTTGTATTTGGCCTGTTAGGCCTTTATTAGGGCTCTGCCCCTTCTTTAATAATGCAGTGCATTTTTTCTGGCCTATTAGGCCCTTTTAATTGGGCTCAGCCCTTTTTTAAATGATGCACAGCATCTGTTTTGGTCTGACAGACCTTTGTTTGGGCTCTACCAATTTTTTATAATGCAGAGCATTTGTTTTAGTCCATTGGACCTCTTAATTGGGCTCTGCGCTTTAATAATACGCTGCATTTAATATCTTGACAGTGCGCCACGTGGCTTGTCAGGCGCTTTGCGCCAATTGAGGAGCGCAAGGCGCAAACTCATACGATGGTGACACGTGTCACGCTCTGGTGAGCGCAAGCGCAGTGCGCTGCACCATTGTGCTGCGCTAGTGCGCTGCTGACACGTGGCGCGCTCTGGTGAGTTGCGCCAATCCAAGAGCGCAATGCTCATTTTGTAAAGCGCAAGGCGCAGTTTTGTTCTGGGGCTGACACGTGGCGCTCTCTGGTGAGTTGCGCCAATCCAAGAGCGCAATGCTCATTTTGTAAAGCGCAAGGCGCAGTTTTGTTCTGGGGCTGACACGTGGCGCTCTCTGGTGGCTTGCGCCAACCCAAGAGCGCAACGGTGCAAATTTTACAAGTGCAGGGCACTGTTTAATCTCTTGATCAAATTTAGATCAAAGAAAATAAGTTTTTTCTTGTTTCAAGAGGTTTTACCTCATGATTTAAAGAACCAATGGTTCATCAAAAGGCTGTGCCTTTATATGTAGATCAAAAGATCTAATAAAGAAGTATATTACTTCTTCTTTTTTTATTCTCCTTATTTGATCTTTTCTTTTCTTTTTAATTTAAGATCTTGATCTTGTTTTTAGATCATTGATCTTTTTAGAAGAAATTCTTCTTTTCAAAGGTTTACCTTTTTCTTTTTTCTGAGTTCTTTCTCAAAGTTTTCAGAAGATTTCTGCAAGTTCTCTCTGTGTCAATCTCAATGTCAATCTCAATGTCAATGTCTTTTAGACTTGGAGTCTAGGGGCCTTTATATAGTGCCAATTGATTTGTTATGTTGGTTACAGAGATCTTTCTCTGAGTGATTTAGGGATTTTTCCCCACCGTTGGATCTTTGATCCAAGGGCTTCTGTTTTACAGAAGGCAGTCTTCTTGTTTTAACAAGATCAGAAAGATCTTTCTGGAATTTTAATTCTGTTTTAGTGCTGCCACAGTTGGCGTAAGCGTATCTGCGCTCGACACGTGTCGCACAGCGCAGAGCGCAGCGCAACTGCGCTGCTACGTGTCGCGCAGCGCAGAGCGCAGCGCAACTGCGCTGCCACGTGTCGCGCAGCGCAGAGCGCAGCGCAACTGCGCAGAGCGCAAAGCGTCTGAAGCGTTGCTTCCTTTATTTTTATTTTAAATAGAGTCTTGCTCTGATTGGGTGCGCTGCCTTGGGCGCAGCGCTGGCGTGTCAGCTTTTGACACGTGGCGCGTTGCGCACAGCGCAAGAAATCTGAAGCGTTGCTTCAAATTTTTTTTGAATTTTTGAAATTCAATCAGAGCTTTGCTCTGATTGGGGAAACAAAGACACCGCTCCTTCAAGACCGGGGACCTAGTCCTGCGGCGGAACAAATTCATCGACCAAGGCAGGCTTCACAAGTTCTCCCCGAAGTGGGAAGGTCCTTTCCTCGTCTCCGAAGCGCACCCCGGCGGAGCCTACCGCCTACAGGATGCGGACGGGCGGAAGCTCCCTCGACCTTACAACGCCGAGAAGCTCAAGCTATACCAATGAGGTCAAAGCCAGCGAAGCGTCGCACCCCAGCTACCACTCGAGATTTTCCTTTAATAAGATGGTGTAAAGCGTTGTCTAGAATTCCTACCCGTACGAATAAAGAAACTTCTAATCTTTTTCCCCGGTAGAGTTCCCCCTGTACAACGAAAAAGCCCTCTCAGAGGCGGTCGAGCCCGAAGTTCCCTCGCTCGGCTATCCCCGGCGGGCAGCTTCCCTGCCGCAACGCCGGGGGATCAAAAAGCCCTCTCAGAGGCGGTCGAGCCCGAGGTTCCCTCGCTCGGCTATCCCCGGCGGGCAGCTTCCCTGCCGCAACGCCGGGGATCAAAATGTTAGTTATATATATGCCCTAGAGGCCATTGTTGTACATATGATGTATATTATAATGGATGCTTGGATATGTATAGAGAGGACTTTCTTGCTCGTCATGATAATATGCTATTTGGTTTCACTTTGTCTTAACATGTTGACTTGTATTAGTTTACTGTCTTGTTCTCACATGTTGATAAAGCCCTTAGGATATGTACTCGACTACTGGGACTATGATGAGATCATACTAGTGGGGCCACGGTAGTCGACGAGTATATCCTATAACTGTTCCTAGTCGAGGGTGTATCGAGACAGGGCATCGATACACCAGAGTAGACTAGCGTATACGCATCTTGACCCATATGATGGGCAATGGATGATCCCATATCCATCAGTGTTTGACATCAAGGATGGTGTATGGGTACTCAGTGGAGACTGGGTACACTGTACGGACTCGCCGAGAACTCCCAGATGGTATTATACCTCACGTCAGATGGCAGTTCTCCGGTGACACTGGTACAGGGTAGTCTGCAGACCCGAGATCGTCATAGAGTCTTGTGTGATTCCCACTGTGCTTTGATTTCCACCTTACCACGTCCAAGAGGGCGTGCAAAACTGTGGCTTTTGGGTACAGTCCCGAATCACATGGAGGCAATGAGCGATAGGAGGGGATTCGTCTCTCCCGGTATAGCGAGTTGATGTTGTGCTGTGTTCGATTGGCTATAACTGGAAGTCCCTGGCCAGGGAGGATATTGAGTACTACTGGTAAGTGTTATCAGTAGGTTCTCGACCTGTTATGAGCCTCACATCGACACGGCTTATCGGTTACTGGGGTCTGACGTATACCACCCCTAGACTAGATATGCAACATATCAGACGAAGAGACCGGACTGTACGGGAGTGTTACTGATTGGATTCACAGGAGAATGTACATGCTTGCTTGTTGATCTTCTGATCGCTCAATACCTGGGTGGCTGTTACGTTTAGCTGACCGCTTGCAGCTTGTTGGTGTTTAATATGATCATCACCTACTGCCGGCGTATTGACGATTCTTTAGAGTCCTACACAGAGGTTTCTTGACTCAGGCAAAACGGAGTAGTAGCACATATGTGATATGTGCGGCATCGAGAATAATGCGATATGAGATACCGTATTCTATTCTCGCGATATATGATATCGGTCGGCGATATTTGATATCAGCCGGGTCATCGGATCAAGTGTTGGTTCAATGAATCGGTACATGATATATTAGTCGGTTATATTCGATATAGCCGGATTGTCGGATCAAGTGTTGATTCGATAATTTAATGTATAATTATATATGTGATATATTACATTACATTATCTAATATTGGCTCGCTTTATTATTTCATTTTCTCACCGGATAATACATTGATATATATGCGATATATGTTAATTGTATTATTTTCTTTTGTTACAAATATATATTATATATGTGATATATAATATTGTAACATGTTATGATTACTAATGCAACATATTTAGTGGAGATTAAATATGGTTAGGGTTTGATTTGGGTTAGCTCTTTCATGATGCTTCTAGAAGGTTTTACTTTGTTTCTAGCAAAGATATTTTGCTAGATATTTCTAGCCCAACCCAAACCCTTCACCCTAGGTTAAATCTCTACATAGGTTAGCCTTCTCATTTTAAACCATGGTTGCATTTGTAATCATTATTACAATTTCATTATTCATCACAAAAGGATATTCATTCTTCTTCTTCTTCCTTGAGCTCACAAAAGCTTTCTAGGTTTTCATTTTGTGATGGATTAGTGTGAGAATTTGATATTAAAAGAGAGCATAAATCCTACTTCATCATCCTCATCTAATCTAGCCAATTAGATTAGGGTGTTCACCTCATTAGTGAGTGAGATCTTGAGTTAAAGAAACTTCAAGGTAGATCAATTTTGAAAAGGAAGACTACAAGCAAGCATGGATCATTCGGGTTGTGGAGCTTCTCTTGAGTCCGGGAGATCATGGATCGCGGCGAAGGGACGACTACTCGGAGCTTATGAAGCGAAGGAGCGGACTACAAAGGTTGTAATCCCTCACTCTTAGTTGTAAAGATGTTTACTTACATGTGTAACCCTAAATTATCTAGCAAAGATCCTCGCTTTGGGTTGTTCGGCACGTCTAAATTTTAAATCGGGCATGGTTGATGCCTTAAAGACCCTTGTAAGAGTGCCTAGGAACCCTACACAAAAAGCCCTCTCGGAGGCAGTCGAGCCCGAGGTTCCCTCGCTCGGCTATCTTTCAGGACAAAAGCCCTCGCCAAGAGGCACCGGACAGTAACCCTGCTCGGTCAAAGGTCCTTGGTAGGCTTCTTACAGCCTTACAGCTCTTCCCGCGCCAAGGACCAAAGTCCTCCCAGAGGCAGTCGGGCCCTTGCTCGGCTATCCCCGGCTGGTAGCTTCCTACCATAACCGACAGGGATCAATATCCTCGCCAAGAGGCACTGGACAGTATCCCTGCTCGGTCCCCGTCCTGAAGGATCAAAGCCCTTGCAAGAGTGTCACGCCCCGCTTCCCAGTGTACGGCGAAGTGGACACGACGAGGTCCGCTACGTATGTACTCAGAAGTACATACGCTAAGCGTAGCTAAGCAATATAAAATAAATACACAAGAGACAAGAGTATAAAAAGAACAGCAACTTTTATTAATAACATTCTTTGTACAATGCATGAAAAAGGAAAAACATCTGAAATAAAAAAAATGCCTAAACAGTGGCATAACAGAAAAAGGAAAGTACTGGAAAGAAAAGTGTACAATGAAATTATACTGCTGGGTCTTCGGCAAATTGCTCCAAGTCTTCTTGGGTTGGTTCAACTTCTGCCGGGTCCAGGTCATCTGACGACATTCAAAGAAGAGAGAAACAGAATGTCGTCAGCGAACAGATCGCTCGGTAAGTCCCAAAGGAAAGAAGAATGAGAATGGCAGGGTAGCAGTATTTTCTAAAGTATTATGTTGTTGAATATTATGGAATATTGTTTAACGCCGTTGTTTGTAGCTTGGTACAGAAGGATGCCAGTGTATACGAGGGGGATCTCTATATGCTAGAGATCAGGGCAAATGGAGAGTACAAGGAACCGTTATGCCACGGTACAACAGCAACAGTATTCATGTTAGGTGTCTTAATCTGACCACCTCGTGCCACCTTTAACACCTTCCGTACCAATCTACCCCTTTAAACCCCGTAGTGTTTTAACAGTGTTGTAGTATTGGAATATGTAAACTGGATGACTGACCAAAACCATGATATCAGTAAACATGTTGTAACTGTATAATCAGGAAAATGGAATATCAGGATAATGGATGAATATCCATGGTTTGATTCAGTCAAAATGAATATATTGTTAACTGGATTCAGGGATTCTTGTATTCAAATTTGTATTGGAATATGATTGAATATAGGTTGACTTGAATTATATTCAAGTCAGAATTAGTCAGACTCCAACCCGAGTCAGACTAAAAGAAAGATAATTTGAAGTTCAATATTAGTTAGGGGCCTTATTGTAATTTGTGAAACTTGAGGGGGTTTTATGTAAAAAGTACTATTGTATATTTTTCAAAATACAACTCAAGTATTTAATTATCGTCTTTATGTACATACAACAATTTAATGATCAAGATAAATATGTATACATGTTCGAATAACATGAAATGAGTCAAGTATATTATTCAAGTAACTACCATATCAATGCTGTAAAGAAATATTATGTACGACTGAGTAATCAAGTTGAACGAATGCGGAATATAAACAGAGATATGTCTCTAAATGTTTTGCATGCGTAAGTTCCAGTTTCACCTAAATACGACTACCGGTTTGAGATATATATATGTTTTCGTATCGTCGCGCAAAACGGATCAGAATCTATTCGGCACCGTCACATATTTTTAAAACGCAGTTTGAGTTAATTTCTATCGGGTTTCAGGTTACGAAGCTTATTATAAAATTGTAGGTATTTTGATGTACTTATCCAAAACACCAAGATTCACATGATTTGGATTTCTGAAGCTCTAGTTATGATCATTTTAATATCAGCATTTAAAACAGAAATTCAGATTTCTGGACAGCAACTATATATTCTATTGCAAAGCCTATATCAGGTTGTTTCATGCATTCCTAAGTAATATAATATACATAAAATTATAGTTCTATCAATGTTGCATCTACACATCTAAATTTTGTCACAAACGGACATCGGGTGTTCGAGTTATGTCCAATTTAAAAACAGTGTGCGAATCGGAACAGATTCTGTCCAGATCCGTCACTTAATATTGTAACATAGTTTTCTTTATCTTAGATGGGTTTTTAGTAAAACTATAAAACTAAGAAAATCTAGATCATTCGATGTAGATATCAAAAACACCTGAGTTTACTCAATTTGGATACCGGTATACCAAGTTATATATCCTAGAAGTTGACCGATAACTGCAGTTTCTGTTTTACGATCAGTGAATAAATACGATGTAATTCCTAAACCGTTATGCGGATTGATCTAAAATTTTTACAGCATGTATAAAATAATATAATCTATCATATGTAAATTCCGTGAAATTTTTTAGAAGTACAAATTAATTTCTAAAAATTATTTTAAAGCTAAAGGTATTGATGTGTATACTAAAATCGACAAAAAGATTTACTAGTATTTTATGCAGGCTTCTATTTTTCTTTTAATAAACAAACCGATTTCATAAAACATTATAGATATATTGTGGCATGAAATTTGTGTTCTCACAACTTGTAATAAACATTCATAGTCATGAACAAAGAATTAAAAACACGATAATTTGAACAAGAGGCAAAACCATATAAAACTATATATATCTACACTTATATATATATGTATATATTTATATTTATCTTCTCTTACGGATTACGATATGAAAAGAATAGGGTGTTCACGAGGTATGACAAGAGAAAAATAAGAGATGGGGGGAAGGAAAGAGAAGGGACTTACATACACAAGCCGGTATTGTCACCGGGCTTGTCTATCCGCCGATAGCCTCGCGTTACTAGCGAGACCTTCTTGATGACTTCTTCATGTTCTTCTTCTTGGACTCTAGGTGAAGAGAGAGAAGTGAGAGATAAAAATGTGAGGAAGGAAAAGATAGAGGAGGACAAATAAAGATGGTGTAATGGTGAATAATAATATATGCATTTAACATGAGAATTAAAAGAGAAATGAAAGGCCACCATTCATTTTGGAAATGAAAGGTCTCATTTGTAGGTTATGAGAAGAATAAAAAATGATAAAAAATAATTGCAAGAATGGGGATTTGAACATGTGACTTATGGAATAACAATGCAAGGGCTTAACCAATGAGCTATAAGGTTGTTCATGCACATATTTAATTAGAATTGAATATATACGGTTGCTTGAAAAGAAAGTGGCTTTTGGGCTCATAGTTTTATAAATGAAAATGAGATTGGATTTGGGTGTTATTTAAAGAGAAATTGAGTAAATGAATTTGGATAAAAAGAAAAGGAAATTTTTTTTTAGAAAATGGAAGCTGGGCTTGGGCTGTAGAGAATGGGAATGAAAAGAAAGGAATTGGGCTTAAAAAATAAGTTTGGGTAAAAAGAAATGAGTTTTAGAAAATACTTAGATGCGAAAAATAGATGAAGAGATTAAATATAACTAATAACATGGAAATAAAAATATACCAAATATACAAATACAGAATTTTATTAATACGAAGATATAGGAATTTTAGAGTCGTTACAAAGAGGCACCAGAGCGGCTACCCTGCTCGGTCTACTCCGGCTGGTAGCTCCCTACCCTCGACGCCAGGGATCAAAGGCCCTCACAAGAGGCACCAGAGCGGCTACCCCGCTCATTCATCCCAGGCTGGTAGTTGCCTACCCACGACGCCAGAGATCAAAGCCCTCACCAAGAGGCAACCGTGCATCTTCGCTGCCCGGTCATTCTTAATGGCCCTCCGCAGCCCTTCACGCGCTAGGGCCCAAAGTCCTCCCAAGGGCGGTCGAGCCCTTGCTCGGTCAAGCCCGGCCGGTAGCCCCGTGGTCATACAAGAGGATCCAAGATGCCTGGAAGGACAACAGGTTCATCCGAATTTGAACGATCTCCCATCGACCTCGGGGGCCATACATGAGGATACCTCCGCGGCAGCGCTTGACACACTCGCCGGCTGGTGATTGGAGTCAACTCGACAGGAGATCGCCAGACAGATGGCCAACCTGATACGGAAACACGACAATACAATCGAGGATATCCTACGAACGTCCTTCACGCACAAAATACAAAATGCAAACCGACGAATCAAGGATTTTTTTTCTTTTATTGCCAAAATCAAGGTCTTTACAAAGGGTATTCTGGGGCCCCCCAGCCCTACAAACTGCCCGGAAGCTTACTTCGACCACTTCATTGTCGGCGCCACGGCCCAAGGCCCTACCACCGGAGACTTTGCCACCAGGGGCACACCCTGCTTCCCTCGCCATCTCTCGCCGGAGGCTTCGTCGCCGGAAGCGGAACCCGAGCACGGAGCTCACCATCGTCGAACTCGGGAAGCTGTTCCTTCACAGCGTCCAGAGCCTTGTTCCACGCGACGGCAGAGTACTCCCCGAACTCGGCGTAAAACTGCTCTGATACCTTATACCCGGCCACAACTTTCTTAGCCCGAGCCTCGGCAACCTGGGCCTTCAGCAATGCCGCCTCGGCATCTCCCCTGCTGGCGTCCCTCTCTTTTTCCAGGGCCGCAAAGCGCTCGGCCATGTCCGCCAGCTTCCTATTGGCAACCCGGAAAGACGCGTTCAGACGACGAAGGGCACCCCGAGTCGCTGAGTTGGCAAGCTCCGCAGCCTCCCCCCGGCCCGCCACAACGTCAGCCTTTTCCCTCTCCTGGCGCAGGTCGCGTCGCAAAACCTTGACCTCCGAAGGAAACGCCTCCACCGGCCTCGGGGCGTGGAACGCCCCCTCGGCCTCCATGCGAGTGGCAAGGGCGCGGTGTTGAAGAACCTTACAGAAAGCCGATGAAAAACCACGAAGCGCCCGAACCAAGGGAAGGCACACCAAGACAAGTACGCGTGGAGGGATTCGTACCTGGACCGCCCCTTGCGCCATGGCCTCCAATTGATCCCTCAAGGAGCCATACAGAAGCTTTCCCCCAGCCAACTCCTCCATCCCGGCGAGCAGGTCGGCGGCGACAGAATACCCAGACGGAACCATGAAGACGGAGTCCCCTTCTTGCACGGGAATCCCTTCAGGGGCCTTCGACGGCGGCGCGCGAGAAACCGTCCTCTTCGTCTTGAGAAGGGGGCTGCCATCGCCCTTCCCCCCGCCCCCAGTCTGGGACTCGGACAACTGTGGACGTCTCTAGCCGCCGCCGGAGAAACCACCAGATGCCGTCGACGAAGCAGACGGCCCTGCCGGGGGCTCGGCCGCGCCACCAGCCTCCTTCTGGCGCGAGCAGCCCGAAAAGTGAGAGCGAACCATGTATTCAAAAGAAAGAAGAACGCCGAGCAGCAACGACTCAAGGAGGAGGAAAAATGAAAGATCGGGGGGCCTGGGGCGAGCCCCACCCCTGTTTATTGCTGCATACGGTCTCATCCAACGGCGCCCGTCACCTCCCACCGAAACGGCTTCTCGCGCCCAGCGACCCCGATCGGTCCATGTGTCAGGTCTGCGCTGGGCCGCGTCTCATTAGGCGCCGCAGGCCTGCATGCGTCACATCAGCCAATCGACGCTCGACACGTGGACGTCGCTTCAGTTGCAGAGTGCACGAACCGGCGCACCTTCTTTAAATGCAGAGATCTCGCCTTGATTCGCTAGCGGAAAAGACAACCGACGGCCCGAGGACCCGTCCCGACAAAACCCTGGAAAGGAGCTCACCTCGGGAGGCCCGGCAGTCCAATCCTGACCCGACCCATTAGCTGGTCGGGACAAGAGTGGGGGGCTAATGATGATGCTCAATATTGAGCATCACCAAGATCAAGACACGTGGCAGATGGCGTGTCCCAGAACTCAGAAGAGAGGGTCCACAGGGGCCGATCAGGCCACCCATGTACCCGACCTACGAGCACAAAGCTGGCGCACCTCAGGGCCCCCTGCAAATCGGCCTCCTCAGCCTCTCAGCTTGCCTCCGAGCTACCGTAGGACCAAGATACCTCGGCCCTCTCGCTCGTTCCTGAGCTCTCCTGCCGAGGCCATCTTCCTCGGCCCCTCCGACCGACCAACTTCACCACTCACAGGCGTAACCGCTGTTCCGCTAATCTCGCCATGCGCAGATTCTCCGCCAGCAACATCCCACGTTCCACGCCATCACGATCCCCATTAATGGGCGATCCGCTCTTTACGCGGGCGTGAAGTCGGGAGTGTAACCGTCGGCGAGATTCTCACGCCTTCTACTGCGTGCTGCCGCCACCATAAAAAAACCCATCACAGAGGGGCCAAGTAAGTCATTCTGGACACTTTTATGCCGTTACTCTGCTCGGATTTCCCCTCTAACTTGATCGTCGGAGGGTTCTCGGTGGTCCCAAACCATCCCGGGACTTCTTTGACGGTACCCGACAACAGCTTCCTCATCTCACCTCTTCCTCAAAAAAACCCATTGAGACCCACGCGACGAAGGATAATCAGTTAAGTTCACCGTGAGATCAACGGAAGACAACATCTGACGGAGGCCTGAAAAACCCCATCCGGGGGTCGGCGAGGGGTCTTGGAGGAGATGCTGGAGAGGTCGAAGGTAGCTAGGGGTGACGGCTGAAGGGAATTAGGGCTAGAGTTTGGGAAATTAGGGTTTCCTCATGATTATTTTCAACGCTATGATACCATGAAGATCTTCAAGATGAAAATATTTATTGGCTCAAGAGAAGGATCAACTACATATAGAAAGTTATAGATTCTCTTTCCTAATAAATATATAATAACTAATCAAACTGATAACTAAATATATTTTTTTAACAATATTCATAACAGACGATAATAATGTGGAGCTGTCATCTCTACCTAATAATCCATTCTTTCTGTCTCTGCACTTAAAACATAACCAGAAACAAATATCAAGGGTAAAATGACAAAATTACAGGCCTCAATATTAATGATGACACCGGTGGGCAAAGTTTAGAAGAATTCATACAAAACCTGCAAGATTTCATTAGTTTTAATCAAACACCAAATAGAACATCTTCCTCCACCCTCAAACCTCACAAATAAACTACCTAGCTAGTACAATATATCAACACATGAAGAAGACTTTGAGAAAAACCCATGATATAAGATAGAGCCATCTTCTTCTTTCTTTTCACATAACAGAGCAAGAGTTTGGATTCTCATCACTGAACATGTTGGTGAGCTGATCATCTTGCCTTGGTCCATGGCTTGAGACTGAAGAGGAGGAAGCATCAGCCTCAACTTTCCTAACATAACCAGGGGGCGCTTTCTTGTCATAAGCCTGAGCAGCATAAGATTGAGTGACCAAATTGTAAGGAACATAAGGCCATATCTCTGCCTTTTTCCCTGTTGATTTTGCCTTCTTCAGCACTTTGCTAGCCTCTACATACCCAGTTACTGTCACTTTCTGCTGCTTCCTGTTTATTTCCACTGATTTTACTCCTGCATGAACATAGGGGAAATATATCTTAAAAACAAACATATACTAACATAAGCATAGTAGGATGAAAATCAAACCTTTCATTGAGGAAAGAACACTCTTGACTTTGAGCTCACAGCCATCACAGTCCATTCTAACCTTGAGCTCTACAGTTTGCAACTGCTTCTTCATCTTCTTCTTGTGACTGTGGCCACCACCAAATAAGTCAGACAAGTATTCTAAGGTTCCTCCAACTCCCATGGTTTAATTTTTTCTTGAACTTGTTTAGGGGAAGGAAGAAGAAAGGCTTGAGTTCTTATATATTTTGAGATAGAGAAAGGAAGAAAAGGCTGTACGTAGAAAAAGGACTGCTTGTTGTTCTTTTTCTTTTATTTGTTTCTTGTAAAGGGTAATCAAGAACAAAGGAGCCAGCAAAGTTTGTAGATCTAAGAGAGGAAATGGAGAAAAGAGAGAGAAGGATGGTTTTTGAACCAAAACGGCTCTAGAGCAGGAGCCAATTTATAAGAATCTCTCTCATTGAACTTCCTATTTTTAAATTTTTCTTCTTCTTCTCAAGATAGCTGAGAGAAGCTTCCAATTGAATTCACTGCTTCCTTGTGGCCACCCCTCTCCTTATATAGGCTTCAAAGGTAGAGGCCAATATATTCTGAATATCATTTCATGTAAGTCAACTATATTTAATATAAATGCATGAAGATTTAATAACTCCATGAGTAAAATAGACCCGTCTATAATCAAGCTTGCAGATGAAACTGAACAATTGAACTGTATAATTTCATCATAGATTATAATAAATTCCATCACAAGAATCAAAACGAATTGTTTTTTTCTTGTTTGGAAAGGAATCGAACTTTGGTATTGAAAGCGAAGTGTTGTTGGAAGATATTTGTGGGGACTTTGGTGACTACAAATAGAAAAATGGGATATTTCTTTTGTGTATGACAGTGGAAAAGCTACATCCTTGGGGTGGAAAAATACTGTGGGAGCAGTGAAGCTCTCTCTATTGAGCATGGAGGATGCCATGAAAAGACTAATCCTTAGTAGTGAGCAAATGAGCAGTGATGGTCTTGAACAATAGAAAAGAGATTTACGGCCTGCCCTCATTTACACTTTCCTTCAATTTAGAATTCCATTTATATCTTTTCCACTTTTTAAGTATCTTGCATTTAGGTGCAACATATTAGTTGCAATCATATTTAATGTCTTTAGTCTCAAGTTGATTCGTATCGAGAAATCTTTTACATCAGATACTAACTTTCTTCTTCTAAATTTTTTTCAGATTAGTATCAACTTTTTTTTATTTAATTGATAAGGTTATTTCCTTCACATAATTTTTTTCGGAACTAAGTATTGACATTAAGTCGGTTTACAGTTGGCCATAAAACTTAATAAAATATTTCATGAAGGTATGTTGCCAAAGGTGTATTACATTTATAAATGGAAATAAGATTTGATTTTTGGAATATTTTGTGAAAGAAAAACAAGAAAGAAAGGAAATGTGAAACATAGGGAAGTGAAAGGTGTGACATATCATTTGTGTAGGTTGTAGCCTTTTCTATGTGATTAGATTGAAAGAGTGATTAAATTTGAAAACTTTAAGAATTGTTTTAGGGGTGGGGGCCAATATATATTACATTAAATGGCCAGCCCAGTGTTAGAAAGCTGTCATGAGCTCTGCAACTGCAAAGCTATCACTGTTTCCTAAAACAGGAGGAACTAAACAGGAGACCCTCAAATTGCTTTGTAGGTGGTAAAAAGGGGTATTGTTGCTGTTGTTCCATGTAGAGTGAAAGATGATTTGATGTATTCTAAGATATGTTTTGTGCACAAAGATTATTTATTTATTTAATTTGGTAATATTTGAAAGCAATCAAATGATCATTGTTCTATACACATTTACAGACACTAATCACTGTCGCTCATTCTTTGGATCCCCCCACCCCCACCCCACACCCACCCACCCACCACCAACACACACACACACACAAAAATTAACCCTAATTTAATAAATAATTCCCAAAATAAAACTGGACCCAAAAGCATTTCCAAGAATAGATCTCCATACCCCACGCAGGATTAGTCCTTGTGGGGTAATTATGTCGAAGAAGAAAATGCTATTGGTAATAGCGTTTTCTTTGGGATGAAAACGCTATTGTCAATAGCGTTTTCATTTGAATATATTGATTTTGATTTTGATTTTGTTATGGTTGTTTTAGATTTTGATTTTGTTGAAATTGTAACAAGATTGATAAAGAGTAGATGAAAAAATTCTCATAGACAGAAATCTATATACTAAATTTATTCTATTCTCAAAAAACTATTTTATTATCAAAAAACTATGAGATTATTTTTCATCTACTCTTTGTCAATTTTGTTAGAATTTCAACAAAATCAAAATCTAAAACAATCTTAACAAAATCAAAATCAATATGAAAACGCTATTGATAATAGTATTTTTACTCTGAAGAAAATGCTATTGGCAATAGGTCTATTCTCGGAAATACTTTTAGGCCAGTCTTATTTTGGAATTTTTTTTTATATAGGCAGACATATAGTATACTTCATATAAACCTTTAGCATGTCCTAAAAATCTTTAAGCACAAACTTCGGGAATTATAAGGGGGATGTAACTTGAAAGTCTGAAATGATGGGTTGTTTAAGTTGCATTACATCTCTTGGAAAGAAAGGATTCTTACATGTTTCATGTGCTTAACTATGTGATTAAGGCAAGGTAAGCATCAATAGCTGCATATCGATCTTTTTCAGATTTGAGTTTGCTTAGGTGGTGAATATAAATACATGGTGAAAGTTCTTAATCTATCTTAATCAACCATGTGCTTCTATGTATCTAATCTTTCTCTTTGATGCAGACTCACTTTTGCTTTGCCAAAACATGCGTTTATACATGGAATGTCAAAAGGAGAGTCCAAAAGCATCATCTTTTGCAACTGAGTTGAGCATGCCTTGTTTGAAATCTTTGTGAACTATGAATCACTATGTATTTTTGATTTGAGATTAGATACTTGCTTTAGAGAGACGCTCGCTCCATTTTCAAAATTCTTGTTTATTTTGTTTAGAAAGAAGTAAGTGATATAATATGCAAAGTTTAGAAGACAAATTTCTTATCCTATAAATGGGTATCATACCAGGAGTAATTCTGGATGCGACCTTTTTGGAAATTAAATCGGTCATCTTTCAGTTTGGAGTAAGAAGTTTTAATGTCACCGACCGTAATCTAATGAGCATTGCTTTGCACCATCTAACAACAAACTTTTTGTTGGGTCCCATTTCCTAATTATTACAGTAAAGCAGATTTGACTTCATAAAATATTTAGTGTCCTACTACTTGGTCCCAATATTTAGGTACAAGGATGCTTTTGAAGATTCCATTGGTGTTTTTCTTTTGAAGTGTCCACTTGTTCTTTCTTAAAGGCATTTTTGTACTATACAAAAAAGCATTAGATAGAATACTAGATGTTAATTGGGAGGTTAATTAGTGGTGGGCCTATTTAAACTAATTAGGCCTTTGGATTGTCCACATAGTCCAAAGGCAGGGCTTTAGGTTATTAAAATGATTGAAACTATATGAGATATTTTAAATGAAAAAGGTTTTTATCTTTCTTCCTTTTTCCTTTTGTATTAAAAATATTTTCACTCGGATTTCTAAATTAATCTACAAAACTATTCTGCTCTATCTATAAAATCACACATTATTGTACACTTTAGAGCTATATGTAGTTGTGGTCGACCGCGGTTAATTGACGGCTCAAAATGGAGTCGACCAGGAGATGGGTATCTAAAAGTTTAAGTTGTGAGTGTGGTTGCATCCACAGTAATGGAAAATTACAAGTTGATGAAACCAAAATACAGGGTGAGTATATGAACCACTGAGAAATATACCAACAAACGCTTTCATGGAGTTAAAATTTCTTCCTCAATTATTGATTGGCCCCTTGTTAATACTGAAAATAAACTAATTCATTCAAAAGGAAGAAAAGCAACATGATGTAATGTGTTGCTTCTTTAAAATCATTTCTGCAAAGTTCCATGCACTTTAGCTTATCCCATGCATTGTGCTTCAGAGTTCACAAAGATTTAACTTTGCAAGCAAAGAATGTGACAAGGAGGTAGCAGGGCATGAGAAATATGATAATATAGCAAATTCCAAAAAGATAAAAAAAAAAAAAAAAAGAACAAAGAAATGAAACAAAAAGATTTAAAAAAAAAAAAGATCCCCATCATCTCTTCAGAGACATCTGATAAAATTGATAGAAGAATGACTCAGAGAAAGAAAAAACTCATCTCTACTCATCCAACATTATTTAACAATATATATATATATATATATATAACAATATTAAATAAATAAGGCCACAAATGTAAAAATAAGAAATAATCATCTCCCCTGAAGATTGACGGTTGCACACTATATATGAGCAAAACTAGAAAAGAACTACGAGCAATTTGCTTTTATTTAAAATTTATTTCCTAAACAACACTTACAAAATGAATATTGGATATCTTAGTCTGGTGTTTATTTGTTCGACCACTGGAACTCAATTTCCAGATTCCTCGAGGGCCCGGTTTTGCTTTCAGGCAACAAAGCATACTCTCCTGAGACTGTTCCTAACATAACCACTCGCTCGAACTGAATCGTCACTTTCCCGAATGAGCTCTGAATTTTAGACGACAAAGAGAGATAATTAAGCATCCAAAAGATGAAACATATTACGATAGGATTATACTGTAATGAGTTTGTGAATTACCTTGCCAAATTTGCTCTTGTTCTTGCAAGATATTTGAAGCTTCTGGCCTTTCGGAGGACCATCGAATGCCCATGCAAAAGCTTCGTCCCACTCAGGCGAAGGGCCTGTTGAGACAATCTGAGGACCAAAGTGGTGGTTAATTGATGAATAAAGTTACTTGAAACGCGAAAAATTTATCCCAAAAAAAAGGGATTAATTCTTAATCCGCAACATCATTGTCACTACAGTCATATGTAATCGTAAATTTATATGTGATAATAAAGATTTAAATTGAACTGGTTGCAGATCACAATATGAAGGTGAATTTTGGTTTCATCAACTTGTAATTTTCCATTACTTTCTACTTCTCCTGTGTTTAGCAACACCAACCATAACACTGAATTATTTTTCCAGACACTCCCACCTGTACTTCCTTTGAATTGAAATGGGTACAGATGCACTGATATCTTAGTGCTTATGTTGGTGTATATACTTTCATCAGCTTGTAATTTTCAAACATTAATTTCTCTGTCCAGACACACCGACTTTAATTGTATTTTTTCACCATCTACATTTATTCTATTACAAGTTTCCATCATGTTTTTAGGTGTCCCCTTTCCAAAACCTTGAACATGAACGCCAACCCCTCTCCTTCATCTAGATCTTGCAAATGCTTTTTTTGGCACAAATATTCCAGTCAGTTTCTATCAAGAACCTTCTTAACAAGCACAGATAACATTCAACATGTTTGTTACATGATAATAAAAATTAAGGTTAAATTACCAAAAAAAGGAGGGGAAACCACTCTTAAACTATTAGTGTATTTAACTGAAATACCTATTCTTCTATTACATTAAACTCCCTTAAACTTTGGTTTTAAGGGGGTTTATTTCACTAAAATACCTTAAATGTAGCACTTCAAGGGAGCTTATTATAATAATAAAAAAGTTTAAAATATTTATCTGCGGAACACTCATGGGGAAAAAGCTAAAATGAGTTTAGTTTAATTTTGCCAAAAATTAATTAGCATGTTACCTTGGTTTGTCTTGGCGGCGTATTACCAAGAGTAATCTTGCAATATGCACTAGGGTTTCCCACCGACTGCCTCAAATTATTACCACGCTTGATGGTTACAGTCAAAGTCCCAGGCAAACACTGCAGAAGTAGTTCAGCTTTCTCTTGGAAGCGAGGTGGGCCGGACTGAATCAAGAATTGAAGTAAAGGGATAGCCTCTGATGCAGCAACTGATTGGGTTTTCGATACTTCAGGTGCGCAAACAGACCAAGCTTGCCTTAGAAGAAAGAGTGAATCCAATGCTGCTTCTTGAGTCGCTTCAGAGCCGGTCCTAAGCGAAGTGACAAGATGAGTAATAACTAAAGTAGCAAGCTCAGAGGCTCTCAAACGAGGGAAGTTTCCAAGCAGTGCGTTTAATGCTTTTAAGTATTCCTCGTTAATGCTCTCGCTGACACAGACTTCCTTCTCGATGGCAGCTACAAAGAAAAAGATAAATTGGATATTGGAAGTGCTCGATAGCATACACTAGTAACTTTTCTTTTAGAACTCTCTGACAATCTTTTACTAGCACACTTAATGTGATGTGCATGGATTTCAAAATTTTGTCTTCTAAATGATAGAATAATGGTTGCTTTTGGTAGTGCAATTGTTGATGGTCAAAATTAGGATACAGAGGAACAGCAAAATGGCTGAATAGGATTTTTTTATATAATAATAATTATTTATTATTATTATTATTATTATTTTTGGTCGAGTGAGAAGGTGGGTAATTAAGCCACCTAGATACCATTAAAAAGCTACTAATGATTACACCCAGGTTCTCATACAAAAAGCAAGACAGGTTCCAGTATCAAATACATAATAAAAGTTTGATGGAAGGCTGAATAGTTAAAAAAACGGTTACCTGTAATAGCTCTCACTGTTTCGCTGGAAGCATACTCTTGAATCGTGTGATTGGAAAAGAGAAGTTTAACAAACATTGCTGCCTGAACCGATGTTTCAGGCTCACTATTATGGATAAGATCCAGAACAACCTGAACACCGCTAGCTTCTGCAACAGCCCTTCTATTAGATTGGCTGTACATTACGAGGTTTTGCAGGGCGCATATAGCTACTACTTTCATTTCTTCTGTTGGTTGCTCCTCAAGAAGATACACAAGAGCCCGGCAAGCTGAAGAAGCATCAGGAGATCGAGCAAGACTCTCGTTTTGAAAAAGATCTCCAAGAGCAAGAGATGACAGCAACCTTCCCTGATAATTTTGTGTTTGTGGATCTAAAAGGTATAAAGATAGAGGACCTATGGCAGCTTTAGCAGCTTTTGAGTCCCTTATCTTCACATTATTGAGAAGAGTTTCCAATAGTCTTGCTGCGGTTTCCTCAGACTGATGGCTCCTTAGTAGCTCTAGAAGTGCTTCTATAGCACCACTTTCAACCATTGCTGCTGCACTCGTTGAATCATCACTTTCCAACACAAGCAGAGCATTCAAAGCGCCAACAATTGTACTCTCTGTTCCTGAATGAAGCAACTGTACCAATACAGCAACAGGCACTTCCAAATAAAACTCAGAACTGTACTGCAAAATGCTGGTTAAAATGGATGCAGCAGCTTCCCATATAGCATGAGGCAACAAAGGGTCAGCTTGCAGTATTACTTTGGACAACTCGTGGACACCGCCTTCTTTCGCAATCGCATTTGGCCAAGCGAGTGCGGTGTTGAAAAGGGCTTTTATAGCTGCTTCTTGTGAGATGCTGACACCTGAACCAAGCACTTGAATTAGAGGACTAACTGCTTGCTGAGTTATTGAAGCCTTCTGTAAATGTTCTTCCAGAAGAAGATGAGATAATAGTTCTGTAGCCAATTGCTGCACTGCTTGATTTGGTGAGCCCAATAAAGTGATAACCGGTTCGATAGCTTGCTGAGGAGCCAGGTTACATTCAGCTCGACATTCAGGATTCTCCAAGATATTAATAAGAACCTGCAATGCACATTGCTGCCCATGAACTCCTAATTCAGGCCTAGATAGTAGAAGGAAGAAAGGCTCAACAATATTGGAAGCTGACGGACCCTTAGCAATGCTAGCATTATTGGTCAGTGCTCGGAGCAGTTCTGCAAATGCCACACACAGAAAATCAGGAGCTTCATGTAGAAGAGCAAGAATGCTGTCAATCACTCCAGCCTTCACCATTTCCAATTTCCAGGCCGCCCTATCTTTACCCAACTTCACCAACACTCTACAGATAGTCTCATGAAGGGGGTAGCTCTTACCAAACAAAAGACCAACTAGAGGAACAACGGCACCATGTGCATGCACCAACTCTACCAATTGGTTGTCGTCGAGTAAGTTATCCAATGCTCGAACTACTGAATGCTGCGCAGGACTAAACTCAGTTAACAATAAACACACCAGAGGCTCAACGCAGTGAGCAGAAGCTACAGTAGACCTAACCCTTGTGTTTCCAAAAAGAACACCGCACAATTCTGCAGCATCTCCCTTCAACTCAACCGAGCAGTTAGATGAAAGAATCCGACAAAGGACATCAACTGCATTCATTTCAACATCCCCGACAGAAAGAACTTTAGAAGGATTATCACATAACAACCTCACGAGCGCAGAAATAGCAGCATGCTGCTCCCTTTCATAGCCAGTGTTTAGCATCTCAACAAGCGGCTTTACAGCTTGCTTAGCAAACTCCCCATGCCTTATATGATCAGAGAAAAACAAGCTCTCCAATGCTTTAGCTGCACAATACCTCGAGTTTCTTCCACCAAGACGTAGTACTGCCACAAGCTGATTCACTGCGCCAAAAGCAGATTCATGTCGCCTTAACTCAGCACTGCTGAATAAAAGACCAAGTAAATCCGTAGTGGCTTCTTCGGCTGCATCTTGTAGGCCAAGTGAAAGATATCTAGTAAGTGACTCTAAAGCCCCAGCTTCAGCCATCACAAGCATATTGGAAGGGGAGTCTAGTGCTAGCTGAGTCAGAAGGCCCAAAGCTAGGTAAGGAGCACCTGGTCTTTCTGGAATTGGTTTGAGTAAATCGACGATTGCAGGAATTGCTTTCTGAGAAGTCGCGCTAACCCTAATGTCTTCGTCTCTAAACAATCTTTGCAGAGTGACGTGTTCCGGATTTCGAGCCAAAGAAAATTCATCTGATAATTCTGAAAGGTCGGCTATATCAGTCTCTGCACAACCAAGTAAGGATATAAGCCCAGAAGGAGCTCCAGAATTGGCAACAGCTAGTAGCATCGCTCTACTGCCATTACAGACGAGGCTAGATAGTGCTTGTGCAGCAAAATATCTGCTTGCTGGCTCATCTGATTTCAGCAGATTTGCAAGGATCGGGATGGTTTGCATTGCTGCATCAGATTGTATAATCTCTCTTTCTTGAAATAACAAAGCAAGCAGTAAAGCACAAACCCATGTACTACTATCCTCTTCTGCATCAATCTGCAACATTTCAATTAGATAGAAGTTAAGATAGGAACAAGGTGGAATCAGGGGCGGAGCCAGCCACCCCCACCCCCCACCCCACCCCGCTCCGATGAACCTATGTATATTGATTTTTTTTGTATTGATATCGCTAAAGACTATTATTTATACCCCTATTAAAACAATTCATACAAAAAGGAGTTCTAATACAAAAATGAATTGTAGTTAATTGGTAGAGACATTGTGGTGTGGTTTAGAGAGCCTAGGATTGAGTCTTGAAGTATGTTTAATTGGATTTATTTGGCTTTGATATATATATTTTTTCAACTATAAATATTGTATTGTAGAAACAAGAAATAATAACGAAAATAATACATACATAACAATTGTTAGCCATTGGGCCCGGCCCGGCCCAATTTCCGTTCATATGAGTGGGTACCCTATATATTCATATATAGGGAGCTATGGTTTTATATATGAAACATAATATATAGAGAGTTTTCTAGAGAGAAAATAGAGAGATAAACATCGAGCCGTCGTCTCCTTCTTCTATCTTATTCTACTACGGTTGGCTTGCGGTGAGATTCTCGCTTCTTCAAGTGTGGTTTCCCTCCGACCATTGCGTGGAGGCGTAAAAGATCGGATCTAAAACGCGGCGTGGACGAGAATAACGATCCCACCAATCGGATCAGGTATTTCGGTAATACCCTAGCGTAAATACACATTAATTTCCGCTGTTTTGATTGTATGTATTGTATCTACGCACCTTTATACTACATTGGTATCAGAGCTTGCATGCTCACGTTCATAGATTAATAGATCTGTCGTTTTTAAATAATTGCAACTCAAAAACTGTGTTTTTTTTATCTAAAAGTATATCGAAATTTTTTTAATTGTTTTTGACAGATCTATGTTTTTTAGGGTTATTGTTTTTTATGGATCTTCAAAGATCTATCAATTATTGCATCATAGGTCATACTAGATTAGATCTATTTTTTTATTGACACTTTGATATATAGAATTTAGTTTCGTGATGTGAAATTGTCCATGGAACAAAAGCGAGAGTAATTTTTTTAAAAGATTGGATCTTTTTTTTGTGTAATTTTTTTTTAAAATTCTTTTGGTGAGATTTTATGGCGACGAGGTCGCAAGATTTCCAAAACCCCAACCCTAACTTTTGGATAAACTTGTGGGATTTTTTTATGATTTGGCAAGGACCAAATATTTTTTTTCAAATATATATTTTCTGGATAAAAGGAAATTTTCTTGGAATTTTTTTTTTGATTTGGTAAGGCCAAATATATTTTTGAAAGAAAAATAAATTTAAAATCAACATAAGTTTTTTTCTGGTTTTAATTTTTTTTCGGTTTTATCCAAATTTTCAAAACAGTCTTTTTTAATTATTGAATTTTTTTTGTTTAGCTAGCCGGCCCGGGCCTGCGCCTGCAGCAAGCAGGGCCTGCAGCACAGGTCGGGCCTGGGCCTGCAGCACAGACTAGGCCAACTCACAGGCAGGGCTTGCGGCTAGCAGGTCGAGCCCGGCAAGCTGGGCTTGTTGGATTGGCCTGAGGGCTAAAAATATATATATAAATTCAAAATTCCAAAAAAATTAAGAAAATTCAGAAAAAACCCAAAAAAAATCCTGAAAATTCTGAAAAATTAAGAAAAAATATTTTTTTGAGTTTTCTTATTTTTTGGATTTTCCACTCAAGTTTTGGGTTAGTTAAGGATTTTTGCTGTCGACTCCGGGAGTTATATTTTTTCGAAAATTTTGTTGCTCACCAAAAGTTTCAAACCTTTACTCTCATATAAAATTTTGGAGATTTAATGGGTAGTTGTTCCAGTGGGAGCATCTCGGACGCATGCCAATTTCACGATAAATGAAAACCCTAATAAAATGGACAAGATTAAATAGGGTGGTTTAATTAAAAACGAAATTTGTTAGATTGGTTGTTGCATTTATAATGCGCATGGCATGTCAAATAAATCAAGACGTATACTGCATTTATTAATTTACAATCTGACAAATTTTAAGTGGAAGATTTCGAGAGAAGACGAGAGTCTAAATTCAACTACCCAATTTACTCCATTTCTAGGAAATTTATAAGCCGTTTTTCAATCATATTAACAAAATTTTAAATTTTATACTTTTGAAGGATATGATTGGAGTCATAGACTTTCTTTTTTTTTCGGGGTGTAGATTTATTATTGTTGTTAAGATGAGTTGAAGACGAAGCATTCTTTAGGAAAGAACGATACTCCAGTAAATACCGATAGTCTTAACGCATCCATAATAAAGCCAAGATATCGTTGGTCTCATCAGGGGTGAGATGATAGATGACGATAACATAATAAAGCATAAATATTAGTTTAATATTACTTGAACAAGCTGAAAAACTTGGACGCTAGTGACAACAATGTCGCAGCGATGTAGCGGGGTTACACGACGTAGCACCATCGGGATGCAGCGATCTTCGGAGGATTGACGCATCTAGGATCGCTCCACATGTTGGATGTGATGAAGAGCGATATTACTAGTAATCATTGGATTTATTGCCCAGCACTCGCAGTTTATGCTAAGCGGTAGTTATAAGGCATCTACGCGCCAAAAGATAAGCTATGCGATAATTACAGGATAATCTATGCGACATAGCAGTATTACATTATTTCTCAGTTTGACCTTATTTTCATATAAGGAGTCGAACCACATAATGTGAATATACTTAAAAGTTATATCTTTATCGATCCAGGATCCGAAAAGTGCTGCTCTAGTTAGACTGTAGAGCGACAGCAGTAGGCGGTTACATGTTTTCTATTCGATCTATGATGCAGTTAGTTATACGGAAAGCGAATGTGATGACGTTTGCCAATACATTTGAGTAACTGAAGCTTAAACTTTAATCATCAGGGACGATAGAACCAAGAGCGTTGCTGATATATTGACGAGGTCAACAGTGCGCAAGGGCAGGTGTCCTAACGTAAGAAAAGTTCAATCGAGTTAAAAATACAGGAATAATGCGCCAATAACTTAAATGATCTGACATATAGAAATATGCTAGCAATAATGAAAATAATAAGTCTAAACTTTTGACTGTGGGAATTTGAACTGCTCCTCTCGTAAGGGTACTGAGTGGAAGTAAGGCCGTCTGCTGAGAGCAGAAAAGTTTGTGTAAGCAAATCATGTGTCGAGAACATATGAGTCTATTCTGTATCAAGGATGCAAATAGCTATCTATAAATAATCTTCCTGTCAGGTTACTGAGCAGGAGTAGGCCTTCTGTCGGGAGCAGAAAAGTTTGTGAAAGCAAATCATGTGTCGAGAACATATGAGTCTATTCTGTATTGAGGATGCAGATAGCTATCCATAAATCATGTTCCTGCCAGTTACAGATTCAGTTTCGGTTTAGAATATTTGGATAGCTTAATAGGACAATTTGTCTTATGAATTACTTATGGTTTTGAGAATTAACCCTTCTATAAATGTCACGAGTGACATGGTAGATTAGATCAACAGATAGATGAGATGACTTAACCACTTGCGGTGGATGAGTTAGCATTTGAGCCAAAGTCAATCCTTCTACTTGTGTTGGTTGTCGTTAGTTCATGCAAACAGGGTTGTGCGTATTTCACGGAGCAGTTCTGGGAACTATAAGTATGTCATGAATATTTATTTTAACAGTTCAGAGAACTGAATGAAAGAAAAGGAATCGTCAGACAGCCGATGAACCATAAACTCTACAACAAATTGATGTTGTAAAGAGAAGAATTAGGAAACCGTTAGATATGATAAAGAACATGATGGAAAGAGCCAATCGTACATATTGTTTGCGAGATGTGCTGTTGACAAAGGTTTATGTTTTTAATCATGTGTTTTCAAAATCAGTACAATCAACACCTTATGGAAGTGGACGAGCGAGAGACCTGGGAGGTCACTTGTATCCATGAGTATGTGATAGGACTGTAATTGATATTTGGTCGTGCGATATTGATTTTCTCAAGGAGGAAACAATGAGCGATCTCCTCAGGAAGATTTTTCTCAAAAAGCAGAAATAGGTCAGAATTTGGAATTCTACGAGATTGAGAAGACTCTTAGTCGGTCAGCGGTGCACAAGAAATTAGTTTCTTCAGCGACTGGCGACAGTGGGAGCAATATTTTCGTTGATGGCTCGGAGCTAATCATGAATCCTCAAAAGACTTGTAGATAGTGATGTGGATTGACACCCCGACGATTTTCTGATATCGAAGGGGAGACGCCTATGGTAACTCCGCATTGGATACTCAAGCCATTTTAGGACGCTATTTCTGGGCCTATTGCGAGAGGGTGAATAACGACAATGGAAGAGATGCAAGAGTCAACGTTAGAGAATCAAATTTGGAATTTGGTCAATCATCCTACCGGACGCAAAATTGTTGATAACAGGGCTTTTCGAAGTCTTGAGAAAGGAGGAGGATACTGTAAAGAGATAAATGCACGCTTGTTGGAGAAAGTATTCACCTAGCGTTGGTAGATAATAAATAGACACTTTTCATCCGGGATGATACTTGCGTCTATTTCACCTTTCCTAACAAATCGTTACATATAAGATCTTGAACTAGTCTTACGGACTTAGATCGTTTTCTCGATGGATATTTGGATAAGGAGATCTGGAAGATCTGCCTACGGGTTTCAAAACCAAGGGGGCTCGAGTCGACTCAAAGAATCCATTTATGGTTTGAAACACTTATCCAAGCAGTTGTTGGTTCGATGTCATCAATCTATATCGGATATAAACTGACGATGATTAAATACGACAACTGTAAGTTCAGAGATCTTGTTATGAAAGATGTTGTGATGACAAAAATTGACTTGGAGACAATGAATGCCACTTGGAGTGGCTCGAGTCGACTCAAAGAATATATTTATGGCTTGAAACACTTATCCAAGCAGTTGTCGGTTCGATATCATCAATCTATATCGAATATAGACTGACGATGATTGAATGCGACAACTGTAACTTCAGAGATTTTATTATGAACGATGTTGTGATGACCAAAAGTGACTTGGAGACCATGATTGCCAATTAGAGTGGTTGTTTCTCGCTATAGAGACATGTGAGATGTTGAGTTCATGCTAGGGAATTAGATCCATGAGGAGCTGTTTCAAGAGCATCATATGTTTGTCTTCGGAGACTCATATAAGATATGTTTTAAAATGGTTCAGCCCGCACGATCACTCTCCAATTGATTACTCGAGTCACTATTGGACATGTTTTTAGCTTTGATCTTTACTATAAGATTCTTGACGAAGAGAGACATATTTTGTGGATTTCATTTTGCATACTCAGTAGTCAAATGTATGTATGGTTTGTACTTGACCAGATATATAACTCTTGCCGATTGGATTTAGTATTAGGGTTTGCTTGTTGGGATGAAATGACGAAGATTTTCAAGTATTTATGTAAGACGACCCACTATACCTTGTGTTATGAGAAATCGGGTTTGCGGTTATGTGGACATATAAATGCCGACTAGGCTGGCAATCTGAGTATATGTATATCCACATCTGCACGTGCTTTCTTGTATAATAGCAAGACCATCCCTCGGAGTAGCAAGAACCAGGCTGTATAGCTTTTTCACCATGGAGGTGGAATATGAGATTATCTCAGTAACGCCAAAGAGGCTATTAGGCTAAGATGATTTCTTGGGAGTCTGTGCGTGATTCCGCACATAAGAGAAACAGGGTTTCTTTCTATCGTTGACATCATGTCAACGATAGCATACTCAAATAATCCTTTATATATAAAAAGTTGAAGCACTAACAGATCTAAGACACTTCTCAAGGAGTAAGAGGCATGAAAAAACGGTCTAAGGTATAGGGTCTTCCTTTAGGTCAGGCGATCGGGGATTTGATGACAAAGGAAATAGCCGAGTAACGCTACGTGCGTTTGGGCTTCGTCCTGGATGACGTATTGCATTTCAGATAGCTTGATAGACCTTACTCTTATTGCATTTCAAATAGCTTGATAGACCTTATTCTTGTATTTGACATTATTATTATGGATGGCGACTATAGATGTATATTTTAAGATTGATGGTGTGTAACTTTCTTTCTTTATTATCTGGGATGGATATTTCTATATTTTGTTTGACTATTTCAGGCATGGAATACAAGTGTACAAGATACACGAATTGTACGGGGTACACGATATGAGCAAGGCATACATTTAATAAAGATACGTCTGCATGTAGGAACTCTCCCTCACACGAAAAATTCCATTTATGCTATGGAAGCATACGAAGATGAGAAGAAATGCTAGACATTATCTGCTCGGGACAATGATTGTATTGTTGTATACTGGGTATGGCAACAGTGGGAGCACTTAATAGAGCCGTCTTGACCAAGTCAGGATGAGATTGCTATGTGCTATATGCCGAGCGACCGAAATAGTTATCCAATGGCCACTTTACCTATTTACATATAGTCGGACTAAGGCTCTGACTCATCGTACGGGGTGCGAGTTTGTTGGGAGATCCTAGACATATCGCATGGCGATATGGCCGGGCAAGTCAATCACATGGTGATTGAACTTGGGTCCGTACGGTGTAATTTTAATGGTGTATGCTGTCAGGAAGAGAACTTTATACCGTAGCACGTTGCCATACGATGTATGCTTGGATCGTGCACATAAGAAGGTTAAGAGATAGACACTATCTCGCTCACTGTATAAGCCCTTATGACAACCTCCTACACAGAAGGACGGACGGCCTATATACCCTTAGCGACACTGGGCTGTCTGGATAGGCTTGTTATGAGTGTCTGCTACTTTGGCTGTTATTTCCTGCTGCGATGACAATGTATTGTATATACGGGACAGTATCAGGAAAGCGGGTGAATAGCATCCCTAACTATTTAAAGCCGGAGGAAGATCGATTAGAATGTCTTCTGATTGTATTGCATGGCCAACTCTTATTGACGCCATGGTGACGAAGTATAAGAGAGATAAATCGAGAAACTACCGCCGTGTTCAAGTACGCTTCTGAGAAGGATCGAAGGTACTTGGGCAGACATGTCTGATCGAATTTGGGGTATGAGATTTCGTGAGCCTAATATATATTTGGTTTATATTGTTTTCTTTTAGGGAGATCCTTGTATCGATCCTAACGGATCTGGCTGCAATAATATGTATGGGTAAGAACAAGAAAGAGAATAGGAGATTCTCAAAGAGATAATTAATTCAGGGAACCAGCTCAAGGAGCTATGGACAGCATCCACTCGAATGTGCGAGTGGGAGTATGTTAGCTATTGGGCCTGACCCGGCCCAATTTCTATCCATATGAGTGGGTACCCTATATATTCATATATAGAGAGTTAGGGTTTTTATATATGAAACATAACATATAGAGAGTTTTCTAGAGAGAAAATAAAGAGACAAACATCGAGCCATCGTCTTCTTTCTCTATCATATTCTACTATGGTTAGTTTGCGGGGTGATCATGTAGGGGATTCTCGCTTCTTCAAGTGTGATTTCCCTCCGGCCGTTGCGTGAAAACATAAGAGATCGGATCTAGAACATGACGTGGACGAGAAAATGATCAAACCAATCGGATCAGGTATTTCGATAATACCCTAGCGTAGATACACATTAATTTCCGCTGTTTTGATTGTATGTATTGTATCTATGCATCTTTATGCTACAACAATCAACCATGAATAATATAAAATTCAAGTTATTCTATAATGTAGACATCATTAAATCACTTTTTTCAAGCGTTATTTACTTTGAAAATTATAGCTTAAAAAATATATAGCTTCTTTCTGTATGGAGCCATAATTGAATTTATATTTGTAAAATAGAAAAAAAAAAGTGCACTAATCTAAAATTATCTTAGAAATCATTCGGTAATACTTTCCAGATAAGCGCATTAATCTAAAATGGTCTTAAAAGCCGTTTGGTACTATTTTCTACCATGAGTATGTTTTTATAGTAGAGAGTATGTTTTATTGGGCCCCCAAACGAAATTTTTTTTGGCTCCGCCCCTAGGTGGAATGCTTTTTGAACAACTGAGTTGCATGGATAATAGCTCACGAAATGACACCATAATATATTTATATGTCTAAGAAACAACGAGTTCCTGTGCCAAAATTATAACTTTATGTTTTGCTTAAAAAGCAACAAAAAAAAGATCCTCATTGCCAAAGAGGTAGTGAATACCTGTGTAGGTAAGAATACGGTTTGAGAAATCCTCTCAGCAATAATTTCAATAGCTCCAGCTTCCATCATTACACACTTGCTTCGGCTATCATTACAAGCAAGTATAGAAAGTAACCAAATGGCAACAGTGTAACCTGAAAGTACCATCGAGTTATATTCACCATTACCCGCTTTATATTGGTTACAAAGATGCCCGGAGATACTTGTTCCTACAATTTTATCACTGTCCCTCACAACGGCAGATGGGTTTGAAGGACTGAGCCGTACAACAAGAGAACGAATTAGATGATTGCACAAGTTTTCTTCCTTTAAAGTTTCTACCACCATTTGGCTGTGCTCTTTTGCAGCACATACTAAAAGTGCAGCTCCCCCGATTACAACTTCTGCAATGTTGGAGCCAACAACCCTCGTTGCGATTGATGAGACACAGCCAGAAGTTCTAGACAATGCAGCACCCAAAATAACAGGCTGATCTCCGCATAGTCTTGATAGAATTTTGATAGCTTTATCTTGTAGTAAAGGCATTCCATCCGCTATACAGGAAACTAAAGGGGCAACTGCATGAGGGCGTTCTGCCAAAGGAGATTTGATGCGCCCAATAGTTTCCTTTGTTCGCAACAGCAAAGAGAGTGCATCAAGAACTTCTGATGTTGCAGCAGAATCTGTAGTAACAGATTCCAACAGAGAAACAAGTGCAAAGACTGTCCCAGCAAAATTTACCCCATCAAATAACTCTGTATCTAACGTATTACTCTGAAGAAGACGGGCAATTGCAGATGCAGCATGAGTCTTTCCATCGATTGTGCCATCTCGTAAAATTCGTGTAACAGTCAATATAATCATTTCTGCAAATGAGTGCAATGATATTTCATTATCCAAAAGAAGATTAGCCAAAGCACGGGTTGCCTGTTCAGCCACTTCAAGATTTGTGGAATTGGCAAGCAACGCTAATGGAGGCAGCGCATCCCTAGCAACACCAGCAACTTCCTTGTTTCGCTTGATGGAGAGAAAAATAGCAGCAAGGCAGGATGATGCCTCCTTCAAAATTTTATCAGACTCTGCACTGAGTAACTTCATCATCGACCAGAGAGCCTCCAGAGCAATATAACTTTCTCTCAAGTCTTTGCGGCAGTGAAAGAGGCCTGCAAGAACTGATGCTGATTTAGCTTGGGTTTCTTCCTTTGCAGAGCTCAAGATCTTTATCATTGTCTTAATTGCATCATTAGCAGCGCTTCCATCATGCAAAATTTCATTGAGTGGCGCAACAGAAAGCAAGCTTCTTAGTGCATCTAAAACATATATCTTAGACTCAGGCAGCTCACTGGTTAACAGCGTAGAGAGCTGGCTAATGGTGCTCCTATCAGACTTTCGGATGAGATGGTTCAATGTTTTTGCTGCAATCTCTTTCCCATTATCGCTCCCATGTTTTAACAGCCATAAGAAAGCAGGAACAGCATCGGCACTTTCAACACATGCCCGAATATCTTTGCTGTGGTTGCAAAGATTTCCAAGGATCCTTGCAGAATCTTCTTTAGCCTTTGAGGATCCTGTTTCTAGAATTTGAACAAGAGGAGGTATGCCTCCAGCAGCAGTTATGGCCCATTTGCTTTCATTGTTTTCATCGGACAGAAGGCAAAGAAGCGAGACAGCACATTCTTGCTGTTGCTCTGATGATAGACCAAGAAGAGAAATCAACAACTGAACACCTTCACGACCTTGCACTGCATCCCACAGGCTACATTCTCTGTTGCATAGTGTAAGAAGAGATCTCACAAACTCTTCTTGCAACTCCCCAGTTGCCATGGTGATCAAACCAACAAGCAAGCGCTTAGCCTCAGAATTGGTGAGCGTCTCAGAAAGAATCACATTTCCATACAAGCTGGCCAATGCTTCTATCGTACGCTCTTGTACAAGAATCGATGCCTTTGGCTTAAACTGCTTGACCAACATCTTCTCAATAACAAGAGGATCCGATGCCCTGGTAGAATCAGCATTCGTATCATATATCATCAGGGCTGAAGCTAAAGCACCAAGAGTATCAGCAATCTGAACCGGGGAATTACATGCCTCAAGGCTTTCACCAAGGCTAGAAATGACATTCGTCAACCCACCCGAAATATTTGCCAGGGCACACATTGCGTTTTCTTGCAATCCTTGAGCGGACTCCCCTTGCATAAATTCTTTTGATGGGGCTATTGTTGCATTTATTAAAGAAGGTATCCCATTGGAGCTAGCTATCTTGAGCCTGGCTTCCTTGCATTGCGCTGAAAGAGACTTGAGGGCCCCTGCGGCCTCCGCTCTGATAGTAACTTCATTATCAGGACCAAGCAACTTAAGGAGTTGTTTAGTTGCATCAGCAGCTAAGAACTTAGAACAAACAGATGCATCTACTGACATCATACACGCAAGAAGATAGCAAACATTTGCTAGAGTATTTGTTTTTCCAGTCACAAGCAATTTTACAAGTATATCCATGGCACCAGAATCTACTGTTCCTGTCCAAAATCCCTCTGTGCTATTGGATAGGTTTCTTAATGCTCCAGTAAGAAGAGTATCCACTGCGCATCCATTTTTTATACCATTATTTATCTTGTCCCACAGAACTGGAACTACTCCTTCAGTTGCGAAGATTTTTGATCCAACATGATCCTTTGCCCCACATTGGGATACAGCATAAATAGTCTTTGCAGCCGCAATTTGACCTCCTTCTGAGCTAGACTTAAGGAGAGAAAGAAGCGGCGGGATGCAACCACCAAGTAGTACTTTTATCCTTAGCTCGTCTTCTTTACAAAGGGAGCCTAGAACAGTAGCGGCTTGTATCTTGATACTGAATGACCCTGATCTCAGAAGAGAAACAAGTATTGGAACTGCTTGGGAATGTGAACCGACAGCTCCAAAAGCAGTTTCCCTGGTTTCAATTAGGTCTAGCAACTGCTTTAGCAAGGTCTCTCTCTCTTGAACTGTTGAGGTACTCCTGCGTAGTTGTTCGATACATTGAGCAACACTTGCTAGTGTTCCATCTGGATCCTCCATGCTCCCATGGTCCCTGGAAGAAACAAATTCTAGCGAAATCAAGAAGTATTAGGTGATGACAAGTATAGAATTGATGTTCAGATGTGAAACATGTTTGAACTGTAAGTTCCCATAGTCACTATGGTGTGATAGCGATCAAAACAAGTGCAAAGTTAATTTGACTTTCCACATAGATTAAAAGAGGAAGGCTTCTCTTGGTGGTAGAGTGTTGAGACCATGTTATTTAGCTAGCCATATATTGATTTTGATCCACAACATTTTATGATATCATACTCATTTAACACTTTCATGAAATCAACCTCATGTAATAATAAATTCAACCCTCATGGAAAACAAAGTGGAGAGCTTAAAGAAAAGTTATGAAACACCAGACCATCCCTAGTTAGAGAATAAAGTTTAGAGAAGTTGCACATGAGCCATGTGGAGCAGGTCATCAACCCTAATGTGCAACTTATGAAGTGCACATTGTGCTTATCAGAGTCATTAAAAGATGCTTCATAATATATACATATTTATAATATGATTTCACAAAGCCTTGTGCAGATGTAGCATGTTGCATGCCTTGAGCTATGATACGAAGTGTGATATAAGAAAGCATTATAACCACTATTACAACCATTGGTATATTACTAATGGGTCTAGACAGAAAGCACAATGACAAGCTACCCCGCCACCTATAACAGTGCATGAGACCCTATAAAACTTGATTTGTTTGAATCATTCCGGTAACACTTGTTATGTTTAAGAGCAATTAAGATTAGAGATATACTTATTTTCAAATCTCGGCTACAGGTCAGGTGAAGAGTGATCTATCTCCACATATGAGCAGCTTCTTGAAAATATTAAAGATATAACCGGACTATATAGCAATACTATCAGTAGTTTGAGCATAAAAAATTCACTGTCATAATTCCACTTAGATTTTCTGAACTGATATTCTTTTACATGAATATGCAAGGGTATATTTGCTTAGAACTTCAATTAAGTTCCAGAAGATAAGACTTCCATTAAGAAGAAGAACACCATATAGAAAAAATAAAATAAAAATCAGAATAAGCCACCATATAGATTAACTAATTGACACCATTCTAGTTGTATTTGTCTTGTTAAAACGTATTTTTATCTTGTTAACGCAAAGACTAGTCATACTTTCAGTAAGCATAACATAGAGTGGCATTGCAAAATTAATTCATGCAGCATTCTGGGTATGATATAAATGGCGTACGGGCGTCTACTGTGACCCTGTCGCACCTTAAACCTAGAAAAAACCTAAATTACCAGGATTATGTCAGCAGACTCCTTGCGTTAAACCATCATCTCACCTTGAATGAGGAGTGTGGGGCCCCTGATCATGAACTTTAAAATCCATATTTCTTCCCTGTGATTAGCAAAGAAACAAACAATGTTAGTATATGAAGGCATCGATGCAAGCAATCACAGTTTTACCATATTTTACAAGACAAACCACAGAAATTGTTTAGTGACTTGACAAGGTCCAGCACACATTATAAAATTTTTCAAACCACAACATTCCAATCATCAGTTTGAGAGTAGATTTTAAATCACAAATCTATATGCACTATGCAAATATATATTCCAAAAATGCTTCAAATTTTAATTCCCTGCACGTGTTTGACACGGTATGATTTTGGAGGGTTTGTCGGTTCAACCGTCTTGGACTAGGACACGGGCAGGATTAAATGTTATCTACAAAATTAAGACTGAGTGATCTACATACTTAAGACGGAGTGAAGTCGTTGATAGACATATGGTAGGTGAATCTGTCTCTAACTTAATCTAGAAGTCATAAAGCTATGGTACATCTAAGTTCAAAAGCGTATTTAATGAAAATTTCGTATGTCGCTTTCATAATGCACCCTTGATCTGTTGGTTTATGTTCTGATCAAAACATGTACAGTTGCATAAATTTGGCATGGCATAGGCAGTCTATCTTTGGCCCATAAATTGCTACCTCTGGAGATTCCACCATCACCGCACAAAAGAAGAAAATGAGTAAAGTAAAAAATTATGTGCTATATTGATTCGATTGCATCAACTATTAGATGTTTAAGTGATCTGAGTTCATCAAACTTATGAGTAGGGTAATCACATCTAAGAATTATCTTATCTCAAGCATGTGCACTATTCTTATGGGAGCATGAAATGTAATGTTCATATCTCATCTGGAAATTTACATTAGCCTTCGCCATGAGTAGCTACAGAGCAGGAGCATTCTTATACATGGGCCCATGCATTAATGAACATAAATGTAATGAAAGAAATGATTTATTAGAACACATGCTATCAGCAGTAGAGCCGACTAGCACTGTTTTAATCCTCACTCAATTAGTTATGCACAATATCAATTACACATAAACGGTCCTAATAAGGGGGATAAACATCATTAGAAAACAGCATAAGGAAGAGCATTTAAACCAATAATAGTAAGTAAAGAGAAGCTAACCAGATCCGCAGCTCCATGGCTTCTGCCATGGGCGCTGGAAAACCTCCAACCAAGTTCTGCCGCCAGCTTTGCTTCTTTTCAAGAATCCCAAAATCAAATTGTTGTGTATTTCTGCTTCACCTGCATTGACCCTGACAAAAAGAGAAGGCTCTTAAAAGAAAAAATTTATCCATAGCATAAAGCTGCATAATTCGACCCATCAATGTCGATCCTGTTCACATCTAATTCAAAATTAGATTTTCCAAAGATAAAATTCTCTCCTCCCTGCAATCAGACATTTAGAAACAAAAGAAACTTTACTACGAGTCCAATGATGCCCGCTTTAATACAAAAACAACATCAATAACGCATCAAAAGGCATAAAAAAAAGAGCCACAACGGCAATATCTTTTTAGATATATTTTATTATTGAAAAAATGATGAAGAGAAAGGATATTTGGTAAATGTCTGTGATTTAGAATCCACAATTAGCAATTAATTCAGTTATGTATCCCAAGGATTGAACAGTATATAATAAAAAATATATCTCAAATACACATCTGTATCACAGTATCAACCATTATAATCTTAGAAGCAGCAAATACACAAGCAAATAAATAAATGCATGGATAAGTTAGATCTCCTGTTCCATTACCTGAATTCAATTGGGAAAAATGCAGAGAAAAATCAAACAACGGCAACATGATCGCTAAACACAATACATGCAATTACTAGTTCCCATACATCATAATCCAAGTTTATAACAACTCTAATCAAATATTACAGTGTTCACCGATATCGATCAAAAACTCCAAACCAAATTAAAAATGCCAGTCTTTGTCGTACCTAAATAATAATTTGATAATGCCTTTCCTATGAGAAGACAGCTTATTTCCCCAAAACAAATATTATAAATCCCAGAAATCAAACAAAATTCTGAGCCCATTAGTTCAAAATTTCCAAATTCAACAGAATTAAGACTCAATCAAGTTACATTATTCCCAATTTCCACCAAAAAAGATTGGATATTCACCTCCAAGACCAAAAACTAATACCAACAATTTCTATTCAAAACATTTCACGATAACCAAAGATCCCAGCTTTACAACATAAATTTCTAGATGAAAGCAATTACAGCCGCCAAAAACAAACGATTTTTTCCAAATTTGGGGGGAAAACAAGAATTCAGTCAACAACATTGCTAAGAGATGCCATCAGAAGTCAATTCTGATGAAAGAAACACTCACAAATATCAAATTCAGCAGCATATCTCGAAGCGCCCAATAAATTTGAGTGATATCTCAAATCGTCGCCAAATCTTAAGAGAGAGGAGGAGTTTCTCTCTCTTCTCTCTTTGGAGTCTATCAAAAGCTAAGGATTTGGAGAGAGAGGTTTAATTTCCTCTACTTTGTTAATTTGCAAATAAATATTATATTCAAGTAATTAATTAGCAAAAATAGAAATAAAATTAAAAAGACAAAGTATTTAATTTGTATTGATTTCACTGTCACCCTAGTCTCTACGTGCGCATTGAAGTGTCGGTTGGCGAGAGGAAAAGAGAGACGATGAACGCTTGGAGGCTCCAGACGCTAATCACGTGCGCTACACGTGTGGATTTTACAGAGGTTGGAGGCCACCACGTTGAGAGTTAATAAACCCATTTTCTACGGACACATGGTATGAGATACGGATATTGATGGACCTCCTTTTCGGGCCTCCGTCAGATGTTGTCTTCCTTTGATCTCGCGATGAACTGGGTTGACTGTCCTTCGTTGCGTGTGGGTCTCAATAGGCTTTGAGAGGAAAAGGTGGGATGAGGAGACTGCCGCCGTGTACCTGCAAAGAAGTCCCGGGATGGTTTGGTACCACCGAGGACCCTCTGACGCTCAAGTCAGTGACAAGATCCGAGCAGAGTAACGGCGTAAATGTAAAGAATGGCCTACTTGACCCCTCTGTGATGGGGGTTTATATAGCGGTGGCGGTATGCAGCAGCAGACGCGAGAATCTCGCCGGCAGTTACGCTCCCGACGTCACGCCAGCGTAAAGTGCGGATCGTCCATTAATGGGGATCGTGATGGCGTGGAATGTGGGATGTTGCTGGCGGAGAATCTGCGCATGACGAGATTTGCGGAGCGGCGGTTACGCCTGTGAGTGGTGGAGTTGGTCGGTCGGAGGGACCGAGGAAGATAGTCTCGGCGGGAGAGCTCGGGAACGAGTGAGAGGGCCGAGGTATCTTAGTCCTGCGGTAGCTCGGAGGCGAGCTGAGAAGCCGAGGATGCCAATTTGCAGGGGGTCCTGAGGTGAGCCAGCTTTGTGCTTGTAGGTCGGGTACAGGGGTAACCTGACCGGCCCCTGTGGACCCTCTCTTCTGAGTTCTGGGACACGTCATCTGCCACGTGTCCTGATGTAGAAGGTCGCTAATATAGAGCATCATCATTAGCCCCCCACTCTTGTCCCGACCAGCTGGCGGGTCGGGCCAAGAGTGGACTGCCGGGCCGCCCGGAGAGAGCTCCCTCCTAAGATTTCGTCAGGACGCGTCCTCGGGCTGTCAGCTGCCTTTTCTGCCAGCGAATCAGGGCGAAATCTCTGCATTTAAGGAAAGTACGCCGGTTTGTGCATCATGTCACTGGAGCGACTGTCTGCGTATCAAGCGTCGGTTGGCCGACGCGACGTGTGCAGACCTGTGGACTGATAGGGCACAGCCCAGTGTGGGCGTGACATGTAGAGCAATCGGTCGTCGAGTTGATTTCGATCACTTGCCGAGTGTGCCAAGCGCTGCTGAGAAGGAGGCATCTCCATGGCCCCGAAGTCGAGGGGGGATTACTCAGACTTGGATAGACCTGATGTCACTCGTTAGGGATTCGGATCCGCTGCATGTGATGGGCTCAGTGGCCTCGTTATGAGGGCTACAAACACACAGCGTCTGTTGGGCAGGAGGATGCCTGCTGGGGATGACCGAGTAGGGAAGCTGCTCGGTTGATCTTGGCTAGGGTCTTGACTCCTGGCGTTGCAAGTAGGGAAGCTACCGGCCAGGGGTAGTCGAGTCTGGAAGGACTTTGATCCTTGTCTTTGTTGGTTAGGAAGCTACCCGCCGGGATGCGCCGAGTAGGAAGGGGCTCGGTGGCCTCGCGAAGAGGGCTTCAGACCCTCAGCGTTTGATGGGCAGGAGGACGCCCGCTGGGGATGCGCCGAGCAGGAAGGAACTCGGTGGCTGTAAATCCCCGTTCTCCATCTATAAAATTTTCCTGTATTTTCCAAATCCCGTTTGTCTCCTGATTTTCCTCGTATTTTCGTTGGTAATTGGTTACTCGAGATTCAAGATCTAACTTAATCAAAACCCTAGATTTATTTTTCAATTAAAACCCCAGCCCAATTGGAAATCCCCATTTAAAATTTAGAACTTAAATTCATTTTCCTCAGCCCGTTTCCTTTACCAAGCCCACACACTTTTTAAATAAAATTCATAAATCATTATTACCCCGGCCCGTTCCTTTCTCAGCCCAGTCTATTTTTTTAAAAGGGAATTAATTTTTATATCCCGGCCCACTCCCTTCGGCCCGTGATCAAATCCCCCACTCACCCGACCCGACCCCACTCCTATTCATCTTCTCCCCTCTTCTAACGGTAACCTCCCACACTTCACGCGCGCGATCCTATTTCCCCGCCGCGCTTCGCGCCCACACTCACGCCCCGCTCCTGCCGTTACAACCGCGACGCGCGCACCCCCTCGTCTCCAGTAGCTCCTTCACCCTCGTTTCTCCCCCCATTTTCCCAAAATCCCTCATATCTCTTCCTCTCGAAACTCACCGAGCACCCAACGTCGCCGTGTTCCCCACTCCACCGCCGGCGAACACCCATCACTCTGCTCGACCCCACAACGACGACGGCTCCTCCTCCACCAACCTTCTCCCTCTACGACTCCACACCCCCATCAACTCGAGATCCCCTGCACACCCACTTCCCTGTACACAATCTCACTACCGAGCTCGGCCACCTTGCACCCTCGACGCCGGCGAACTTCCCACCACATCGCCGACCACCTTACGACCTCCTCGTCATCAGCAACACCCACACAATCCCCTAGCCCACTGCTTAACCTCTCCCTCTCTTCAAAATTCCAAAACCCATTTTTCCAAACATCTTCCCCCTCACTGTGAGCTTCACTGTGCACGTTGCCGGAGCGACGTCGTCGACCGTCGTCGACCCCAGTACACTCGCAGGGGATCATCAAGCACCCCTCAACGTCCAGTGACCGTGCAACGACTCCGGACAACTCCGACGCAAAATCCGCATCTCGATCCAAGCTCGCGCGAATCGGTTTCACGGCGTACATCACGCGTTCGTGACGCCGTTGCTGCCTTGCGACCCCAAGACATTTCCAGGCAAGTGTTTACTTGCTTCATGCTAATATAATTGTGGTATAAACCTAAATCATATAGTTTACAAATTTGCCGATTACCGATATATTAGGCGACCTAAGTGTTCGATGCTATTCTTCGATGAATATAATTGTTTATTTTGACGGAAACCGATATTTTCTGTTGGCCCATATGATGATAAATATAGTGTATGAATCTCGCTGGAAAATACGATTGTTAGGGACAAAAATTGATACCCCCAATTATGCCGTTAAAACTGGAATTCTTCTCGTATCTGAAAATGAATAAAATTACCGTAAATTATATACTTATTGGAATGATACGTTCGAGGGCTTAAATCGAAGCCGACTCGACGAACTTTAATCCTATGTAAAATTCTGATGATTTCTGTTCCGTAACTGTGATGATAATTAGATCGGAGTGCGACTCTGGACTGCAGTCCAGAGCGACTCTGTTTATAGTGTACTGTACCAGAATGTGTGTCACTGTGTTTCCTGAAGTAGTATGTTACGGAACTCTGCAGTAGAATAAAGAAAATTCTGTTATCTAAACAAAACAAGTGGTTCCATTCCGTTTCATTGCCGTTTGCTATTTTAAACTGTATTTAAAGGGGCAGGACGTATAACTGTCCAGAATAGATTCAGAAGTGATATACTGATATTAAACTGTGTATAACTTTCAACGTACAGACGCAATTGAGGATCCGTCTATTGCGTTGAATACTCTATTGAAAACCCTAGATTTTGTTCAACTGGAGCATCGCTAAAATCTGAACCCAACTGGGTGCAATTTGTGTCGCGAAACGGACGTTCAGTTCTGAAACTGAATTTCCAGCCGCGAGCACTTAAAATGAAACAGCTATATCTTGAAGACCGGAATCCCGATTGAACTGAAACAAATTTCGATGAATTGCTGACTGAGTGTTCTATTTATCTTACTTGTATCATTTTACTGAATTCTTAACATATTAATTTATGCAATTTATGTAAGTTGATGACATGCATGTTAATTCATAACATTCATAGCTTACTGGTAACATACACACATATATCATACCCTTGCCATATACTCAGTGTTAGTGCGTGTTAGGAGCAGTGGACATTGCATTATCGTGCGTGATAGATGTTGGTTTAGGAGTGACGAGTACACCAATAGAAAGTGAATATTCGTGACAGTGATTGATACAGTGAACAGTGACAAAAACGTGCCATTGGTATACTTGTACACGACTAGATCAAGATCATAAATAGTGTAACCTGGGGAAAAATGGGAAATCAAAATGGAAAGAGCATCGTATTTAGCGGGACCGTGTTTTAGAGGATGATCATTCGAACAGTGATACCGATACATGTAGGGTAGGATCTAGCGATCCGGCTGACAGGGTTATGTCCCGGGCATGTGGGCCGTTGTCTCGGGTATGTACGAGACTCCTGTTAAACATGATCCTCCTTCCACTATGCGATTTCAAACATGACCTAGAGACCGATAGGGACTCAGAACATATTCTGCATCATATAGTGACATAGTGATTACTTGCATTGTTTTTACACTAGTACTACCTCTTATACCTGTTTCATCTTATTATAATAATATTGTTATTGTGTCGCTCTGACGACCTGAGTATGCATGCTCAGATTCCGTGGGAGGACCAGCACAGGAGACGGATCTACCCTTCGAGTTCACGGAGATATAGTTTGGTGTACCTTCTTCATTTACTGCTTTCCATAAAAGTGATCGTAAGATTGAACTTGGTTAGTAATTGTTCTTGTTATCTGTAATTTGTGAACATTGAAATTTTAATATAATAAATTAGTGATGTGATTCCTTTACTACTGTGCTTTATTTACTGATTACCATGTAATGCTAGAAGCCGAAGTGTGACTACGGCGGGATGATTCCTTGACCGTAGGAGCATGGCTGGCCTAGTCATACCTTGTTTTCCGTATTTTGGGAAGCGGGGCGTGACAGTGGCCTTGCGATGAGGGCTTCAGACCATCACCGTCTGATGGGCAGGAGGATGCCCGCTGGGATGCGCAGAGCAGGAAGGAACTTGGCGGCCTCACGATGAGGGCTTGAGATCCTCAGCATCTGATGGGCAGGAGGATGCCTGCTGGGGATGCGCCGAGCAGGAAGGAACTCGGTGGCCTCGCGATGAGGGCTTCAGACCATCAGCGTCTGATGGGCAGGAGGATACCCGCTGGGGATGTGCCGAGCAGAAGGAACTCGGCGGCTTCGCGATGAGCGCTTCAGATCCTCAGTGTCTGATGGGCAGGAGGATGCCCGCTGGGGAAGCGCCGAGCAGAAGGAACTCGGCGGCCTCGCGGTGAGGGCTTGAGATCCTCAGCATCTGATGGGCAGGAGGATGCCCGCTGGGGATGCGCCGAGCAGGAAGGAACTCGGCGGCCTCACGATGAGGGCTTTGGTCCTTGACGCTGGAGGGGCCGTGAGAGGCCTGCGATGGATGGCCAAGCAGGGCAGCTGCGCGGTGCCTCTTGGTGAGGGCTTTGATCCTTAACGCCGGAGGGTCCCTGAGAGGCCTGCGAAGGATGGCCGAGCAGGGTAGCTGCTCGGTGCCTCTTAGCGAGGGCTTTGATCCTTGACGCTGGAGGGTCCCTGAGGGGCCTGTGAAGGATGGCCGAGCAGGGTAGCTGCTCGATGCCTCTTGGCGAGGGCATTGATCCTTGACGCTGGAGGGTCCCTGAGGGGCCTGCGAAGGATGGCCGAGCATGGTAGCTGCTCGGTGCCTCTTGGCGAGGGCTTTTGATCCTTGACGCTGGAGGGTCCCTGAGGGGCCTGCGAAGGATGGCCGAGCAGGGTAGCTGCTCGGTGCCTCTTGGCGAGGGCTTTGATCCTTGACGCTGGAGGGTTCCTGAGAGGCCTGCGAAGGATGGCCGAGCAGGGTAGCTGCTCGGTGCCTCTTGGCGAGGGCTTTCTGATCCCCGGCGTTGCGGTAGGGAAGCTACCCGCCGGGGATAGCCAAGCGAGGGATCCTCGGGCTCGACTGCCTCTGGGAGGACTTTCTGATCCCTGGCGTTGCGGTAGGGATGCTACCCGCCAGGGATAGCCGAGCGAGGGATCCTCGGGCTCGACTGCCTCTGGGAGGACTTTCTGATCCCTGGCGTTACGGTAGGGAAGCTACCCGCCAGGGATAGCCGAGCGAGGGATCCTCGGGCTCGACTGCCTCTGGGAGGGCTTTCTGATCCCTGGCATTGCGGTAGGGAAGCTACCCGCCACGGATAGCCGAGCGAGGGATCCTCGGGCTCGACTGCCTCTGGGAGGGCTTTCTGATCCTTCAGGGCGGGGACCGAGCAGGGTTACTGCCCAGTGCCTCTTGGTGAGGACTTTGATCCCTGTCGGTTGTGGTAGGTAGCTACCAGCCGGGGATAGCCGGGCAAGGACCCGACTGCCTCTGGGAGGACTTTGGTCCTTGGCGCGAGAAAAAGCTATAGGGCTGTAAGAAGCCTACCAAAGACTCTTGGCCGGGCAGGGTTACTACCCGGTGCCTCTTGGCGAGGGCTTTTGTCCTGAAGGATAGCCGAGTGAGGGAACTTCGGGCCTCGACTGCCTCTGGGAGGGCTTTTTGATCCCCAGCGTTGTGGCAGGGAAGCTGCCCGCTGGGGATAGCCGAGCGTGGGAACCTCGGGCTCGACTGCCACTGAGAGGGCTTTTTGATCCCCAGCATTGTGGCAGGGAAGCTGCTCGCTGGGGATAGCCGAGCGAGGGAACCTCGGGCTCGACTGCTTCTGAGAGGGCTTTTGATCCCCAGCGTTGTGGCAGGGAAGCTGCCTGCTGGGGATAGCCGAGCGAGGGAAGCTCGGGCTCAACTGCCTTTGGGAGGGCTTTTTGATCCCCGGTGTTGCGGTAGGGGAGCTGCCCGCTGGGGTCGACCGAGCAGGGTAGCTGCTGGGTTAAATCTTTGACGAGGTGCAGCCCGCCCGTCCAGCTGGGGCTTTTTGATCCCCGGTGTTGCGGCAGGGAGGCTACCCGCTGGGGATAGCCGAGCGAGGGATCCTCGGGCTCGACTGCCTCTGGGAGGGCTTTTTGATCCCCAGCGTTGTGGCAGGGAAGCTGCCCGCTGGGGATAGCCGAGCGAGGGAATCTCAGGCTCGACTGCCTCTGAGAGGGCTTTTTGATCCCCAGCGTTGTGGCAGGGAAGCTTCCCGCTGGGGATAGCCGAGCGAGGGAAGCTCGGACTCGACTGCCTCTGCGAGGGCTTAGATCCTTGGGCGAGGTGGCCCTCGAGTCGCCGTGGCGAGCCCCCTCTGTGCGACCCCGTCAAGGGAGGGGTGTCGGTCTATTTGGCCGGCGAGGGCGTTGATGACGGTCGCCGGAGGGGGTTCACCAGCACCTCCGGTGAGGGGGAGGCGGCGGCTGGTATCTGAATCTTCAGGGTGATCGCTTGCCATGGCGATGGAGATAGGAATGCCAACTTTGTATTTTGTGCAGTTGTTTCCACAGACGGCGCCAACTGATGGAGCTCCTTTTCGGGCCTCCGTCAGATGTTGTCTTCCTTTGATCTCGAGGTGAACTGGGTTGACTGTCCTTCATTGCGTGTGGGTCTTAATGGGCTTTGAGAGGACAAGGTGGGATGAGGAGACTGCCGCCGTGTACCTGCAAAGAAGTCCCGGGGTGGTTTGATACCACCGAGGACCCTCCGACGCTCAAGTCAGTGACAAGATCCGAGCAGAGTAACGGCGTAAGTGTAAAGAATGGCCTACTTGACCTCTCTGTGATGGGGGGTTATATAGCGGTGGTGGCATGCAGCAGCAGGCACGAGAATCTCGCCGGCAGTTACGCTCCCGACGTCACGCCCGTGTAAAGAGCGGATCGCCCATTAATGGGGATCGTGATGGCGTGGAATGTGGGATGTTGCTGGCGGAGAATTTGCGCATGACGAGATTTGCGGAGCGGCGGTTACGCCTGTGAGTGGTGGAGTTGGTCGGTTGGAGGGACCGAGGAAGATGGTCTCGGCGGGAGAGCTCGGGAACGAGCGAGAGGGCCGCGGTATCTTGGTCCTGCGGTAGCTCGGAGGCGAGCTGAGAAGCCGAGGAGGCCAATTTACAGGGGGCCCTGAGGTGAGCCAGCTTTGTGCTTGTAGGTCGGGTACAGGGGTGGTCTGACCGGCCCCTGTGGGCCCTCTCTTCTGAGTTCTGGGACACGTCATCTGCCACGTGTCATGATCTGGAAGGTCGCTAATATAGAGCATCATCAGATATTCTGCACTGATCTGTTTGTGAAATGTATATACACCGATTTTATCGATGTCGAGAATCCTTATTCATATATATGTCTGATATCATACTTTATTTAAGGGGGGAAAAATTGATGCTGTAAAGATATCAATGTGACGAAATTAGTTAATAAGGTTCGTCGAGTTGTGTTGGGATAAAATGGTAAACTAAACGATAATCTGCAAAAACAGAGGAAGCACTAAAGAAATTATGTTTCGCCGTATCTCTTTTTCATGCCCAAGCAATTGAGGATGCGAGGAAGGATTAGGGGTTTAAGAGAATGCATACCAGATTAAGGTTCGCATTATGTTCATATGATCATATGGAATTCCATCTTTTTATTAAGACCTTTATTTAAGAATCTTATGTAAGGTTTGAACAAAATCTGTTCAATCTCGTTTTTTATCGCCGTCGAAAGAAACAGTTCTAAAGGCTGTACAAAATAACTAATTACTCTTTCCAGCCTTCAAAGAATGTTGTTTAGAACTGAGAGAGAGAGAGAGAGAGAGAGAGTTGGCGTCACCTGTTCCGGAGATGGATGGCTATAAGACGCATTCGAAGTAATGCTTTGTCCATTAATCACCTTGAAAGTGAGCAGATCTTGTCAATAATTTTTCTAAGTTATATGAATATTGATCTATATCTATGTTCTATCTAAAAACCCAAGATGTCTTGTGCCAGTCATCAAAACAAATTATGTATCGTCCAAAAGAAGCACAAGACATATGCCTTATTCTTAAGAAAAAGATGCCACCTTATTTACACCTAAAGAATTAATATGTTAGGGAGCCTTTTATGTTTATTATGACTTTGAAACTATATGTTTACCAATTTTATATATGATAATGCCCGATCATGTTGATCTTTACGGCCAACAGCACGGGATACCAACTTTTATCTGATTTCTATAATTTTTATCCATGCATTGAATGATCGTAATATTAATGGTTTTTTTAGTATTAAACATTTTATAAAGTTAGGTTGATGAGTAGATGTTATGGTGTCATGTCATGAAAACCGTTGGTGTATTCATATATTAGGTTGTGAAGGTCCAAATGACCCAAGCGGATGATCCAAAGTACTTTAAGAGGAAGACGGCATGCTATTTATTTCTGAAATTAAATCGTCACCTTATATGCATTCTCATTTATCTCCTCCATGTGAACCTTACTCGTCTATTTCCTAACTGAAAATAACAATTCAATCATTAAAATAAAATTTGTGTTTATATGTTTGTTTAAGGGCAGCAAATGACCAAGCAACAGCCAGTGATTGTTCTGCACATTGAGAAACATGCCTTTTGTTTCCACACACAACTTGTATGCAATTTAGGTGGTGTGTGGGCATCATCTCTCTTGTGCTGTTGGTCAAATATGCCAAACTTTTTCAATTATTAAAGATATAGGGTCCTTCGAGAGATTCCTTTCATGCTATAATTAATTCAACTAAGTGAGTGCACTCATATATAATTTAATCGCTTAAATGTTTGATGGGGGTGATAGAGATTTATGATGAAGATATCAACAAACTAGATCACAAGGGGCCAACTAATCCACTTTGGATAAGGGACCATATATCATTTATTGGTTTTAACATATGTGGAATGTGATACAGATATAATCATTCTGTTAGTGGATGATAATTAAGAAAATACTTTTACACTATAACACAAAAAAATTCACATGTTACTTTGACTAATCCGGCAAAGGTAAGATGATGCACCCATCAATATCCTTTTCCAATGATTTTTTGGTTTATGAACTTCAATCGCTTTCTTTTCTATAAAGAAGAGCGCTATCATGCTTTAAGAAGCATAAGATCGTATATTTGTTAAAACACGTATATTGTTAAAACCTACTTTTGCAAAATCCAGATTCTTAGATTTCACATGGTTAATTATAGCATCCAACTCAGGCTCTCTACGTGCTAAAATTTCAATCACGTTCCGTTTTGAAGAGCATCTTAGTAAAGCATGAGATAGATCACTTCGCTATATCAACCATACAAGGGTAAATTGTCAAAAAGCCTCCGATCCGTTTCAAAGTTGTGTAAAATACCCCTGGGCCTTTTGCTCTTGTTAAAAAAACCCTGGGCCCATTCAAAACCTCCTGTATACCAGTTGTCTGTAATATCTAAATAGTTGCCTGTAATATCTAAGCGGCTGCAGTTGCCTAAAATATCTAAACAACTGTCTGTAGTGTCTAAACAGTTGAGAGAATATAAGACCTAAATGAAATACAACCCAATGATTTTTTCATAAAGATTTCGAACAGTAGGCCCTTCTTAACAATTTTGAAAATTACAAGGTTATTAGACAAGTCCCAAGGGGGCCGAGGGCTTTTTTACAATTTACCCATCATACAATTGTCAGCCGACGCTGCTTCTTATGGACCTTGGATGATTTGGAAACATTAACACATAAGCATATGGGTTAATTGGAGAAAGTCCATTAGCAATGGATACCAAACAAAGCCCATGTATGTGGTTCGAGTAGCGGGTTCATGTAGGACTCAACCCGAATCGGAATCCGTTTCGTCTCAGTTTCCCCTAATTCATTTTTCGTCCCCGACATCGGAACTCACTATCAAAAACCCTAACAAAAAAACCTCACAAAAAACCTTAAATTTCCGCCCAAAATGTACCAAATCACAACCAAAATCCGTGGCCGCCCCTTCCTTCGCCTCCTCTCCACCGCATCCGCCGCCGCCGAATCCCGAGACCAGAAGCTCAACCGAATCGCCGACGAGCTCATCGCGCTCACGAAGGCCGAGCGCGAGGATTACTCGATCCTCTTCCGCCACAAGATAGGCCTCACTCAATGGGTCTCGTCCTCGAACCTCGCCGCCGTGGCGTCGTCCTCAGCCGCGGGCCCCGCGGCTGCGGACACAGCGGTGGAGGAGAAGAAAGAGGAGAAGACGTCGTTCGATATCAAATTGGAGAAGTTCGAGGCGGCGGCTAAGATAAAGGTTATAAAGGAGGTGAGGGCGTTTACTGATTTAGGGTTGAAGGAGGCGAAGGAATTGGTGGAGAAGGCGCCGGTTGTTGTGAAGAAAGGTGTTTTGAAGGAGGAGGCTGAGGCGATCGTTGCTAAGTTGAAGGAGATCGGTGCTGCTGCAGCTTTGGAGTGAAAAATAGAGTAAAAATTGAATCTTGTTTTAATTTTTCGTTCATATATTTTGTGGCGATGGCTAATGATCACGACGACAATGATTGTTTTGCTAAACCGTGAACAAGGAGAGTAGTCATGGACCGCGTTTTTAGATAGAGTGAGACTCGTAGCAAAAGTCCAGTTTTGAACCTCTGGGATATTTCCTTTGTTTTTCTGTTTTTCGTTGTTTTATCTATTATAGACTGATAGTGGATTCCTGAATTTTGTCAGGAATTGTGTTGTTTGAAGAATTTAAATATGCAATGATGTGAAATGAACTAAGAATCTAACATTGGGAGTAATGTGGAAGTAAAATCATAATGATGAAATCATGCGCTAAAATGTATACATTTGGTGTTGAATAAAAGTTTATATTCCTAAGGAATGCTTATTTATCATGTTAGGAGATAATGTCGATCTTTAGGGAATCATTTTAAATTCGAGGCTAGGAGCAGAGATGTTTATGACTTAGTAAATTGCTCTTATAATGGGTATGATAGGCATGCCGTTGCTTTGATTGAATAATTGCTAGACGTAATCTAACCTAGTAGGGTTTGGAGACTAAGATGGTTGTGGTGGAGGGGGCAAGCAGAGAACATTACAATAAGGAAAATACATTTCCACTCTCCGCGACACACCAGAGCAGTAGGCTTCTTTCTTTACTTTTTTTTAATTCTAATTAAATTTCTTTTATTATTTTCAGCTTTTTTTGAGGTAGTCCAGATTGAACACACATATACTTGTAGCCAATCTTCTAGTTTTGATATGGTTTTCCATATCATATCATCAAACTCAATATTATTCAGTCTCCAATTAACTATTTTTCCGGATTCACTTTTGCATCGATCAGTGTTAATAGCATATGTGCAAAATGACTGTCGTATGTGTGGAAAGCACACCTTTTTATCTTTTGAATCAACAGAGAGTTTTTGTTTGGTTTATCTTAGTATGCACAAGATTTGATCCAATATCTTAGCACCGACAAATGTTGTAAACTTTAGAGAGCTAATTAGAAGGCTAACTAATTAGCCTCTTATTCCTAGCGTGAGGGGCTAGCTCAATTGGTTGTGCCGCTTTTTTACCTGCTTTTAAAACATTAATATGGATGTACATTTACATTGTTTTCATAAGAAATTATGGGGAGAAATCGTATCCTTGAGATGTAGGAGGTCCCATGTTTGATTCTGGGCAGGGACAAGATTTCAAATTTTAAGGTTACAGCCACATATAGCATGAAAGTAAAGAGAAAACGAAATAAAGAAAGGTAAGGGGAGTTGATGAGCAAATATCTGATCTGAGTAATCGAAGGAATGTTTACATGAAGGTTATACAAACCAGTTATGCAAAAAAAAGGGTGTGAAAAGGCAGGCAATAGGGATATAAGCCATTGGGATTTGGGGTCATAGATGCCAACCTATTCTTTTAAACATTTTATTTTGACACTAAAATTTCTTGAGAGATTTGGATGGAACTACAAAATGAGAAGGGAAAAAATAAACTAATGCTTTCACCCTATCTTGGGTTGGTTATTTGAACCCTACTCTTCATTCAGCTTTATTAAGGGTCATTTTTTTAAATGAAAGTGGGTGTATGCTGATCATCTCTTAATTATATGCGTATGCCCTAGACTTGTGAATTGTGATACTTTTTGTATTCTTAGTTTAGAATTACTAAAATAATAACTTTTGTTAATATGTATAAATGTGTAAACATTAAAAACAAGTTAAGTATCTCAACGAGTCGTATCCTACAATTGGAGAATTGTAAATCGGAGAATTGTAAATCAGAGAATCTGGATTGTATCGTGTCTCGTTTCTGTATCTGAATCCATGCTACTTAGGTTGATTATTTATTATTAAACTATATATATCCTTAACAATGTTAACATGTGTTGTAGTGCTGAGATGTTAACCAATAAATTAGTAATCTTGCATGTAATAATTTGTGGAAATGGTACTTGTAGAGACAAGAGGTGAGTTATAAGTCTGTTTATGTCTGTAGATAAGATAGATATTGGCGGCATCAAGATTTCCAAGAAGTACATGATCAACAAAATGCGATATGTTGATCCATGATTTTCATAAGTTAATTGGAACCACAGAAATCAATGGCCTATATATGAGAGAGAAATATGAAATGGATTTATGCATCGAAATTGAGCATGGAAATGATGAACATGGATGAGGTATACAACTATCTGATACATTACAACTGTAATAGGCTATTTAACATGTATACATCTATGACGAAGTTGTCCTATGGAATGGTGTCGAACGTTGGCACTTACTCATTCTGAGGACTTCTCATACTTTTTTTTATATAAAATTAATGTGATTTGTCAGCAGCTGGCGCATTCCATGTGGTTGCTGCAGGAAAAAGAGGAACATGGGTGAAAATACCTTAAAGGGGATGAATAAGGTAACTATATGCCCTATAGCAAATTTAAAAACCTAATTAATAAATTCTAAGTGATTGCCAAGTTTCTGTGGAAATTATTTAAACAAGTTTAAATAAGAAACTTAAAGTGGCAATCAACACAAACACAGAAAAGTAAAAAGAGTAAAGGCAATCACAAACTCAGTGATTTGTTGATTAGTGTTCACCACACTCCTGTGGTTAGTACCCGTCTGAGACACCTTCTTAGGATTTCTGCACCATGTTTGTGAAGAACACAAATCCCTCTTTACAGGGATGTGAAGAACAAAAATCTCTCTTCACAAGGATCACACTCTTGAAATTGCGATATCTTAGGAAATAAGTATTCTTCCTCTTTAACCCGTGATTCTCTAGTAAAACATCACTTTTCTCTCTAATACACGTCTCTCTAGGAAGATCTCTTTTTCCATTTCGAATCCACACAATTCAAGCAATGAGAGGCACCCCTCTCGTGGGTTGAGAAGCACCCCTTCTCATGGGTTGAGAAACACCCCTTCTCGTGGATTTACAATTGTTATTACAAACGACAAATACTTACTTTCAATCCTATGACCTCAATAGATTATCACTAGTATTTCTCAATAGATTTGCAATGAATTGTTGAAAATGTGAAATCTCATGGGTATTTATAGGAATCAATATGGAAAGTTATTCTAACTGTTCATAACTTCCAAAAATTGTCATAAAACAGTTAATGACCGTTGGAGGCGGTTAGGACTAAAAACGGCGTGAATGTCCAATCGATTCGAAACTCAAATTTCAAATAAACCAACAAAACTGCCCGTGGAGACGTCTGCTCCAGAAATAAAATCTTTCTAGAGACGTCTGTGTAGCTATCTCTAAGAAGTACACGGAATGAAGAATTTTGGAGTTTGTTCTACAGAATGTTATTTCAAAATATCTTATACAGACGTCTGTTTTCTGACATGGATGAAAACTGTTTTGAAACATTTGCAGTTTGAATTCCAACGGATAGATTAGACGTCTCTTAAAGAGAAGAAGACGTCTTGAGCATCAAAAATAAGTTTTTGTTCTTAGTATGAGATCATTACTAAGTACATATATAACGCTCATAACTTCTATCTTAGTTTTTGTTCTTCGATTAGCTTCATTTTTTTGACTGGTTACGTTGAGACGTGATTGAATCTTGATTTGGCTTGCATCATGTTGTTACTTATATCGAGTTGTCATGCCATCTCACCATTTTTGAGTGTGTATCACATTGTAGGTAATCTTGTTTGATGTTGGATATATCGTGCATGCTGTAGTCAAGACATAAACTTGAAAACATCATCAATAACTTATGAATTCGTTTAAATAAGGTTTTGAACTAAATAATCGAAACTGAGGATCGTGTGACACGGATGTGAACAATCTCTCCCTTTATGATATTTAGCAAAACTTATATAAAGAATTCATGATATATATAAAAATATAAATTCAATTTAGATATTCTCCCTTAATTCATGCTCAGTTGAAAAAAACTTTGAACTCATACCAGTGTCCCATACCACTGATATTATTTTTCAAGAAGCATTGCATGAAGACGAGTGGTCTAAGTCGAATTTTATATCCAGTTAAGTATTGCATGAAGATGAGCGATCTAAGTCGAAATTTATGGCCAGTTAAGTATTTATATGTATATTCATGAATATTTTCTTCCCCTTTTTGAAAAATATCAAAATGTTAGAAAAATATCAAAATGTTAGAAAAATTTAGCGAGGGGTATAGAAAATAAGCATGAATATAGAGAATTTTAGTTTTGGAAAAGTAAAATGTGGCAAATTAATTTACATCCAATAAACAATTAGTTTTGTATATATTCAATTGAAATTGATATCCAATGTTACCAATTGAAAGTGCATATGAAATGAAATATTTGAAATAAGAACTTAACACAAAAATTTAACGAAAACACATAATTTCATAGATAGAAATACTTCTTGGATATCTAGTCATTTATCACACCATATGTACGAAACTTAACAACAAAACATCAACCAAAAACAACCAAACAAACCAAAACATCTTAATCATGCACACACTACTGCAAACATGCACAAACCTAAGCAAACACAAACCAAAACAACAAACTTAGACTAGGATCTAATACTACTGATCCTAACTACTCTTCTGGAGGAGGTGGTGGTGCACTTGACGGAAATTGGGAGGAAAGAAATGTCATTTGCGTTGAGAGTTGGTCGATTTCTTGAAACTCGAAAAGTTCTTGAAAGCCGAACTCGACGATGTCCCGGAAAATGACTGACACTGGTATGGATGGATATGTTGATAATCATCTCAAATCGAGCCTTGGCTTCGTCAATAACAAGCAAATAGGCATCGGGGGATTGTTCAGTTGGGATTGGTTTCCTTTTCTTGGTTACAATAGCTTTTGTTGCAATCTTGGGAGCTATGAGTGCTGAAATTAGGAGCAAAATGGGGAAATTTGGGAAGAAAATAGGGTTGGAGTGAGAGTTGGAAAGAAATTGGGGAGAGATGAGATTAGGCCTCTAAATAGACGGCTAGGGTTAGAGAATAGGAAACGAAAAGACACAATCATAAAGAATGAATGGTTGAGATTCAATCGTGGAATTTTAAACGTCAAAAATTCGGATCGATTTCAGAATTTAGGCCCGTGCAGACGTCTGTACCTCGGTGACAGATGTCAGTGGATGGTCTTTCCAGTATCATGTTTGAACTGAAGACGTCTGTAGTTCTGATGTTGGTTTATGACAGATTTTGTTTAAGACTTGATCTTACGAATCGAAACACAAACACATTTTATTGATTAGATCAAACATTACATAGACAAATATACAATCATAAGCACAAAAACACAGAAACAAACATTACATGAGCACTAAAAAGAAACACTCTATCCTAATGTTCCTTAATTTTCTCGACAACATCGGTAGTTCTCTTCTTTATGATCATATCATCTCCTGGATAATAGAGAATGCATGTGTCATCTGAGAATGTTTGACGAAAGAGTATCACGATTTCACCAGTAGTTGGAAGATTTGGTGGATTTGGGATAGGTGGTGGTGGATAAGGAGAGAGGAACCGATTCTTCACTCTGGTTTTCTTCTGATTTCGGGTTCGGAAGTTCCTCTTTTGGCTTCGTAGAACTCTCGCCTTTTTCCACATCGTTGTTCCTTTTATGTACTTTTGGTAGTCTCCATTTTTCTCAGAATAAGGAATGACTAATTGAATGAAATTTGGATCTTATTTATAGAGAAAAGAGAGGGAAGTTTGAATGTAACCACTAAAAAGTTTTGAAAAACCAACAATGAGTTTTCAAAATTTCTCTCTGAAAATTTGAATTTTAAACCAATTGACACCTACAGGATTAACTAATTTATTGGTTTTATTCTTAATTAACCTTATTCTATTTTTTTAAAAATATATTTATCTAAAACCGATCAATTACAAATCATTATTCAACCATAAGCCAGAACAGACGTCTTGTGAGATGTCTGTGTTATTTATATAGAAGACGTCTGTAGCGGACGTCTGTTGCTTAAAAGTTCACAAAATATATCTTATGATGTATACGCAAAAGTTTATAGTTTTTAGGAAGTTAATTCTATCATATTCGATTCTCCTCTTAGATGTGAAAATCTAGTTTTATCTAACGGATTGATTAAGATATCGGCTAATTGACTTTCGGTCGTCGTATATTCCAATACGATATCTCCTTTATGAAAACGGTCACAAAGGAAATGGTATCGTATATCGATGTGCTTAGTCCTAGAGTGTTGGTCGGCATTTTTGGTCATGTGAACTTTACTTGTGTTATCAAAAAGTATAGAAATTTGTGAAATACTTTCTTGATAATCTTCAAGTGGGTATTTCATTCATAAGCTTTGTGCATAGCAAGCACCGGCAGAAATATATTCTGCCTCGGCTGTCGAGAGAGCAACGAAATTGTTTCTTGGAAATCCAAGAGACAGGACAATTCAGTAGGAAGTGACAAGTGCCGCTTGTACTCTTTCGATCTTTAAGACTTCCAGCGCAATCTACATCAGAATAACTTGTTAAATGAAACAAGTTGTTCTTAGGATACCAAAATCCAAAGTTAATAGCTCCTTGTAGATATCTAAGGATTCTTTTGACTGCGGTCAAATGTGACTTCTTAGGATTATCTTGGAATCCCGCACACAAACATACACCGAACATGATATCGGGTCTACTAGCGGTAAATATGGTAGACTACCTATCATGCCACGATAAAGTCTTGTATGAACATCTTGACCTTCTTTATCGTCAGTGAGTTTGGTATTGATAGCCATTGGTGTTTCACACGTCTTTGTATTCTCTAAGCCAAATTTCTTTATTAATTCACCAATTGAAAATACCTTAGTATATTTGGCTTGATTGATAAAGATGCTATTATCCGTTTGTTTAATTTGAAATCCGAGGAAGAAATTGAGTTCTTTAATCATACTCGTTTCAAATTCGTCTTGCATGGATTTGGCGAAGTCTTCGCAAAAACTTTCATTTGTTGATTCAAAAATAATGTCGTCAATATATATGGACTATTATGATATCTTTGTTAAGGGGTTTAGTAAATAAGGCCTTATCTACTATACCCTTTGTGAATTGTATATTTTCTAAAAATGAACTTAACGTTCATACCAAGCACGTGGAGCTTGTTTAAAACCATAAAGTGCCTTTCTTAACTTATAGATATGATTAGGAAATGCATGATCCTCAAAACCGGGAGGTTGAGATACATACACTTCCTGTGTATTTGACCGTTCAAGAACGCGCTTTTAACGTCTATTTAAAAAACTCTGAAGTTTTTATAGCAAGCAAATGCTAGGAGGATACGTATGTTTTCTAGCCTAGCGACTAGGGCATATGTTTCATCGTAGTCTATCTTTTCTATTTGGTTATATTCTTGGGCTACTAAACGAGCTTTATTTCTAATTACTTTACCTCGTTCGTCTTTATTTTTGAATACTTAGATAATGTGTCTCCTATCACAAAGTTGAATAACACTAATTAGAATATATTTTAAACTATCTATATATAACACATCATAATTAATAAAAAATAATAAATAAATTTAATGGTATCTTTACCGACTACGTTTGCTTGTTTATTGTTTCCAAAAGTAACAGTTCCACTTTCTTCTTTTGATAGCGTTTAGAAGCAATTAAATTTCCAGTTGTGTACCTCACGCAACCGCCATCAAGAATCCCTTTCTTGCTATGTTGTTTGAGATCCTGCAAAATAGAATTACTTTGGTGTGACCTAGGAATCCATTTCATTCTCGGTCCACTGGGGTTAGAAGTGAAATGATATTTATAAGAAGAATTCAATTTAATTTGACAATATCTAGTAATATGTCCTAATGTGCCACAGTAATTGCATGTTACATTAACAGATCTATTTTTATGATTTTATGAAACTTGAACTTCGAATAAATTTTGTAGGTTTTTAATATTTTGAGTCATCATGAAATCCTACACCTTGACGTTTATAATGATTTGCGCATGTTCCCAACATAATATCAAGATTATATTTTGTTTTAGTAAATTTAAGAATTACATTTTCTTTGATATCTAACTTTCTCTTTAAATATTGGCAGTATTTACATGTTCTTCTTTTAAAAGTAATTTTTTTAAAATTATTTTCTAAAATTAGTCTTTCACATTCATCTTTAACTTGATTATTATTTAAGTTATTACTATTCTTAAGTTGTTTATATTTAGCGTGTACCTTAGCATATCAAGATCTCAAGTAAAAGCATAAATTAACTAATTCATCTTTAGAAAAACTTTCAATATCAAGGATATCGTCACTAACCTCATCATCGTTTATCGCCATGAAGGACATGTTTGCAACTTCTTCATTCTCTGACTGGAGTCAGACTTATCCCATACAGCTTGATAAGCGCGTCGTTTCGAACCTTTCTTTCATTTGGATTTGTCCTTCTTGATTTTAAAGTTCGGATAGTCCGCCTTAACGTGACCTTTGTTGCATTCGGAACATCGTATGGCTTTTGAAGAATTTACCCGTTTCTTGAAAGAGTTGCCTCTATTCTTAAGAAAGTTCTTGAAGTGTCTCGCAATATTCGCTATTTCTTCGTCGTCGCTTGATGGGATAGGTTTTTTGATTTTGTTGGTTGATGCCTTTAGTGCGATATTCTTTCGTTGATTGTCATCTTTGGTCTTGATGTCACCGAGTTGCATCTCATAGGTCTTTAGTTTACTAATGAGAGTGTCTACGCTCATGGTGCTCATATCATTTGCCTCTTCTATTGCGGTAATCTTAGGTTGCAAAGACAAAATTAGTGATCGAAGAATTTTATAAATCTTTTCTTTATCTACGAATTTCTTATCTAGATTAAATAGTTTTGGAACTATATTATTAAACCTAGAATGCATAGAATCTATAGATTTGTTTCTTTCATAGAAAACATTTCGTATTCGTGTATTAACCTATTTATCTTACTTTCTTTTATTAGGCTCGTCCCCCCATGTGCAGTCTCGAGAGTACTCCAGATATCATGTGCCGTTTGTCACATGGAAATTCGATTGAATTATTCTGAAACCAAAGAGAAGTGAAGGGCATTCACAGCCTTAACATTTAATGTCGTCGAATGCTTATCTGCGTCGGAAAGTGGTTTAGTGGTAAGAATAACAAAAGCTTTATCTATAATATCTAAAATTTCTAAATCTATGCATTGTAGAAAAATTCTCATTTTGGTTTTCCAAAACTGAAAATTAGTGTCGTTAAACAGTGGAGGTTGTGTGGTGGATTGACCCTCTATTAGTTTGCCATTATGAATTTAAAAATTCAAGATGTTAATCTTTTAAAAGTGAGCAACTCGCTCTGATACCAATTGAAAATACTTCAGAGGGGATGAATAAGGTAACTATATGTCCCATGGCAAATTTAAAGACCTAATTAATAACTATTTGTCCTTCTTGATTTTAAAGTTCGGATAGTTCGCCTCAACGTGACCTTTGTTGCATTCAGAACATCGTATGGCTTTTGAAGAATTTACCTGTTACTTGAAAGAGTTGCCTTTATTCTTAAGAAACTTCTTGAAATGTCTCGCAATATTCGCTATTTCTTCGTCGTCGCTTGATGGGATAGGTTTTTTGATCTTGTTGGTTGACGCCTTTAGTGCGACATTCTTTCGTTGATTGTCATATTTGGTCTTGATGTCACCGAGTTACATCTCATAGGTCTTTAGTTTACCAATGAGAGTGTCTACACTCATGGTGCTTATATCATTTGCCTCTTCTATTGTTGCAATCTTAGGCTGCCAAGACAAAATTAGTGATCGAAGAATTTTATAAATCTTTTCTTCATCAACGGATTTCTTATCTAGATTAAATAGTTCTGGAACTATATTATTAAACCTAGAATACATAGAATCTATAGATTTGTTTCTTTCATAGAAAACATTTCATATTCGTGCATTAACCTATTTATTTTACTTTCTTTTACTTGGCTCGTCCCCTCATGTGCAGTCTCGAGAGTACTCCAGATATCATGTGCTGTTTGTCGCATGGAAATTCGATTGAATTATTCTAAAACCAAAGAGAAGTGAAGGGCATTCATAGCCTTAACGTTTAATGTCGTCGAATGCTTATCTGCGTTGGAAAGTGGTTTAGTGGTAAGAATAACAAAAGCTTTATCTATAATATCTAAAATTTCTAAATCTATGCATTGTAGAAAAATTCTCATTTTGGTTTTCCAAAACTGAAAATTAGTGTCGTTAAACAGTGGTGGTCGTGTTGTGGATTGACCCTGTTAGTTATATGTATGCCCTAGAGGCCATTACTATACATAGGATGTATATTGTAGTGGATGCTTTGACATATATAGGGATGACTTTCTTGCTCGATATGATAGTATGCTATCTGGTTACTCTTTACCTCAACGTGTACACTGATTGTCTTTCTGTTACATGTTGGTAAAGCCCTTAGGATGTGTACTTGACTACCTGGACTATGATGCAGATCATACCAGTGGGGACATGGTAGTCCATAAGTACATCCTTCAAGGTCCCTAGTCGTGGGTGTATCGAGACGGGGCATCGATATACCAAAGTAGACTAGCGTATACCTTCTCGACCCATACAGATGGGCGATGGATGATCCCATATCCATTGGTGTTTGACATCAGAGATGATATACGGGTGCTCAGTGGAGACTGGGTACACTGGACGGACTCGCCGAGAACTCCCAGATGGTATTATACCTTACGTCAGATGGCAGTTCTCTGGTGACACTGGTACAGGTTAGTCTGTTGACCCGAGATCGTTATAGAGTCTTGTGTGATTCCCACTGTGCTTTGATTTCCACCTTACCACGTCCAAGAGGGCGTGCAAAACGGTGGTTTTTCGGTACAGTCCCGAATCACATGGAGGCAATGAGCGATAGGAGGGGATTCGTCTCTCCCGGTTTAGGGAGTTGATGTTGCGCTGTGTTCGATTGGCTATAACCGGAAATCCCTGGCCAGGGTTGCTGAGATTTACTGGTAAGTGTTACCAGTAGTTTCTCGAACTATTATAGACCTCATATCGACACGACTTATCGAGCTATTGGGGTCTGACGTTTACCACCCCTAGGCGAGATATGCGACATATCAGACGATCAGACCGGACTGTGCGGTGAGTGTTACTGGTTGGATTCACAGGAGTGTGAGCGGGCTTGCTTGTTGATCTTCTGATCGCTCAATACCCGGGTGGCCGTTACGTTTAGCAGACCGCTTGTGGCTTGTGGGTGTTTGATATGATCATCACCCGCTGCCGGCGTATTGACGAGTCTTTAGAGTCCTACACAGAGGTTTCCTGGCTCAAGCGAAACGAAATAGGAGCGCATATGAGATATGTGCGGGACCGAGAATAATGCGTGTATGTGATACCGTATTCTATTCTCGCGATGAATGTATCAATTGGTTGTATGCGATATAACCTAGTTATTGAATCGAGGATTGATTCGATAAGTCGATACATTGGATATTAGTCGGTCATATGCGATATGACCGGATCGTTAAATCAAGTGTTGATTTAATGATTTAATGTATAATTATATATTTGATATATTACTTTACATTAACTAGTATTTGTTCACTTAAGATGGATTTTCTCACTTGATGTGCACATTGTATATATGATATAGTTTTGTGCACTAGTTTGTATCATGTTTGATGATACATGCAAACTTGGGTGTGTTTGATTTAAACCATGTTTAGTTAATGGTTAGGGTTTCATTTACTTATTTATTTATTTCTTTTCATTTATTTTAGGGCAAGAAATGAAATGGTCGCTTCTTTTGTTTTTTACTTGAAGCTTCTTGAAGCTTTGAAAAGCTTTGACCATTTTGTCTCTTTCCTTAACCCTAACCATTTACTTAACCCTAGTTTATTCTCTACACTTGTTAACTCACCCATGGTTGCTAAATGATAACTATCACTTCATTTTCTTTTTGGAAAAGAATTATCATTCTTTTTCTTCTTCATCTTCTTCAAGTGAAGAAAAGAAAAGCTTTCTAGAAAAATGTCGAGTGATGAAATCAAGTGAGAAATCCAAATCCAAAGTGAACGCACTTCATATTTCTTCATCCTCTACCACTTGCCATGTAGTATAGGGTGTTTTCTTCACAAGTTTCATGACTTGGTGAAGGTGGAGCTTGAGTTTGAGTTGCCTCGACGTAGATCATCTTCGGTATCGAAGTCAACGACTTAGCCCGACCATTTCTCCGATAAAACCAACGCTAGAGTCCGGGATCCGATGATCGCAGCGAAGGGACATCGTCACGGAGCTATGGAGGTGGAGGACCGGATCTACAAAGGTGGTATTTTCTGTTCACTCTTAGTTAAGTTGTTAACTTATATCGTTTTCGCATAATCTCTAGTAAACGATCTAGCATTAGGGTTTCTCGGCACAAGAAAAATTTGATTTTAGCATGTTTGATCTGTTGTGGAACCTCTTGCGTGTGCCTAGGAGCCATACAGACCCTCTATTAGTTTGCCATTATGAATCTAAAAATTCAAGATATTAATCTTTTAAAAGTGAGCAACTCGCTCTGATACCAATTGAAAATACCTCAAAGGGGATGAATAAGGTAACTATATGTCCTATGGGAATTTAAAGACCTAATTAATAAATTCTAAGTAAATACCAAGTTTTTTTGGAAATTATTTAAACAAGTTTAAACAAGAAACTTAAAGAGGCAATCAACACAAACACAAAATAGTAAAAAGCATAAAGGCAATCGCAAACACAGTGATTTGTTGATTAGGGTTCACCACGTTCCTGTTGCTGGTCGCCGTTTGAGACACCTCAGGATTTCTGCACTATATTTGTGAAGAATACGAATCCCTCTTCAGAGGGATGTGAAGAACAAAAATTCCTTTTCACAAGGACCACACTCTTGAACTTGCGATTCTCTAGGCAACAAGTTTTCTTCTTCTCTAGCCCGTGATTCTCTATGAAAGCCGCACTTTTCTCTCTGATCCACGTCTATTTAGGAAGAGTTATTTTTTCACTCCAAATCCACACAATTTAAGCAATGAGAGGCACCCCCTCTCGTGGGTTGAGAGGTACCTCCCCTCGTGGGTTGAGAAACACCCTTTCTCGTCGGTTTACAATCGTTATTACAAACGACAAATACTCACTCTTAATCCGATAATCTCAATAGATTATCACCTGTTGCACAAGAATTGATTTGAGAGAATATAACAAATTTTGGCTCTGTAGAAATGAAAGAATTTAGGCAAGTGAAAGCACAAGAACCACAAGAAGATTTCTCAATAGATTTGCAATAAATTGTTGTTGAAGATGTGAGATCCTATGGGTATCTATAGGAATCAATATGGGAAGTTATTCTAACTGTCCATAACTTCCAAAAACTGTCATAAAACGGCTAATGACCGTTGATGGCAGTTAGGGCTAAAAACGGCGCAAGTGTCCAATCGATTCGAAATTCAAATTTCAAATAAACCAACAAAACTGTCCGTAGAGACGTCTGCTCCAGAAATAAAATCCTTCTAGAGACGCCTGTGTAGCTCTCTGAGAAGTACACAGAATGAAGAGTTTTGGAGTTTGTTCTACTGACGTCTTGTGGAGAAGTCTGCTGTTTCAAAATATCTTATACAGACGTCTGTTTTCTGATATGGATGAAAACTGTTTTGAAATATTTGCAGTTTGAATTCCAACAGATATGTTTGATGTCTCTTAAAGAGAAGAAAACGTCTTGAGTATTAGAAATAGGTTGGAATGGGGTTTCTAATTTTATGAGATTATTACTAAGTACATATATAACGTTCATAACTTCAATTTTCGTTTTGGTTCTTCGATTAGCTTCATTTCATTGACTGGTTACATTGAGACGTGATTGAATCTTGATTTGGCTTGCATCACGTTGCTTGCATCGAGTTGTCATACCATATTACCATTTTTGAATGTGTATCACATTGTTGGCAATCTTGCTTGATGTTGGATATATCGTGCATGTTGTACTCAAGACATAAACTTGGAAACATTATCAGTAACTTATGAATTCGTTTAAATAAGGTTTTGAACTAAATAATCGAAACTGAGGATCGTGTGACACGATGTCAACAGGGGGTGGGTCCTACTAACATGTGGGTTGGACCTCTGTTTCCCCTCTTTTTCCTGCGCCAGCCGCATTGCCTGCGGCTGGCTGCAGACCATATTGCTCTTTTTTTCTGTTATGTATTTTGTTTACATTAGCTTACAAAATTTAGAGTGCAAATTTATCCTAGCAGACGAACAGTTGTACTTACGGTTCCTAAGTTATTACCATATTGTGACAATCTACTACGCTATGGCATTTTATATAAAGGGCTACGCTGTAGCTTAGTTGCCAAGAGGCCATTGTCTGGACATTTTTTGTTAGAACGAGGTTTATACCATTCGGATGATGGAAACAAGAAAGCTTAGCTTGTGTGTCTAGAAGTTAAAAATGCTTGAGGGAGTATCTGACACTGTATATCACACATTGCACTTTCATTTGATGAAATGATGGATATGGATTAGTTCGTATGGGCTGCAGAAAAAAGAATAAGCAATATCATGGAAGACTATGTAAAGAGTCTTAAGGACTAATGGAGACTGCGTCAACACTTATGCTGAATCTGAAAGACGAGCAATCGACAAGCTGACATATTTCAATTGGCAAGGAAGAGAGACATTTATACAAAGCATAGTGAAGAACTGAAGATGCACTTAGAGACCAAGTTGTGGATTCCCCATCACTAAACATGTAAAGAGGAGACTATGAAGTGATGCTATGATCACTTATGATTCTCAGAAGCATGCAATGATGGGTGGTTTGAGTTGCCGTCACCGCAGTTGTATACTTGTATTAATGAATGCAGGTTTTGGTCGTTGAGATCTTCTCAGATATTTTTTTATCTGTTTATCTAGACAACCTAGTCTAAGTTGGCTGATTTGTTCCAAGATGTCTATTCAAGGTTGGCTCGTTTGAAAGAGCTGGTCAGTGAAGAGATGAATAGCCAATCCCAAAGGTCCAGGATGAAGGGTTTTTTTTTATAAATTTTTTTAACATAAATTTTTGAAATTGGATATATGAGCACTTAGCTAGCCGTATCAAGCCCTAAAATTAGACCATGCGATACATCTGATAGCTTAACACTGTAGGTAGATTACATTCATGTTGCCTATAAGATTAGAATGAAAGAGGTTTAGATGATATTTGTTAGGTTTATGAGTTTCAAAGGGGAAAGCGGGGAGAGTAAGAGTCCCAGGTTTAGTTTAAAAAAAACACTAATTGAAATGGTTAAAGGGGTGTTTTTTGGAGAACATCATAGTTTTGGGGGGAGATATATGGAAATGTGAAGTTTTGGGGGTGATATTTAGAATTAGGTAAGTTTTGGGGGTGATATATAGAAAAAACCATTATATTACTCATGTGTGACATAACGGTCTTGTGAAATGCCACAAATCATTTTTTAAAGGACTGTTTCAAACCACTAAAAGACTTCTTCAGCTCACGCACATTTCTTGCATTCCTTTTTATGATATACAGCAGGTTGTAGAATGCAAACATCTTCATCAAATCCTCATCCATTTATAAACTCTCCAAATCTATATAGATAGTCATTTTGATAGAGAAACTATGGGCATAGGATAGAAAACCTATTCTTCGTCCAACATATTAGGCTATTAAACCTTTTGCTACAAATTTTGCCTTAATATTTATCAATGATACCTGCAATGTCCTTTTTATTTTTAACACCCATTTATTTCCAGCAGTAAATTAACAAACTTGTAGACTGCATTTTTTTGTCATATAGGTATTTGCGAAGCCCTTGAATCCACTAATATTTTGATTTGGAGATTGTATTGCTTCTTTGGTATGAAGTAGGTTTCATCTCATCTCTCTGTTTATGCCTGAAAAATTATTACATTCTTCTTCAATTTCAAGTTACCTACTGTTGATTCTTCTAAGCACCAACTCTTGCATATTCTGGATGCTAATACATTATAATAAAATAGACTAAGGTTCCTTTGGGATCCTGTTCTTTATAAAGCTTTACACCCTCTCTTTGCTTCTTTCTGCTAAGAGATGTGTGTTAAATAAAGGCAACATTAGGAGATTGTTCTTCAATCTGAATCCTGATATTCTTCATAATATGTTAGAAGTTGCATATAATATCGAATGAGAATGAACTCAATCTTCTGTACGATATGTTTGCAGACCTCCCTCTTTATCATGTTCAATTACATCTATTTTTGTTTCTGTCAGTTCAAATCACCTGCACAATACGGGCATTTTTTTAAAAGTTGTGAATGAAATCTAATAGTTAGTTTTTATGATCCAGGTTTTAGATTCATGCGAAATTCCGCGAGTGACTTCAAGTGAATGCAATTTACGCCATTCTCAGCCGAGCCATCAACTTTTTCAACGCTCCTGAATTTTTTCCCACTTCAATATATAGCCCTATTGAGAACGAAAGTTGAAGGGTAATAATTGCCTTGGTGCATTTGTTTCTGTCTGAAGCTCATTTCCTCATTCAAGGCGCATTGCAGAAATCTGCGGCTATTTGTATTTCGTGTTTGTCTCCTTCAAGGCTGAAGGCAGAGTGCAGATTTGTAGCATGTAACAGTATTGCATTTTAACGTAAGAACAAAACATATGAAGCTTATCCTACCATATGAAACTAATTCCGTATGTATGTGATATGGTAGCTTTCAAAGTTATTTGTTGAAATTTTGATGAAGAAATGGCGATGGTGGGTTTACGCATGTGTGCTTCAATCTGATTATGTTTTCCCAGATACAAATGAAAAAATTTGAAGTTTAGAGACTTCAATTATTGGTTATCTGCTCCCAATTGTCAGCAAAGGTTAGTTTTGATGTGTGCGTACGAAGGCGCGGGAGAGTTTCTTTTTTATTTTGGTCAAATGGTTTATTTTGTATACATTTTTTATATAAACGAGCATAGTTTATCTTGATCTTCACAGCTTTAAATATTTGTACACCATTTTTTATATAATTTTGATGTTTTTTGACCGTTGATTTTGTTATGAAAAATATTCTAATATCAGTAAGCCGTTGAATTTGCAACCTACTGATGGAAGTTAAGTATTTTTTTGGATTAATGGATTGTTGATATATATTTTTGACCAATTTAGAGGATTTTCCTCCTATTCCTTTCCAAATGTTCCATATGGAAAATTTCTTCTGTGCCTGCCATGTTTCCGGTCATATGAGAGAGAAAAAATAGAACCATGAGTCCTATCAAACTGGCCGAAGGTGCCAGATAAGTTACAGCCTTTTCTTTATCTTGTCCAGAATAATTTCTCGCTCCTCATGTTTAACCAACGTCTTTATTTTTTCCAAAAGTTAAATGGTCATATGCTTACCATTTTCCTTTTTGAGTAGATGTACAAGATCAGATCAAGGATTCGCATGATTGCATCCCATCTACGATTGTCAAGAGTGATTTGACTCGCTTAGAAATTATCGATGCTACTGTTAGACCAATTGGGCATAGTTCTTATGAAGAATTTTCTCTTTGAAACGAGAGGTTGCCACTTCAATTACTAAAGAGGTTGCACTCAGCAAGAAAAACATATGAGTGCCGATCCAATGGTTCTGATGGTGCCACAACCATCAAGAGTCGACACACTACGGTTATTTTCTCAAGACAACCAAGAAGCATATATCAAAATTTTTGTTTATGTTATTGTAAAATTTCAATTTTTTCCCCATATAACACATGTAGCATTTTTCAAAAGATACGTCTCCCTACTCATAATATATACTATAAGGATTTGGTATTTTCTGTTCAAATGGAGACAAATAATAAGCAGAGTTAACCCACTTTTTGTGTTTGTTTTCTTGTTAATTGAGCTTACACTTATCTTTGCTAACTCTTGCTTAACCCCCACTCTTTTTAAATTTCGTAAGTTGATTTTTGACCCAAAAATTTGTTTTATTTCAAGATATACTAGACTTAAAAGGAAATAATACACTCATTTAATTCTTGGAGGATATTTCTTCTCCGGTTCATCCATCCTGGAAACCATTTCTATCCTTTTAAACCATTTTCTTCGCTATAGAAAATTTTGGCTTTTGTCAGGATATTACTTGAGCGACTTGTTGATATCCATTTATTCCCCTGATTGGTGTCGCGGACTTCGCCGTCATACTCTTCGACAGTCGGTAATCCCTAACCGAGGTTACAAATTATAGGTTTTTAACCATATTTTCTTCTGGTATATTTGAGATCCGCTCTTAGAATCGTAGATTTGGGGGTTTGCGGTTTATACTTATGAAATGGTAAATTATTATTCATCATAGTTAGATCTATAATCCGTCTTGCATCTGAAGGCATTTCTTATGATCTTTAATGCTTGAGAAATTTCATTCTTTCCGAATTAGATTGATATTTATTGGTCGACATTTAATCTTTGAACAAGCTATTGTCTTAAATTTCTATGTATCTAGTATTTTTTTCTTCTCAATTTACTGTAATAAACCATCAGTTTAACCTTGATCTTATGTTTAGAGCAGAAAGTCTAGCTTCACACTTGAGAAATCATATGTTTAAATGGTAAGTAGAGGCTAAGAGGGTGTTATTCTTTATGATTTTACCAATTTGAGAGATTTCATATAAATAACAACAATGACATTAGGTTGTATAGCTATAGATGGATGGAGTTTGCTTGCCCAAAGAAATGGTAAAAAATAAAGAAGGGAAAATTTTCTATATTAGTTTTTTTCCCTTTAATAATCAAATCATAAATAACTCAGTTGGGATAAACTAGCACAACTGTGACATCAGCTATCTATAAATAGCTGCATGTTAAATTGCTTCATACTATAATATTTTGGCTCATATATTTTCTTAAGATCATGCAATTCTTTGATTGTTTATTTTAGAGTCAATGCTTTATTATAAGCATATCTAATCATGTCCCAGTTGTGAGAAATTTTATAAGATGGACCAAAAGTTTCTGAACACGTATATTCTTAAATGATTTTTATCTTGTAGATGCACGGATGTAACGCCGATGTACCCTTTAAAACGAGGTAGTTTTTATCAAATGATGGATGATTGGATAACTATCAATGAACCCTCCTATGTTTTTTCCGGATTAGGATCTTCTGCTCTTGAAAAATCAAGAGCTTGCATCTACCAGTCGTTGGATCTCCAGGTGGACCCCACCAACCATGGGCCCCCAGTTTTACACTTGTTGCCGTCGTTGGATCCTCAAGAATCCTGTTCGTTTGATCAAAACGAGCAGAGAATCCGGATCCGTTTTCCCCCCTTCTTCCCTCGGTGATGAAATCATGGTCCAAGCCTTTTTCTTAAACTCGATTTGGTTTATCTTTGATGAAAATAATCTATTTGGTTAGGGATTTATTGACTCTCTGCATCTAAATAAATTGTTCATGTCTCATGAAGTGAAATAGAAACCTACAAAGGATATTTGTGCATCATGAGGATCCAGTAGTGCAAATTGTGTAGTAAACATGCAATTTTTGTGAATGCAACAAGTGGCTGTTTGGTCATACATGTGTAATATTGTTTCGGGGATAATTGGGATGGTTAGAAAACCCTAACCCATCACCACTGTATATAGGCAACACAACTTATTATAAATATATCCGAATACATCACAACCGTCCATTACATCATATATCATCATAACGCCCCCCTCAAATTGGAGCATATACATCACACATGCTCAACTTGCTACAAATAAAATGTACATGAGTTTTCCCAAGAGACTTAGTGAACAAATCAGTAAGTTGGTTCTCCTATTTCACATGGATCGTATCAATAACTCCTTCTTCGACCTTTTGAAAAAGGAGGTGACAATCGAGCTCAATGTGCTTCATCCATTCATGAAAAACAGGGTTGTTCGCTATATAGATCGCAGCCTTGTTGTCACAGTAGAGCATCCTAGGTGCAAAGGAACCATATCCAAACTCTGTAAGAAGAAAACGATTACATACTAACCCACTCGTGATGTTAGCCATAGCTCTGTACTCCGACTCTGTGCTGGATCGAGAGACCATACTTTGTTTCTTGATTTTCCAAGAAACCAAGTTCTCGCCTGGCAATCAACCTCTTGTCATTAGGAGACCATGCCCACTCTGCATCCGTGAAACCTATGATCTTGGAGTGCTCATAGTCCTTATAGACGATACCTTTCCCCGGTGCACTCTTTACATATCTCAAAATACGGAGAGCTGCATCAAAGTGAGCCTCGCGAGAATCAGACATAAACTAGCTCACTATACTGATCGGGAAGGCTATATCAGGACGAGTGACGGGCTAGTAGTTAAATTTTCTAACCAATCTCCTGTATCGTCCTGGATCAGAAACATTCTCTCCCGTGGCTAAGATGATCTCCGTTCTCATCTTTTTATCGTTGCCTGCCACGTATCATTGGCTTTACATTAGCTTGATGTGAAGAATGCATTTCTACTTGGTACCTTGCAGGAAAAAGTATATATGGAGCAACCGCCTGGCTTTGTTGCTCAAGGAGAGTGGGCTTGTTTACAAGCTCAAGAGATCGTTGTATGGCCTCAAACAGTCTCCACGTGTATGGTTTAGGAGACTAACAGATGTTATTAGGACCTTTGGTTTACGAAGATCCAATAGTGATCATTCGGTTTTCTATCGGTATCGAGGTGGAAAAAAGATCTTTATGGTCGTCTATGTGGACGATATTGTTATTACAGGAGATGATGAGAGAGGGATTTCTGACTTGAAGGCTCATTTTCAGAAGCAATTTTGCACCAAAAACTTATCTTATCAACTCCGTAAGTCTGCGAGTATCTTTTACCACCAAACGAGCTTTCAGCCGAGCAGGAGAGCCATCAGGATTCAACTTCACAGTATATACCCACAGCAACCAACTGCCTTCTTCCCAACAGGAAGACGGGTAAGATCCCATATGCCATTAAGACGTAATGCTGGTATTTCCTCCTCCATTGCTCTCTTCTAACCAGGATTAGCTAGTGCATCAGATATTGAACCGGAAAGAGAGTGAGAATCTAATGATGAAATGAATGCATGATATGAAGGAGGCAATCATGCATATATGACATACTCACGGATAGGATATCGAGCAGTAATAGTACGAGTACCCTTCCTAAGGGCGATAGGAACGTCTAACTCAGAGGGATCCAGATCTGGAGTTGGAGGGGTGACTGGTGGAACGTCTAACTCAGAGGGATCCGGATTCGGAGTTGGAAGGGTGGCCGGTGGCAGCTCGGTTGGAGCTAGAGGCTATTGTACCCGTATGATATACATCTGAGTAACCTATTCTTGCATTAGTTCCTTGGTTTGATCCACAGAAGGTTCGATTGGAATAGGAGTGGATGGGGTAGCTAAAACATCAAACTCGTCGATAGAGAAATCCTTACGGACAGATGGAGAAGAATAGGTAGTGGAACAATATAGTGTTCTCATGAAAAGTGATATCCTTCGATACGAACACTTTATTTAACTCTCTATTATAACACCTAAAACCCTTTTGATCCAAAGAATATCCGAGAAAAGCACATCGAAGAGATTTTGGATGAAGTTTGGATACCCCAGGACGTTGGTCATGAACAAAGCTGGTGCACCCAAACACTCTTGGAGGTAGAGGAAAAGATGACATAAACGGAAATAGAATAGAATAGGGTATCAGGCCATTCAAAATAGAACTCGGCATGCGATTAATCAAATGACATGCAGTAAGCATGATATCGTCCCAAAAATATTTTGGGACATGCATATGAATCAACAGAGTGTGTGTGACCTCTAACAAGTGCCTATTCTTTCTCTCGGATACCCTATTTTGTTGAGGTGTGTAAGGACATAAGGATTGATGAACAATACCAAAATAATCCAAGAATTGTTGAAAGTCTGAACCGAAGTATTCATTGGCATTATTGGTTCGCAAAATTTTAACAGATTTACCAAATTAATTTTTAATTTTAGTAAAAAAGGATTTGAGAACAACAAACACTTTAGATCTCAATTTCAAAAGATACAACCATTCCACTCTAGAGAAATCTTCGATAAAAGTCACAAAATAACGGTATCCACGGTTTGACACAATAGGACATGGACATCATACATCAGAATGTATAATCTCAAATAGACCGGTCTCCATATTATTAAGTCTAGAAGGATAAGAAGCACGATGTTGCTTCCCCATTTCACAAGACCCACACTTAAGATTAGACAAATGACTAAGAGAAGAAACAAGTTTTTTAAAATTTCTAAATATGGTTGACCTAATCTACAGTAGACCTTAAGAGGAGACGAGGCGGTAGAACAACTTGTAGGTGTATATCTATCCAGATAGTATAAGCCTCTACGTTCATACCCTGAACCAATCATTTCCTTCATATCCAAATCTTGCATAACACAACCAGATCATCACGCCCCATGCCCCAGTATGGATGGTATTGTCCGCTCTGATCGAAACCGCACGATTTTGTCCTTCGGAGCGAACCGGACTCGAGAAGGGGCCACTTCTCAGGAGGTCACCCATCCTAGGATTTCTCTAACCCGAGTACGCTTAACTACGGAGTTCTTCAAATTCCGAAGTGCCGGTTAATCCAAAAGGCGTCCCCATAATTGAGGTTAGTATCATTACATTTATAATGCAGTTCGGTCCTTTTTCGGAATGTGCTTCAGGGACCCGATCCCATTATTCTGAAGCAGCTCCACACTCGAATCACCATATGTTCGTAACAGACCGCACTGAGTGTAGATAGAGCAGATCACCATGATATCCAAAGACCGCACTGCTCTGGATATTACATTCCCCCACCTAAGAACAATGGTGCGTCCTTGAACCACAGACCTACTACCGAGGGACATGCATGGGCCACCAATAAAACTTGTCATACCCCGCTTCCCAAAAGAGCAGTAACGACACGTGATAAGGCCCGCGCTATATTTATTCCAAAAATGTATTTTCTCAAAACAAATACGCTAAGCGTTTATAAGCAATATAAAATGTACAAGAATAGACAAGTGAAATAAAATCCAACATCGATATATTTATGTTCAAAGAGTTTACAACTGATTACAAGATATTATAGTACAATACAAAGAGCCTTAAATATGAGGCGTAATGGAAAGTAAAGTGCGGAAAGAAAACTAGCAGTCGATGTGTGAAGCTAGCTGGAGTACTCCTCTTCAGTCGGTTCCATCTCATCAGTCCCTAAGTCACCTGACGAACATTTCAATGATAGAAAGAAACTATGGTGGAATGTCTGTTAGCGAATTTTCGCTCGATAAGTCTCCTAAAAGAGTATGGAGATAAAATATGAAAAATACATGTATGTACAAAGGACCTGAATCTAATGTATTAGTGAACAGGTAAGTGTATTAATTAGACACGAGTAAGTTAATGTATTTTAAGCATGGCAATGTATATGAACATGGTTATTTTATTCTAACGTGGTTGTTGTAGTTCGATAAGGAAGTTATACGTATATACGAGAATGGTCCGTCAAACCCACGAACCCACAACACAAGAAGTACAAGGCCCTATCAAACCCATGGGACAATGGTACATGATATTTATGTTAGGTGTCTTTTAGTGGACTCTCGTACCACGACATACATTCTTTACCAAACTACCGCTGATCCTTCGTGTATTTTAATTTATAGATTAAGTTACAGTCTTACCCGAATCAATAAATACATAAAAAGTGTACCATTTCAAGATTCAAGTCGAGTTCATGTATTCATATCAAGTCATTACGTATTCATGATTCGAGTCAAGTCTAGTCAAGCATGTAATAGGTTTGATTGAGTAAGTCATGTGGATATAATTGAGTTTGTGTTAAGATCAAGAATACAAGTAAATTGTATTTAAGATTGAGGTCAAGTTCAAGTTCGAGTTTAACTATCGGTTCAAGTCAAGTATTCAAGTCAAGTTAAATTAACTCTGTTTGACTAGGGAGATTAGGCAAGTGAAAACATTGATTGTCTCCGGCTCTCCGAAGTTCAAGAGAGAATAGGTCACTTAAATCCAACTGTTATCTAAATACTAGTTTTAGAAATTCTAAGGTATTTTAGTGAAAAACTTAATTTTAGGGTATTTTAGTAAAACCATCCTCTCTCTAGAGTTAAGGGTATTTTCTAAAAAAATCTAATTTTGAAAACTTATTTTCCTTTTTAATATTTAGAAAAAAATTTAAAGATGTCCTCTTTTCTTTCATTTTAAAACTTATAAGAATTATTTTATATTTAAAAACTATTTTTCCTTCGAGACCGTTCCCCATGAAGGGCTCCGCGTCTCACTCTACTATATCCAAGACGTGCGATAATCTGCACTATCCGCAACAGAGCTCCCCTAAAGATGGTTGTAGAGACAAAATTGCAAAGGAAAAGTAATGATTTAAATCTATTTTTAAAACTAGAGGATATTTTAATAAAAACTCATAACCATATATTTTACAAGTAGTTTAGAATTTGTACACCTGTGTGTTGGGAGAGGTCGTTACCCGGTATTTTATCAATAGGCAATAAATCACCTTTCGGTTGCTGGAAAATTGCCCTTAATTATAGTTCACATAGGAGCAGTACTAAATTATATATTGAACATATATTACCACCACAGAAGAAACAAAGCCTTGATTCCAGATCTTTGGAAGTTCAAACATAGACCTCTCACTTTAAAAAAACAAAGATATCATTATGGAAGTTCAAAAACAACATGTTAAACCAATTTTAGCTTGCTACTATATAAATCAAGTTTGAACCTGGAACAACATCAATGCATGTAGACTTGGCAACTTTTAGTAGAACAATAAGTATTCTACTATTGTTTCACTTTAAATTACAAAATAGATTAGTACATCAGATTTATATGATATTGGTTGCATTAATAATAAGACATCTTAGCAAATAGTATTAATATGTATATGATTGTTTGTTTATATGGAATATTTATGCTTACTGCATGACCTGTGATTGTGATGTGATTCTTAATAATTCTGTATGTTGTTACAGTTATTTAATTACAATAGGTTTGTAATACAGTTTACAATTAAGTGTAATGTAATAGTGTATCGTTAGTAAAATATACAAATGAGGAAGAGGGGACTTACTCGAGGTTAGAACGTAAAGAAATAGATGGAAAATTTTAATTAATAGCACGCTCCACGCCCCAGTACGGATGGTATTGTCCGCTCTAGCCGAAACTGCACGGTCGTCCTTTGGAGCGAAACAGATTCGAGAAGGGGCCACTTCCCAAGAGATCACATATCCTAGGATTTCCCTGGTCCGAGCAACAGACCGTACTGAGTAAGGAAAGAGCAGGTCACCGTTCCCTTATAAAAAATAAACAAATAATGAACCAGAAAGCGATGAAAAAATCCCCCAAATGGAGCATCACGTGCCCGCACGTGATGCGCCTTGGAGCATCACGTGCCCGCACGTGATGCGCCTTGGAGCAAAAATTATAGGCAGTACGCTTAACAAATAAGGCTGAAATTGAGCTTCACGTGCAGGCACGTGAGTATCTATATACAAAATATATAGGCGCCTTCCTAAAATAAATAATAGGCCATAAGGCGCATCACGTACCAACACGTGATACTTTTCTCTGAGACTGCTGCATATAAGCAAACCGGCCTAGTGCTATGGGTCACGTGCTATACGTGAGGGTTCCTAATACCTTCTGAGCCGATAGAATTAAATTCTAAATAAGAGAGATCGGAATCCTATTTGGAAATTATTTCCCCCAATCTTTCTAAACAAGAAATGTCGTGCTCTGTAAAAAAAGAGCACCGTTGGATTAAAAATCCAATGGTGATTAAAAATCACCAACATACAGAATAAGTTTTGTATGGGAAAATATTTTCCCAATCTTTCTAAACAAGAAAGATTGTGCTATGTAAAAAAGAGCACCCTTGAATTAAAGATCCAGTAGTGATTAAAAAACATCAAGATACAGAATAAGCTCTGTATGGGAAAATATTTTCCCAATCTTGTTAAAAACAAGAAAAATCTTTTCTGTAAAACAGGAGTCCCTGGATCGAAAATCCAACGGTGGATAAAATCTCCGAATCAATCAAAAATCTCTCAATGAGAGATTTCCTTAACAAAATCAACAAACTTGTCTCTAATATATAAAGGACTCGAGACTGAAGAGAGAAAGAGAAGAGACCCCCATAAGATTTGAGAAAACAAAAAAGAAGAAGATCCCTCTTTAAAGAAAAAGAAACCCAAGGTGAGGAAAAAGACTTAGAGATCATTTATCTCCTTTTACAAGAGTTTAACTCTTCCAAAAAAGAACTTAGTTCTTCCTCTGGTTGAGCTCTGCAAAAGCAGATCTCTTCACAAGTTGAAAATTTAATTCTCATCGAGAAGATTCTGTTATGCAGTCCCAAAACTTAGAGGAAAGAACTAGGTTTGAAGAATTTAATTCTTCCAATGACATAGGAATTTAATTCGTTTGATAGAACTAGGGTTTAACCCTGCATAAGAATTTAATTCTTATAAAACAAGAGACTTGAAATTCTCAAGACCTAGATCAAGAGCTCCATGCATATTAGCGTTTAACGCTATAACGATAGATCACGTGTTCCCACGTGAGCACCTTTGAGAAACAAAAAGGAACAACTAAGGTCGAGTTACATGATCCCACGTGACCTCCAATAGTGCTTAACACTTAGAAAAGAATAGGAAGATAAATCCAAAGGAGGCAGTGCCCAAGTTGGGGGCGCCTCACGTGTCCACATGTGATGGTTATAAGATTTAAGTGTTTAACACTTATATGTATAGAACAAGGGAATAAGCCCTGTTGGGGTCAAAATTTGTACCCCGGGTTGACCGAGTCAAAGTCACGGTCAACCCCAAGCCAGGTGGGCCCAAGCCCAGGTCAAGCGGGCCCATGCCGAAGTTGAGCCCGTGACCAGCCTCCTCCATGCCAAAATATAGATCATGTAATAAATAAATTTTATGTAATTTTTTATGCATGAATGTATACAAAATGGGCGTAAAGCCAAATTTTTGTAAAGCCCATGGCTTATGTGCAAAAAGAAATGGTACATGAGCCATGAGATGGGCAAAATGCCATTTTGTAAAGCCCAAGGGGCTATATGTAAATATGTAAGCCTATATAAGGCAACATGATGAAAATATCTAAGAGACTTTTTTCATTCCCCTCAAAATTCTGGGGTTTGTGCATCTTTTCCCTTTACGAAGATTCTAAACCTTCTTCTTTCTTTTGAATTAAATCAAGAGTTTTACTCTTTCTTTTCCAAAACTAAATAGTTTTTCACCACAAAACCTACAAAGGGGAGCCCAGATCTCCCATCAGATCTCAAAAAGAAGAGATTTTTAAAATCACACATCTCTTGATCTTCGAGATCCTGCCAATAGAGGAGGAAGAAGGAGGCCCATCTCCGAAAACCCAATTTTTGGGAAGACCCAGGGCTCTAAAAAAGAACCCCTTTCATCAACTCCAAAACATCTTAAGAGTTTAACTCCACTCTAAATCCTCTTTTGGGATTTTGAATCCTATTTCTAGGGCTAAAATCCCCTTTTTCTCGCCGGCGCCTAAGCGTCCGAGCGCCCTAAGCACCCAGCGTCCAGCGCCCACGTGCCGGACACGTGGTGCGCTAGCGCTCGAGCGCCCAGCGCTCAAGCGCCCAGCGCCTATGTGTCGGACACGTGGTGCGCTAGCGCCTAAGTGCACAGCGCTCAAGCGCACAGCGCCCACGTGCCGGGCATGTGGTGCGCTAGCGCCTAAGTGCATGGCGCCTAAGCCCAGCGCTCGCGTGCTAGGCACGTGAGGTGCTGACCCCACGCGTCCTTTGGATGCTTTCCCCCTTTTTATATATATATGTATATATATACATACACACACACATACTCTACAACATTGTCCCTCTCAAAAAAATTTGGGTCGTGGCGCTGCCCCGCACCCCGCAAGGAGGCTGCTAGTCCCCTTAACCCCCAGCCTACTATCTGGGTAGCAGGACCCCCGTAAAAACTCTGCATGGCTCCCGATATATCCAAGCCCCCTCCAAAACAAAACACACGTACACTGCACATTGAGTTCGCATGACCAGTTTAACCCGTCAATCGGAAGTTCTCTCGCTCCAAAGGCGAGGGGTAATTAACGGCAGCTTAGTCCGCGGCTGCCGGAGATTCGGATTCCCACAATCATTAAACCCCGCCCTACCCTAGGCAGGGGGAATCTGTAGTACGCCTGACAAGCGCGCGCGTATTCCCATCTCAATGGGGTGACGAAAAACACCCTACAAGCCCAATGGAAAGAGTGCCCAATATTCGGGTGCCTCACGTGCCACACGTGAGCGCTCCAAATTTCAGTGTTTAACACTGCTTAAGAGCCTCACGTGGGAGCATGTGAGCGCTAAACAATTAGCAGTGTTTAACACTGTGAGGGGCCAAGCTTAATCCAAATTAGCCAAGTCTCCTGAGGCCAAAAACCTTTTGACCATCAATCAACCGAGCCTTCCTATACTCAAGTCCCCCCAAATCGATCTTAGTTCCAAAGATGGCCAATGATCTCCTGACATGTGGCATCTAAAATGGTGTTCGTTCCACCATGATCTCTCCCTTTAATCTGGAGTTCAGTTCAAGGGTACATCTCTCCACACCTTTGATGTATGTCGTTGTAATTCTTCAACGATGTCAGAGAGGTGGAAGGTCCCGATGACCAACAGCTCTTGGATGTACTCCCAAACCCATGAGCATACCCCTATGGACCGTAATGTCTTTAAACTACCCTATGGACCGCAAAGCCCTTAAACTAGCTATGGACCGCAATGTTCTTAAACTACGACCTCACCGCCAAATGGTGATCTATGGACCGTAATGTCCTTAAACTAGCTGCGGACCGCAACATCCTTAAACTAAACCCTCATACCAAAAATGGTGATTTATGGACCGTAACGTCCATAAACTAAAGCAATTGAGCCCAAATGCTCTTTTGTTGGGTCAGAATGATCCCAAAATCATGATGAGTAGATCTTAATATAAAATTAGATTAACGTATCCTCAACAAACATTTAAGTTGATCTTAATCCCAAAACGAGATTAACGATCCTTAAATCAAACTAAACCCAAATCTAAGAAAATACGGATTTGGACTAATCCACGTCCTACGGGCGACAACACAAATAAGTCTCCGTATATAATCCACGGGCAACCAAAAATAAAACAAACACACACGATATGAAGTGACCTTCTGGAGCAGGAGAAAGTGGTTACCGCGATGCGGTAACGTAATTAACTGCAGGGGCTTGCGCCTGTAGGGAAGAGCGTCCCCACAATAAAAAAAACCCTCACAACGAGGTGGAATCTGACGAAGTCTGCTACAACGGCCGCATCTGTCTAAACCTTCGATACACGGTGCCATAAATCGATATGGCATCTTCGGAGAGGTGGATGGATAAAACCAAATATCATCTGCCCACAAATGCAGGCAAGACGTTCGTCTTTCCCGGCTTTCGGCGGTAAACAGATTTTGGCACGCCCGGTGGGACCTTTTCCTCTTTCCACTCCATACTTCGTGTGTCGTGTTTGCGAACGAATTGCGGTTTAATATGGTTGCCCTTGGATTTGAGGTACTAAGATTTGGTGTCTTGCTTCACATAGAAGAGAAGATGACATCGATGGCTTCCAACTGCACCAATTGCAACAGCAACTCCCACTCCATCCCTATTGGAGGAGTGACTTATGGGCCCCAAGCGGCCTCCATCTTCTCAATGCCAGTGGAACAAGTGACTCAGGCCACCACTGGATTGTTATTCGGAACCATGCTCCCGCCAATGAGCTTCAATGCTTCAATGTCATTACAAGAAACCCCAAAGAAGTCGGTTTTCGATCGGCTTGCAACTACCATGGCCCCTCTCAACGGGTCGTCCAATTCCAGCGCCTTAGTCTTTGACAGTCTGGGCCAAAGCTCCAGTGGGCCCACAAAGAAGCCCATAATACCTGAAGGGGTTATCCCGAAGCGGATAGCCATTCCTGTTCCGACAGACGAAGCCGTCAAAAGGTATTCTCCTGCTAGAGGATTGGTTTTCATAAGACTGGCCGTTCCAACTCCGACTGCGGGTGAGGTCGTTACAAGTGCTTCCCCTGCCAAAAAATCGGCCTTTGCAAGGTTGACTATTCCCTCTCAGCGAACGTCAGTCTTCGACAGGTTGGCACCAATAGCAGCCTCTCATCAAAGCAAGGGGTATGACGAGGTCGCTTCTAAAACTGAGCCATTCTCATTCGCAAGACATGCTCGACGTCGCCACTGGCGCCGAGTGAGATAAGCTAGGGGCAACTCTCCTTTTGGACTTACCCCACCAGCTCCAACGGTGGAAACTGATGCTGCTGTTCCAACTGGGAACAACTTCGAGCTACTCAGGAGGGTGCGCAAGAACTCTCCAACCGCCATACTAAAGAAGTCTCCTTCGCTTGCTGAAAACACAACACAGGTGAGGCCGGAACAGCCTCCTCAGTGGTTGTCCTCCAAGATCCACAGAGTTTGGCGGAAAGTCCAAGACTCTGTAATTAACCAACATTACTCTCGCCGGCTGAAGAAGACGAAGGCTCGGCAAGAGGAGGACCATCCAACCGCCATACCACGAAAGGTATCATCTGCATGGGTGCCTGCCGCAACGGCCCCCTCAACCTCGACCTCCCACAAAAAGAGAAGGCCTGAGAATCTCCCACCACTGGCGGCAAATATCAAAGGCAGTGAACCAAACGCCCCAAGTCTGGGGCATGGTTGTGCATACTGTCTACATGGCATCCGGAAAAGAGGATAGTCGTGCTTCCATGATTCATCGACCAATCACACGGTCTGTGACGAAAGCTCAGAAGCAACAACGAAAGCTCAGAAGCAACAACAAAAGCTCCAGGAGATATTGAGAAGGATGGCCGCACTTACTGGGCAGAAAGAAAGCCCGGAAGTATCGTCGGAACAACGCCAGGAGCAGGAAACCGACACCGAATTCCTACGGAGGGTTCTTGAAAAGAAAGACAAAGAGGCCGCGGAACAAGCAGCTAATATAAAACAAATGGCGCTTTTGTTCCAAGACATGGTGGGGATAATGATCCAACCGGATCCTCCGGCCGAAGACCCTCCAATAATCATTGAAGACGATAGAGGAGAAACATCAAACTCTCCTCCGGCTTTATCAGCAGCCAGGGAGGAGACGATCTCCAAAGCTGCCCTTGATGACTACATAGCTCAGCAGATACGAGTTCATCAAGCGAACGAAACGGAAGGACAAGTCGTCAGAACTGGGCGACCTTATCCAGGCTGGTACGACCAAATTAAATACCCGCCAGGATGTACGATCCCTAAATTCCATGTGTATAAAGGGACGGGCAATCCGCACCAACATATTGCTCAATTCAGAGCTCTATGTGGCAATACCGGGGGCGGTGACAAACTATTGCTTCGCCAATTTGTTGGCAGCTTGGCGGAGACAGCATTTGAATGGTATTCGGAGCTTCCGAATGATTCCATCAAGACATTTACAGAAATAGAGCTACTGTTTACACAAAGGTTCGCGAGGGCCAGCGAGCGCACCCCGATCACGACATTAATCAACGTCAGAGTGAAACCGGGAGAAACCTGGGTTCAGTATGCAATTCGGTGGCGGAATCTATGGTCGAAGTGTGAACAGCGCATAGAAGAAGCTCCTGCTGTGGGCATGTTCGTGGGGACACTTGATTCTCACGCAACTATATCCCAGTTTATAATGTTCTTCAAGCCGACCACCTTTCAGGCCTTGATCGACAAACTGGCCCAAATGGACCATGTTCCCGCCAAAAATTTCTGCGCAAAAGAGTCCAAGGCATCAAATGGCAGCGATATGCTTAAGGAAATGCGAACCAGTATCTTTCGGGCTGTTTTTTGACAAACTCCCGAATGAGAAATAGATAAATTCTGATGGTATCGAAAGCGGCTCGAAAAACCCGTCGATTTGATATATTATGGGCCTCGTAATTCATCCGGGATCAAAAGTTATGAGGAATTACGTGTCCACACATGATGGACTTTTAAGAACCCGCTGGAGGAGTTAAAAAAATATAATAAAAACTCAGAAAAGATCCTAATGGGGCATCACGTGCTCACACGTGACCATGGGTCACGTGCAGACACGTGATGGGCTTTTAAGGCCTCTAAAATAATGAATAGAATTAAATTCTAAAATCTGTTCCCTGATTAAAAATCAGGAATCACGTGCTCACACGTGACCAATGGTCACGTGTTGACACGTGATGGTTAAAACTGAAGCGTAAACAAACAGCTGAAGGAAATACCTCAATGAGGTGTCACGTGCTCACACGTGACCAATGGTCACGTGTTGACACGTGATGGTTACAACTGAAGCGTAAGCAAACACTGAGAAAAGGACTCAATTGGGGGTCACGTGGCAACACGTGACTGGCTGTAAAAGCCTTGCTGTTCAACATAATTAAATTAAAAAAAAAGATCATTTAAATCTTTCGAAATAGAATTAAAATTCTAAAAGCTTCTAAATCTTTCCAAATGGAAAAGGATTATGGGGACCGTTGGATTAAAAATCCAAGGGTGATTAAAAATCACCAATTTATGGAAAAATCCCAAACAAGGAAAGATTTCCCTAAAATCTCACCAGAAATAACAAACAGAATATTTTTGGATCTAAAATCCAACGGTGAATAAAATTCACTGAATGATCTAAAGGATCATATTAATTATGAAATCAAATCAAATCTTTCAATGAGAGATTTGCTAAACAAATTGATTCTTTTCCTTCTCCTATAAATAGGAGCCAAGGAAAGAAGAGAAGGGGAACTACTTTTTTGGAGAGAAAAACAGAGAGAGGAGAATTTAATTCTCTGCAAAAGAAAAACCCTAGGTAAGAAAAAAGAGGCTTCAAAAGAGAATTTAATTCTCAAAAGAGTTTAACTCTTACATAAAAAAAAGAACTTAGTTATTTCTCTGTTTGATGATCTGCAAAATGCACATCTCCCCATGGATTGAGAATTTAATTCTCATTGGGTCGAGATCCTGCCATGCAGATCTAAAACACAGAGGAGGAATTGAGTTTTGAGAATTTAATTCTCCTAAACTTTTAGGAATTTAATTCTCCTAAAACAAAACTAGGGTTTAACCCTAATCAAGAATTTAATTCTTTTACAGATCTGGGAATTTAATTCCCTTGAAAAGAAATCAGGGTTTTATCCTAAATAAGAATTTAATTATTTCACAATAGGAATTTAATTCCTCCAAAATCATAATTAGGGTTTAACCCTACGAAGAATTCAATTCTTAAAAGATCTCTGTTCATGAAAAGAACTAGGGTCACGTGCCCTCACGTGACCCTTGAAAAGATCCCCTGCAAAGAACTTTGAAGCATCACCTCACGTGCTCCCATGTGACTCCCAAAACGCAGAAAGAAAAAGCAAAGGAAATGAAAGCTTTGGGCGCTCTCACGTGTTATCACGTGACCCTTCAGCAAATGATTTAACAATTGGCGCACAGATCCCCATCATGTGCCAACGCGTGATGCTCTAAAATAAAAACAAAAGTGTTTAACACTTATTCGCAGATTTGAGGATAAACCAAAAGGAGATCTGGCTCCACATTTAGGGCGCCCTCACGTGTCATCACGTGACCCCTAATGAGCATTCTAACAGACCAGAGCGGGGGCCTCCATCACGTGCTCACACGTGATGGCCGTCAGAATTAAAAGAGTTAAACACTGATCTGTAGAATAAAATAAGGGAAATCAGGACGCTCTCACGTGTCCGCACGTGACCCCTCCCTCCTTAGTGTTTAACACTAATTGAAAAACTCTATTTGCAGTGTTTAACACTGATTTTCTTAGTGTTTAACACTAATTTGGAAAACTTTATTTGCAGTGTTTAACACTGATTTTCTTAGTGTTTAACACTAATTTGGAAAACTCTATTTGCAGTGTTTAACACTGATTTTCTTAGTGATTAACACTAATTGGAAAACTCTGTTCCCGGTGTTTAACACTGATTTGTTTTAGTGTTTAACACTAGTTTGAAATCTCTGCTACCGGTGTTTAACACCTATTTGCTTTTGTGTTAACACTAATTTGGAAGCCCTGTTGCTAACACTGATTATCTTTTAGCGTTTAACACTAACTTGTTAATCTTATTCCCAGTGTTCAACACTGTTGACCTTTAGTGTTTAACACTAGCTTTAGCCCAATTGGCTAAGTTTCTAGAGGCAAAGCCTCTCTTTCAATGGACCAACAGAGGGTCAATGTTTCAAACATAATTGGACTTAGCTCAAATTGGCCATAAGTCCTCAAATCATCTTAAACTGAGCACATCTGCTCTTTCAACAAACTCATTGGTTCAAGGGTACATCTCTGAACTCCTCTGACATCTGTCGTTGTAATCCTTCAACGTCGTCAGAGAGGTGACGGGTCCCGACAACCATACATTAATACGGACTGTGGGGTCCTTAAACTCATGGACTAATGCGTCCTTAAACCAAGATACGGACTGTGGGGTCCTTAAACCCACGGACTTATGCGTCTTTAAACTAAAATACGGACTGTGGGGTCCTTAAACCCACGGAGTTATGCGTCCTTAAACTAAAATACGGACTGTGGGGTCCTTAAACCCACGGACTTATGCGTCCTTAAACTACCTATGGACCTCTACGTCCTTAAACTGGCAATGGACCACCACGTCCCTAAACTGGAACATGGACCACCATGTCCCTAAACTGGAGATGGACCACTATGTCCCTAAACTGGAACAATAGAGCCCCCCCCAAATGCTCTTTTGTCGGATCTAAACGATCCCGTTTAAGTTGATCTTAGCCTCAAACATGGCTAACGTATCCTTAAACCTTCAAACAGGCTTTAGTCCCAAATTAGACTATAAATCCCCCAATCAACCTTGGTTCAAGGGTACATCTCTGAACTCCTCTGACACCTGTCGTTGTAATCCTTCAACGTCGTCAGAGAGGTGACGGGTCCCGACGACCATATATGCAATGGACCACTATGTCCCTAAACTGGAACAATAGAGCCAATTGCTCTTTTGTCGTGTCACGCCCCGCTTCCCAGAGTACGCAAGATTGGGCACGTGACATAGCCAACCATGCTACCTGTGGGTAGGAAGTATCCATCCACAGTCACATTACGGCTGTAGAGATATCAGGAACAAGATAATAAACTATCTAACACATGTCCAAATCCATAATAACAAGAGTCAATGAAAAATAAGTGCGGAAGCAAATGATCCAATACAATAATAGAAAGGTACGTCCCATAATGCGGGATCCCACCTGGAAATAAAATGCAATAAATAACTAACCACTACAGAACTCACAAATCAGCCTGCTGGCTGAAGTACTCCTGCTCGGTCGGCGACAGTGGTAAAGAATCTGGGCCATACAAAACCCAGACGTCAGCGCGTCATGTCAACCAATAATATAATATGAACAAGGTAATAAGCAATGCAGGGATAAACATGAATAAAGCAATAATATGAAACAACAGTGCAGGGTAAAGTGCAGTGGGTAACTAAACTGTTCTATCAGGTTTTCTATTCTAAAGTCTTTGAAATCAATTGATGACTCGTCGATGTAACTCAATAGTATCCCGTGCGTGCCCGGGACCACGGTCAAGATTCTCGGGGCTGAATCCGAGACGTGCCGCTAGGCAGTAACAAGTAGCAGGATGGATGAGTGATGTCAGCATCATCACTCCGGGGCTGGCCTAGCCCGTAAGACTGATCAGAACAGGTATCGAACTGTTGAGTTACAAGTCGGTTTCACCTTTGATTTCCCCATACCCCCAAGTTATGTATGTCAGGTCAGGTATTCAGTAATCAAAACTAATGCCAACACAGGATCAGGTAACAGCAGGTTTTGTCTGGGTAGACAACAGGAATGGTCCATGAGGACCCCAAGTCAGGTTTGTTGGCATTAGGCATGAGATCAGGTAACAAGTCAGGTCATGGTACAACAGGTTGAGTTGGTAGTAAAGGGTACCATGTCCGGTGCATCGTTATGTATATATATGTCATGTGTAGCAAGGTCAGGTCAATATGTAATGCAATCGAAGGTGTGCTCACAACAGGTATACAATCGAATAAGGAACAGCAGCAGGAAATAAAGTAAACAGCAATAATAGTTCATTTAATCACAATGGTGCATTAATCTGGTGCAGTTGTATTATATTAACAGGTTCGAGCACCCTTGGGGTGCAATAATCACAAGGTAGTGCACTATCAATAACAGAAAGTAATGAAGCTATATGTGTACAATTATCGTCCTTTAAATAGCAAAATGATTAACTGGTAGTTTCGTTATTAGGGTTACAGTGGCAAAATATGGTTTAGGTTGCAGTATCATGATATATATCATATTCTGTCCAAATGAGAAAGGTAACTATATTTAGTTAACAATGCAAGTTTTGTGAGTCAAGCACACTTAATTAGGATAACATAGCATGTAGCAAGTAATACTTGCCTCGACGGTTTCGCAAACCGGAAAACACGAATGTAACGTCGGCGGAAAACACGCGACGGATGCACGGGTCACGGATCGAGTCCAAACAACGAACAGCGGGGCCACGCGGACCGGAGTACTTCGCTGGAGAGTCAGGTCAAGTCGTCGGCACGAACGGAATCCGGCGAAATGTCAAAACAGCGATGAAGTTAGCACAATACAACACATGGACACGAACGACCAGCGAGGGGAAAAGGGAAGGGAGAAGGTAAAGAGATGCTTACAGGGATGGCACGGGTGTCAACCGCGACAGGTTCGACGGCGATGGGGCGCCGGCGGCGAACAGGGAACGCAGCTGTAGGCTAAAAGTGGCTGGAGGTTGCTGGAATAGGATGGTGCTGTGAGTAGGGGAGGTCCTGGCCTGGTCTGGATTGTAGGGGGAAGATGAGGTGGTCGGCGGTGCGCTGGCGACGACGACGAGAGTCGACGGCGCGATCTCCGGCGAACCAGAGAAGTTGCTAGGGTGCGGCGTCGGGTTCTGTTGTGGCCCGGCGAGGGAAAGAGGAGGACGGTGAGGAGGTCGGGACGAGGGTGAAGGGGGGAAGTCGACGTCGTCGGCGATGGGAGGCGGCGGCGACGGCAGCACAGCGGTGCAGGTGGCGGTGGCGTTGGCTGCAGGCTCTGGAAGGAGAGGAGAACGGAGGAAGGAGGTGCGGAGGCAAGGGTGATGGTGGTAGTGTCGTCGGCGCGGGGGCTGCGGCGGCGACGGCACCGGAGATGGCTGGGGTTCGACGAAGCTAGGGTTCCTCGCGGGGGTTCTCTCGTGGGATTTTTCTGCGCGAAGACGAAGGAACAGTGTGGATTTATAAAGATAGAGAGAGAGAGGTTATAAGAGGAGAGAGAGAGAGATTATAGGAAGAGAGAGAGAGAGTGAGATTCGAGGATGAGAGAGAGAGAGAGACAGAGAGGGTTACGGTGGGGCCCACGAGGGATTTAAATTCCTCGTGATTGGCTGAGAAGGAAAATTCGTGGGTAAAATATAAAGATTTAAAGGGATTTTTCTAACTTAACTGTAACAGAAGAATATACTATATAGTTTTAATATATTTAATTAAATGGGTATTTTGGCGCTAAACGAAACATCTCCAAATCGCGCCCGGGTTGCGCCCAAATATTAGAAATTCAAATAATAGGATTTTAAGCGGGTTCCAAATTTTAAAATGAGATGTCTTATGATTAAAAAGCATGCCCCCAAGTCGAACACTTGCACGCGCGCGTAGCCGTCCAAACTCGCCCGTTTCACCGAACGGGATGAAATCTCGTCGCGCGGACGCTACTACGCGACTAGTGGTGACGGGTAGGCCAATACGGATATTTTTAATTTCATTTTAGGTGTTAAAATTTGTTATAGGCAAAAAATGACTTAGCCGGTTAAAATTTTGCAACAAGAACCAAACAAGCAAGATAATTGAAATGAGCAATGTCTAACACTCAACTAGTAACAGAAATAGTATTATTGGGCTCGGGTGTTACATCATACCCAACTACAAAAAGAATTTCGTCCTCGAAATTCCAAGAATACAAGATAGCTAACTACAGAAAAAGGTGAGGAAACTTCTGCCGGATCTCGTCTTCTCGCTCCCAAGTGGATTCTCCATGCGATCGGTTACCCCAAGAAACTAGCACAAGAGGGATAACCTTGTTCTTAAGAACCTTTTCTCTTCGATCCTTGATTTCAACCGATCGCTCCTCAAAAGTTAGGTCCTCCCGTACAGTCAACTCCGAATGATCCAAGACGTGGGTTTCATCTCGAACATACCTCCGTAGTTGAGATACATGAAACACATCGTGCACTCCTGCCAAGGACTGTGGTAACGCCAAACGGTACACTACCTCTCCCACACGCTCCAATATCTCGAAGGGTCCAACGAATCGAGGACTAAGCTTTCCCCGACTCCTAAAGCGAATCACCCCTCTAGTCGGTGATATCTTCAGGAATACCAAATCGCCCACGGCGAACTCTAGAGGTCTTCTTGACATGTCGGCCCAACTTTTCTGTCTGTCTTGAGCTGCCTTCATATGCTTCCTGATTGTATTCACCTTCTCGACTGTTTGTACTACCAAATCTGGTCCTAGTAACTTTCGTTCACCAACATCATCCCAATAGACAGGTGAACGGCACTTACGACCATATAAAGCTTCAAACGGAGCCATCTGAATAGTCGCTTGGAAACTATTGTTGTACGAAAACTCCACCAAGTGTAGGTGATCCTCCCAAGAACCTTTGAAATCCAACATGCATGCCCTCAACATATCTTCAAGAGTTTGGATCGTTCTCTCCGACTGCCCATCAGTTTGAGGATGATAAGCTGTGCTAAACTTCAATCGAGTCCCCAAACTATCTTGTAAACTCCTCCAGAAGTGTGACAAGAACCGTGTGTCCCGATCGGACACGATGCTCACCGGTACCCCATGCAATCTTACAATCTCCTGCATGTACCGCTCTGCCAAAGTCTCCGTCGATTGACCAACCCGAAAAGGAATAAAGTGAGCTGCCTTGGTCAATCGATCGACAATCACCCATACTGCATTGTTGCCCTTTGGACTCCGCGGTAAAGCCGTCACGAAATCCATGGTTATATGTTCCCACTTCCACTGAGGAATCGGAAGTGGTTGCAACAAACCAGCAACCCTTTGGTGTTCAGCCTTGACTTGCTGACACACTAAGCACTTAGCCACGAAGCGAGCAATCTCCCGTTTCATACCTTCCCACCAGAAGTGCTGTCGAATATCTCGGTACATCTTTGTCCCTCTTGGATGTACAGAGTAAGCTGAACTGTGTGCCTCCTTCATAAGCTCTTCACGTACATCCCCTTTTGGCACACACACACGGCTACCATACCTCAACGAACTATCTTCGTGGATCAGTAAATCGGTTCGTAGTCCGGCTTCAACCTGCTCTCGAAACTTTTGCAGTCTAGGATCCTGCGATTGTGCCGCTTTAATCTTCTCAACTAAGGACGACTGTACTTGCAACTGCATCAACTGTCCCGTAGCACGTGGTAGCACAACCTCCAAGTCAAATCTCCGAAAATCAGCAATGATCTCCCTTTGTGTAGTCAATACCTGAATCGCTGGTAACCGACTAAGCGCATCCGGCACGACGTTAACCTTTCCCGGATGGTACTTAAGATCAAGGTCGTAGTCGGCCATCAGCTCCAACCATCAGCGTTGCCTCATGTTCAACTCCTTCTGAGTGAACACATACTTCAAACTCTTGTGATCTGTAAAACTTCGACTTTCTCGCCCCAAAAGGTAGTGTCCCCAAATCTTCAAGGCGAAGATCACAGTCGCAGGCTCCAAGTCATGAGTCGGGTAATTCCTCTCATGGGTCTTCAGTTGTCTTGATGCGTAAGCTACGACCTTCCCATTCTGCATCAAAACACATCCCAATCCTTTTCCAGATGCGTCGCTGTGAATCACCAGTCCTCCTGAATTGTCTGGTACGGTCAGGATAGGGGCGGTTATCAACTTCTGCTTCAACGTCTCGAAGGCCAATGCACATCCATCCGTCCAAATAAAAGGTACTTCCTTGCGCGTAAGCTTGGTCAACGGTTCTGCCAAGCGAGCGAAGTTCTCCACAAATCTCCTGTAGTATCCGGCCAAACCAAGGAAACTTCTTATCTCAGCCACATTTCTTGGAATAGGCCAATCTCGAACTGCTGTAATCTTCTCGGGATCGACGGCGATTCCATCGCCCGACACAACATGCCCCAGAAATTTCACTTCTTCCAGCCAGAATTCGCACTTACTCATCTTCGCATACAATTTCTCCTGTCTCAGCGTCTGCAGTGCGATCTTCAAATGCTCAGCATGCTCCTCCGGACTCTTCGAGTACACCAGAATATCGTCAATGAATACTACAATAAACTGGTCCAAGAATGGTGAAAAGATTCTGTTCATCAAATCCATGTATATTGCTGGCGCATTCGTTACTCCGAAGGGCATCACCAGATACTCGAAATGTCCATATCGAGTTCGAAACGCCGTCTTGCAAATGTCTTCTGCTTTCACTCGGACCTGATGATATCCGGATCGCAAATCCAGTTTCGAGAATACTCTCGCGCCACTAAGCTGCTCAAAAAGTTCTCCAATGCGAAGGATCGGGTACTTGTTCTTAATAGTCACCCGGTTCAATTCTCGGTAATCAATGCACATCCTTCTCGTGCCATCCTTCTTCCTTACTAAAAGAACTGGAGCTCCCCAAGGCGAGTTGCTGCTTCGAATCCAACCCTTCTCAAGTAATTCACCGACTTGCTTCTTAACTTCTTCCAATTCCACTGGTGCCACCGGATAGTAAGCTTTAGATACTGGCGCTGCACCAGGAATAGGGTCAATCGTGAATTCCATGTCTCGCTTCGGCGGTAAGCCCGATATATCTTCAAATACGTCCATAAAATCGCGAACAACTACCGGCTCTTCATTACTATCAACTTCCATAGCTGCAAGAACACTGTTTGTCGGCCTAGCCCTAAACCCGACTGGCCCGACAGAACTGCTTCCTTACCGCAACTGCTGTCTGCATCGTTGGCCGCGAAAGGTCCAGCGAGACTACTGAGTCTCGTCCACTCTGCTGCATGCACGTCCACGGCTGCTCCATTCTGCCTTAGTCCGATGAACTTCTCTTCCATTTCCTCCTGTGCAGTCCGCGGGAAGAATTTCTCCAGGAAACTTTTAGAGAAATCCGCCCAACTGATCGGCTTGGGCAAGCGGGTCTCCTCCACAAGCCATCACTCTCGGGCGTAATCCACTAGCTGAATGCGCACCACATCAACTCCTTTGTCCTCTAGAATCTGTGTCGAAATCAGCAAATCCTCTGTGTCACTAGCCACTGCTCGGCTGGCAACGGCTCCTCCAGACCAGTGAAAGTAGTAGGACCCAAACGTCTGAAATCTGCCACGGTCCCTACTCGGTCAACTGGTTTAGTTCCAACCTCGTTCATAGACTGCTGAACGATCTGCAAACCTTCCTGAAATGAGTCCGCTTGCCGCTGGATCAGCTCGGTCCGTTTCTTTGATTTCCAGCATTTCTCTTATCACTCCAAGCATGGCGGCTTCGTTCACAGGCCTCTGGTACGTCTTCAACTTCTTACCTGTCATAATCCTGAACTCAAAACACCCAACATTAGCATGATGATAGATTCTGAATGTGGATCAAGGCTAGAACTCCAAGATACTTAAATAGAGTACCGCATTGTAGCTATGCCGCGGTATCATAGCCGCAATTACTTAACTCCACCCAAGTCGCCTAAGTCCTAGAGATAACAAGAAATTAGGTTTTCGAGTTGACAATGCAAAGTAAGTTTGCACGCCGTACAAGATATAATCAGGAAGAATGTGATTCAAGAATGGTAAAACGGTCAAGGTGGTAGGACATGTTTCCTAAGTACGGGTATTCTGATTCGTGTATCGGGTACAATACCCAACTACAAAAGAATCAACCCAACTAACCTATGTCTCTGATACCAAAAGAACCATGTCACGCCCCGCTTCCCAGAGTACGCAAGATTGGGCACGTGACATAGCCAACCATGCTACCTGTGGGTAGGAAGTATCCATCCACAGTCACATTACGGCTGTAGAGATATCAGGAACAAGATAATAAACTATCTAACACATGTCCAAATCCATAATAACAAGAGTCAATGAAAAATAAGTGCGGAAGCAAATGATCCAATACAATAATAGAAAGGTACGTCCCATAATGCGGGATCCCACCTGGAAATAAAATGCAATAAATAACTAACCACTACAGAACTCACAAATCAGCCTGCTGGCTGAAGTACTCCTGCTCGGTCGGCGACAGTGGTAAAGAATCTGGGCCATGCAAAACCCAGACGTCAGCGCGTCATGTCAACCAATAATATAATATGAACAAGGTAATAAGCAATGCAGGGATAAACATGAATAAAGCAATAATATGAAACAACAGTGCAGGGTAAAGTGCAGTAGGTAACTAAACTGTTCTATCAGGTTTTCTATTCTAAAGTCTTTGAAATCAATTGATGACTCGTCGATGTAACTCAATAGTATCCCGTGCGTGCCCGGGACCACGGTCAAGATTCTCGGGGCTGAATCCGAGACGTGCCGCTAGGCAGTAACAAGTAGCAGGATGGATGAGTGATGTCAGCATCATCACTCTGGGGCTGGCCTAGCCCGTAAGACTGATCAGAACAGGTATCGAACTGTTGAGTTACAAGTCGGTTTCACCTTTGATTTCCCCATACCCCCAAGTTATGTATGTCAGGTCAGGTATTCAGTAATCAAAACTAATGCCAACACAGGATCAGGTAACAGCAGGTTTTGTCTGGGTAGACAACAGGAATGGTCCATGAGGACCCCAAGTCAGGTTTGTTGGCATTAGGCATGAGATCAGGTAACAAGTCAGGTCATGGTACAACAGGTTGAGTTGGTAGTAAAGGGTACCATGTCCGGTGCATCGGTATGTATATATATGTCATGTGTAGCAAGGTCAGGTCAATATGTAATGCAATCGAAGGTGTGCTCACAACAGGTATACAATCGAATAAGGAACAGCAGCAGGAAATAAAGTAAACAGCAATAATAGTTCATTTAATCACAATGGTGCATTAATCTGGTGCAGTTGTATTATATTAACAGGTTCGAGCACCCTTGGGGTGCAATAATCACAAGGTAGTGCACTATCAATAACAGAAAGTAATGAAGCTATATGTGTACAATTATCGTCCTTTAAATAGCAAAATGATTAACTGGTAGTTTCGTTATTAGGGTTACAGTGGCAAAATACGGTTTAGGTTGCAGTATCATGATATATATCATATTCTGTCTAAATGAGAAAGGTAACTATATTTAGTTAACAATGCAAGTTTTGTGAGTCAAGCACACTTAATTAGGATAACATAGCATGTAGCAAGTAATACTTGCCTCGACAGTTTCGCAAACCGGAAAACACGAATGTAACGTCGGCGGAAAACACGCGACGGATGCACGGGTCACGGATCGAGTCCAAACAACGAACAGCGGGGCCACGCGGACCGGAGTACTTCGCTGGAGAGTCGGGTCAAGTCGTCGGCATGGCCGGAATCCGGCGAAATGTCAAAACAGCGATGAAGTTAGCACAATACAACACATGGACACGAACGACCAGCGAGGGAAAAAGGGAAGGGAGAAGGTAAAGAGATGCTTACAGGGATGGCACGGGTGTCAACCGCGACAGGTTCGACGGCGATGGGGCGCCGGCGGCGAACAGGGAACGCGGCTGTAGGCTGAAAGTGGCTGGAGGTTGCTGGAATAGGATGGTGCTGTGAGTAGGGGAGGTCCTGGCCTGGTCTGGATTGTAGGGGGAAGAGGAGGTGGTCGGCGGTGCGCTGGCGACGACGATGAGAGTCGACGGCGCGATCTCCGGCGAACCAGAGTTGCTAGGGTGCGGCGTCGGGTTCTGTTGTGGCCCGGCGAGGGAAAGAGGAGGACGGTGAGGAGGTCGGGACAAGGGTGAAGGGGGGAAGTCGACGTCGTCGGCGATGGGAGGCGGCGGCGACGGCAGCACAGCGGTGCTGGTGGCGGTGGCGTTGGCTGCAGGCTCTGGAAGGAGAGGAGAACGGAGGAAGGAGGTGCGGAGGCAAGGGTGATGGTGGTGGTGTCGTCGGCGCGGGGGCTGCGGCGGCGACGGCACCGGAGATGGCTGGGGTTCGACGAAGCTAGGGTTCCTCGCGGGGGTTCTCTCGTGGGATTTTTCTGCGCGAAGACGAAGGAACAGTGGGGATTTATAAAGATAGAGAGAGAGAGGTTATAAGAGGAGAGAGAGAGAGATTATAGGAAGAGAGAGAGAGAGTGTGTGAGATTCGAGGATGAGAGAGAGAGAGATAGAGAGGGTTACAGTGGGGCCTACGAGGGATTTAAATTCCTCGTGATTGGCTGAGAAGGAAAATTCGTGGGTAAAATATAAAGATTTAAAGGGATTTTTCTAACTTAACTGTAACAGAAGAATATACTATATAGTTTTAATATATTTAATTAAATGGGTATTTTGGCGCTAAACGAAACATCTCCAAATCGCGCCCGGGTTGCGCCCAAATATTAGAAATTCAAATAATAGGATTTTAAGCGGGTTCCAAATTTTAAAATGAGATGTCTTATGATTAAAAAGCATGCCCCCAAGTCGAACACTTGCACGCGCGCGTAGCCGTCCAAACTCGCCCGTTTCACCGAACGGGATGAAATCTCGTCGCGCGGACGCTACTACGCGACTAGTGGTGACGGGTAGGCCAATACGGATATTTTTAATTTCATTTTAGGTGTTAAAATTTGTTATAGGCAAAAAATGACTTAGCCGGTTAAAATTTTGCAACAAGAACCAAACAAGCAAGATAATTGAAATGAGCAATGTCTAACACTCAACTAGTAACAAAAATAGTATTATTGGGCTCGGGTGTTACATGTCGGATCTAAACGATCCCGTTAAGTTGATCTTAGTCCCAAATTGGACTAACGTATCCTTAACAAATGTTTGAGTTGATCTTAGCCTCATATATGGCTAACGTATCCTCAAACCAAAACCCTAAACCCAAATCTAAGAAAATACGGATTTGGACTAATCCACGTCCTACGGGCGACGACATAAATTGGTCTCCGTATACAATCCACGGGCAATCACAAACAAAACAAACACCCACGACACGAAGTGAAATTCTGGAGAAGGAGAAAGTTGTTACCGCGATGCGGTAGCGTAATTAACTGCAGGGGCTTACGCCTGCAGGGAAGAGCGTCCTCACAATCAAAAACCCCTCAAGTGAGGGGGAATCTGACGAAGTCTGCTACATCGGCCGCATCCGTCTAAACCTCCGATACACGGTGCCATAAATCAACTTGGCATCTTCGGAGAGGTGGACGGATAAAACCAATTAGCATCTGCCCCGAATCTCAGCGTCAGGACGTCACCAGTCTTGTGCGCCGTCTTTCGGAGGGGAACAGATTCTGGCACGCCCGGTGGGACCTTTTCCTCTTTCCACTCCACACTTCGTGTGTCGTGTTCGCGAATGAATCGCGGTTTGCTGTGGTTGCCTGTGGATTCGAGGTACTAAGATTTGGTGTCTTGCTCCGTGCAGAAAACAGAAGATCAATGGCTTCAAACTGCACTACCTGCAACTGCAACTCTCGCTCCATCCCGTCCGGAGGAGTGACTTATGGGCCTCAGGCGGCCTCCATCTTCGCTATGCCGGTGGAACAGGTCACTCAAGCCACCACAGGATTGTTTTTCGGGACCTCGCTCCCGCCAATGAGCTTCACCGCTCCTGTGCCAACATCGGAAACTCCTAAGAAGTCGGTCTTCGATCGGCTTACAGCTACTACGGCCCCTCTCAACGGGTCGTCCAACTCCAGCTCCTCGGTTTTCGCCAGACTGGGCCAAAATTCCTGTGGGCCCACAATGAAGCTTGCAATCCCAGAGAAGGTTATTCCGAAGAGGATAGCCATCCCTGCTCCTGGAGTCGTCAAGGCGGCTTCTCCTACCAAAGGGTCGGTCTTTACAAGATTGACTGTTTTGACTCCCGCTACGGTTCCTGTCCCTGCTCAGAAGACTATTTTCAACCGATTGGATACTGCTTCTCAAAGGACATCAGTATTCAACAGGCTGACGCCAGCAGCAGCCCCTCACCTGGACAGGGGGCAAAACAAAGCCATCCCCGTCACCGAACCAACTCTATCAGGTCGACACGCTCGACGTCGCCACTGGCGCCGAGTAAGGAAGGCCGGGGGCAACTCCCCCTCTGGGCTAACGCCACCAGCTCTAACGGTGGAAGTTAATGCTGCTGTTCCAACCGGGAACAGTTTTGAGCTGCTGAACAGAATACGCAGGAATTCGCCCACTGCCGTACTAAAAAGATCTCCGCCACTGGTGGAGACTGTCACGGAAATAAAGCCGAAGCAGGCCCCTCAACGGCTGTCTTCCAAAGTTTACAAAATCTGGCGACAAGTCCGAGAGTCAGTGATTGATCCAAATTTCTCCCGCCAGCACAAGAAACTGAAGGTCCAAAAGGAAGTCAGCCATCCTGCTAAGCCACGAAAAGCTGTCTGGATGCCCACCTTGACGGCTCCCTCAACTTCGACCGCTCTTGAGAAAAGAAGGCCGGAGAAAATCCCTGTGCCGGCGACAAAAGTCAAAGGCACTGAACCCAAACGCCCTAAGTCTGGGGGCATGGTGGTGCATACAGTCTATATGGCGTCCGGGAAAGAGAACAGTCGTACATCTACAGGTCATAGACCGCTTACGCGATCGGTGACTAAAGCTCAGGAGCAGCAGCAGAAGCTCCAAGAAATGATGAATGCGATGGCCGCACTCACTGGGCCAAAAGAAAGCCCAGAAGCGTCCTCGGATCAGCGTCATGAACAAGAAACTGACGCTGATTACCTACGCAGAGTCCTCGAAAAGAAGGACAAAGAAGCCGCGGAGCAAGCGGCTAACATAAAACAAATGGCGCTTCCCTTTCAAGATATGGTAGGGATGATGATCCAGCAAGATCCTCCTGCTGAAGATCCTCCGATTGTCCTTGAAGATGATAAAGGAGAGACATCAAATCCTCCTCCGGCTCTTTCAGCAGCCAAGGAAGAAACCATTTCCAAGGCCGCACTGGATGACTATATAGCTCAGCAAATACGAGCTCACCAGGCAAATGAAGCGGCTGGGCAAATTGCTAGAACCGGACGACCCTACCCGGGCTGGTATGACCAAATTAGTTACCCGCCGGGATATACGATCCCTAAGTTCCACGTATATAAGGGGACGGGAAATCCGCATCAGCATGTCGCTCAATTCAGGGCCTTATGTGGCAACACTGGAGGCGATGACAAATTGTTGCTTCGCCAATTCGTCGGCAGCTTAGCAGAAACGGCATTCGAATGGTACTCGGAGCTACCTAACGACTCCGTTAAAACATTTGCGGAGATGGAGTTACTGTTTACACAAAGATTTGCAAGTGCCAGCGAGCGCACCCCGATAACAGCATTAATAAATGCCAGGGTAAGGCCAGGTGAGACATGGGTTCAATACGCAACACGATGGCGGAATCTATGGTCGAAGTGCGAACAACGCATCGAAGAAGCACCTGCGGTAGGTATGTTCGTGGACACTCTTGATCCGCAAGCAACCATCTCGCAATTCATGATGTTCTTCAAACCGACCACGTTCCAGGCTTTAATTGATAAGTTGGCCCAAATGGATCAGATGAGTCACACACCATCTCATTCAAAGACGGATCCTCGGCATGAAAAGGGGAAAGGGAAAGCAACTTTCGTCGCTAATACTCAACAACAGTCGAGCAACTTGAAGCCGGTTGTCCGTAAAAACAATATACGTCCACGCCCATCCCTTGAGGAAAGACTAGGACATCCTTACTCGTTTCCTCAGAATAAAACAAGGAGACTGTTCGAGCTGGCAGTGCGCAACGAACTCATCAATCTGCCGAATCCAAAACGTTCATTGCAGCCAGGCGATGTCAGCAATCCCAATTATTGCCCTTACCACCAAACGGTAAGTCACCCGATCGAGGATTGCTTCGTCTTTAAGGGATGGATCGAGGATCAGTACCTACAAAGCAAGTTTGCGCTGTCTGAAAAGTGGAAGGTAAACCCACCACAGCCGCACACTCCAAAGAAGACGGACACACCGGGGGCAAGTTGTCACGTGATCTCTTACTCATTGATAGATGATGAAGATGCTCCTTGCACCGAGAAACCGAGGGCGTGTCCTGAACCAGAATTTCTGTGGCCGTCAGACGAGATGATTGATGCATTCCTGAATGAAGCCCGTCTTAAAAGCAAAGCTGATCGAGAGCGCGAGATGGCCATATTCGAGAAAGCCAAATGCCGGCGACTGGATGAAAGGGTCGAAACACTCCCACCGGATCAAATTACATCCGATGCAAATGAGAGCAGGATTAAGATAAGGAAACGATTCGCCAAGGCCATATCGATGGGGATGAAGCTGCCCTCTTTCAGAGAAAATACTCCTGACGGTATACATCTTGATGAAGCGGATGTGCATCCTAACTTCTGCTTATATCATCAGAAGATCGCACATCCTACTGAAGATTGCAACTCCTTTAAGTGTTGGTGGCAAAAGTATGTCGCACACAGGCAACACTTCAACAGGACAAAGCGTGAAGCTCGTAGACAGTGGAAAAAAGCGACAGATGAGCATAAAAGAATTGCCGGCAATTGTCATAGGGTTGATCCCGGGGGATCGCGAGTTCTCACCTTCGGGAGCGACTCCGACGAAAAAATAGCCCTCGGCCCTCTCTTCAAGGAATCCATCTCTAAAACGAAAGAATTGAGGAGTTGCGAGAACATTCAGCCATGCAATCGCACGCTACCTGGAAAGAATTTCGGCCCCGCAAATAAGGGATCGGACAAAAAAGATAAAGGGAAGGGAAAAATGGCCTTCATCGCCAACGCTCAACAACAATTGAGTGACCCTAGACCGGTTGTTCGTAAAAGCAATAAGCTGCAACCCCTCTATGAGAAGTTGAAATGTCCTTACTCATTTCTCCGGGATGAAACAAGAAGGCTGTTCGAAGTGGCAGTGCGCAATAGCTTTATCACTCTACCGGAGCCGAAACACCAGCCATAACTGAATGATGTCAATACTTCTAATTATTGCCCTTACCACCAAGTATTGGGCCATCCGATCGAAAACTGCTACGTCTTCAAAAATTGGGTTGAAGACCAACACCAACAGCGAAAGTTCGCACTGTCCGAAAACTGGAAGGTGAACCCACCACAACCACATGCTCCGAAGAAGATGGACATGCCGGGGGCATCGTGCTCTTTCACAGAGAAAGCCCCATAGACCGAAAAGTCAGTAAACTAGAGATTCGCCTCAAATACGGCGACGCTAGACCGAAAAGTCAGTAAACTAGAGATTCGCCTCAAATATGGCGATGCTAGACCGAAAAGTCAATAAACTAGAGATTCGCCTTAAATACGGCGACGACAGACCGCAATGTCCTAAAACTTACAAATGACCGAAACGTCATTAAACTACTATCAACCCGCGGCATCCTCAGGCCGGCGTGGTAAAAAATATAAAAAAAAAAAAACAAAAAAAAACGGTATGTCCATAAGCAAAATGGGCACGGATGAAAACCCAAAAGGGCTCCGTGAGTAAAAATAGCAGGGTTACCGGCGAGTGTTTGTGAAAACCCGAAAGGGCGCAAACTCGTTAAAAAAAAGAATAAAAAGAATAAAAAAAACGGTATGTCCATAAGCAAAATGGGCACGGATGAAAACCCGAAAGGGCTCCGTGAGTAAAAATAGAAGGGCTACCGGCGAGTTTTTATGAAAACCCGAAAGGGCGCAATCTCGTTAAAAGACACTTACAGGGTCCTTTCGACCTTATAAGGAGAAACCACCCATGTGAGATCCTTACGACTCACAACGGAGCAACACACTTAGGGATCCTCACGATTCCTAAGGAGAAATTACACTTGCGAGATCCTCACGACTCGTAAGGAGAACTCTCTTATGGGACCCTCACGGCTCATAAGATTTGAAAGTCTTAAGTTACAGAAACCTAAACCTGTTCTTAAGCAAATCCCCCACAACCTTCGATATTGCCCTACAAGCAGCTCAATACTGACCCTTGTATACAATCCACGGGCACGAATAAACATTTCCCTAACCAAGTCCCACCCGTGACTGGGGATATGTCCGTACGGTGAACAACCCTTATAAGTCCTCTCGACTTATAAGGAGAAAACCCTTTTGTAAGATCCTTACGACTTACAGGGGAACATACACTTAGGAATCCTCGCAATTTCTAAGGAGAAAACACACCTACGAGATCCTCACGACTCGTAGGGAGAAATACCTTTGTGAGACCCTTACGGCTCATGAAGTCAAAAGCCTTAGTCGACAGGATCCTAACCCTGTTTACTAAGCCACCTTTGTTCAACATCGACAGAGGCAAATGATGATTCGCTCCTGGCAATATCCCAGTCGCAGCGATAATGATGCCTAAACCAGTATCAAATTCTAAGTCTTTTCACGGCAAATGATGATTCGCTCCCGGCAATATTCCAGTCGCAGCGATACTGATGCCAAGATTGGTATCAGATCCCAAATCCCCTACTCGTGAAAAAAAAATCAGCGAGCCAAAAAAAAATGCATACGAAATAGCCGAAATGATGAGGCAACTTGCAAACAAAATCAGCAAGTAAAAATGTATGCATGCAAAATAGCCGAAATGATTGGGCAACTCGCAATAAAAAGCAGCGAGTAAAAAAGAAAAATAGCCGAAATGATTGGGCACCGCGAAAAATAGCCGAAATGATTGGGCAATCGCGATTTTCGAGATATAAAAAGCTGAAATGATAGAGCATCGCGGAAAGAATAAAAAAAATGAAAAAATGAAACTCTTTGCTCTACAGATGAGATCACATCGATCCCTGTATACAATCCAGGGGCACAAACAAAGAGGGAACCTTACCTTCCCAACAGGTTCCACCAGAAAGCGAAGCCAAATCTCGACGGTTCATAGACAACCCAGAGACAACCTCGACATTTGTCGCAATATTGCAGACATAATGTCAACAGATGAAGCAAAAGGAAGATCCCGGGCTTCAAGGTCTCGACGTCAACATCGACAACTTAGAGATCACCAACGGCGTTTCTCCTCACTCCAACCAGATGCAGACGTGACGTCAACAACTGACCTCAGAGTCGCAACGAAACGGAGCCATGGCAAAGTCCCGGGTTCCAAATCTCAATGGCCATATCTACAGCCTGGAGACTAACAACGGTGTGCCTCCTCATTCTAGCAGGATACAGATGCTACACCATCAAACGGAGCCACGACATAGTCCTTAGTTCCAAATCTCGATGGTTCACAGACAACTTAGAGACCATCTCAGCATTCGTCTTGTTACAGCAAATGAGATGTCAACAAAGAGGTTCCTCCGCAGTCCAGCAGGATGCATATTTAATATCAACGAAAGACCCCATGGTCAGCAAAGCGAGGTGACGGCGAAATCCTAGCCCCACCTCAGCATTCGTCTCGTTACAACAGACGAGATGTCAACGACAACGCTCCTTCACAGTCCAGCATGATGCAGGTACAACGTCAACAAAAGATCTCACGGTCAAAGCAAACGGAGCTACGGTAAAGCCCCTACTCTAAATCTCAATGGTTCACAGACAACTTAGTCACCATCTCGACGATCGTCTCGATACAGCAGATGAAATGTCACCCCAGCGTTCTTCCCCCAACAGGATTCGGACGCGCCAAAGCAAATGAAGCAAGAGGCCAAATTCCTAGCTTCAGGGTCTTGAAGGCAACTCATATAAAACCTGAAAGACAATCAGAGATCATCTCACACCAATATGGAGTGATCACCACCGCGGCATTCGTCTCGATACAGCAGACGCGATGCCAGCAAACGAAGCGAAGGCCAAATTCCTAGCTTCAGGGTCTTAACGGCAAGTCATATAAAGCCTGAAGAACAATTGGAGATCATCTCGCACAAGCGCGGAGTGGTCACCACCTCTACGTTCGTCTCGATACAGCAGACACAACATCACCAAAAGGAACAGCGGCAACTCCCAGTTCCATAGCTTGGCGATACACAGATCACCGAGAGTCAAATCTCCACTCCGTGAAATGCGGATATAATCAGCAAAATTCCTGGTCATGTGAAACGCGGATAACGTCCAGAGCGGATCCTGGTCCTCACAGAACACGGCAGTGAACCCGTGCGAAGCATCCAGAGCGGAGCCTAGTCCTCGCCTAACGCGGCAGTGAACCCGTGTGAAGCATCTAGTACAAAATTCCTGGTCACGTGGAACGCGGATAACGTCACTCTTTGACCCCGTGGAAAACGTCCAGAGCGGAGCCTAGTCCTCGCCTAACGCGACAGTGGACCCGTGTGAAGCATCTAGAGAAAAATTCCTGGTTACATGGAACGCAGATAACGTCACTCTTTGACCCCGTGGAAAACGTCCAGAGCAGATCCTGGTCCTCGCAGAGCACGGCAGTGAACCCGTGCGAAGCATCCAGAGCGGAGCCTAGTCCTCGCCTAACGCGGCAGTGAACCCGTGTGAAGCATCTAGAGCAAAATTCCTGGTCACGTGGAACGCGGATAACGTCACTCTTCGACCCCGTGGGAAACGTCCAGAGCGGATCCTGGTCCTCGCATCAACATGGAGTGATCACCACCACGACATTCGTCTCGATACAGAGGACGCAATGCCAGAAAACAAAGCAAAGGCCGAATTCCTAGCTTCAACGTCTTAACAGCAAGTCATATAAAGCCTGAAAGACAATCGGAGATCATCTCGCACCAAGGCGGAGTGGTCACCACCTCGACGTTCGTCTCGATACAGCAGACGCAACATCACCAAAAGGAGCCATGGCAAAATCCCGGGTTCCAAACCTCGACGGTTCACCAGCAACCTAGAGGCCACCACGACATTCGCCTCGATACAGAGGACGCAATGCCAGCAAATGAAGCGAAGGCTAAATTCCTAGCTTCAGGGTCTTAATGGCAAGTCATATAAAACCGGAAAGACAATCGGAGATCATCTCGCACCAGTGTGGAGTGGTCACCACCTCGACGTTCGTCTCGATACAGCAGACGCGACATCACCAAAAGGAGCCACGGCAAAATCCCGGGTTCCAAACCTCGACGGTTCACCAGCAACCTAGAGGCCACCACGACATTCGCCTCGATACAGAGGACGCAATGCCAGCAAACGAAGCGAAGGCTAAATTCCTAGCTTCAGGGTCTTAACGGCAAGTCATATAAAACCGGAAAGACAATCAGAGATCATCTCGCACCAGTGTGGAGTGGTCACCACCTCAACATTCATCTCGATACAGCAGACGCAACATCACCAAACGGAGCCACGGCAAAATCCCTAGTTCCAAAACCTCGACGGTTCACAGCAACCTAGAGACAACCGCGACATTCGTCTCGATACAGAGGACGCAATGCCAGCAAACGAAGAAAATGCCAAATTCCTAGCTTCAGGGTCTTAACGGCAAGTCATATAAAGCCTGAAAGACTATCGGAGATCATCCCACACCAGCGCGGAGTGGTTATGACTCATCGGGGCTCTCCAAAATGAGCCTAACCTCAAGTAAAAAGCGGCATGGCAAATTCCTAGCGCTTGCTCTTCCGACGGTCAAACTGCCAAGGAGGATTGCTTGAAGACGTCTTGTCCAGCCCCCGAAGAGATCAGAGACACGGCAGTCGCAGGGCTACTCGAACAGCACGATTGCCTATCGAGGAATATTTCAGCTCATGCGACGGTACGACGGCCAAAACCCTAAGTACCACAGACCCTAACGGACTTCTGTCGTAAAGAGCAGAGGTTAACTGTGACGTTAGGATATTCTTGCGAGATCTGCTCGATTCGTTTCAACTCGTGAGGAAATTGATGTCTTTGCGAGAACTTCTCGATTTGTCTCGACTCGTGAGATAAAGCCTTAGGCAGTAGGGATTGAAAAACCTGTTTCCTAAGCACTGGGATCCTGCAAGTCGGCCCAAAATGGTCCCTTGCATACTATCCACGGGTCTCACTCTCCGAAGTCGAATTTCGACAAGGAGGGGAACAACCGCTTACGGGTCCTCTCGACTCGTAAGAGGGAAAAATTCTCTTACAAGATCCTTACGACTTATAAGAGAAACACACTTAGGAATCCTCACGACTCCTAAGGAGAAAATACACCTACGAGATCCTCTCGATCCATAGGGAGAAAAGTCTTTATGAGACCCTCACGGCTCATAAAGTTGAAAAGTCTTAGGTGGCAGATCCTAACCCTGTCTCCTAAGCCATCACTGCCCTGCAAAGATGTCAAGATGGACCATCTATGAGCCACACTTGCCAAAGCTACATGCCACTGAAATGGATAACTTACTCATAAGCGTATAAACTACTCCACGCCAGAGTAAGACATAAAGAGATAAAAGGGTGCGGCTCATGGAGTTAAGGGTTTGGAACTATATCTCTTAAGAGTCAAGATTTGAGTCAATGATAAATGACGACGCTTGTGTCCGCTCGTTATCTTCTCAGATCAAGATCCTGAAAGTTATATACCAATCTGAAACTGGTCATACGCCATGCATTACTCTGCACTACTTCACCCACGTATATACTTACGTGGGCAAAGTAGTGAAGGGCATTTGTTCCCGCCAAAAATTTCTGCGCAAAAGAGTCCAAGGCATCAAATGGCAGCGATATGCTTAAGGAAATGCGAACCAGTATCTTCCGGGCTGTTTTTTGACAAACTCCCGAATGAGAAATAGATAAATTCTGATGGTATCGAAAGCGGCTCGAAAAACCCGTCGATTTGAAATATTATGGGCTTCGTAATTCATCCGGGATCAAAAGTTATGAGGAATTGCGTGTCCACACGTGATGGACTTTTAAGAACCCACTGGAGGAGTTAAAAAAATATAATAAAAACTCAGAAAAGATCCCAATGGGGCATCATGTGCTCACACGTGACCATGAGTCACGTGCAGACACGTGATGGGCTTTTAAGGCCTCTAAAATAATGAATAGAATTAAATTCTAAAATCTGTTCCCTGATTAAAAATCAGGAATCACGTGCTCACACGTGACCAATGGTCACGTGTTGACACGTGATGGTTAAAACTGAAGCGTAAACAAACAGCTGAAGGAAATACCTCAATGAGGTGTCACGTGCTCACACGTGACCAATGGTCACGTGTTGACACGTGATGGTTACAACTGAAGCGTAAGCAAACACTGAGAAAATGACTCAATTGGGGGTCACGTGGCAACACGTGACTGGCTGTAAAAGCCTTGCTGTTCAACAGAATTAAATTAAAAAAAAGATCATTTAAATCTTTCGAAATAGAATTAAAATTCTAAAAGCTTCTAAATCTTTCCAAATGGAAAAGGATTATGGGGACCGTTGGATTAAAAATCCAAGGGTGATTAAAAATCACCAATTTATGGAAAAATCCCAAACAAGGAAAGATTTCCCTAAAATCTCACCAGAAATAACAAACAGAATATTTTTGGATCTAAAATCCAACGGTGAATAAAATTCACTGAATGATTTAAAGGATCATATTAATTATGAAATCAAATCAAATCTTTCAATGAGAGATTTGCTTAACAAATTGATTCTTTTCCTTCTCCTATAAATAGGAGCCAAGGAAAGAAGAGAAGGGGAACTACTTTTTTGGAGAGAAAAACAGAGAGAGGAGAATTTAATTCTCTGCAAAAGAAAAACCCTAGGTAAGAAAAAATAGGCTTCAAAAGAGAATTTAATTCTCAAAAGAGTTTAACTCTTACATAAAAAAAAGAACTTAGTTATTTCTCTGGTTGAGGATCTGCAAAATGCACATCTCCCCATGGATTGAGAATTTAATTCTCATTGGGTCGAGATCCTGCCATGCAGATCTAAAACACAAAGGAGGAATTGAGTTTTGAGAATTTAATTCTCCTAAACTTTTAGGAATTTAATTCTCCTAAAACAAAACTAGGGTTTAACCCTAATCAAGAATTTAATTCTTTTACAGATCTGGGAATTTAATTCCCTTGAAAAGAAATCAGGGTTTTATCCTAAATAAGAATTTAATTATTTCACAATAGGAATTTAATTCCTCAAAATCATAATTAGGGTTTAACCCTACGAAGAATTCAATTCTTAAAAGATCTCTGTTCATGAAAAGAACTAGGGTCACGTGCCCCCACGTGACCCTTGAAAAGATCCCCTGCAAAGAACTTTGAAGCATCACCTCACGTGCTCCCACGTGACTCCCAAAACGCAGAAAGAAAAAGCAAAGAAAATGAAAGCTTTGGGCGCTCTCACGTGTTATCACGTAACCCTTCAGCAAATGATTTAACAATTGGCGCACAGATCCCCATCACGTGCCAACACGTGATGCTCTAAAATAAAAACAAAAGTGTTTAACACTTATTCGCAGATTTGAGGATAAACCAAAAGGAGATCTGGCTCCACATTTAGGGCGCCCTCACGTGTCACCACGTGACCCCTAATGAGCATTCTAACAGACCAGAGCGGGGGCCTCCATCACGTGCTCACACGTGATGGCCGTCAGAATTAAAAGAGTTAAACACTGATCTGCAGAATAAAATAAGGGAATTCAGGGCGCTCTCACGTGTCCGCACGTGACCCCTCCCTCCTTAGTGTTTAACACTAATTGAAAAACTCTATTTGCAGTGTTTAACACTGATTTTCTTAGTGTTTAACACTAATTTGGAAATCTTTATTTGCAGTGTTTAACACTGATTTTCTTAGTGTTTAACACTAATTTGGAAAACTCTATTTGCAGTGTTTAACACTGATTTTCTTAGTGATTAACACTAATTGGAAAACTCTGTTCCCGGTGTTTAACACTGATTTGCTTTAGTGTTTAACACTAGTTTGAAATCTCTGCTACCGGTGTTTAACACCTATTTGCTTTTGTGTTAACACTAATTTGAAAGCCCTGTTGCTAACACTGATTATCTTTTAGCGTTTAACACTAACTTGTTAATCTTATTCCCAGTGTTCAACACTGTTGACCTTTAGTGTTTAACACTAGCTTTAGCCCAATTGGCTAAGTTTCTAGAGGCAAAGCCTCTCTTTCAATGGACCAACAGAGGGTCAATGTTTCAAACATAATTGGACTTAGCTCAAATTGGCCATAAGTCCTCAAATCATCTTAAACTGAGCACATCTGCTCTTTCAACAAACTCATTGGTTCAAGGGTACATCTCTGAACTCCTCTGACATCTGTCGTTGTAATCCTTCAACGTCGTCAGAGAGGTGACGGGTCCCGACAACCATACATTAATACGGACTGTGGGGTCCTTAAACTCATGGACTAATGCGTCCTTAAACCAAGATACGGACTGTGGGGTCCTTAAACCCACGGACTTATGCGTCCTTAAACTAAAATACGGACTGTGGGGTCCTTAAACCCACGGACTTATGCGTCCTTAAACTAAAATACGGACTGTGGGGTCCTTAAACCCACGGACTTATGCGTCCTTAAACTACCTATGGACCTCTACGTCCTTAAACTAGCAATGGACCACCACGTCCCTAAACTGGAACATGGACCACCATGTCCCTAAACTGGAGATGGACCACTATGTCCCTAAACTGGAACAATAGAGCCCCCCCAAATGCTCTTTTGTCGGATCTAAACGATCCCATTTAAGTTGATCTTAGCCTCAAATATGGCTAACGTATCCTTAAACCTTCAAACAGGCTTTAGTCCCAAATTAGACTATAAATCCCCCAATCAACCTTGGTTCAAGGGTACATCTCTGAACTCCTCTGACACCTGTCGTTGTAATCCTTCAACGTCGTCAGAGAGGTGATGGGTCCCGACGACCATATATGCAATGGACCACTATGTCCCTAAACTGGAACAATAGAGCCAATTGCTCTTTTGTCGGATCTAAACGATCCCGTTAAGTTGATCTTAGTCCCAAATTGGACTAACGTATCCTTAACAAATGTTTGAGTTGATCTTAGCCTCAAATATGGCTAACGTATCCTCAAACCAAAACCCTAAACCCAAATCTAAGAAAACACGGATTTGGACTAATCCACGTCCTACGGGTGACGACATAAATTGGTCTCCGTATACAATCCACGGGCAATCACAAACAAAACAAACACCCACGACACGAAGTGAAATTCTGGAGAAGGAGAAAGTTGTTACCGCGATGCGGTAGCGTAATTAACTGCAGGGGCTTGCGCCTGCAGGGAAGAGCGTCCCCACAATCAAAAACCCCTCAAGCGAGGGGGAATCTGACGAAGTCTGCTACATCGGCCGCATCCGTCTAAACCTCCGATACACGGTGCCATAAATCAACTTGGCATCTTCGGAGAGGTGGACGGATAAAACCAATTAGCATCTGCCCCGAATCTCAGCGTCAGGACGTCACCAGTCTTGTGCGCCGTCTTTCGGAGGGGAACAGATTCTACTGAAGACTGGCATGTCCCTAAACTGTTCCCCTCACGTGTCATGTGAAGCATTAATTGATGGCTATAAAAGCCTCGAAAGGAACAGATTTAGGGCGTCATACTAACATTTGCCCTTTTCGTGCCGTGGACCACCACGTCCCTACAACCGTTTAGGGACATACCACATGTTCTCGTCAGCCAGTTCCAGTTTAGGGACGTGGTGGTCATACCACAGATTTAGGGCGTCATACCACATGTTCCAGTTTAGGGACGTGGTGGTCCATCGCCAGTTTAGGGACATAGTGGTCCATTACCAGTTTAGGGACATAATGCCCTCACGCTCCTTGATACTTCAGTAACCTTTTCCTTTCCCTTATCTTTTCTACTCGCGGGCTTCCCGAGATTCTGGATGCAAAAGAAAAGAGGCTATTGAAGCGCCCGGTGGGATTTAAAGTATCAAGGGAACAGGCTCCAACCTATCCGTTTGCCCAGATACTACACAAATGGACTAAAGAGGCTATTGAAGCGCCAAGGAGTACCCTTAAAACAGACTGTTCGACAAGCTCGGTTCTACAACAGGATTTGGGATGTCCCTGGGACCCAACGCAAATTGCCCAACGGAAAAATGGAAACACTTGGGCTTGGATACGCGAGAACCGGAAAACGGGAACGGGCCCACAGTAGCTACGCCATATATACTTTTGATGAAGAAGAGGACGCCCCGTCAGGAAATGCCAACCCCTCATCAAAACTAGATCCCGCGATTGAAATGCCGAGTCCGTCGTTTCAAGAACGAATGGACAAGCCTATCAGGAAAGTGGGTCAAAAAGCTCGGGAAGAACACAACCGCGAGATGGCCATCTACGAGAAGGCCAGGACGCAACGTCTATTTCAACGGGCTGCAAAAGACAAAGATGCTCATCCTTGTCAACCCGTTGTACGAAAGGCCCGACGCAGAGACGGAAATAAATCAAGAAGCGGAGAGAGGAGCCGACAACAACGACGCAGGATTAGAGAGTCACGTGAGCGGGCATTGCGCGGTCCGGATTTGTCCCTCGCGAAGAAGATGAGTCGAGCGTATTCCTTCCCTCGAGACAAGACGGAGAAGTTACTCGAGCTCACTATAAAACATCAAATGATCGCGCTTCCAGAGTCTAGACACCCTGAGCAAGCTAACAGGACTTCTCATCTGAGCTATTGCTCTTATTACCGAGCCATAGGACACCCTACCGAAGACTGCTTCACCTTCAAGAACTGGGTCGAGGACCAGTACCAACAGGGCAGATTCGCTTTATCCAACGGCTGGAGGGTAACGCCACCACAAAAGCACGAACCCAAAGCCGCAAGAGCAGAACCGGATCCACCTCAGTCCTGGAAGCGGATTCGTACCTGTTATACGATTACGATATTAAAAGAAGAGCCCGAGAACATGGATGACCTTCCCTGGTGCTTTGAGAACAGCGATGATGAGGTGGTCTCAGAATTTCCGCCAGCTCCGAAAGAACTGGAAGATGGCATACATACTACTGCAGATAACCTCAAGAAGATTGAGCTGGGATCGGCAGATGATCCGCGACCGACATTCGTCAGCGAGCTGCTATCTGAAGAAAGGGTGGCCGCATTAAAGAACGTGCTTCTACAGCATAAAGACTGCTTCGCGTGGAACTATTCCGAAATGCCAGGATTAGATCCGGAGATTGCTGTGCATAAATTAGCGATATCCCCAGATATCAAGCCAGTCAAGCAGGCGCCAAGAAGGATGCGACTCGAGCTTGAAATGAGCATCAACGCCGAAGTCAAGAAGCTGATCGATTCTGGATTTATCCAAGAAGTCCAGTATCCCGACTGGATCGCCAATATCGTCCCGGTAATGAAGAAGAATGGGACGGTACGCATATGCGTGGATTTCAGGGATCTCAATAAAGCCTGTACAAAGGACGATTTCCCAGTACCAGTAACCAAGCTAATGATAGATAACACGTCCACTCACGAGGTTTTCTCCTTTATGGACGGTTCGTCAGGATACAATCAGATAAAGATGCATCCCGAAGACCAGAAGCATACCGCTTTCCGGACCTCTTTGGGTATATTCTGCTACAGGGTTATGCCTTTTGGTCTAAAGAACGCCGGCGCTACCTATCAAAGGGCCATGACAAAAATCTTCGACGACCTCATACATGACATCGTCGAGTGCTATATCGATGACCTTGTAATAAAGAGCACGTCATACGAAGAGCATTTAAAGCATCTGGAGACTGTATTTCAACGCCTTCGGCAATATAATTTGAAGATGAATCCCCTCAAATGCACGTTTGGAGTCTCCTCGGGTAAATTCCTGGGATTCATCATCCGACATCGAGGTATCGAAATAGATCCATCTAAGATCAAGGCGATCATGGAAATGCCTCCTCCAAGAACCCTCAAACAGTTGCGGTCTCTCCAAGGGAAGCTCGCATACATTCGGCGATTTATCGCCAATCTTTCAGGCAAATGCCGTCCTTACAGCCACCTGATGAAGAAGGGAACTCAATTCGTTTGGGATCACAAATGCCAAGGTGCACTAGACGAGATCAAGCAGTACCTGCAGAACCCTCCGGTGTTGGCTGCGCCGGTCAAGGGAAAACCCCTCATTCTTTATACAACCGCCCTCGAAGGTTCCTTAGGCGCATTATGGGCACAAGAGAACGATCAAGGGAAAGAGAGAGCACTCTACTACTTAAGTCGAGTTCTACTGGGGGCAGAAAACAACTACTCGCCCATTGAAAAACACTGCTTGGCGTTAATCTTCGCGATAACAAAACTCAGGCACTATGCGTTGGCGTACGAAGTCCGTCTCATCTCGAAGGTGGACCCTCTTAAATATTTGATGTCGAAGGCTATACTGACGGGTCGACTCGCTAAATGGACTCTACTCCTGATGGAGTTCTCAATAACGTATCGACCTCTTAAGGCAGTGAAAGGCCAGGCCATTGCCGACTTCCTCGCTGAACATCTAGTACCTGCCGGTTCTCCTCTGAACTGCGATTTGCCGGACGAACATGCATTCGACGCGATCGGCGGCGGTGATACCCGATGGGAACTCTATTTTGACAGGGCATCTTCCATGAAGAAGCGCAAACAATGTACCCCCATAATCAAATCGGGAGTAGGCCTCATCTTCGTAACCCCACAAGGAGGGATAATGCGCTTTGCTTTCTCCTTAACGGAATCGAGGACGAACAATGAAGCCGAATACGAAGCTTTGATAGCGGGCCTTGAGATCGCTATTAACATGGGAATTGAAGACCTCTCTATATACGGGGATTCTCAATTGGTTGTTAGTCAAGTAAATGGTGACTACCAAACGTGCAAACCGGAGTTGGTGAAATACGGCGAAAAGGTGCAACAACTATTGACCCAAATTCCCTCATACACTTTGGAAAGTATACCACGTGCGGAAAATAGCAAAGCAGACGCGTTAGCTAAGCTCGCTAAAGAACTGGCTGATGAGAACCTCGATGACGTTAGAATTGTGGTACAAAGCCGTCAAGTGCTCGCTCCGGCAGAAATATCTCCGGAATTATACGAAGAAAAGGGGGCGACTGAGCAGACGACCCTACAAATAAAAGACCATGAGAAGGCCGAGGACTGGAGGGAAGTCTTCATAGACTACTTTAAGTCCCACCGAATGCCCGAAGAAGCGTCCTCAAGACATCAGCTCATGAAACGAGCTCTATTTTTTGCTTTTGTCAACAACACTCTATACAAGAGATCGTTTGATTCTCTGTGGCTGAGATGCTTAGGACCTGACGAAGCAGAAAGAGTCGTTCAGGAAGTTCACGACGGACTCTGCGGTTCTCACCAGGCAGGCCCGAAAATGAAATTGAAGATCAAACGGATGGGCTATTATTGGCCCACGATGGTCCAAGACTGTCTCGAGTATGCGAAGCAATGCCACTCGTGCCAGATTCATGGAGACTTTATCCACCAACATCCGAACCCACTACACCCAACGGTGGCTAGCTGGCCATTCGAAATGTGGGGGACTGACATAGTTGGCCCCATCGAGCCAGCATCGTCCCGGGGACATCGTTTCATCCTGGCGACAACTGATTACTTCTCCAAATGGGCAGAAGCAGTACCGCTGAGGGAAGTGAAGACAGAGAATATCCTCCACTTCTTCAAGACGCACGTCATCTATCGGTTTGGAACCCCACGGCGGATTATCTCCGATAATGGGCCAGCCTACAGAAGCCATAAGATTAGCCGCTTCGCCCAGCAGCACAATATAGACTGGAGATATTCTTCAGTTTACAATCCACGAGCCAACGGTCTGGCCGAGGCCTTCAATAAGACCTTGACGAAGATCATAAAAAAGACGGTGTCCCGAAATAAGAAAGACTGGCACGAGAGGCTGCAAGAGGCCCTTTGGGCCTATCGAACTACATTCAAGACGGCCACGAACACAACGCCGTACGCGTTGGTATTTGGGACGGAAGCAGTGCTCCCCCTCGAGATAGAGTTACCCTCTCTACGAGTGGCAGTCCACCACGAGCTGACAGACGAAGAAAATGCTCACCTTCGGCTTGAGGAGCTCGATACCCTCGACGAAACCCGACTCATAGCGCAACAAAATCTGGAAGCTTATAAAGCAAAGATGACGCGCTCATATGAAAGATTGACCCGACCGAGGACATTCCGCCAAGGCGAACTCGTGTTAGTGGTCAAAAGGCCTATGATTCCCAACCGAGCCAAGCGGGGAAAATTCGAGCCAAACTATGAAGGCCCATACATCATAGATAAGGTCTACCAGGGTGGGGCCTATCTACTCATGGACATGCACGGTGAAAGGACTTTCAGGCCGATAAACGGTCGCTTCCTAAAGAGATACTACGCTTAACGAGCCACGGCCTAGGTCAATGATAGATGACGACGACTATGTCCGCTCGCCATCTTCCTAAGCTCGAGCTTTATAAGCGGTAGCCGGCCTTCTCCATGTCGGATCGAAATGTCCTTAAACTAATAACGGACCGAAATGTCCTTAAACTAACGACGGACCGAAATGTCCTTAAACTAATAACGGACCGAGACGTCCTTAAACTAATGACGGACCGAAACGTCCCTAAACTACTACCGCAGCATCCTTAGGCTGACATAAAAAAAAAGAGAAAAAGAAAAATATATATAAAAAAAATGATGATAAAAAAAAAACGATATGTCCATAAGCGAAATGGGCACGGATGAAAACCCGAAAGGGCTCCGTGAGTAAAAACAGCAGGACTACCGGCGAGTGTTTGTGAAACCCCGAAAGGGCGCAACCTCGTTAAAAGACACTTACAGGGTCCTCTCGACCTTGTAAGGAGAAAACACCCGCGTGAGATCCTTACGACTCACAAAGGAGCAACACACTTAGGGATCCCCACGATTCCTAAGAAGAAAATACACTTGCGAGATCCTCACGACTCGTAAGGAGAATTTTCTTATGGGACCCTCACGGCTCATGAGACTTGAAAGTCTTAAGTTATAGAAACCTAAACCTGTTCTTAAGCAAATCCCTCACAACCTTCGATAATGCTCTACAAGCGGCTCATACTGACCCTTGTATACAATCCACGGGCGCGAATAAACATTTCCCCTAGCAAAGTCCCACCCGTGACTAGGGATATGTCCATATGGTGAACAACCCTTATAAGTCCTCTCGACTTATAAGGAGAAAACCCTTTTGTAAGATCCTTACGACTTACAGGGGAACATACACTTAGGAATCCTCACGATCCCTAAGGAGAAAACACACCTACGAGATCCTCACGACTTGTAGGGAGAAATACCTTTGTGAGACCCTTACGGCTCATGAAGTCAAAAGCCTTGGTCGACAGGATCCTAACCCTGTTTACTAAGCCACCTTTGTTCAATATCGACAGAGGCAAATGATGATTCGCTCCTGGCAATATCCCAGTTGTAGCGATGCTGATGCCTAAACCGGTATCAAATTCCAAGTCCTGTCATGGCAAATGATGATTCGCTTCTGGCAATATTCCAGTTGTAGCGATGCTGATGCTGAGATTGGCACCAGATTCCAAGTTCCACACTCGCGATAAAAAAAAACAGCGAGCCATACGTGCATACGAAATAGCCGAAATGATGGGGCAACTTGCAATAAAAAGCAGCAAGTAAAAATGTATGCATGAAAAATAGCCGAAATGATGGGGCAACTCGCAATAAAAAGCAGCGAGTAGAAAATAAATAAATAGCCGAAATGATTGGGCACCGCGAAAAATAGCCGAAATGATGGGGCAATCGCGACCTTCGCGATATAAAAGCTGAAATGATAGAGTATCGCGGAAAGAGAAATAAATAAAAAAAAGTTTTAATTTATGCCTTACAGGTGATGTTCCATCACACCCTGTACACAATCCAAGGGCGTAAACAAAAAAGGGAACATACCTCCCCCCAGGTTTCACCAAAGAAAGAAGCTAAATCTCGACGGGTCACAAGCGACCTAGAGATCATCCCAACACTCGTCTCGTAACGACAGGCACAACTTCAAGCTAAGCGGAACAGCGGCAACTCCCAGTTCCATGGCTCGGTGGTATACATATCGCCAGCAGTCAAACCTCCATCCCGTGAAATGCGGATACAATCAGCGAAATTCCTGGTTACGTGGAACGCGGATAACGTCACTCTTTGACCCCGTGGAAAACGTCCAGAGCGGATCCTGGTCCTCGCAGAGCACGGCAGTGAACCCGTGTGAAGCATCCAGAGCGGAGCCTAGTCCTCGCCGAGCACGGCAGTGAACCCGTGTGAAGCATCTAGTGCAAAATTCCTGGTTACGTGGAACGCGGATAACGTCACTCTTTGACCCCGTGGAAAACGTCCAGAGCGGATCCTGGTCCTCGCAGAGCACGGCAGTGAACCCGTGTGAAGCATCCAGAGCGGAGCCTAGTCCTCGCCGAGCACGGCAGTGAACCCGTGTGAAGCATCTAGTGTAAAATTCCTGGTTACGTGGAACGCGGATAACGTCACTCTTTGACCCCGTGGAAAACGTCCAGAGCGGATCCTGGTCCTCGCAGAGCACGACAGTGAACCCGTGTGAAGCATCCAGAGCGGAGCCTAGTCCTCGCCGAGCACGGCAGTGAACCCGTGTGAAGCATCTAGTGCAAAATTCCTGGTTACGTGGAACGCGGATAACTTCACTCTTTGACCCCGTGGAAAACGTCCAGAGCGGATCCTGGTCCTCGCAGAGCACGGCAGTGAACCCGTGTGAAGCATCCAGAGCGGAGCCTAGTCCTCGCCGAGCACGGCAGTGAACCCGTGTGAAGCATCCAGAGCGGAGCCTAGTCCTCGCCGAGCACGGCAGTGAACCCGTGTGAAGCATCTAGTGCAAAATTCCTGGTCACGTGGAACGCGGATAATGTCACTCTTTGAACCCGTGGAAAACGTCCAGAGCGGAGCCTGGTCCTCGCCAAGCACGGCAGTGAACCCGTGTGAAGCATCCAGAGCAAATACCGGACTGTGGAGTCCTTAAAATCCACGGACTATGACGTCCTTAACCTCGACCGCAATGTCTTAAAACTAACGATCAACCACCCCGATTCCCTACGGATTCTCCCTTGGTTTAAGGGTACATCTCTTCACTCCTTTGATACGTGGCGTTGTAATTCCTCAACGTCTTCAAAGAGGTGACGGGTCCCTGCAACCAAACATCGGACTGTGGAGGCCCTAAATCCACGGACTATGAGGTCCTTAACCTTGACCGCGATGTCTTTAAACTACGATGCCTTGGGAAACCCCTGACTCCGTGAAACACGGACGAGGGCGACCACATCCGGCACTTGCAGGTCCTCACGACCTGTAAGGAAGAAAAACTCTCTTGTGAAGTCCTTACGACTCTCAAGAGACAACCCGCTTAAGAATTCTCACGATTCTCAAGAAGAACTTACACCTATGGGATCCTCTCGACCCATGGGGAGAAAAAACTCTTTATGAGACCCTCGTGGCTCATAAAGTGCAAAAGTCTTAGGAAGAAGATCTTAACCCTGAATCCTAAGCTATCGCTGCCCTGCAAGGAGATCAAGATAAATTGTCCGCAAACACATTCAATGAAAGGGGACACACCATTGAGAAGAAAAATGTATCTTTTATTCATAAACCAAAATTGATACAAAGTACAATTCATGAAAGAAACAAAAAAGAAAGATACTCTCATTCATGAGTATGTACAAAAAAAAGGGAGAAAAGATACAAGTCCTCAAGCTGGCGGGCGGTGCAGTAATTTTACCAGCTCATCGTTCTGTTGCTGAGCTACGGCTTCATGACGCAAGATCTCCAGAAGACGAGCCTCCGCCTGAGCTTGCTTAGCTTGATACGAAGCAAGCCGAGCTTCGAGCTCTGTTTCGGTGGCTTTATGAGCCTCGACCCTCTCACGAGTGAACGTGGCAGCTTTATCGAGAGCCACCACCTCTTTTATGGACTCTTGGAGCACTCGCCAGAGTTCGTATGCTTTGTTGGCCTTGGCTGTGAGGCTGGCCTGAAGCTCGCTCAGCGCCTTAGAAGCCAATTCCCTCTCCGAGAACTTGCGGCCAAGCCTCTTCTCACATGACGTCATGTTAGCCGCATATCGTGCTATCAGACCCCGCAACTCCGCTTTTGCAGCCACGGCTTCCGAGGAAAGGCGAGAACATTCAAGAGCATGCAAACAAGCCTCCACCTTCCTACAGAACTCCACCCAGACCCGCACCACCTCCTCGCTATGATAGGTGGCGAGAAAAGGAAGAGAGCCGTTAGCTTCAGCGGCAAATGCTTCGGCCGTGGTCGCGCTACCAGCACGGAGCTCCTCAACGAAAGATGATAGGGAGACAAGGCTCAATTGGGCCAAGCGTTCTGAAGCCCGCAAAGCATAAGGGCCGGGCGGCATCATGATGCGCGATTCCAACGCCATGGAGACTGGCAGGGCTGTTCGAATTTGACAAATGATTAGTAAAATTCTTAAACACAGAACGAACGGGATTATAATAAAATGTCACTCACCGACAGTCATGCAAGTAGGAGCCGAAGGTTCCCCTGGCCCTTCAACGACCTCGACCTCATCGTCAGCTTCCAAAACTATAAGAGACATCAACGTCATTTCGCAAGATAGTAACAATGCTATGGTAAAAGAAAAAATGGTGAATGACACTAACCTTGCCCGGAGGAGAGGACAATACACTGAGGGGAGATCGCCTGCGGAGCCGCCATCTCCAATAAACGCTGAAATGACTGTCGAGGCGACATATCAGCGATAGTGGCCGCCAAACCGCGCAATTCTGGGAAAGATAAAAGAGTTTAGACTATGAAAGAGTTGCTAAATTAAAACACAGAGGGTTACCTTCAACGCTCCTCCCATTCTAAGCTGGGGGGATAGCAGCTTCAACGGTCTCCGTCGTAACGTCAGGATTCAACAAAGGAAGAGTAGTCCCGACTACCTCTCTTCCAGCCTCTGAGCCGCCCTCAGTAAGGGTCATTGGGGCGGCGACCCCCAAAGGAGCTTCCCCCAAAGGAGCAAGCGCTCCCTGATCAAGAACCGCCACTGGAGGCTTTACCATGAGAGGAGCAGCCTCATCAGCCCCCTCTACATCAAGCAAGGCCTCATTGAGAATTCCGGCGGGCTTTAGCTTTAATGGGCCCATAGAGAGCTCCCCCAGCGTCGAAGATTCTGCACGATTCGAATAAAAATAATGATACATATGCACGGGCATAAATAATCGGAAAGACTACAAAAGGAGCACAACGTACCTATACGCAAAGAAGCCCTCAATATGGCTTCTTCAAGCCGCTGCTCCTTCTCAAGGAGGTGGGCTCGCCGGGGTTCAAGGGTAGACTCATGACCACCGGTCCATAAAGAAAGTGCATCAGCTGCATCTTCTGAAGCGGCCTGCTTCAAAGCCCTCTCCCCCCATTCCTCCAAAGGACCGATAAATCGCCGCCGAATCCACGAAGGGTCTTCATAAAAGATTACAGCGGGATAGGACTTCTTCGGAACCCTGGCATTATGAGACACGTCTTTGGAACGCCGTATGGCCTCAGCCAACTGTGCAGCCTCCTCATCAGCCGAACTCGGGAAGAGAAGTCCAGCGTCTGACTCTTGCAGGGCCAACGGTTCGTCTTCAAGAATAGGCTCAGACTCCGCCAAAGAATCGAGCAGGTTGTTGGCCGCTTTCCTCCGCCGTTTAGGCCCAGAGCCGGTCGCCGAGGATGACCGTTTCCTCCCCCGCGAAGCCTTAAGGCGGCGCTGACCCACATCGCCTACGATGCCCTCATCTCTATTACCCTCGCCCGGTGCCACGACCGAGGATGACACTGTCTTTGTCAATGCCACGGGGGGCGGTGCTGCCACAGGCGGCGGTGCTACTACTGGGGCCCTTCCACCTCGCGAGCGGGAACCCAGGGGCATACCAGCCGTTGGAGTAAGGTTTACCTCCGATTCTCCTGGGACGAGCGCAGTGCCGGTATCCCTTAGAGGGAAGCGGACCGGGGCCCTCGGTCGCAGCTTAGCTTCTGGAACCAGAGGAGGGGCATCGTGGCCAAGAAGCACCCTCCTTTCCTCAAGAATGATTGGGCTGACTCGATGAAGATACCAACCCGTAAACGCGCCCACGCACCGGGGCAGGTATTCAGCTTCAGGTACAATGAAGTGGGAGCCGGTGTTTAGCCTCATGAAATGATGAGCGGCATCGCGAACGACATCGAGCGAAGGGATTGGGACGACTATAAAAGCCTCGAAAGGAACACCCTGGTCGTATCCAAGTTGTCGGGCGAATCGATGTGGATTGTACCGCATGAAAAGAGCAGCACTGTCCTGGCGAAACACCAAGTAGCCCGGTCTAATTGTATACAAGTGCGCGGCCTCCCGAGGCTTCAAAGAAGGTGCGTTGTCTTTCGACTGGTCCCAGAGTTGTTGAACTGGACCTGAGGGAGTAGACAAGACCCGATCATTAAAGACCATCCCGCCAGTGGCAGCGTAAGGAGAAATCAGCACCCGAATAGCCCCGAACTGAGTCGGGTCGGCGGCAGAAGCATCCACTAATCGCATAAGTCGTGGGAATGGATAAGCATCGTAAAACGAGGGCCTCTGATGCATGGCAAAAGCCCCCAGCACATGCATTTCGACCCAGGACGTGAAATAATGAAGCGAAAAGTTTACTACATCCACGCCGGGAGTAGAGGTATTAGCTGCGGTGCCCAACCCGTGATAAAGATGCGCCAACGCCGGGATACCGACGGCCAACCGCGTCCCCTCAGCTATACAATGAGCCGGGTAGATAACCGAAGCCCTCATAAAACGACGATGCATGGGGATGACAAACCAACTAAGCCAGACACTGACAAACCCCATGAAGAACGTCTCCTCGTCAATACCGGGTGCTGCAATGGACTCAAAAGACACCGGCGATATGATGGGGATATAGTATTGAGGTAGATCCAATTCGGTGGTCGACAGCTTCTTCGGACCAAACCCAAAGGGGTCTCTAATGTTGGTGAACTTCGGAGCTGTCTTCAACACGACCTCCTCATGAAGGAAATGAGCAATGAAGCTCTTGAAAGTAACACCCTACTCTTCGGATTCGGTGAACAATCGGTCGAAGATACCTAGCGCCTTGATCAAACTGGGACGCCTGTGGCGAATGGCGTTTTCAACAGACAAGCCGTCAGCCGGTGCAGACTCGGGCTCAAAGACATACTCGTCAGGAGGCAACAACTCCTCATACAGTGCACCCCTGATTGGCAATCCCGAGATTTCATAAAATTCTGCAAGAGAGATCGAGACCTCGCGATCTCCTAGAATGAAAGTGTTGGTGGGAAGATTCCATTGGTTCAAAAACGCCTTAACCCACCAGACATGCGGGGACTTATAATGGAAGAGTGACGCGTATATTGCCTGATAAAGCCCGACCTTCTGCAGCCGCGCACGATGGGTGGCAAGGATGTAGCGAGCCCAGAGAAGATAGCCCGTAGGGTGTCGGGGAGTGAGCCCTATCTTATAGATCTGCCCCCACGGGTGGGCCTCACCCTGGCAGATACGCCGCCTCAAGATGTCTATGGCCGGGATCGGATGGTTCGGAATACCGGTCGTCGAAGGCTCGAGCCTCCCCGTTGGAGTCCAGTTGGGCATTTCCACAGCAAAAACCGTCCTCGGAGGATCCATCGGTAAGAATGGGAAAGTGGGCTCCGTCGGTACCGCGCAAAGAAAACTCCGGCGACCCTAAATAATCTGACTATATCAAGATCCCCATTGAAGAAGGTTGGTACAGTTCGGGTCATGGGCCCGGATCATCGCCATCGCTTCCTCATCAGATGGCGACTGAGGAAAAGCAGCCTCCGAGCGAGAAAAGGGAAAGCAGGGAACAGAAGCCATCGCACCTGAAATCCAATAAAAGGAGACCGTTAAAAGCAAAGTCAGCGATATATATCCATGCATGAACATGAAGACTAGTTAAAGAAAGCAACAACAGAGTTTTCTGGGACTATTGGCTACAAAACACATGGGCCCCACAGAATCCGGATGACGGCTCATTAATAATAAGACCAAATAGTTACAATAAAACAAAGGGAATATCCTCATTTAACAAAGAATGGTAACCCTACACATTCCCCCCCAAGAGGATCTGCCTCGGGCTCTACAATGGATCCAACAAGATCAAAGGAATTAAATTCCCACAGAAGACATCATTACAAAACTCCTGTTGCATTAATTGCAGAAGGACAACCTCGGGTCAAGAGACCCCAAGAAGCCTCCGTGTGAAGAAACTGAGTTCTTCATTGGAATTAAATTCCCTATCAAGAAAAGGGAATTAAATCCCCTATTAAGAAAAGGGAATTAAATCCCCAGAAACATTTTTGGATGGAATTAAATTCCATGGAGTTGAAACGCCATCATCGTCTCCCCAAAGATCATCTAAACCCTAAGAGATCTACAGTTCGAAGGTTAGGCGGTTTCATGTTCTTATGGAAAAACTTGAAGAAAAATGGGTTTCTTGTTAAAAAAGAGTAAAAACTCTTGTTTTGGATTTAAAAATTCAAAGGAATGTGGAAGTTCGCTGTTTGTCCAAGAACATTACCTGAGGAAAAAGGGCCACCTGAACAGAGTTAAACTCTGAAGATTGTTTCAAGGCAGAGAACTAAGCTCTGGAAGAAGAGAATTAAATTCTCAAGGGAAAAAGTTCTCGGAAGAAGAAGATGAGCAAAGTGAAGGCTCTTCTGAAGAAACGTGAGTATTTATAGGAAGTGATGGAGACGTTTCATCTCCCCAAATCCCTAGAGGAATCCAACGGTCACAAAAGGTGACAGCGTTGCACTCACGTGCGGACACGTGAGAACAACGCTGTGGGGGCATTTGTTTCCTGATTTAAAATCAGAAAAGCTTATGGAAAAGGCTTCAGAAAAAGGTCACGTGCTTACACGTGACCAGCAGTCACGTGTTGGCACGTGACATCTAAAAGCATCAGCAAGGCAAATTCAGCTTCCCGACTACATCAAAGAAAAGGGCTTCAGAAAGGGTCACGTGCTCCCACGTGACCTGGGTCACGTGTTGGCACGTGACAATTAAAAGTGGCTTCAAAGGCAAACCGGTTCCCTGATCAAATCAAGGAAAAGGCTTCAGAAGAGGTCACGTGCTCCCACGTGACCAGGGTCACGTGTTGGCACGTGATACTCAAAAGCACCAGACTTGTTCTCCGGTTAAATCAAGAAAAAGAGTCTAGACGAGGGTCACGTGCTCACACGTGACCAGGGGTCACGTGATGGCACGTGACGGTTAAGCAGCAACCAAAAGTCAGAGCGCAAAAAGAAAGAAGAAGGCTCGTTCCAAGGGGGTCACGTGCCCACACGTGACCAAGGGTCACGTGACCACACGTGACCGACTTCAAAGCCCATTTGTTAACAGAATTAAATTCTGAGAAAAGTCCTCTCAAATCTTTCTAAAAAGCAACCGATTGAATTAAAGATGATTAAATATCATCTATCTATGGGAAAATCTCGAATTTGGAAAGATTTCCCCGTAAAATCTAACCAAACTAACAGAGCAGAATCTCTGGATTTAAAATCCAATGGTGAGTAAAATTCACCTAATAATCCAAAGGTCCAGATGAATGATGGATGCAAATCAAATCTCTCAATGAAAGATCCACCAAAAACCAATTGATTCGGTTGCTTCTCCTATAAATAGGAGCCAAGAGACACACAAGAAAAAGATATAGGCAGAGGGAAGAAAAGAGAGAGAGCCTTGATACTTTAGAGGAATTTGGATCTTCTGCAAAAGAAAACCCTAGGTAAGAAAGGGAAGGTTTCATTGAAAGAAAAGAGAATTTAATTCTCAACAGAGTTTGACTCTGATATAAAACAGAAGGACATATTTCTTCTCTCTTTGATGGAGGATCTGTAAAGTGCACATCTCCCATTGAGTTGAGAATTTAATTCTCAATGGGTTGAGATCCTGCCATGCAGATCCAAAGCATAGAGAGGGAATGGAAGCGCGAGAATTTAATTCTCACAGAACTATAGGAATTTAATTCCTTCAAAATAAAATTAGGGTTTGACCCTGTGTTATGGGAATTTAATTCCTTCAGAATGAAAAGAATCTGGGTTTAACCCTAGTTAAGAACTTAGTTCTGTTAAAACAACAAGAATTTAATTCCCTTAATCTTATTCCCCAGAATAATTCTCTAACAGAGGGTGGGGGTTTAATTCCTTAAAGCTTTTATTAGGGTTTAACCCTATTCAGTTCTTCACATATATGAGGAATTTAATTCCTACAGAAAATTCAGAGTTCAACTCTTCAAAAGGAACTAGGAATTTAATTCCTCTGAAATTATTGTTAGGGTTCAACCCTACGAGGAATTTGATTCCTGGGAGGGATTAACAGATCTTCTAAGTAACTACAGAAAAGCAGGGTCACGTGTCACCACGTGACCCCGCCCAAAAGATCTACAGAAAGCCCTTTGAGGCAGTGCATCACGTGCTCCACGTGACCCCCGAAACACAGAAAGAAAAAGCAAAAGAAATAAAGGCCTTGGGCGCCCTCACGTGCTCCCACGTAACCCCTTGGCTGATGCTTTAACAATCAGCGCACTAATCCTCCTCACGTGGCGGCACGTGATGCTCCAAAGAAAACATAAAAAGTGTCTAACGCTTATTTACAAAACGAAGAAAAGGAGATCTGGCTCCGCATTTAGGGCGCCCTCACGTGTCACCACGTGACCCCTAATGAGCATTCTAACAGACAAGAGCAAGGGCCTTCATCACGTGCTCACACGTGATGGCCGCCAGAATTAAAAGAGTTAAACACTGATCTGCAGAATAAAATAAAGGGAATCAGGGCGCTCTCACGTGTCCACACGTGACCCCTCTCTCCTTAGTGTTTAACACTAATCTGAAGACTTTGTCCTAAGTGTTTAACACTGATTTGCTTAGTGTTTAACACTAATTTGAAATCTCTGATTACCAGTGTTTAACACCGATTTGCTTTAGTGTTTAACACTAATTTGAAAGCCCTGTTGCTAGTGTTTAACACTGATTATCTTTTAGTGTTTAACACTAACTTGCTAATCTTATTCCCAGTGTTCAACACTGTTGGTCTTTAGTGTTTAACACTACCTTTAGCCCAATTGGCAAAGTTTCTAGGGGCAAAGCCTCTCCTTCAATGGACCAACAGAGGGCCAATATTTCAAACACAATTGGACTTAGCCCAAATTGGCCATAAGTCCTCAAATCATCTTGAACCGAGCACATCTGCTCTTTCAACCAACTCATTGGTTCAAGGGTACATCTCGGAACTCCTCTGATATTTGTCGTTGTAATCCTTCAACGTCTTCAGAGAGGTAACGGGTCCCGACAACCACACATCAACACGGACTGTGGGGTCCTTAAACTCATGGACTTATGCGTCCTTAAACCAAGATAAGGACTGTGGGGTCCTTAAACCCGCGGACTTATGCGTCCTTAAACTAACGGACTAATGCGTCCTTAAACACACCCATATGGACTGTGGGGTCCTTAAACCCATGGACTTATGCGTTCTTAAACTACCAATGGACCACTATGTCCCTAAACTGGCACTGGACCACTATGTCCTTAAACTCGAAATGGACCATCATGTCCCTAAACTGGCAATGGACCACTATGTCCCTAAACTAGAACAACAGAGCCCAAACGCTCTTTTGTCGGATCTAAACGATCCCGTTAAGTCGATCTTAGTCCCAAACTGGACTAACGTATCCTTAACAACCGTTTAAGTTGATCTTAGCCTCAAATACGGCTAACGTATCCTTAAACCTTCAAACAGACTTTAGTCCCAAATTGGACTATAGATCCCCTAAGCAACTTTGGTTCAAGGGTACATCTCTGAACTCCTCTGATATCTGTCGTTGTAATCCTTCAACGTCGTCAGAGAGGTGACGGGTCCCGATGGCCATACATTCAATGGACCACTATGTCCCTAAACTAGAACAATAGAGCCCAAATGCTCTTTTGTCGGATCTAAACGATTCTGTTAAGTTGATCTTAGTCTCAAATTAGACTAACGTATCCTTAACAAACGTTTCAGTTGATCTTAGTCTCAAATATGGCTAACGTATCCTCAAACCAAAACCCCAAACCCAAATCTAAGAAAACACGGATTTGGACTAATCCACGTCCTACGGGCGACGACATAAATTGGTCTCCGTATACAATCCACGGGAAACCACAAACAAAACAAATACCCACGACACGAAGTGACCAGCTGAAGAAAGAGAAAGTTGTTACCGCGATGCGGTAGCGTAATTAACTGCAGGGGCTTGCGCCTGCAGGGAAGAGCGTCCCCACAATCAAAAACCCCTCAAGCGAGGGGGAATCTGACGAAGTCTGCTATATCGGACGCATCCGTTTAAACCTTCGATACACGGTGCCATAAATCAACTTGGCATCTTCGGAGAGGTGGACGGATAGCACCAATTAGCATCTGCCCTGAATCTCAGGCAAGACGACCATGTCTCGGCCGCCGTTCGGAAGGGAACAGATTCTGGCACGCCCGGTGGGACTAAAGAGGCTATTGAAGCGCCACGTGGGGATGACTATAAAAGCCTCGAAAGGAACACCCTGGTCTTCAGTAGAATCTGTTCCCCTCCGAAATAGGCCATAGGCCGTCCTCTTCAAAGACAAATCTTCGGAATGAAAAGGGCAAATGGAAAGCGACCTTCGTCGCCATCGCTCAATAAAAATCGAGTGACCTAAAGCCGGTTATTCGCAAAAACAACAGACCGCGAGCCCTCGAAGAGAAGTTGAGACGTCTTTACTCGTTTTCCCGGGATAAAACGAGGAGACTATTCGAACTGGCGGTGCACAACAGGCTCATCACTCTACCGGATCCGAGACACCCACTGCAATCGGGCGACGTCAACAATCCCAATTACTACCCATACCACCGAATAGTGGGCCACCCAATCGAAGATTGCTACGTCTTTAAAAACTGGGTCGAAGACCAGTACCAATAGGGCAAGTTCGCGTTGTCCGAAAACTGGAAGGTAAACCCGCCGCAGCAGCACGCTCCTAAAAAGGTGGATACGCCGGGGGCATCATCCTCATTTGTGGAAGAAGCTCCGTGGGAAGTGGTCCTTTCAGCTAAAACTAAAAGAATGCTGATGGATTTTCAAGCATGTCCGGCGATTAGGTGGAAAAGCCCGCTTGAGCCTGAGATCATTGACGGAATGCTGAAGCCGCACCCAACGCTGAAAGTTGGTTGTTTCCCCAATCAGAGCAAGGCTCTGTTTAAATTTCAAAAAAAATTCAAATTTTGAAGCAACGCTTCAAATACTGTGCGATGCGCGCAACGCGCCATGTGTCAGAAGTAGATACGACAGCACAACGCCCAAGGCGGTGCGTCCAATCAGAGCAGGGCTCTTTTAAAAAAACTAAAAGTAAAAGAAACAACTTTCAGTTGCCGCGCAGCTGCGCAAGCGCAGCGCTGCGCGACGCGTGTCTGCGCAGCAGCGCAAGCGCAGCTGCGCAAGCGCTGCGCTGCGCGACGCGTGTCTGCGCAGCAGCGCAAGCGCAGCTGCGCAAGCGCTCAGCTGCGCGACACGCGTCACGCGCTAAGGGAGTTGCGCAAAACAGAATAAATCTTTTCTGTTCTTGTTAAAAACAAGAAGATTTTCTTCTGTAAAGCAGAGACCTTTGGATCAAAGATCCAACGGTGGGGAAAATTCCCCAAATCACTCAGAAAAAGATCTCTTTAACAAATTTAACTAATTTATGAGCACTATAAAAAGGACCCCAGACCTCAATTCAAAGGCATCAATATCTTGCTAAAAAAAAAAGAGAAGACAACTCTGGAGAACTCCTTGAGAATACAAAAAAAGGTAAAAACCTTTAAAAGAAGAGAAAATTCTCTTATGAACAGATCATTGATCTAAGAACAAGATCATTGATCTTCAACAATAAATAAATAAATAAATAAATAAAATAAAAATAGTGCCTTGCACTTGTTATGAACCTTTGGTTCTCTGCAATAAGGAAAAACAAGGAAAAACTTGTTTTGGATCAAGAGATTAAAAAGTGCTTTGCACTTCTGTTCTTGAATCTAAAAGATTCTTAGTGCTTTGCACAAATGCAATGCATTACTTGAAGGGTCAGGCCCAAGTCAAAAAGACCTAACAGGCCAAAATAAATTGCAAAGCATAAAAGGGCAGAGCCCAAATGAAATTGATGCTCTTCATCATTTATAAAGGGCAGAGCCCAAAACAAATTGATGCTTTGCATCCTTTCTGGACAAAGCCCAAATAAAAAAATAAAAAGAAATGCAATGCAAAAGCAGATAAAACGTTGAACATTGTCAACTGGACTTAGCCCAATCGTGGCCATAAGTCCTTAAATTAAATTGGCTGAGCAAAATGGCTCTCCTAAATCAATCTACCTCCGGTTCGAGGGTACATCTCCGAACTCCTCTGACACCTGTCGTTGTAATCCTTCAACGACGTCAGAGAGGTGACGGGTCCCGACGACCACACACGTATATGGACTGCGGGGTCCTTAAACTCATGGACCGAGACGTCCCTAAACTAATGTCGGACCGAGACGTCCTTAAACTAATGTCGGACCGAGACGTCCTTAAACTAATCATGGACCCCCACGTCCCTAAACTGGAATATGGACCACCACGTCCCTAAACTGGCGATAGACCACCACGTCCCTAAACTGGAAAGTGGACCACCACGTCCCTAAACTGGAGTATGGACCACTATGTCCCTAAAACTGGAACAATGGAGCCTCCAAATGCTCTTTTGCCGGATCTAAACGATCCTGTTTAAGTTGATCTTAGCCCCAAACAGGGTTAACGTATCCTTAAACATTCAAGTGGACTACAAATTCCAAATCAACTCTGGTTCGAGGGTACATCTCCGAGCTCCTCTGACACATGTTGTTGTAATCCTTCAACGACGTCAGAGAGATGACGAGTCCTGACGGCCATATATTAAATGAATCACCACGTTAAGTTGATCTCAGTCTCAAACAGGACTGACGTATCCTTAACGAACGTTTAAGTTGATCTTAGCCGCAACGCGACTAATGTATCCTTAAACTAAAAACACCAAACCCAAATCTAAGTAAATACGGATTTGGACTAATCCACGTTCTACGGGCGACGGCATTACTCAGTCTCCGTATACAATCCACGGGCAACCACAAACAAAACAAACACACACGACACGAAGTGAAATTCTGGAGAAGGAGAAAGTTGTTACCGCGATGCGGTAGCGTAATTAACTGCAGGGGCTTGCGCCTGCAGGGAAGAGCGTCCCCACAATCAAAAAACCCCTCAAGCGAGGGGGAATCTGACGAAGTCTGCTAGATCGGCCGCATCCGTCTAAACCTCCGATACACGGTGCCATAAATCAATTTGGCATCTTCGGAGAGGTGGACGGATAAAACCAAATAGCATCTGCCCCGAATCTCAGCGTCAGGACATCGCGGTCCTGTGCGCCGCCGTTCGGAGGGGAACAGATTCTGGCACGCCCGGTGGGACCTTTTCCTCTTTCCACTCCACGCTTCGTGTGTCGTCTTCGCGAACCAATCGCAGTTTGTTAATGGTTGCCTTCGGATTTCAAGTTACTAAGATTTGGTCTTTTGCCTGACAGAAGAACTCAAGATTCAATGGCCTCTAACTGCACCAACTGCTTATAGTGCCACTGCAACGGACGCTCTACCTCACCGGGAGGTGTAGGCCCCAAGCGGCTTCCTTCCTCACTCTGCCGGTAGATCAGGTGACCCAAGCCACCACTGGTCTGTTCTTTGGGACCATGATCCCACCTACAAGCTTCCCTACGCCAATATCTGCACCGGAAGTGAACAAGAAGTCGGTCTTCGACCGGCTCACTGCTATGACGACCCCTGTCAACGGGTCGCCCACTACCAAACCGACGGCCTCTGTTTTTACCAGGCTAAATCAGAACTCTAAACTGGCTGTCCTAAGGAAGGCAAGGACTGCTGCTTCAGAAGTCGTCAAGGCGGCTTCCCCTGTCAAAGAGTCAGTCTTTTCAAGACTGACGATTCCTGCTCCTGTCCCCGCTCAAGGATCCGTCTTCGACAGGTTGAATATCACCCCTCAAAAGACAACCTCAGTCTTTAAGAGGTTAACACTGGCGGCGCCTCATTCAAACAGGGGGCAAAAAGAAGATGTCTCAATCTCCGAGCCAGTCCCAACGGCTCGTCATGCTCGACGTCGCCATTGGCAACGAGTGAGGAAGGCAGGGGGCAACTCCCCCTCAGGGCTAACTCCACCGGCTCCAGTGGTGGAAGTCGACGCTGCTGTTCCAACCGAGAACAGCTTCGAACTGCTGAGAAGGGTACGGAAGAACTCTACAACCGCTACACTGAAGAGATCTCCTCCACCTGCAGAGAGAGCTCCAGAAACGATGCAAGAACAGCCCCCTCAACGACTGTCCTCAAGAATTTATCAGGTTTGGCGAATGGTTCAAGACTCAGTGATCGACCCAGGTCACTCTCGTCGGCAAAAGAAGGCAAAAGTGCAAAAAGAAAAAGACCATCCTATTAAACAGCAGGGGACAGCAGCTGCAAGGCCGTCCCCTTCAACGGTTCCTTCAACTTCAACGGCCCACAAAAGAAGGAGGCCAGAGAAAACTCCCGCGTCAGCGGCAAAAGTTAAAAATGGTGAACCTAAACGCCCCAAATCAGGGGGCATGACAGTTCATACAGCTTACATGGCATCGGGAAAAGAAGATAGCCGCATATCAACAGGTCATAGACCGCACACGAGGTCAGTGACCAAAGCTCAGGAGCAGTAGCAGAAGCTCCAAGAAATGATGGACGCTATGGCCGCGCTTACAGGGCCAAAAGAAACCCCTGAAACATCCTCGGACGAGCGTCAAGAACAAGAAACGGACGCCGAATTCCTTCGACGCGTACTTGAGAAGAAAAATAAAGAAGCTGCGGAGCAGGCAGCCAACATAAAGAAGATGGCCCTCCTGTTCCAGGATATGGTAGGTATGATGATTCAACAAGATCCACCTGCTGAAGATTCCCCCATCATTCTTGAAGACGATAGGGGAGAGACGTCGAATCCTCCACCAGTTCTGTCCACAGCTAAAGAGGATACAATCTCCAAAGCTGATTTGGATGAATACATTGCCTAGCAAATACGGGTTCATCATGCAACCGAAACAGCCAGCCAAGTCGTGAAAACGGGGAGACCATATCCGAGTTGGTACGATTAAATCAAGTACCCGCCAGGTTATACGATTCCCAAGTTCCATGTCTACAAGGGGACGGACAATCCTCATCAGCATGTTGCCCAGTTCAGGGCACTCTGCGGCAACACCGGCGGTGACGACAAGCTGTTGCTTCGCCAGTTTGTTGGAAGCTTATCAGATACGGCGTTCGAATGGTACTCTGAGCTCCCGAACAACTCTATTAAAACCTTCATGGAGATGGAGCTGTTGTTTACTCAGCGTTTTGCAAGCGCCAGTGAACGTACCCCGATGACAGCACTGATTAACGCCAGGGTAAAACCCGGAGAGACGTGGGTTCAGTACGCTATACGATGGCAGAACTTATGGTCAAAGTGTGAGCAGCGCATAGAAGAAGCTCCCGCGGTGGGTATGTTTGTGGGAACCCTCGATCCACAAGCAACCATCTCGCAGTTTACGATGTTTTTCAAGCCGACTACCTTCCAGGCCTTGATTGACAAACTAGCGCAAATGGATCAAATGGGCCATAAACCCCTCTTCCAAGGACAGATTCCCGAAATGACAAAGCGAAGGGAAAAGCGATCGTCGTCGCTAATGCTCAACAACAACCGAGCGACTCGAAGCCAGTTGCTCGTCAAAATAATATGCGACCGTACGTGCCCCTTGAAGATAGGATGGGACGTCCTTATTCCTTTCCCCGCGATAAAACGAGGAGGTTATTCGAGCTGGCGTTGCGCAACAGACTCATAAATCTTCCAGATCCAAAACGTCCGTTGCAACCAAGTGACGTCAACGAGCCTAACTACTGTCCTTATCATCGAGTACCAGGCCATCCGATTGAAGATTGCTACGTTTTCAAGAATTGGCTTGAAAACCAGTACCGACAGGGCAAGTTCGCGTTATCTGACAAATGGAAGGTGAATCCCCCGCAGCCCCACACCTCTAAGGGGACGAATACGCCGGGGGAAACATGTTCCGTCATTGAAGAAGCTCCTTGGGAGGTTGTATTATCAGCCAAGACAAAGAGGATGCTAAACGATCTTCAGACATGTCCAGCGATCAAGTGGAAGAACCCGTTGGAACCGCAGGTCATTGAAGGGATGTTGAAGCCACGTCCAACTCCAAAGACCGATGGTGGTGGCTCAAACACTTGCAGCCAACCGTCAAAATCTTCAAAAAAGAAGAAGAAGAAATCTAAGAAGTCCGTGAAGCCTGACGATAGGCGCACGGACTTACAAAGGCAAATTGACGCGTTGGAGGAATATAATCAAAAGGCACGGACTCCCATTACGCTCCAAGAATTTCTCAATCACGTTTTTCAAGAAGAAGATGAGGAAGGAAGTTCATCGGATGAATCCGAGGGATATGTGGCGAGTTGTCATATGATTTCCCATTCGAACGATGAGGAGACCCCTTGTACTGAAACGCTGGGGGCAGATTCTGAACCAAAAGTTCTGGGGCCATCAGATGAAGTAATTAACGCATTCCTTAATGAAGCTCGGTTGAAAAGTAAAGCTGATCGGGAGCGCGAGACGGTTATATTTGAAAGGGCCAAGCGCCAGCGACTTGATGAAGGAGCTTAGACGATCCCGTTGGAGCTGAACATCTCCGCTACCAACAAAAGCCAATTCAAGATAAAAAAGAAGTTTGCTAAGGCCATGTCAATGGGTATGAAGCTACCATCCTCCGAAGAATAAATTACCGGTGAAGCGAAAATGCACCCGTCTTATTGCTTGTATCATCAAAAGATTTCGCACCCCACTCAAGAGTGCAAAGCTTTCGATAAATGGTGGCAAGAGTATGTTGCTCATCGACAACGCTTTAAGCGGGAGAAGCGTAAAACTCGTCGGGAGCAAAGAAATACGACCGAAGGGCTTAAAAGAACTGCTAGCGATTGTCGCGTGGTTAACACCGGTGGATCACAAGTGCCTACATTCGGGAGTGATTCTGATGAAGAACTAGAACTTGCCCCTCTCTTTAAAGAGTCCGCTTCGAGAACAAAAGAAGAACCAGAGGTTTGCGAAAATATCCGGCTATGTAATCGCACGCTGCCCGAAAAGAACCTCGGACCCTCGAACAGGAAAGATAAAGGGAAAGAAAAGGTCTCTGAAGATATCATCTTAGATGACCAAGTGGTGGAAGAGCTAGCTGCCAAAGACCCACCGAAAAAGAATAAGGTGGATTACAACGTCTTGGCACATCTGAGGAAGCTGCCCTCACAGCTCAGCATTCTTGACGCCCTTTGCTATCAAAAGAGGCGAGAGATTCGTTGATTAAGGCGCTCCAAGACCCGGAACAATTCCAAGCATGCCTGGCCGAGGAAAAAATGAAGGATGAATTAGAGGAAGAGCACACGACTGATGTTACTTTTGGCGATGAAGACCTTCTACTTGGGACGTGCGAACACAATCGCCCTCTCTATGTCTCGGGATACTGCCATGATATAAAGATAGGCAAAATCCTGATCGATAACGGGTCGTCTGTTAACCTACTCAACGTGCGGGTGTTGAAGGAAATCTGCATGAGCGTCCAGCACCTTACTCGGGACAAGATCACCATCTCCGGGTTCGACTCCCAATCGTCAAAGACTTTTGGATCTGTGATACTGACGCTACGCTTCGGGCTACTCGTCACGGACATTAAGTTCCACGTCATAGACGCCAAGACATGCTACAACGCTTTGCTCGGCCGACCATGGTTACACGAGTACAACATCATCCCTTCTACACAACATCGGTGTATGAAGTATTTTAAGGATGGTTTCGAGTATACCGTGACGGGAGAACTGAACCCGTTCTCTGTGAACGAGGTCCGCAAATACGAAGATGCCAAATACCTCTTGCCGGATTTCGAAGACACGGAGAAGTGTCACAAGCCGGAGAATAAAACTAATGCCACCATCCCTGTCTTCGGCAGTGATACTGAGGAGGAAGAGGAGATAGTTTATTCGGGTCCGCCCCAACACAACAAGCCAGGACCACCGGCTCCTACATTGATCTTTGGCAGCGACTCGGAAGATGAAGTCCATGCTGTATTCTCTGCTCGACCTTCAATACAAACGTCCGCTGACGAAGAGCAAAGTCTACAAGTCGCCATAGTGCCGCTTAAACACCATAAAGAACTAGATGCACTTAATATCTACAGTGTAGAAGAGTTGCGGACATTCTATATCCCTCCCAGGCGAGAGAGCGAGAAAGCAATTCTGTTTTACCGCTCTGAAGAAACCAAGGTGAAAAAAGAAATCTGGCATGGCGCGGATCCTGTGCTCGACAGGCTTCAGCCTATCCGTCTTCCCAGATACTATACAGAGGGTTTGAAGAAGCTGCTGAAACGCCAGGGGATATCCTTCAAACAGACCGTTAGAGAGGCCAAATTCTATGACAGGGTCTGGAACGTTCCCGGGACTCAACGCAAACTGCCTAATGGGAGAATGGAAACAAAAGGGCTTGGATACATCCGGTCAAAGAAACGAGAGTTACTGCCCAGCTGCTACGTCGTGTATGACCTTGATAAAGAGGCGGATACTCAATGGGAGGATGCTAATCCTAAGCCAGTGAAAGTTCCAGATGCTAAGGAACCCAGTCCATCGTTCGAGGAACAAATGGACAAACTTATAAAGAAAGCTGGTCAAAAAGTCCGAGATGATCACAACCGTGAGACGGCCATCTACGAGAAAGCCAAGACGCAACGCCTTCTCCAACAGGCCGTAAAGGATGAAAATGCCGCTCCTTGTCAACCTGTTATAAAGAAGGCTCAGCTCAAAAGCAGAAATAAGTCGAAAGGCCAAAAAGGCGCTCAACAACAACAAAGCAGGGCTAAGAAGCCACGCAAATGGGAGTCGAGCGTTATTGATCTATCCCTCATGAAGAAAATGGGTCGAGCGTACTCGTTCCCTCGGGAAAAGACGAAGAAGATACTTGATCTTGCCCTAAAGTATCAAATACTTACACTGCCGGAGTCCAAAGACCCCGAACAGGTAGGCGAAGTCTCTGACCCAAACTATTGCTCTTACCATCGAGTAATAGGGCACCCTCTCAAAGACTGCTTCACCTTTAAGAATTGGGTCGAAGATCAGTACCAACTCGGCAAGTTCGCTCTGTCTGACAACTGGAAGGTAACGCCGCCTCAGAAGCACGAGCCCAAGGCCACGAAAGAAAAACCGGTTCCACATTGGGATTGGAAGCGAATTCGCACCTGTCACATGATTACAATATTAAAAGAAGAGCCCGAGAACATAGATGAGCTCCCTTGGTGCTTCGAAAATAGCAGCGACGAGATAATCTCAGAATTCCCACCAGCGCCAAAAGAGCTGGAGGATGGAATCCATACCACTGCAGATAACCTTAAGAAGATTGAGTTGGGGACGGTAAACGATCCGCGACCGACATTTGTCAGCGAGCTGTTGTCTGAAGAGAAGGTGGCTGCGTTAAAGGACGTCCTTGTACAGCATAAAGATTGCTTCGCATGGAACTATTCCGAGATGCCAGGACTTGATCCAGAAGTTGCTGTACATAGACTGGCGATATCCCCGGGTGTCAAGCCAGTTAAACAAGCGCCGAGAAGAATGCGGCTTGAGCTCGAGATGAGCATCAACATTGAAGTCAAAATGCTGATAGACTCTGGCTTTATCCATGAGGTTCAATACCCTGAATGGATTGCTAATATCATCCCAGTGATGAAGAAAAATGGAACGGTGCGCATATGCGTGGACTTTCGGGATCTCAACAAAGCCTGCCCGAAGGATGATTTCCCAGTACCAGTCACCGAACTGATGATAGACAATACGTCCACGCATGAGATTTTCTCATTCATGGACGGCTCATCAGGGTATAATCAAATAAAAATGCATCCTGAAGACCAGAAACATACGGCTTTCCGGACTCCTTTGGGAATATTCTGTTACAAGGTGATGCCCTTCGGTTTAAAGAACGCCGGTGCCACCTACCAAAGGGCCATGACGAAGATCTTCGATGACCTTATACACGAGATCGTCGAATGCTATATCGACGACCTCGTTGTTAAAAGCAAATCATACGAGGAACATCTCGAGCATCTAAAGACTGTATTTCGACGCCTTCGACAATACAATTTGAAGATGAACCCTCTTAAGTGTGCATTCGGGGTTTCCTCGGGCAAATTCCTGGGATTCATCGTTCGACACCGAGGTATTGAAATAGATCCGTCAAAGATTAAAGCGATCATGGAAATGTCTCCGCCGAGAACTCTCAAACAGCTGCGGTCTCTCCAAGGGAAGCTCGCGTACATACGGCGATTTATAGCCAACCTTTCAGGAAAGTGCCGTCCTTACAGTCACCTGATGAAGAAGGGAACCCCATTCGTCTGGGATCAAAGATGCCAAAGCGCGCTAGACGAGATCAAGCAATACCTGCAGAACCCGCCGGTGTTGGCTGCTCCGGTTAAGGGAAAGCCTCTCATTCTTTATACAACTGCTCTCGAAGGTTCTTTAGGCGCGTTATGGGCGCAGGAGAATGACCAGGGAAAAGAAAGAGCACTCTACTACTTAAGTCGAGTTCTGCTGGGGGCAGAAAGCAACTACTCCCCCATTGAAAAACACTGCTTAGCGTTGATCTTCGCAATAACAAAGCTTAGACATTACGCATTAGCACATGAAGTCCATCTCATTTCAAAGGTGGACCCTCTCAAATATCTAATGTCAAAGGCCATATTGACGGGACGACTCGCTAAATGGGCCCTGCTCTTAATGGAGTTTTCGATAACGTACCGACCTCTCAAGGCAGTGAAAGGCCAGGCCATCGCCGACTTCCTTGCTGAGCACCCGATACCTGCCGATTCTCCCCTAAAGTGCGATTTGCCAGACAAACATGCGTTTGACGCAATCGACAGTGGTGATACCCGTTGGGAGCTTTATTTTGATGGCGCATCTTCCATGAAGAAGCGCAAACAAAACACCCCTATAATCAAATCGGGGGTAGGCCTCATCTTTGTAACTCCACAAGGAGGGATAATGCGCTTCGCATTCTTCTTAACAGAGCCGAGGACAAACAATGAAGCTGAATATGAAGCCTTGATAGCAGGTCTTGAGATCGCCATCGACATGGGAATTGAAAACCTCCTCATATACGGGGATTCTCAACTGGTCGTTAGTCAAGTAAACGGTGACTACCAAACATGCAAACCAGAATTGGTGAAGTATGGTGAAAAGGTGCAACAGCTGTTGACCCAAATCTCCTCTTATACTTTAGAAAACATACCGCGTGCGGAAAACAGCAAAGCAGACGCATTGGCCAAACTTGCTAAAGAACTGGCTGACGAGAATCTCGATGACGTTAGAATCGTGGTACAAAGCCGTCGGGTGCTTGCCCCAGCAGAAATATCTCCGGAATCATCCGAAGAAAAAGGAGCGAGCGAGCAGACGACCCTGCAAGTAAAAGACTGGGAAAATACCGAGGATTGGAGAGGAATCTTCATAGATTACTTCAAGTCCCACCGAATGCCTGAAGAAGCGTCCACAAGACATCAGCTCATGAAACGAGCCCTGTCTTTCGCCTTCGTCAACGATACTCTGTACAAGAGATCGTTTGATTCTCTGTGGTTAAGATGCTTGGGACTTGACGAAGCAAAAAGGGTCGTCCAGGAAGTTCACGACGGACTCTGCGGTTCTCATCAAGCGGGCCCAAAGATGAAGTTGAAGATAAAACGGATGGGCTACTACTGGCCCATGATGATTCAGGACTGCATCGAATATGCGAAGCACTGCCACTCATGCCAAATTCATGGGGACTTCATCCACCAGCACCCACATCCACTACATCCAACGGTGGCTAGCTGGCCATTCGAAATGTGGGGGACTGACATAGTTGGCCCTATCGAACCAGCATCGTCTAGGGGACATTGTTTCATCCTGGCGACGACTGACTACTTCTCTAAATGGGCAGAAGCAGTACCGTTAAGAGAGGTGAAGACGGAAAATATCCTCCACTTCTTCAAGACGCATGTCATATATCGATTTGGAACTCCGCGACGGATCATCTCCGATAATGGGCCAGCTTACAGAAGCCACAAGATCAGTCGCTTCGCGCAACAGCATAATATAGACTGGAGATATTCCTCGGTTTATAACCCGCGAGCCAATGGACTAGCTGAAGCCTTCAACAAGACATTGACAAAAATCATAAAGAAAACGGTGTCCCGTAATAAGAAAGATTGGCACGAAAGACTGCAAGAAGCTCTTTGGGCATATCGAACTACATTCAAGACGGCCACGAACACAACGCCGTACGCGTTGGTGTTCGGTACGGAAGCAGTACTCCCCCTCGAGATAGAGTTACCCTCTCTACGAGTGGCAGTTCACCACGAGCTAACGGACGAAGAAAATGCTCACCTTCGGCTTGAGGAGCTTGACGCCCTTGACGAAACCCGGCTCATAGCACAGCAAAATCTGGAAGCTTATAAAGCAAAGATGACACGCTCATATGAAAGATTGACCCGACCAAGGACATTCCGCCAAGGCGAACTCGTGCTAGTGGTCAAAAGGCCTATGATCCCCAATCGCACCAAGCGGGGAAAATTCGAGCCAAACTATGAAGGCCCGTACATCATAGATAAAGTTTACCAGGGTGAGGCCTATCTACTCATGGACATGCACGGTGAAAGGCCTTTCAGGCCAATAAACGGTTGCTTCCTAAAGAGATACTACGCTTAATGAGCCATGGCCTAGGTCAATGATAGATGACGACGACTATGTCCAGTCGCTATCTTCCTAAGCTCAAGTTTTATAAGCAGTAGCCAGCCTCTCAATGTCGAACCGAAATGTCCTTAAACTAATAGCGGACCGAAATGTCCTTAAACTAATAGCAGACCGAAACGTCTTAAAACTACTACCGCAGCATCTTTAGGCTGACAAGATATAAAAAAACTATATAAAAATAAAAAGAATAAAAAAAACGGTATGTCCATAAGCAAAAAGGGCATGGATGAAAACCCGAAAGGGCTCCGTGAGTAAAAACAGCAGGGCTACCGGCGAGTGTTTGTGAAAACCTGAAAGGGCGCAACCTCGTTAGAAGACGCTTATAGGGTCCTCTCGACCTTATAAGGAGAAACCACCCGCATGAGATCCTTACGACTCACAAGGGAGCAACACACTTAGGGATCCCCACGATTCCTAAGGAGAAAATACACTTGCGAGATCCTCACGACTTGTAAGGAGAACTCTCTTATGGGACCCTCACGGCTCATAGGATTTGAAAGTCTTAAGTTACAGAGACCTAAACCTGTGCTTAAGCAATCCCCACAACTTTCGATATTGCCCTACAAGTGGTCCTATATTGGCTCTTGTATACAATCCACGGGCGCGAATAAACATTTCCCTAATCAAGTCTCATCCAAGACTGGGGATATGTTCGCATGATGAACAACCCTTATAAGTCCTCTCGACTTACAAGGAGAAAACCCTCCTGTAGGATCCCTACGACTTACAGAGGAACATGCACTTAGGAATCCTTACGATTCCTAAGGAGAAAATACGCCTACAAGATCCTCACGACTTGTAGGGAGAAATACCTTTGTGAGACCCTTACGGCTCATGAAGTTAAAAGCCTTAGTCGACAGCGCCTTAACCCTGTTCGCTAAGCCACCTTTGTTCGATATCGACGGAGGTAAATGATGATTCGCTCCTGGCAATATCCTAGTTGTAGCGGTGCTGATGCCTAAATCGGTGTCTAATTCCAGGTTTACGGCGGAAAGCCAGTAGGCCGCACATGCATACGGAATAGCCGAAATGATTGGGCAACTTGCAAGAAAAAGCAGCAAGTAAAAATGTATGCATGCAAAATAGCCGAAATGATTGGGCAACTCGTAATAAAAAAAACAGCGAGTAAAAATAAATTAAATAGCCGAAATGATTGGGCACCGCGAAAAATAGCCGAAATGATTGGGCAATCGCGACCTTCGCGATATAAAAGATGAAATGATAGAGCATCGCGGAAATAAAATAAAAAAAATGATGATAAAACTTTGGCCCTACAGTTAAGATCACATCGATCCCTGTATACAATCCAAGGGCGTAAACAAAGAGGGAACCGTACTTTCCTAACAGACTCCGTCAGACAACGAAGCCAAACCTCGACGGTTCATTCCAACCGAAGAAGCCAGTGTCTTCAGCAAAACTCCTCAACTCACGGATACAAACACTCCTTGACGAGAGCCTCCTGATTCGCGTCGACTCGCAGAGCCACCAGTGCCTCCGTGGGAATCCTCGACTCGTTTCAAACCCCAAGGAAACAAATAATCCTTGGCGCTTGGGAAACAAATAATCCCTAGCAAACTCCTCGACTCACGGATACAAACACTCCTTGACGAGAGCCTTCTGATTCGCGTCGACTCGCAGAGCCACCAGTGCCTCCGTGGGAATCCTCGATTCGTTTCAAACCCCAAGGAAACAAATAATCCTTGGCGCTTGGGAAACAAATAATCCCTAGCAAACTCCTCGACTCACGGATACAAACACTCCTTGACGAGAGCCTCCTGATCCGCGTCGACTCGCAGAGCCACCAGCGTCTCCGTGGAAATCCTCGACTCGTTTCAAATCCCAAGGAAACAAATAATCCTTGGCGCTTGGGAAACAAATAATCCCTAGCAAACTCCTCGACTCACGGATACAAACACTCCTTGACGAGAGCCTCCTGATCCGCGTCGACTCGCAGAGCCACCAGCGTCTCCGTGGGAATCCTCGACTCTTTTCAAACCCCAAGGAAACAAATAATCCTTGGCGCTTGGGAAACAAATAATCCCTAGCAAACTCCTCGACTCACGGATACAAACACTCCTTGACGAGAGCCTCCTGATCCGCGTCGACTCGCAGAGCCACCAGCGTCTCCGTGGGAATCCTCGACTCGTTTCAAACCCCAAGGAAACAAATAATCCTTGGCGCTTGGGAAACAAATAATCCCTAGCAAACTCCTCGACTCACGGATACAAACACTCCGTGACGAGAGCCTCTTGACCCACGCAGAGCCACCACTGTCTTTGCGGGAGAATTCCCGGTTCGTCTCAACTTGCAAGATGAAGTCTCAGGCAGCAAGGATTGAAAATCTTGCTCCCTGAACAATGGGGCCCTGCAAGTCAATCCAAAATGGTCTCTTGCATACTATTCATGGGTCTCACTCTCCAAAGTCGATTTTCGACAAGGAGGGAAACAACCGGTTACGAATCCTCTCGACTCGTAAGAGGGAAAATTCTCTTATAGGATCCTTACGACTTATAAGAGAAAACCACACTTAGGAATCCTCACGATTCCTAAGGAGAAAACCCACCTACGAGATCCTCTCGATCCGTAGGGAGAAAAGTCTCTATGAGACCCTCACGGCTTATAGAGTTGAAAAGTCTTAGGCAGCAGATCTGAACCTGCGGCCTAAGCCATCGCTATTTCTTAAGAAAGTCAGGATACTCGTTCTAATCATCCGTCAAACATGGTTACTAAGGTGGCATGCTGATAATGAAAGAAAGAAAAGACGGAGAAAATGACACATTACAAAAAAGGTGTATCTTTTATTCATAAACTTGGTTGGATACAGGATACATTATGTCAAAGAAAAAAAATAGGTATATACATCCTTTTATCTACAAGCACAAACGATACAAGGATGGATAGCTACTGAAGAGGAAGTGTCTTTAATAAATTCACAAGCTGCTCTCACACTTCCTTCAGCGCTTCCTCCTGAGTGACAGCCGCAGCCACCTCCGCCTCCACCTGGGCCCGCTGCTACATGAAGGATGCAAGCTGTTCCTCAACGACCTGCTGAGCTGCTTCACGGCCTCGGGCATCACGCTCGGGGGCATCAAGCTTCCGCGTCAGTGCTAGCCCATTAGAAATACGCTCCAGAAGTCCTTCAAAGACGACTTTCACTTCAGCAGCATTCGCCCTAACTTCAGCGCGTAGGCGAGCAGTTGCGCTTGAAGATTCCTGACGTTCCTTCAACCGTAAAGCTGCTTCTTGCTCCAAATGACGGAAATAAGAAGTGCTTTGTTCGAGCCAAGCTGTCCGTTGGGTGCTTATGGCCAAAACTTCAGGAGAAGGACGCGTCGACTCCAGCCGATGTAGGCAGGCCTCGACCTCCCTGCAGTGGTTAACCCAAGATTCGACGACGCCTTCGTTGTGAAAGTTTACGAGCGCCACCAACATTGGGTTAACTTCCACAGCGAAATCTGCGGCAGAAGGGAGAGCGTCCGCGTTAAGCTCTTCGATATACCCGCTCAGCATGCCCAAACTCATCACGGCACCCTTTGAAGATGGACGTTTCAAGAAAGGGCCTGCCGGTGAAAGGACACGAGACTCAAGAGGGACCGGAGCCGGAACGATAGCTGCAAAACAAAACATGGTTAGACGATGGTTCAAGAGATGTTAAAGAATCGTTAAAAAGGAAATTTATTATACCAGCTGCAACAGATGGTAAAGCTGGAAGGGCCGGTGGCGTGGCAGGTCTTGCGTCCCCTCTTTCAATTCGTGGCACTACAATAAGGAAGAGGAAAGGTCAGAAATCACCCCATTGCTAAAAAAGGGGGGGGGGAATAAAGTCATCAAAGTGAAAGTATACTCACCGGCACCACTAGAGGGAGAAGCGAGTTCGGATAGGAAGGAGAAGTGTGGAAGCAACACTTGATATAGATGATCAAAGAGCGCTCCTGAAAAGACACAGTGGTACGGCGTTAGTACATAAGTTATGCGGTTAAAAGATAAACTAATGAATCGCAAATCCATACCTTCCAACATCTGTGATGGCACAAGGGAAGGCTGGGAGGTGACCACCGCCATGGCAGTAATTGACGGTGCTCATTCGAGCAATGGAGCATCGGCGTTGGCCGCGCCTGCTTTAAAAACAAAGACAAAACTGTTAGAAAAGATCGCAAGATATGTAAAAAAAAGGGGAATGATGGTAACTCGAAGTTTACCCGACGAGCTGCCAGCCGAAACTGAGGCAATTCCCTCCTCCATCGACATGAGGCCACCACCCGTAACCTCATCACCCGACTCAATAGGGACCGTCGTCGTGCTCGTGCGACCAGGAGACGGCAGAAGATCGTAGATGGGGAGGGCAATGATGGGAGCGTTGCCAGACTCTTGGAAGGAAGCGGCTGACTCTTCCCCAAGAGTCGTACCCATCTCACCCGCTACTTCCTCGGGCTCCACTATCCCCATCGGCTCATCTACCGTCACCACGAGGTCGCCAGCCTCAAGTGCCTCGTCCGCCATCACCCTGGACTCAGTTGTAATGATCGTTTCATCTGCCGCCACTTCAGGCTCGGCATCAATGACCTTCTCAGCTATAGGCCCCTCAACCTCCGCACCAGGCTCCATGGCCTCAACGATGTTGCCCGCTGTCGGCTCGAGTTCGGCGGGAGCCGCCTCCTCTATTCCCCTAGGTTCAACGGTCTCCGCCTCACCCTCGGTCGGACTTGGCCCTGCAAAATAATAGATATAAGAACCGTCGACATTATAACTCTCACAATAAGAATTCTGAAAGAAATGTTACCTGAAGTGGACTTATCATTTGCGCTTCGAATGACGCGCGCCACTTGTCAGCGAGCAGTGGATAGGGCGACAGGGGCCTCTCCGGAAGGAGTATCTGCCCGAGGGACGGTGCTTGGGCCCGCTCCCATAGCCAAAGCAGTCCGACGCACCTTCGCCTCGCGCCTCAGCCGTTTTCTCTCCTCCTGGGCCATTGAGACGGACCTCACCAGAGCCTCTCTCATTGAGGCGTCTTCGTCCGTGAGTAGGGATGCCTCCAGATTTTTCAGGGCATCCCTCGTCGTTTTGTCAAGCCGAGGCTCTTGCGGCAGCCCCAACGAGACTGGGACTTCAGTAACAGGCGTGGGGAGGATCCCCGCATCCACTGATGTAGCCCCTGCGAAGAGACAAAAGAAGGTTACTATCAGAAAAGATAACAAATTTTTCTTATAAAAGAGAAAGGTGGCAGGGCATACCAACGCCTGCTAGAGCACGTTTCTCCTCCTCCTCTTGGAAGGTCTTCAAAGAGGCAGAAATGGCCTCTTCAGTAGAGACACCTGTTGAGAATGGGGCAAATATTAGTTAAAGATAATAATAAAAAGTGCAATAAAACGACGAAGAAAGCGGCTGATGGTTACCTGACTCAGCGAGTTTACTTAACCTCGCTTCGAGCCTCGCCGATCGCTCCGAAGCTGCGATGGCTGCAGCCAAATTGGTGTCTGCAGGGTCTACCAAGAAGCCCTCGTTGCTGCCATATTCACTTATGCCTTCGTTGGGAGGAGCCGCAGGCTCTAAGCTAAGGATCGCATCAAGGGAAAGGATGGACTTTTTCTTCTTCTGCCCGCCGGCTTTAGATCCACCCGGGATAGATTTGCGCTTGGCAGTTACTTTGGGGCGGCGGGTCCCGATATCCGCTCCTACGCCGGACTATGTCGATATTACACTAACCGTCTTCGTAGGAACACGGGGCGCCTGTGGTGCATTCACGGTAGCAGACAGCGGCAATCCACGCGGGGGGCTCAACACGCGTGGTCGGTCGACTCCGGCATCTTTCAACGGAGGAATGATCGGGATCCTTGGTTGCAAGGGGGCCTTGCGATCACCGCCAGGAGGCGCACCCCTACGGTCAACCAGTATACGCTTCTCCGTTAAGATAATTGGGCCCATCGCATGCGCATACCAAGCCACGTACGTGTTAAGCATCTTAGGGACGCAGCTGGGTTCACTAATGAAGAAATAGGAACCCGTGTTAAGCCGTGTGAAATGGTGCATTGCATTCTTCATCCCCTCTCGGCTGACCACAGGCTTTTCCAAGAAAGCTTCCAGCGGGATCCCTTGGTTGTAGCTCGATTGCTGAGCAAACCGGTGCGGGTTGTACCTCATGAAAAGTACGGTCTCGTTCTGCCTAAACACTAGATAGCCCGGCCGAATGGAGTAGAGGTGGAGGATTTTCCGAGCCTTCAATACGGAAGCCCCGTCCTTGAAATCATCGCGCAGTGGCACTACTGACTTAGCAGTCTCTGAGCCTATGGTTATAACCTTATCCACAAAGGAAATCTTCGCTCCGACCAGATGTGGACGAAGGAGCAGTCCCCTAGACTCCTGTGGGGGTGCAAACACAATTGAAGCGCCGACCAACCGCATGACTCTTGGGAGTCTGCATTTCTCAAAGAACGGAGGGATCTTATGGACACCGAACACCCCTTGCACGTGCATTTCCATCCAGGAGGTGAAATAATGCGTCGGAAAGTTAGCGGGCTGCATCCCCGGCTCACTAGCGTCCGCCGCTACGCTAAGTCCTTTATAAAGGTAGGCCAGCCCGGCGATCCCTACCGATAACTGTAAACCAGCCACCATCCGATACGCTGGGTAAAAGACGGAGGGCCGCATGTGACGCGGGTGCATGGGGAGCGCAAAGCTGCACAGCCACAAACCCAAGAACCCAATAAAAAAGGTCTCCTCATCCATGCCCGGGACGGCGATTTCTGAGAAAGGGACGACGGCGGTGCCGGGGATATAAAAGTCCTTGTGGTCATCCTCCAATGTGGGTCGGCGGTCTAAGCCGAAGCCGAAAGGATCATCGAGCTGGGCAAACTTCTCACTCCGCTCTGATAGGAGCTCCGGGCGAATGAAGCGGGCAATAAAATCTGCGAAACTGACGCCCCGGTCACCCAATTCCAGATGGAGTCCTTCGTAGATCTCCAGCATCTTCACCAGGCCCGGATACTGATGCTGGACGGCGTTTTCCGGAGTTAGGTCAAACACCAGCGGCTTGGTGACAAAAACGTATTCGTCAGGAGGTAGCAACTCCTCGTAATGTTCCCCCCTCATCGGTAAACCCGAAAGCTCGGCAAACTCCTCCAAGGAAATTGAGACCTCCCTATCTGCCATCAAGAAAGTGTGGGTGGGGATATTCCATTGTTCGATAAAGGCTTTGATCCACCACGTTGGAGGAGAAGGATACTCGAAGAGCGAGACGTATATGGCCGAATACAACCCAATCTTCATTAGATGAGTCCTTTTCGCCGATAAGATGTATCGGGCCCACTGCAAGTATCCGGCGGGCGGTCGCGGCACCAACCCAATATTATAGGCCTGTCCCCAAGGGCGTGCTTCACCCTGACAGATTCGCCTTCCTAAAATATCTATTGCCGGCGGCGGTTGCACGGGAATAGCACCAATTGCGGGTTGGAGGAGGTCATCCGAATTCCAATTTTTAACCTCCACAGCATACTTCGCTGGAGGTTCGTCGGCATAGGGGATTGGAGTTATGGGTTCAGACGGCGTGGCAAAACTGAAACTGCGGCGACCCTGGATGATCTGGTTGTACCACCTCCCCCACAGGTGGAGTTTTTTGCACTCGGGGTCATGATCCTTAATAAGAGCGAGCGCCACCCGGTCCACTGGCGAATGAGGGAACCCTCCTTCCGAGCGAACAAAGGGGAAAGACAAGTCGTCAGACATGTTTCCTGTGGAAAGACAAAAATAACCGTTTAGTGTTCTAACGCTTGGCATTTTAAAATCTTACTCCACACTGTGATACAGTGGGTAGGGGACCAAAGGGGGACCCACAAAATCTGGATGACGGTGCATCATTTAATAAGACAATCCCATCATCAGATGAGACTGTCAATTCATGGAAAAAGATCCACAAAGAATATCCTCATTGATGGGAAATCCCTAGAGACAAGGAGAAAATCTCCTCTTTTAGAGCAAAGCTCTGTCACAGAGTGACATTTGTCAAACTCTGGTCTCAGGGGAACAAGATTCCTCAAAAGAGCATAGCTCTTTGGTAATAATGGAAAGATCCATCAAATTTTGTTAACACACTTAAAAGAATTAAAATTTTAGAATATTGAAGAATCCATGGAAACTTATGAAAAATTCTTCATTTTTTCAGATCTAAAAAGATCTACATTTGATCCAAGAGCAAAGCTCTGTTCATGGGTTAAAACCCATGGACAAAATCTCTGTAGATCTGTAAGTTTTTGAGAGCAGGGCTCTGGTGATGAAACTCTAAAGGGGTTTTCCTTTAGATCAAAGGTCTATAAGAGCAAGGCTCTGTTAATTAAATTTAATTTAATTTAAATTACCTAGAGTGATTCTAAGTTCTGAACTTTGAAGTTCTTGGGGAAAGAACAAGAGCAAGGCTCTGAAAATTCTTAGGCAGGAGCAAGGCTCTGAGAATCAAAATTCTTAAAAGTTGTAAGAATTTTCTAAGGACCAAGGGTCCTATTTATAGGCGCTTGCGCCCCTTCAACTTATCAGTTGATCCAAAGGCTGAGGTTTTGCCACCGCTACACTCACGTGCGCGCCACGTGAGCGCAACGGTGGGGGGGCATTTGTTTCCCCAATCAGAGCAAGGCTCTGTTTAAATTTTAAAAAAAATTCAAATTTTGAAGCAACGCTTCAAATACCGTGCGATGCGTGCAACGCGCCATGTGTCAGAAGTTGATACGACAGCACAACGCCCAAGACGGTGCGTCCAATCAGAGCAGGGCTCTTTTAAAAAAACTAAAAGTAAAAGAAACAACTTTCAGTTGCGCAAGCGCTGCGCTGCGCGACACGTGTCTGCGCAGTTGCGCACGCAGCTGCGCAAGCGCTGCGCTGCGCGACACGTGTCAGCGCAGTTGCGCAAGCGCAGCTGCGCAAGCGCTGCGCTGCGCCTCACGTGTCTGCGCAGTTGCGCAAGCGCAGCTGCGCAAGGGCTGCGCTGCGCGACACGTGTCTGCACAGTTGCGCAAGCGCTGCGCTGCGCGACACGCGTCACGCGCTAAGGGAGTTGCGCAAAACAGAATAAATCTTTTCTGTTCTTGTTAAAAACAAGAAGATTTTTTTCTGTAAAGCAGAGACCTTTGGATCAAAGATCCAACGGTGGGGAAAATTCCCCAAATCACTCAGAAAAAGATCTCTTTAACAAATTTAACTAATTTATGGGCACTATAAAAAGGACCCCAGAGCTCAATTCAAAGGCATCAACATCTTGCTAAAAAAAAAGAGAAGAGAACTCTGGAGAACTCCTTGAGAATACAAAAAAAAGGTAAAAACCTTTAAAAGAAGAGAAAATTCTCTTATGAACAGATCATTGATCTAAGAACAAGATCATTGATCTTCAACAATAAATAAATAAATAAATAAATAAAATAAAAATAGTGCCTTGCACTTGTTATGAACCTTTGGTTCTCTGCAATAAGGAAAAACAAGGAAAAACTTGTTTTGGATCAAGAGATTAAAAAGTGCTTTGCACTTCTGTTCTTGAATCTAAAAGATTCTTAGTGCTTTGCACAAATGCAATGCATTACTTGAAGGGTCAGGCCCAAGTCAAAAAGACCTAACAGGCCAAAATAAATTGCAAAGTATAAAAGGGCAGAGCCCAAATGAAATTGATGCTCTGCATCATTTATAAAGGGCAGAGCCCAAAACAAATTGATGCTTTGCATCCTTTCTGGACAAAGCCCAAATAAAAAAATAAAAAGAAATGCAATGCAAAAGCAGATAAAACGTTGAACATTGTCAACTGGACTTAGCCCAATCGTGGCCATAAGTCCTTAAATTAAATTGGCTGAGCAAAATGGCTCTCCTAAATCAATCTACCTCCGGTTCGAGGGTATATCTCCGAACTCCTCTGACACCTGTCGTTGTAATCCTTCAACGACGTCAGAGAGGTGACGGGCCCCAACGACCACACACGTATATAGACTGCGGGGTCCTTAAACTCATGGACCGAGACGTCCCTAAACTAATATCGGACCGAGACGTCCCTAAACTAATATCGGACCGAGACGTCCCTAAACTAATCATGGACCCCCATGTCCCTAAACTGGAATATGGACCACCACGTCCCTAAACTGGCGATAGACCACCACGTCCCTAAACTGGAGTATGGACCACTACGTCCCTAAAACTGGAACAATAGAGCCTCCAAATGCTCTTTTGCCGGATCTAAACGATCCTGTTTAAGTTGATCTTAGCCCCAAACACGGTTAACGTATCCTTAAACATTCAAGTGGACTACAAAATTCCAAATCAACTCTGGTTCGAGGGTACATCTCCGAGCTCCTCTGACACATGTCGTTGTAATCCTTCAACGACGTCAGAGAGGTGACGAGTCCTGACGACCATATATTAAATGAATCACTACGTTAAGTTGATCTCAGTCTCAAACAGGACTGACGTATCCTTAACGAACATTTAAGTTGATCTTAGCCGCAACGCGACTAATGTATCCTTAAACTAAAAACACCAAACCCAAATCTAAGTAAATACGGATTTGGACTAATCCACGTCCTACGGGCGACGGCATTACTCAGTCTCCGTATACAATCCACGGGCAACCACAAACAAAACAAACACACACGACACGAAGTGAAATTCTGGAGAAGGAGAAAGTTGTTACCGCGATGCGGTAGCGTAATTAACTGCAGGGGCTTGCGCCTGCAGGGAAGAGCGTCGCCACAATCAAAAAACCCCTCAAGCGAGGGGGAATCTGACGAAGTCTGCTAGATCGGCCGCATCCGTCTAAACCTCCGATACACGGTGCCATAAATCAATTTGGCATCTTCGGAGAGGTGGACGGATAAAACCAAATAGCATCTGCCCCGAATCTCAGCGTCAGGACATCGCGGTCCTGTGCGCCGCCGTTCGGAGGGGAACATTGGTAACGATGGGCAAAACCTCCAAGCCAAGCCTAAGAAATCTTTAAAGAGAAAGAAGAAGTCCAAGAAGCCCGTCCAGCTCGACGGCAATCGTACGGGTTCGCAAAAGTACATCGACACACTGGAGGAATACAACCAAAAAGCGCGGACCCCAGTCACATTGGTAGAATTCTTCAAGCATGTTCTTGAGAATGGAAACAATGATATTGATGAAGGAGACGATTCTTCAGAAGAGCCCGAGGATTATGTGGAGAGCTGCCATGTGATCTCTCACTCGTCGATAAACGGTAAAGAAGCTCCTGACAAAGAGAAACTGGGGACAGATCCGGAACCAAAACCCATGGAACCGTCAGATGACCTCATCGATAAGTTGCTGAACGAAGCTCTTTAAAAGAGCAAAACTGATCGAGAATGTGAAGCTGCCATTAACGAAAAGGCCAAGCGCCGGTGTCAGGCCAAAAAAGCTCCAGGGATGAGAAGCCGTAAAGTATCTCAACCAGATCAAAGTGCCCTTACCAGCAGCAGGAGCAGAATCAAGATAAGGAAGCAGTTCGCCAAAGCTCTGTCAATGGGAATGAAGCTGCCACCTTCTAAAGAAATTACTTCCGGGAATACGTGCCCCGATGAACCGGATGTCCATCCGAAATACTGTTTGTATCATCGGAGGGTCACACACCCTACATGTTCCCTCATAAAATATCAGGAAAACCCCCAATGGGGCATCACGTGCCCACACGTGACCAGAGGTCACGTCCAGACACGTGATGGGTTCCTAAACTCTTTAATTAATAGAATTAAATTCTAATCAAACAATCAATCAGTGGAGTCACGTGTCCAAACGTGATGGGCCTTTAAACCCACTGAAAAGAATTAAAAGTATAATAAAACAGCAAGGAAAAACCCCAATGGGGCATCATGTGCCCACACGTGACCAAGGGTCACGTACTGACACGTGATAATTCCTGAATTCTTTAAAACAGCAGAATTAAATTCTGGTTAAAAGCTTAAACAGTGGGGGTCACGTGCTAACACGTGATAGGCTCTTAAATCTTCTGATCTAATAGAATTAAATTCTAAATTAAGGGAAATAAAAAACCCTAATATTTCCTTAGATCTTTCCAAACAAAAAGATTGTGCTCTGTAAAGTGGAGCACCGTTGGATTAAAAATTCAATGGTGATTAAAAATCACCAATTCATAGAAAGATTCTATACAAGGAAAGATTTCCCTGAAATTTGCCAGGAATAACAGACAGAATATCTTTTGGATTAAAAATCCAATAGTGAATAAAATTCACCGAGTGATCTAAAAGCACATGTTGGTTACAAAATCAATTAAAATTTTTCAATGAAAGATTGACTAAACAAACTGATTCTTTTCTTTCTCCTATAAATGAGAGCCGAGAGAGAGAGAGAGAGCAAAAAAAAGAAGGATACAAGAACAACGGAGAGAAAAAAAGAAGAGAATTTAATTCTTCAGAGAGAAAAGAAGATTTCCTCAGAAGAGAAGGAAACCCTAGGTGAGAAAGAGAAAGAGATTATAAGCTCCGCAAAACAAAAAGAGAATTTAATTCTCAAATTAAGAGTTTAACTTTTCTGAATAAGAACTTAGTTCTTCCTTTAGTTGAAGAGTTCTGCAGAAGCAGATCTCCCCATAAGTTGAGAATTTAATTCTCATCGGGGAGATTCTGCCATGCAGATCCAAAACTTAGAGGGAGAATTGAGTTTAGGGAATTTAATTCCTCCAAATACTTAGGAATTTAATTCCTTCAACAGATACAGGGTTTAACCCTTAAAACAAGAACTTAGTTCTTCTTCATGGTTGAAGATCTGCAGAAGCAGATCTCCTCATAAGTTGAGAATTTAATTCTCATCGGAGAGATTCTGCCATGCAAATCCAAAACATAGAGGGAGAGTTGGGTTTAAAGAATTTAATTCTTCCATATACATAGGAATTTAATTCCTCTAAATAAAATTAGGGTTTAACCCTATATAAGAATTTAATTCTTAAACAAGGGATTTAACTCTCCATGCACGTAAAGAGATCAGTACCCAACCTGGTCACATGGTAACACGTGACCCTCCTCCTCAATGAGTAAAAAAGAAAGAATGAGACATGGTCGCGTGTCCCCATGTGACCCTTAAATAGACTCCTCAAGATGAGAAAGAAAAAAAGCTTGGAGGCAATGCCTTACGTGCTCACACGTGACCCTTGACTAACACCTTTTTTAAAAGGGGCAAATGAGGGGAAACAGAGGAATTAATACCCAATACATGGGCACTATCACGTGTCCACACGTGATGATTACCAAGACTAAGTGTTTAACACTTATTTGCTGATTTTGAGAGTAAAATAAAGGAAGTCTGGCCTAATTCTCTGGCGCCTCACGTGACCCCACGTGACCACCTCATTTTTAATATTTAACACTATTTTGAGTATTTTGTCCCTAATGTTTAACGCTATTTTAAGCACTTCATTCTTTTAGTGTTTAACACTATTTTTAAATGCATCACGTGGGAACACGTGACCGCCAGATATGTGCTAGTGTTTAACACTATTTTCAAACCAGTCTTAGCCTAAATTGACTAAACCTTCCAGAGGCAAGACTCCCCTTTTTGACTGAGCCTCAAATACATCCTTGCCTTCTAAGATTGATCATCTCATATGGTATATGAGTGCTTATCACTCAATAAGAGATTAAAATATGGTCAGAACCCATACCCATGCTTAGCATTACTAAATAATGGAGAGCTGAACCCGACAAGTGTTCAACAGTCCAAACAAAGGTCTAACATTTTAAACCTAATTGGACTTAGCCCAAGTTGGCCATAAGTCCTCAACACAGATTTGACTGAGCCCATGTGCTCATAATCTAATTAATTTATCTTAGTCCCAAATTGAACTACATATTTCCTAATCAACTTTGGTCCAAGGGTACATCTCTTCACTCCTTTGATATTTGTCATTGTAATCCTTCAACGTCTTCAGAGAGGTGACGGGTCCCGATAGCCATTCATTCCATGGACTGTGGGGTCCTTAAACTCATGGACTATGATGTCTTTAAACTTTATGGACTATGATGTCCTTAACCTGGACTATGGGGTCCTTAAACCCATGGACTATGATGTCCTTAACCTTGGACTGTGGGGTCCTTTAAACCCATGGACTATGATGTCCATTGTCCTTAACCTTGGACTGTGGGGTCCTTTAAACCCATGGACTATGATGTCCTTAACCTCGGACTGTGGGGTCCTTTAAACCCATGGACTATGATGTCCTTAACCTTGGACCACTATGTCTTTAAACTGGTAATCGACCGCAATGTCCCTAAACTAAACAACAGAGCCCAAATGCTCTTTTGTCAGATCTAAACGATCCCGTTAAGTTGATCTTAGTCTGAAATCAGACTAACGTATCCTTAACATACGTTTAAGTTGATCTTAGTCTCAAATGAGACTAACGTATCCTTAAACCCAACCAAAACCCAAATCTAAGAAAATACGGATTTGGACTAATCCACGCCCTACGGGCGACAACATAAATTAGTCTCCGTATACAATCCACGGGCAACCAAAAACAAAACAAACACACAGGACACGAAGTGACCATATGGAGAACGAGAAAGTGGTTACCGCGATGCGGTAGCGTAATTAACTGCAGGGGCTTGCGCCTGCAGGGAAGAGCGTCCCCACAATTAAAAACCCCTCAATGAGGGGGAATCTGATGAAGTCTGCTACATCGGCCGCATCCGTTTAAACCTTCGATACATGGCGCCATAATCAACTTGGCATCTTCGGAGAGGTGGATGGATAGCACCAAATAGCATCTACCCCCAAATTCAGGCAAGATGAACCTACGCGGTTCCGTTTCTTTTTTCGGAGGAGAACAGATTCTGGCACGCCCGGTGGGATCTTTTCCTCTTTCCACTCCACACTTCGTGTGTCGTGTTCGCGAACGAATCGCGGTTTAATATGGTTGCCCTTGGGTTCGAGGTACTAAGATTTGGTTTTGCTCTCATGCAGAAAAAAGAACATTAATGGCCTCTAACTGCTCCAGCTGCAACGGCAACTCCCGTTCCGCCTCATCTGGAGGTGTAACTTACGGGCCCCAAGCGGCCTCCCTTTTCACAATGCCAATGGAGCAAGTAACTCAGGCCACCACTGGGTTGTTCTTTAGGACCATGATCCCACCGATGAGCTTCAATGCCCCACTGCTGTCGCAAGAAGCTCTGAAGAGTTCAGTCTTTAATCGGCTCACAACTACTGCGGCCCCTCTCAACGGGTCGTCCAGCTCCAATGCCTCAGTCTTTGACAGACTGGGCCAAAGCTCATTTGGGCCTATGAAGAAGCCCGCGATACCAGAAAGGGTTATCCCTAAGCGGATAGCCGTTCCTGCTCATGAAGTCGTTAAGGCGGCTTCTCCTACCAAAGGGTCGGTCTTCACAAGAATGGCTATTTCAGCTCCTGTTCCAGGCGAAATCGTCAAGGCTGCTTCCCCTGCTCGGAAGTCTGCCTTTGATAGGTTGGCTATCCCCACTCAGCGGACATCAGTCTTCAATAGGCTGATAACGACAACTTCTGACCAACACAGAGGGCATGAGGAAGTCACTCCTATAGCTGAGATAATCCCAACGGCTCGACATACTCGACGTCGCCACTGGCGCCGAGTAAGGAAGGCTGGGGGAAACTCTCCTTCTGGACTGACTCCGCCAGCTCCAACAGTGGAAATCGATGCTGCTGTTCCAACTGGGAACAACTTTGAACCGCTAAGGAGGGTGCGCAAAAACTCTCCGACTGCCGTGCTGAAGTGATCTCCTCCACCCATGGAGAATGCTACAAAGGTGAAGCTAGAGCAGCCCCCTCAGCGGCTGTCCTCTAAAATTTATAAACTTTGGCGACAGGTTCAGGAATCGTTGATTGATCAAGATTACTCTCGCCGACAGAAAAAGGTGAAAGTTCAGTGAGAAGAGGACCATCCTGTCAAGTCACAAAAAGCGACAGCTACTTGGGTGCCCACTGCAACGGCCCCCTCAACTTCGACCGCTCATAAGAAAAGAAGGCCGGAGAAAATCCCTGAGTCTGCGACAAATCGCAAGAACACTGAATCTAAACGCCCCAAGTCTGGGGGCATAGTGGTGCACACCATTTATATGGCATCCGGAAAAGAGGATAGCCGTACCTTTACAGGTCATCGACCGCTTACGCGATCAGTGACTAGGGCTCAGGAGCAACAACAACAAAAGCTCCAAGAAATGCTAACAGCTATGGCCGCACTTACGGGATCGAAAGCAAGCCCGGAGACATCCTCGAAGCAGCGCCGTGAGCAGGAAACTGATGCTGAATTCCTTCGGAGAATGCTTGAGAAGAAGGACAAAGAGGTTGCGGAACAAGCGGCCAATATAAAACAAATGGCCCTTCTATTCCAAGATATGGTGGGCATGATGATCCAGCCAGACCTTCCAGCCGAAGATCCTCCAGTAATAATTGAAGATGATAGAGGAGAGACATCAAATCCTAAGCCGGCTCTGTCAGCAGCCAAGGAGGAGACCATCTCAAAAGCCGCCCTGGATGATTACATCACTCAGCAGATATGAGTTCATCAGGCGAATGAAGCGGCTGGGCAAATTGTTAAGACTGGACGACCCTATCCGGGTTGGTACGACCAAATAAAGTACCCACCGGGATACATGATCCCCAAATTCCACGTATATAAGGGGACGGGGAATCCACACCAGCACGTCGCTCAATTCAGAGCCTTGTGCGGCAACACTGGAGATGACGATAAGCTACTGCTTCGCTAATTCGTTGGCAGCTTGTCGGAGACGGCATTCGAGTGGTATTCGGAACTCCCGAATGACTCTATCAAGACGTTTGCAGAAATGGAACTGCTATTCACCCAGCGTTTCGCAAGCGCTAGCGAACGCATCCCAATCACGGCATTGATCAATGCCAGGGTGAAGCCTGGAGAAACTTGGGTCAGTACGCGATACGATGGCGGAATTTATGGTTGATGTGTGAACAGCGCATTGAAGAGGCTCCTGCGGTAGGCATGTTCGTGGGGACCCTTGACCCTCAGGCAACCATTTCACAATTCATGATGTTTTTCAAGCCGACCACTTTCCAGGCCTTGATTGACAAGTTGGCCCAAATGGACCAGATGGGCCACAAGCCTTCCTCTTCGAAGCCGGAGCCACGGAATGAAAAAGGGAAAGGGAAAGCGACCTTCGTCGCAAATGCTCAACAGCAACCCAGTGGCCCAAAACTAACTGATCGCCTGGACGAGAGACGGCGATTCTTTAATGAGAAAGTAAAGCGCCCTTATTCAATTCCCCGGGACAAAACGAGGAGACTGTTTGAACTATCGATGCGCAACATACTCATCAATCTGCCGAATCTGAAATGCCCATTGCAACCCGGTGGGGCTAATAATCCAAATTATTGCCCCTATCACCAAGCGATAGGCCATCCAATTGAAGATTGCTTCGTCTTTAAAGGCTGGATTGAAGATCAATACCAGCAGGGAAACTTCGCCCTGTCCGAGAATTGGAAAGTAAGCCTGCCTCAGCCGCACACTCTTAAAAGGGCAGACACACTGGGGGCATCGTGCTCTTTTGTCGAAGAAGCTCTATGGGAGGTCGCTCTTTCAGCCAAAACAAAAAGAATGCTGAAGGATCTCCAAAAATGCCCGGCGATCAGATGGAAAAATCAACTAGAACCCGAGATCATCGAGGGAATGCTGAAGCCGCGTCCAACTCCAAAAATTGGTGGTGATCGTCAAAGCGCCCACACCCAGACATCAAAGTTTTCGAAGAAGAAGAAGAAGACCAAAAAGCCCGTGAAGCATGGTGACAAGAGCACGGACCTGTAAAAACATATTGACACACTGGAAGAATATAATCAGAAGGCGCGGACCCCAGTCACACTCCAAGAATTTCTCAGCCACGTCTTGAAGACGGATATGACGACAATGGAGAAGACTCGTCGGATGAACCTGAAGATTATATGGCAAGCTGCCATGTGATCTCTTGCTCGTTAATAAACGATGGAGAAGCTCTGGATGCAGAGAAACCGGGGGCAGATCCTGAGCTTGAACTTCTAGGACCATCAGACGAAATGATTGATGCATTCCTAAACGAAGCTCTTTTGAAAAGCAAAGCTGACCGGGAGCGCGAGATGGCCATATTTGAAAAAGCCAAACGCCGACGACTGGACGAAAGAGTTGAAACGCTCCCACCAGATCAAAGTACATTCGCCGCAAATAAAAACAGGTTCAAGACAACGAAAAGGTTCGCCAGAGCCCTGTCAATGGGAATGAAATTGCCCTCATTCAGAGGAAATTATCCTGGCGCTATACATCTTGATGAAGCAGACACACATCCTAACTTTTGCTTATACCATCAGAGGATTGCACACCCTACTGAAGAATGCATGGCCTTTAAAAACTGGTGGCAAGGATATGTTGCCCACCGACAACACTGTTCCCCGCCGAAACACGGAGACGCGACCGGGTAGGTCCGTTTTGCCTGAATTTCGGGGCAGATGCTAATTGGTGCTATCCGTCCACCTCTTTGAAGATGCCAAGTTGATTTATGACACCGTGTATCGAAGGTTTAAATGGATGAGGCCGATGTAGTAGACTTCGTCAGATTCCCCCTCATTTGAGGGGTTTTTGATTATGGGGATGCTCTTCCCTGCAGGTGCAAGCCCCTGCAGTTAATTACGCTACCGCATCACGGTAACCACTTTCTCCTTCTCCAGATGGTCACTTCGTGTTGTGGGTGTTTGTTTTGTTTTTGGTTGCTCGTGGATTGTATACGGAGACTAATTTATGTTGTCGCCCGTATGGCGTGGATTAGTCCAAATCCGTATCTTCTTAGATTTGGGTTTGGGGTTGGGTTTAAGGATACGTTAGTCTCATTTGAGACTAAGATCAACTTAAACGTTGGTTAAGGATACGTTAGTCTAATTTTAGACTAAGATCAACTTAACAGGATCATTTAGATCTAACAAAAGAGTATTTGGGCTCTATTGTTTAGTTTAGGAACTTTGCGGTCCATTACCAGTTTAAGGACATGGTGGTCCAATGTTAGTTTAAGGACATCTCGGTCTAAGGTTAAGGACATCATAGTCCATGAGTTTAAAGACCTCACAGTCAAGATTAAGGACATCATAGTCCGTGAGTTTAAAGACCTCACAGTCAAGGTTAAGGACATCATAGTCCATGGGCTTAAGGACCCCACAGTCCATGAAATGTATGGTTGTCGGGACCCGTCACCTCTTTGAAGACATTGAAGGATTACAATGACAAATATCAGAGGAGTTCAGAGATGTACCCTTAAACCGATGCGGGTTGAGAGACCTGTAGTCCAATTGGGACTAAGATCTGTGATTTATGAGCATATGAACTCAATTAATCTGAATTGAGGACTTATGGCCAATTTGGGCTAAGTCCATTCAATTACAATGTTCAACGTTTATTTTTTGAGTTGTTAGATGTTTGTTTGAACCCAATCCCTTTAAAAATGCTAAGCATCGGTTTGGTCTCTGACAATATTTTGTCTTTAGTTGAATGCTGTGCATTTATCATAGCTCCAGGCTTACTCAAAGAACAGTTTATGTTCTGTACAAGCGCACATAAAAGCATGTGGCGCATTTGGCACTAGCACCAGTTGATGAGTGCGGTGCACTATGGTTAGAGTGCTAATGCGCTTAGTGCTGCGCCAGATATGAAGCGCTGATGCGCTTAGCACTTTGCGCTAAATGAAGAGCGTTGATGCGCTAGATGTAGAGCGCTGATGAGCTAGAGTTGAAGCGTTGAGGCGTTTGGCGCTGGTGCCATATAATGAGCGCGAAACGCTTTTAATAATGCAGCGCACACATGAGGAGCACGTGGCGCGCTTAGCGCTAGCCAACGAGCACAGTGCGCTGTGTTTGAAGCGCTATGGTACTGCAACGCTTTGCGCTAGATGAAGAGCACTAAGGCACTTTTAAATTAGGAGCGCTAAGGCTCTTATTAGATTAGGAGTGCTAAGGCTCTTCTTAGGTTAACTTTGCGCTCTACAGATTATCTGTTCTTTGATAAGAGACTTTGTCTCAAGATTCTAAGAACAAAGTTCTTAGTTCATAGGAGATATTTCAATCTCTTTTTGATGAAAGGCTTTGCCTTTATAGATCTGTGATCCTAAGAGAATTGAATAATTCTCTCCCTTTTATAATGAGATGTTCATAATCTCTTTTGTGAAAGACAACTTTGTCTTATAGATCTATGATCTGTGAAAGAAGTAAGTACCTCTGTTTATATTGAGACGATTTCGTCTTTCTATTATTTTTACCTTGAAAGAGAATTGTCTTCTTTTGCCGAGAGCTTCTTCTTCTTCTTGAGATTTTCTCAAAGTTTATGGGAGGGTTCCTCCTTCTTTAGACTTGAAGTCTGAGGGTCTTTATATAGGGCAAGATGGTTTGTTCAATCAGTTAAGGAGATCTTTTCTCCAATTGATTTGGGAAATTTCCCATCGTTGGATCTTTGATCCAAGGGCTTCTGATTTACAGAAGATAATCTTCTTGTTTTTTTTACCAAGATTGGAAAATCTTTCCCCCTTACAGAATTCGTTCTATATTTCAGTGATTTTTAATCACCATTGGATCATTGATCCAACGGTGTTCCAAATTCAGGGCACAATCTTTTCTGTTTGGAAAGATTCAACAGAATTTCATTCTTGTTAATTGATGATTTAATCATATCCGTTGGATATTTGATCCAACGGTGAGGAACATTTAGTTCCAGCGCTAGCGCTTATGCGTTCTGCCCATGATGCACTACTTGGAGCGTAGCGTTCTTAGCGCTAGCGCACACGTGCTTTGCACGTGGTGCGCTACTTGTAGCGCAGCGCATCTGGCGCTAGCGCCTATGCGTTTTGCACAGGGCGCACTGTTTATGGAGCAACGCTTTTATAAAAGCGCAGCTTTAATTCAAATTTTGAATTCTAAACAGAGCTTTGCTCTAATTGGGGAAACAAATGCCCCCCACTACTTTGCCCACGTAAGTATATACGTGGGTGATGTAGTGCAGAGTAATTTATAGCGTATGACCAGTTTCGGGTTGGTATATAATTTTCAGAATCTTGATATGAGAAGATAACGAGCGGACACAAGCGTCGTCATTTATCATTGACTCAAATCTCGACTCTTAAGGGATATAGTTCCAAACCCTCTGCTCCATGAGCCGCACTCATCTATTTCTTTATGTTTTACTCTGGCGTGAAGTAGTTTATATGCTCATGAGTAACTTCTCCATTTCAGTGGCATGTAGCTTTGGCAAGTGTGGCTATAGATGGTAGATAACAGTTCATCTTGAACTCTTTATAAGGTAGCGATGGCTTAGGAAACAGGGTTAGGATCTGTTTTCTAAAACTTTCCAACTTTATGTGTCGTGAGGGTCTCACAAAGTCTTTTCTCCCTACGAGTCGTGAGGATCTCGTAGGTGTCTTTTCTCTTTAGGAGTCGTGAGGACTTCTAAGTGCGTTTTCTCTTGAGAATCGTAAGGATCACACAAGAGAGTTTTCTTTATGCGTAGGGACACTAATTTTCCCGCAAGTTGAGACGAATCGAGAGATTCTCGCAAAGACACTGATTTCCTTGCGGGTAGAAACGAATTGAGAGGTTCTCGCCAAGGACGCTGATTTCCCTGAATTGAGATAAGAAGCGATGGCTTAGGAAACAGGTTCGGATCTGCTGCCTAAGACTTTTCAACTTTATGAGCAGTGAGGGTCTCACAAAGACTTTTCTCCCTACGAGTCGAGAGGATCTCGTAGGTGTATTTTCTCCTTATGAATCGTGAGGATTCCTAAGTGTGTTTTCTCTTGAGAGTCATAAGGATGTCACAAGAGAATTTTCTTCTTTACAAGTCGAGAGGACTCGTAAGTGATTGATGAGTTGACCTACTCCCGAGTCAAAGCATTGCCTCAACAGGGAGGTCGAGGGTTGACTTTGGTTTGTTTGTGCACCGCCGAGTCATGGAACTAGGAACTTTGCCGCGGCTCCGCTTTGCTGACGTCGTATATTCGTGCAGAGACACTGATTTCTCTGCAGGTCGGCGCAAATCGAGATGTTCTCGTCAAGGACTCTGATTTTCCTGAATCAAGGTATTTGCCAAGGACACTGATTTCCCTGGAGTCGAAACGAATCGAGGTATTCCTGCAAAGACACTGATTTCTCTGCGGGTCGACTCGAATCAAGATGCTCTCGTCAAGAACGCTGATTTCCCTGAATCGAGGTTTTTGCCAAGGACACTGATTTTCTCGGAGTTGAAACGAATCGAGATATTCCTGCAAAGACGCTGATTTCTCTGCGGGTCGATGCGGATCGAGATGCTCTCGTCAAGGACACTGATTTCCCTGAATCGAGGTTTTTGCCAAGAACACTGATTTCCTCGGAGTTGAGACAAATCGAGATATTCTTGCAAAGACACTGATTTCTCTGTGGGTCGACGCGAATCGAGATGCTTTCGTCAAGGACGCTGATTTCCCTGAATCGAGGAGGTTGCCAAGGACACTGATTTCCCTGGGGTTGAGACGAATCGAGATATTCCTGCAAAGACGCTGATTTCTCTGCGGGTCGACGCGAATCGAGATGCTCTCGTCAAGGACGTTGATTTCCTTGAATCGAAGAAGTTTCCAAGGACACTAATTTCCCTGGGGTTTAGACGAATCGAGAGATTCCTGCAAAGACACTGATTTCTCTGCGGGTCGACGCGAATCAAGATGCTCTCGTCAAGGACGATGATTTCCCTGAATCGAGGTTTTACCAAGGACACTGATTTTATCGGAGTTGAGACGAATCGAGGTATTCCTGCAAAGACACTGATTTCCTAGCGGGTCGACGCGAATCAAGATGCTCTCGTCAAGGACGCTGATTTCCCTGAATTGAGGTTTTTGCCAAGGACACCGATTTCCTCGGAGTTGAGACAAATCGAGGTATTCCTGCAAAGACACTGATTTCCTTGCGGGTCGACGCGAATCAAGATGCTCTCGTCAAGGACGCTGATTTTCCTGAATCAAGGTTTTTGCCAAGGACACTGATTTCCCTGGGGTTGAGACGAATCGAGAGAATCCTGCAAAGACACTGATTTCTCTGCGGGTCGACGCGAATCAAGATGCTCTCGTCAAGGACGCTGATTTCCCTGAATCGAGGTTTTGCTAAGGACACTGATTTCCTCGGAATTGAGACGAATCAAGGTATTCCTGCAAAGACACTGATTTCCTTGCGGGTCGACGCGAATCAAGATGCTCTCGTCAAGGACGATGATTTCCCTGAATCGAGGTTTTTGCCAAGGACACTGATTTCCTCGGAGTTGAGACGAATCGAGGTATTCCTGCAAGGACACTGATTTCCTTGCGGGTCGACGCGAATCAAGATACTCTCGTCAAGGACACTGATTTCCCTGAATCGAGGTTTTTGCCAAGGACACTGATTTCCCTGGGGTTGAGACGAATCGAGAGATTCCTGCAAAGACACTGATTTCTCTGCGGGTCGACGCGAATCAAGATGCTCTCGTCAAGGACGCTGATTTTCCTAAATCGAGGTTTTGCCAAGGACACTGATTTCCCTGAGGGTCGAAACGAATCGAGGTGCTCCTGCAAAGACACTGATTTTCTTGCGGGTCGATGCGAATCGAGATGCTCTCGTCAAGGATGCTGATTTTCCTGAATCGAGGAGGTTGCCAAGGATACTGATTTCCCTGGGGTTGGTTGACTTATTTTCGAGACAGAGTCATTGGATAACGTATTTCCAAGACGGTTCATTTGACGACGTGTTTCCGCGGCGGGGTCATTTGATGACGTGTTTCCGCGACGGGGTTATTTGCTAACGTGTATCCGAGACGGGGTCATTTGATGACGTGTTTTCGTAGCGGAGTCATTTGATGACGTATTTCTGCGACGGGGTCATTTGCTGGCGTGTATCCGAGACGGGGTCATTTGATGACGCTGGGTTGTCTGTGAACCGTAGAGTCTTAGAACTGGGGACTTTGCCGTGGTTCCGATTGATGGTGTAACATCTGTGTCCTGCTGGAATAAGGAGGCACACCGTTGTTGGTCTCCAGGCTGGAGATGTGGCCATTGAGATTTGGAACTAGGGACTTTGCCATGGTTCCGTTTCGTTGCGACCCTGAGGTCGGTTGTTGACATCACGTTTGCATCAGGTTGGAGTGAGAAGAAATGCTGTTGGTGATCTATAGGTTGTCTGTAAACCGCCGAGATTTGGAACTAGGGGACTTTGCCATGGTTCCGTTATTTTAACCCTGGGGTCGTTTGTTGACGTCGCATCTGCATCCTGCTGGAGTAAGGAGAAACGCCGTTGGTGATCTCTAGGCTGTCTGTGAACCATCGAGATTTGGAACTAGGGAACTTTGCCGTGGCTCCATTTGTTGATGTTGCGTCTGCATCCGATTGGAGGGAGGAAAAACGCCGGTGTTGATCTCTAAGTTGTCGATGTTGACGTCGAGACCCTGAAGCTAGGGATCTTCCTTCACTTCGTTTGTTGATATTGTGTCTGCAATACTGCGACGAATATCGAGATTGTCTTTAGGTTGTCTATGAACCGTCGAGTTTTGGCTTCGCTTCGATGAAGCCTGGTGGGACAATATGGTTCCCTTCTTGTTTGTGCCCATGGATTGTATACAGGGGTCAATGTGACCTCACCTGCAGGGCAAAAAGTTTCATTCTTTCATTTTTTTTATTTCTTTCCGCGATGCTCTATCATTTCAGCTTTTTATATCGCGAAAATCGCGATTGCCCAATCATTTTGGCTATGTTTCGCGGTGCCCAATCATTTCGGCTATTTTTCTTTTTACTCGCTGCTTTTTATTGCAAGTTGCCCAATCATTTCGGCTGTTTTTGTATGCATACATTTTTACTTGCTGATTTCGTTGCAAGTTTCCCCATCATTTCGGCTATTTCATATGCATTTTTGGTTCGCTGATTTTTTATCGTGGGTGTGGAACTTGGAATCTGGTGCCAATCTCAGCATCATCATCGCTGCGACTGGAATATTGCCAGGAGCGAATCATCATTTGCCATGAAAGGACTTGGAATTTGATACCGATTTAGGCATCAGTATCGCTACAACCGAGATATTGCCAGGAGCGAATCATCATTTTCCTTTGTCGGTTCGAACAAAGGTGGCTTAGCAAACAGGGTTAGGATCCTGTTGACTAAGGCTTTTTGACTTTACGAGCCGTAAGGGTCTCATAAAGGTATTTCTCCCTACGAGTCGTGAGGATCTCGTAGGTGCATTTTCTCCTTAGGAATCATGAGGATTCCTAAGTGTGTGTTCTCTTATAAGTCGTAAGGATCTTACAAGAGTGTTTTCTCCTTATAAGTCAAGAGGACCTACAAGTGTTTGTTCACCGTGTGAGCATATCCCTAATCGCCGGTGAGACTTTATTAGAGAAATGTTCATTCGTGCCCGTGGATTGTATACAAGGGTCAATATTGAACCGCTTGTAGGGCAATCTGGGAAAGGTAATGGCTTAAGAACAGGTTCAGATCCCTGTAACTTAAGGCTTTTGAATCTTATGAGCCGTGAGGGTCTCATAAGGGGGTTCTCCTTATGAGTCGTGAGAATCTCGCAAGTGTAATTTCTCCTTAGGAATCGTGGGGATCCCTAAGTATGTTTCTCCTTTATGAGTCGTAAGGATCTCACGTAGGTGGTTTCTCCTTACAGGGTCGAGAGGACCTTGCAAGTGTCTTTTAACGAGATTGCACCCTTTCGGGTTTTCACAAAACTCGCCGGTAGTCCCGCTGTTTTTGCTCACGGAGCCCTTTTGGGTTTTCATCCGTGCCCATTTCGCTTATGGACGTACCTTTTCCTTTTTTTTACCACGTCTGCCTGAAGATGCCGCGGGTTGGTAGTAGTTTAACGACGTTTCGGTCATAGGTCCGAGATATTTTGGACAACGTACGATTATGCAGCTAGATTTTCTCGCACATCTTCGCATCTTTTGCGTCAGAGGTGGATTCCTTGAAGAGAGGGCTGAAGGCGATTTCTTCGTCAGAGTCGCTTCCAAAGGTGATAACTTGCGATTCTTTGGTGTCGACTATGTGACAGTTGCCAGCAGCTCTTTTGCGCTCATCTGTCGTGCTTTTCTATTCCCGACGAGCCTTGCGCTTCACTCGTTGAACGTGTTGTCGGTGGGCAACATATCCCTGCCACCAGTTTTTAAAGGCTATGCACTCCTCGGTAGGGTATGCAATCCTTTGATGGTATAAGCAGAAGTTAGGATGTATGTCCGCTTCATCGAGATGTATACTGCCAGGAGAATTTCCTCTGAAAGAGGGCAACTTCATTCCTATTGACAGGGCCCTAGCGAATCGTTTCCTTACTTTAAGCATGCTTTTGCTGGCGATAGGGATGCTTCGATCCGGTATGGGTGCCTCGACCTTTTCATCCAGTCGTCGGCGTTTGGCTTTTTCAAATATAGCCAGTTCGTACTCTCGATTGGGTTTGCTTTTCTGATGGGCTTCGTTCAGTAGCAAGTCGATCATCTCGTCAGACGGTTCCAAGGGTTTTGGCTTCGATCCTGCCCCCAGCTCCTCTACATTATCTTCTGATGCCGAGTGAGCTTCTTTGTTATTTAGTAACGAATGAGAGATCATGTGGCAACTTGCCACATAATCTTCTGGTTCCTGTGACGAGTTGTCTCCCTCATCATTGTCGCTATCTCCGAACTCCAGGATATGGTTGAGAAATTCTTGGAGTGTGACTGGGGTTCGCGCCTTTTGGTTGTATTCCTCCAGCTTGTCAATATGCTTTTGCAAGTCCGTGCGCTTGTCATCAAACTGCGCGGGCTTTTTGGTCTTCTTCTTTTTCTTTAAAGACTTTGAGGGCTGGGCCTGAATGTTTTATCCACTATCACTATTAACTCCCAATGTTGGGCGTGGTTTTAGCATCACCTCGATAATCTCCGGTTCTTGCGGACTTTTCCACCTGATAGCCGGACATGTTTGAAGATCTTTCAGCATTTTTTTAGTTTTTGGCGAAAGAACAACTTCCCATGGAGCTTTCTTTATGAATGAGCACGATGCCCCCGGCATGTCCATCTTTTTCGGAGCATGTGGTTGTGGCGGTTCACCTTCCAATTTTCAGACAACGCGAATTTGCCTTGCTGGTATTGGTCTTCAACCCAATTTTTGAAGACGTATCAATTTTCGATTGGATGGCCCAATACTCGGTGGTAGGGGCAGTAATCAGGATTGTTGACGTCGTTCAGTCGCGTTGGGTGTCTCGACTCCGGTAGAGTGATGAGCCCATTGCGCACTGCCAGTTCAAACAGTTTCCTTGTTTTATCCCGGGAAAATGAGTAAGGACGTCTCAATTTCTCATCGAGGGATTGCCGCTTGTTGCTTTGGTGAACAACCGGTCTCGGGCCACTCGGTTGTTGTTGAGAGTTGGCGACGAAGGTTGCTTTCCCTTTCCCCTTCTCATTCCGAGGATCCGTCTTTGAGGAGGACGGTCTATGGCCCATTTGGTCCATTTGGGCCAGCTTGTCGATCAAAGCCTGGAAAGTGGTCGGCTTGAAGAACATCATGAATTGGGAGATGGTTGCCTGAGGGTAAGGGTCCCCACGAACATGCCTACGGCAGGAGCCTCTTCTATGCGCTGTTCGCATTTTGACCATAGGTTCCGCCACTGAATGGCGTACTACACCCATGTTTCTCCTGGCTTCACTCTGGCGTTAATTAATGTTGTGATTGGGGTGCGTTCACTGGCGCTTGCGAACCGCTGAGTGAATAGAAACTCCATCTCTGTAAACGTTTTGACGGAGTCATTCGGCAGCTCTGAATACCACTCAAAGGCCGTCTCTGCCAAGCTGCCAACAAACTGGCGGAGCAGTAGTTTATCGTCACTTCCGTTGTTGCCGCACAGAGCCCTGAATTGAGCCACGTGTTGGTGTGGATTCCCCATCCCCTTATATACATGGAATTAAGGGATCGTATATCTCGGCGGGTACTTTATTTGGTCATACCAACCCGGATAGGGTCTTCCAGTTTTAACAATTTGCCCAGCCGCTTCATTCGCCTGATGAACTCGTATCTGCTGAGCGATATAATCATCCAGGGTGGCTTTTGAGATGGTCTCCTCCTTGGCTGCTGAAAGAGCCGGAGGAGGGTTCGATGTCTCCCCTCTGTTGTCTTCAATGATAATCGGGGGGTCTTCAGCTGGAGGTTCTGGCTGTAACATCATCCCGGCCATGTCTTGGAACAAATGAGCCATTCGTTTTATATTGGCCGCTTGTTCCGATGCCTCTTTTTCTTTCCTCTCAAGCATTCTTCGGAGGAATTCAGTATCAGTCTCTTGTTCCCGGCGCTGCTCCGAGGATGTCTCCGGGCTTGCTTTTGGTCCCGTAAGTGCGCCATAGCTGTTAGCATTTCTTGGAGCTTTTGTTGCCGTTGCTCCTGAGCCTTGGTCACTGATCGTGTAAGCGGTCGATGACCTGTGGAGATACGGTTATTCTCTTTCCCGGATGCCATATAGATAGTATGTACCACCATACCCCTAGACTTGGGCGTTTAGGTTCAGTGGTCTTGCGATTCTTTGCAGACACCGGGATTTTCTCCAGCTTTCTCCTCTTGTGAGCGGTCGAGGTTGAGGGGGCAGTTGCAGTGGGCACCCAAGTAGCTGTCACCTTCTGTGGCTTGACAGGATTGTCCTCTTCTCGCCGAACCTTCATCTTTTTCTGTCAGCGGGGATAGTCTTGATCTACCACGGAGTCCTGGACCTGTTGCCAAACTTTATAAATTTTAGAGGACAGCCGCTGAGGGGGCTGTTCCAGCTTCACCTTTGGGGTATCCTCCATAGGTGGAGGAGATCTTTTCAGCACAGCAGTTGGCGAATTCATGCGTACCCTGTTAAGTAGTTCAAAGCTGTTCCCAGTTAGAACAGCAGCATCAACTTTGTTGGCTATAGTGCCCTCAAGGAAATTATCATAGTTTCGGACTTATGATTATGATGATTGAGGCAGGACCTATACCGATGAAACAGTCTTACTCAAGATGATAGTATGCTATTTGGTTTGTCTTTATCATCATATACATGTTGATAGAGCCCATAGGATTCTTGCTTGACTGCCAGCATTGTGATGGCGATCACATACGTAGGAGCTGGGGGTCTATAAGCACATCCTTAAATGTCCCTAGTCGTGGGAGTATCGAGACTGAGCATCGATAATCAAGTGTAGACTAGTGTATACTGATCGAGACCCCGACGAGGGGCGGTGGCCAGGTCTCACAAGCCATTGGTGTTAGTTTGTTCACCTAAGATAGTATACAGGTGCCCATTGGGTCATGAGTACACTGGACGGACTCGCTGGGAACCTGCTAGTTGGTATTATACCTATTGTCAGATAGCAATTCCCAGGTGACATGTGTACAGGTTAGTCTGTCGACCTGAGATCATCATTTGTCTCGTGTGAGTTCCCACTGTGCTTTGATTACTACCCTACCACGGCTCAAAAGAGTCGTGCAAACAGGTTTTAGTTGGGTACAGTCCCGAGCCACATGGAGGTAGTGATCGGATCGTCGGGGATTCGTCTCTCCCGGTATTGGGGGTTGATGTCGCATAGTGTACGGATGGCCATCACCATAAATCCATGGCCATGGTGGACGAGAATTATCGATCTAGGATCGATAGTTTCTCAGGTGGTGATGGGTTTCATACCGACATTAAATGTCGCGTTGTTAGGGGTCTGACTTTATCCACCCCCTTAGACTCGATATGCGATACTCTTAGACGAACAGACCGGACTGTACGGATATTGTCACTGACAGACTCAGTAGGGGTTCAGGATGAGTTTGCTCATCGGCCTCCCTTTCGCTCAATACCTGGGTAGCCGTTACGTACAGCTAGTGCCGCTGACGTGCTTATGGTTAAACCCACTGCCAGCGTATTGATGAGTCTTTAGAGTCCCACACAGAGGGTTTTCACGGTTCAGACGATATGGTGTACTTGAGGTATGTTGATACATACAAATGTCCGATTAAATATGTGCACTTGTTGCACAGACTTTAATTGGACTGTTGATAATACTAGCGGCTTAGGATTAAACCAGTTTATTAAATCAGGTTTTGATTTAATAATTTATATATGTATTTGTATATACGTATTCTAGCATTATTGTTCGCTATTCATTTTCTCTCTCGGCTATTCGTATTTTGGTACGAATACGCGTATATGTATTTCGGTACATGTACTGGGAAGTATTCCGTATTATGTACGAAATAGCTTCTAGAAGAAGATGCCACCTCATTTAAATGATTTTCTATTTTGGAAAATCATTTGTTTTATAAATGAGGTGGAAGGGATGATGTGGCAAAGGCATGAGTCAAAGCATGGTGCAAAGTATGGTTGGATTTGTTTATTTGATTAATTGGAAAATGATATTTTTTCTGGGCATGAGAAATGGGGGGGCCGGCCACTAATCATGGAGATGGGGATTCATTTCATTTGATTTACATTACACATTACATGCTAGCCCACTCTCTCATGCTCTCAAGAAAGACTTAGCCATTTTTAGTTCATGCCAAAGCTTTCTCACCTCCATTCTTTTTCTATGGTTGCTCCATGGAGCACATGAAAAGAGAGAAAATTGTAGTGACACTTTCATACACCCCCACTCTCCATAGCTAGCAACTTTGGGGCGTCGGTTGCCTCGTTTGTCGAGGCTGGAGCTTGCACCGTTTCCCTCAGGTGGATCATCGGAGATGGAGAAAGACCGGCAACCAAACATCATCAAAGGACCGCTAGGAGCTTGGAATGAAGACCGAAGGACTCGGATCAACTCGGTATAAAAATTCTAACTCTTAGTTAGTTTGCTAGTTTAGGGTTTAAGGTCGATCCGTAATTCGGGTAGCGGTAGCGCCAGTTTAGAAAATTTTTGTTCCCCATTTTGGCCGCGTTTTGATGGCCGGGGCGCTGCCGGAACCCTTCATGGTATCAGAGCCACCCTTTAAACCCCTTACTAGCTTGTTCAAACATGCTTAAAAGATCGATCGACGGAAATTGCCAAAATCACGACTTCAATTTTGTGTTTGCTGTCGTTTTTCAAAAGTGTTCAAAAAATTATTTCCAGAGGCTTAAAAATCCGTGCAGGAAATTTTAAGGGTACAGAAAAAATTTGAGCCCATGAAGCCTCCAAAGAGCCGCGGAACCGCCGCACTTACCCCCCATTGGCGGCGGATCCGCGACCATTTAGTGGCCACGGGCTTCAAAATTTTTCCTGTAGCACCCTGACTTGGAATTGTGATTTTTGACATATACTGTTTTGGCCCAGGTTTCTGTGAAGTGTTGTTTTTCTATTGGGGCCAATTTGAAACTTAGTCGATCGATATTTTAATTGTGCGTTTAACAGTACATACAATTCTATCTGCGACCGTGAATGTCATTTGATCGGTAAACCCGTCTAACTGCTATATGTTCTTTTAGACGGGTTTGCGAACGTAACATTCACGTTGATGTTCTGTGTTGTGCTGTGATGTTGGTTGGATCGTCGTGGTGGATAGCTATGGTGCAATGTTAGTACAATTTTATTTCATTTATACATTTGATATTGCGGGGCGAGCGTCCGACATGTAGACTGCCGTCACTGTCAGTTTGTATATTATTCTTTTGGGACACGGCCGGGTTGAGGTCGATGTCACCCTTGTATATTTTTTTTTTGTGTACTAGGATTACCCCGTGGTGGGGTGCACGAATAGCCGGATTCTAGAGGGCAACGGGTCCTCATCTCATGGCGTTGGGACGGAGGGGACCTTACTCTAGAATTGGCGGGCTATTCGCCGCATTCGTAGGGGGTATAGGTTTCATTACACATGCTTCTGTAATGTTTCTGTGATGTTGCTTTATATCATGCCTGGGATGAATGTTATATATATATATTTATATATACTAGTAGATGTTGTATATGTTTTGCACCCGCGCTAGCCCAGTCCCCGCTCTGTCGTTAGTTAAGTAACGTAACGGGTGATGACGGGACCCAGTGGCGAATGCGGATGGCATACACGTACATTTTATTTTCGTTCTTTTTTGGTGTGATTAATTGATGTGACTGCATAGATTCTTATCAATGCAAGGATAAAACAAACCTATATATGATGTTGTTGGAACCAAGTTTTTTAAAAAACTGACATTACAGACGTTCTCTTTTGCTTTGCACAGTGGTATTCGGTTATGAATATCCAGCACCTCATTCGAAGAGGCAAGGGCCGAGATCTCTTCATCGGGAGTGACCCCTTGGGTAAAAGTTTGCGTCAACGTAATAACTTTACTATAGTCGATTATTTTTTCTTTGCATCGTGGTATTCAGTTTGGGATATCCTGCACCCCATTCGACGGGGAAAGAGCCGAGATCCCTTCACCTGGAGTGACCTCTTTAGCAAAAGTTTTCACCACTATATATTTATAAAACCACTTGGATTCCTTCAACGATATCAAGTTCATCACGTTAAAGGGTTTTCACCAAAAACCAGTCGTATCCCTCCGTCATTTCTTACAAGTATTGCTTAGTATTTATGCTGCGTTTGTTGACTGTGTCAAGGCGTAGTGTGCGGTAGCTAAGTAGTGCTTGTTTGTGGCATATTAATACGATTGGTTAGGACAGTCGTGCGGCCTTGTTGACTGTGTCAAGGGCTCGTATGGGTGGGTTTAATGCAATCCTGGATAATGACGGGTTGAACTTGACTAGGACTCTTTGATTTGTTGACTGTGTCAAGGTCACTTGGGTCCTAGGGGTAAAAACACACATCGGGAGTTTCAAATATACAGAAAACTTGCCAGGCTTGCGCATACCTTCTGGAGTGTGGTGACTTGAGTAGCTTCCATCAAGTCATCATGCGCTAATAGTTGGATCCCGATTCCCACTGATGAGTAGGATTACTCCTCGGGTGATTCCGACTAATTCTCCTTTTGGGTTTGGAGGAGAATTCGAGGAAACAGTGGGAGCCATCCAGATTAGATAAAATGATTAACCATTCTGATCTAGGTTAGAGTGCACGCTGAGTGTTTCTTCTCTCTCTCAGGCTGCGACTTTGACCCGACCTTTGACTAAAACTCATAAAACCAAGTTGACCGAAGCTTCTTAAAACACTATGGATTTTGGAATGTCACGGTGTCGCATACATCATTGCTACTTCTATATCACCTTTGCATTTCTCCAGAACACCCCGTATTACTAAGAACATCTACTTCCATTGGATAAATCCATCATATAGTTACATACGAACTCGAAGGAACTTTTTCGAGGATGGATTCTGGTTCTGGAGAGATTGAATAGGATTATTCGGTTGTCTTTTCTCTTTACCTTCTCTATGGTTGTGAGGGCTCCTAAGATTAGGAGAGGGTACACCTATTGAGCTTATTGGATAGTCTTCCTCCAAACCATAGGCAGGTGCCGAACGGTAGGGAAGGAAGAAAACCAACAAGCTTAATTGTGGTGTACAGAAGGTAATAAGTAAAGACATATAAAGGGATTAGAATAATGGCAAAGAAAATTGCGATCACCATCATTCACGACAAAGACCATGTATACCCCTGCCACTCCTATATCCACTTTACATTTCTCTAGGACACTCCGTATCACTACGGATATCCACTTCCATTGGATAAATCCATCGTATGGTTACATACGAACTCGAAGGAACTTTTTCGAGGATGGATTATGGTTCAGGAGAAATTGAATAGGATTATTCAGATGTCTTTTCTCTTTACCTTCTCTCAGGTTGCGAGGGCTCCTAGGATTAGGAGAGTACACCTATTGCGCTTATTGGATAGTCTTCTTCAAAACCTTAGGCTGGTGCCGAAGGGTAGGGAATGAAGAAAACCAATTAGTGTAAAGGAGGTGTACAGAAGGTAATAAGTAAAGACATAATAAAGGGATTGCAGATAGGGCGGGCAAGTATATGGTTACTGTCGTGAATCAGGATAGTGGAAGAGGCGTTACTAGGAATACCAGTTAACCCCTTTTGAAACATTTTCATGTTTCAGTTTCACTGTGCGATGTTAATTAAAAACTGTTTTCCCAATTGGAATCTAACTCCAGGATATGTATTTACCAGATCAGTTTCTCACATCTGCATATTATTACGGATGGTGAGTGGGAGTAAGATATTTGGAATTGGGTGATTAGATCCCCATTATATCGGAATTCGTTGTAATTGGTGATATTTGAGGAAATCATCTGGATTTTGCCAGATGGCAAATTTTTTGGTTTTGAATATCTGTTGTTATGCACTAATTTCAAACTGATATATCTGTATATTTATTTTATAAAGTGAGATATAACTTTTGATATTGTGTCTATGACATTTACCTATATCAGTTGGTGATTAGGTAAGGTGCATTCAACAGCGGTGTAACTCTTCTTAACCAAAGTACAGTTTTTCAACCTACGACGAACAGGGTTTGAGTTATTGAACTCAGGGGACTTATACAAAGTACTGTATGTTGTCCAGTGTCCATTAGGACAATGGGGTTGGTACTCGTACTATATTCTATTTACTTGTGACTTCTCCAGTTCTGGACAAGTATTTCGTTGAAATGCAAAGTCCAGATATTGAGAAGTTATAGGTATAAGAATAAAGTAGAGAACCATTTATTGGAAGTATCAGGATTCTTCGATGAAGTCGGAGATGTAGATACTTGTGTTTGGTATTCCGCTGATAGTAATGGTTCTGAGAACTTGCTTCTCTTTCGGGTTACTCATATTTGGATGCACTCCTAGATGAGTAATGCTGATTGTCCTTTTTCCATCTGGTTGATATGCACTGGATGTTGGGTTGCTAGGCACTGCCACAAGGGTCTACGAGGTATCAACCATGCCCGATTTAAAAATTAGCCATGCCGAACAACCCAATACGAGATCTTTAAACTACGGTTTAGGCGAAAACTAGCATGTTAAACACTTTAACATTAAGTGAGAGGGATTAAAACCTTTGTAGATCCGGTCCTTCACTTCTTAAGCTCCGTGTTGAAGTTCCTTCGCTGCGATCATCGTGTTCCGGACTCTCGAGAGGTACCACGAAGAGAAAGATGCAGTCTTGCTTCCGATCTTCGATACAAAGATAATCTACCTTGAAGTTTAGTTAACACAAGCTAACACTCATAATATGAAGTGAACACCCTCATCTAAATGGCAAGGATAGATGAGGATGATGAAGTAGGGTTTTTGCTCTCTTTTATTATCTTTTTCTCGCACTCATTCATCACTTGGAAAAAGCTAGTAAGCTTTTTCAAGAAAGAAAGAAGAAGGAAGAAGATGAATAATCAACATCAAACCTTTTGTGATGAATAATGAAAGGATAAATATGATGATTAATGCAACCATGGTCAACTAAACCCATGTAGAGAATTAACTAGGGTTAGGGTTTGGGTTGGGTTAAATCATGAGTCATAACAAAATATCCTTCACAAAACAAAACTAAACCTTCTAGAATCATCTAGAAAGCATTAACCCGAATCAAGCCCTAATCTTGTTTAATCTTTACTAAACATGTTACATTAGTTATCATATCATGTTACAATATTATATATAACATATATAATATTTATTGTAACCAAATAAAATAATACAATTAACATATATCGCATATATATCAATGTATTACCCGAGTGAGAAAAAGAATCTTTTAGTGAGCTAATATTAGTTAATGCATATATATTATTATACATTAAATTATCGAATCAACACTTGATCCGACAATCCGGCTATATCGCATATAACCGACTAATACGATGACCCGGCTATATCACATATACCCGGCCGATATCTCATATCGCGAGAATCCAATACGGTATCACATACCGCATTATCCTCGGTCCCGCACATATCACATATGTGCTCCTACTCCGTTTTTCCTGAGCCAAGAAACCTCTGTGTAGGACTCTAAAGAATCGTCAATACGCCGGCAGTAGGTGATGATCATATCAAACACCCACAAGCTGCAAGCGGTCAGCTAAACGTAACAGCCACCCAGGTATTGAGCGCTCAGAAGATCAACAAGCAAGCCTATACATTCTCCTGTGAATCCAACCAGTAACACTCCCGTACAGTCCGGTCTCTTCGTCTGATATGTCGCATATCTCGCCTAGGGGTGGTAAACGTCAGACCCCAGTAGCTCGATAAGTCATGTCGATATGAGGTCTATAACAGTTCGAGAAACTACTGATAACACTTACCAGTAAATCTCAGCAACCCTGGCGAGGGATTTCCGGTTATAGCCAATCGAATACAGCACAACATCAACTCCCTATACCGGGAGAGACGAATCCCCTCCTATCGCTCATTGCCTCCATGTGATTCGGGACTGTACCCAAAAGCCACCTTTTTGCACGCCCTCTTGGACGTGGTATGATGGAAATCAAAGCACAGTGGGAATCACACAAGACTCTATGACGATCTCGGGTCAACAGACTACTTTGTACCAGTGTCACCGGAGAACTGCCATCTGACGTGAGGTATAATACCATCTGGGAGTTCTCGGCGAGTCCGTCCAGTGTACCCAGTCTCCACTGAGCGCCCGTACACCATCCTTGATGTCAAACACCGATGGATATGGGATCATCCATCGCCCATCATATGGGTCAAGATGCGTATACGCTAGTCTACTTTGGTATATCGATACCCTGTCTTGATACACCCTCGACTAGGAACAGTTTATAGGATGTACTCGTCGACTACCGTGGCCCCACTAGTATGATCTCATCATAGTCCCAGTAGTCGAGTACATATCCTAAGGTCTTTATCAACATGTAACATAGAGACAATCAGAGTACATGTTAAGATAAAGTACAACCAGATAGCATACTATCATGTCGAGCAAGAAAGTCCTCCCTATATATGTCCAAGCATCCATTACAATATACATCATATGTACAGTAATGGCCTCTAGGGCATACATATAACTAACACTGGAGACAGCTGCATGATTTTGAATCTGGTTCCAATTAAATTAGTGCTTTTGTTTCTATATTAGATTCATATAGAATCAATTTATATCTTAACGATGTTAAGATATAGGGAGTTGTCCGGCTGATGCTTAAAACCAGAATCCGGATAAATTTAAGGCACATTTCAGTAATGGTTGTTTGTGGGTTATCCCGGGCTTTGACGAGGGTTAACTTTCTACCATCAGGAAGATCAATATTTATATTGTTCTTAACTCGCCACAGTTTTAATAAAATGGATTTTTTTCAGAAAACACAAGTGGGAGTATGGTAGAACTGGAAGTTATTCCAGAACCATAAACGATCACTGAAGATTTAATAGAACCTGAGGATTCAATTGGTTTCGACATTCCATTAGCCACTCCGCAGATTTGGTGGGTAACCTCAGGCACCCGAGAGGTACTTCGGTCGTCTCACTAACGGTGACATGGAGGTTCTTGTTTACCCAGACTTGCCATTGCTGCTGTTCTAGACTATAAGACCCGGCAGGAGGATAAGTATACCGTCATTCTAAACTAGCTTTAGAAGTGCACGTGTATATGACTCTGCCAGAGGGTTGTTGTAGTCAGTGGGAGCAGCGGAAGTATAGTAGGCAAGTAGCTTATATCTATTTACAGACTAAAGCAGGTATAGCGGAAATAGATCATCTATTTTTGATATGACAGTCATAGGTCTTGACCTCATCAGAATAGGAAATGGATCTGGTAAGAAGGTAGTAGAGAGTGATGTCCAGGTATTGGGATGACATGCACTTGATAGGAAGAGATATTCCTATACTACGATCGGTTGTACTATGGTTGTCACAAAGTTGTTTCTCCACACAGGATATGGATGTAATATCAGGGTTTTCTGATTACTAGATCTATGGTTTTAGATATAGATTTGGGAAGTATCCCAATCTGGGTACTTTGACATTAAATGGACGACTCCTGGCATGGTGGTGAACCTGCAAGTGATGGAGTCAACCTCTCTAAAGGTGTCGTACAGACTAAAGGGGAGAGGGATCTACATGATTAGCATATCACTTGCTTAGAAAATTGAGTTAATCATGAAATGTCAAGTACCACACCAGATATTGTTTTTTGCACCAGCTGCAATAAACATATATTAATCTAATTCTGGAGAAACATTGGGAAGCAGTTTATGAACATAAGTAAATGTTCTTGGGATATGGTAATGGCGGCCTCCTTCAGGAGATGGTTATCATTTCAGGCTTCCAAGGTGACCTGGATGGCAGATTGACTGTCAGAGTTATAGCTTTTCCCTCTTCTGAGGGTCGGTATGTTGGATAGGTGGTCCAAGCGGATACTGAGGAAAGACATGGCGCAGGATACTGATTAAATTCAGTAGACGATACAGTCTAAGAGGTTTGCTGGATTTGGAGTTCATTTGTGAACTGGGTCCCATCAGATATCCAGACAAATTCTAAGACAAGTATTGCTCATTTCGGGAGATAGTTTTCTCCGCGAAGTTGAGATATAGAGAGATATAGAAAGAAACTTTGGAGCGGATCCACTCACTGAGGCTATTTCTCGAACGCAATCATTTTCGCAAACTGGCTTTACGAAACTGATTAGTAGAGAAGTTGGGTGTTCGGTGTCACACGGGCTGTGAGTATGCGACATCGCAATAATTGGCCTTAAGTGCAAGTGGGAGATTGTTGGCTATAGTGCCCTCAAGTCAATTATCATAGTTGCGGACTTGTGATTATGATGATTGAGGCAAGACCTATACCGATGAAACAGTCTTACTCAAGATGATAGTATGCTATCTGGTTTGTCTTTATCATCGTATACATGTTGATAGAGCCCATAGGATTCTTGCTTGACTGCCAGCATTGTGATGGCGATCACATACGTGGGAGCTGGGGGTCTATAAGCGCATCCTTAAATGTCCCTAGTCGTGGGAGTATCGAGACCGGGCATCGATACTCCAGTGTAGACTAGTGTATACTGATCGAGACCCCGACGAGGGGCGGTGGCCAGGTCTCACAAGCCATTGGTGTTAGTTTGTTCACCTAAGATAGTATACAGGTGCTCATTGGGTTATGAGTACACTGGACGGACTCGCCGGGAACCTGCTAGTTGGTACTATACCTATTGTCAGATAGCAGTTCCCAGGTGACATGTGTACAGGTTAGTCTGTCGACCTGAGATCGTTATTTGTCTTGTGTGAGTTCCCATTGTGCTTTGATTACAACCCTACCACTGCTCAAAGGAGTCGTGCAAACAGGTTTTAGTTGGTTACAGTCCTGAGCCACATGGAGGCAGTGATCGGATCGTCGGGGATTCGTCTCTCCCGGTATTGGGGGTTGATGTCGCATAGTGTACGGATGGCCATCACCATAAATCCGTGGCCACGGTGGACGAGAATTATCGATCCAGGATCGATAGTTTCTCAGGTGGTGATGGGTTTCATACCGACATTAAATATCGCGTTGTTAGGGGTCTGACTTTATCCACCCCTTTAGACTCGATATGCGATACTCTTAGACGAACAGACCGGACTGTACGGATATTGTCACTGACATGCTCAGTAGGGGTTCAGGATGAGTTTGCTCGTCGGCCTCCCTTTTGCTCAATACCTGGGTAGCCGTTACGTACAGCTAGTGCCGCTGAAGTGCTTGTGGTTAAACCCACTGCCAGCGTATTAACGAGTCTTTAGAGTCCCACACAGAGGGTTTTCACGGTTCAGGCGATATGGTGTACATGAGGTATGTTGATATATACAGATGTCCGATTAAATATGTACACTTGCTGCGCAGACTTTAATTGGACGGTTGATAATACTAGCGGCTTAGGATTAAGCCGGTTTATTAAATCAGGTTTTGATTTAATAATTTATATATGTATTTGTATATACGTATTCTAGTATTATTGTTCACTATTCATTTTCTCTCTCGGCTATTCGTATTTTGGTACGAATACGCGTATATGTATTTCGGTACATGTACAGGGAAGTATTCCGTATTATGTATGGAATAGCTTCTAAAAGAAGATGCCACCTCATTTATATGATTTTCCATTTTGGAAAATCATTTGTTTTATAAATGAGGTGGAAGGGATGATGTGGCAAAGGCATGAGTCAAAGCATGGTGCAAAGTATGGTTGGATTTGTTTATTTGATTAATTGGAAAATGATATTTTTTGTGGGCATGAGAAATGGGGGGGGGCACTTATCATGGAGATGGAGATTCATTTCATTTGATTTACATTACACATTACATGCTAGCCCACTCTCTCATGCTCTCAAGAAAGACTTAGCCATTTTTAGTTCATGCCAAAGCTTCCTCACCTCCATTCTTCTTCTATGGTTGCTCCATGGAGCACATGAAAATAGAGAAAATTGTAGTGACACTTTCATACACCCCCACTCTCCATAGCTAGCAACTTTGGGGCGTCGGTTGCCTCGTTTGTCGAGGCTGGAGCTTGCACCGTTTCCCTCAGGTGGATCATCGGAGATGGAAGAAGACCGGCAACCAAACATCATCAAAAGACCGCTAGGAGCTTGGAATGAAGACCGAAGGACTCAGATCAACTCGGTATAATGATTCTAACTCTTAGTTAGTTTGCTAGTTTAGGGTTTAAGGTCGATCCGTAATTCGAGTAGCGGTAGCGCCAGTTTAGAAAAATTTTGTTCCGCGTTTTGGCTGCGTTTTGATGGCCGGGGCGCTGCCGGAACCCTTCAAACTTCCACCATTGGAGTTGGCGGAGTTAATCCAGAAGGGGTATTGCCCCCAGCTTTCCTCACTCGGTGCCAGTGGCGACGTCGAGCATATCGTGCGGCCGGGATCACTTCCGCTGTTGGATCAGCTTTTCCATGCCCCCTATTTTGAGGAGAGACTGTTATTGGCACTAGCCCGTCGAAAACCGACGTCCGTTGAGAAGGGGTAGTCAGTCTTGCGAGGGCCGGCTTTCGAACAGGGGAAACAGCCTTCATGACTTCACCTAGAATGGGAGTTGGAACGGTCAGTCTTGTAAAGACTGACTCCTTAGCACAAGAAGACGCTTTGACGACTTCAGGGGCAGGAATGGCTATCCGCTTCGGGATAACCTCTTCAGGAATTGTGGGCTTCTTCAAGGGCCCATCTGAGCTTTAGTCCTGTTTGTTGAAAACTTAGGCAGTGGACTTGGACGACCCGTTGAGAGGGGCCGAAGTAGTTGCAAGCTGATCAAAGACCGACTTCTTCGGAGCTTCTTTCGATGGTAAAGGAGCGCTGAAACTTGTTGGCGGGATCATGGTCCTGAAGAATAGCCTAGTGGTGGGTTGAGTTACCTGGTCCACTGGCATTGTGAAAAGGGAGGCCGCTTGGGGCCCATTGGTTACACCTTCAGACCGGACGGAGCAAGAGTTGCAGTTGCAGTTAGTGCAGTTTGAAGACATTGATCTTCTGTTTTCTACACGGAGCAAGACACCAAATCTTAGTACCTCGAACCAAACGGAAACCATATCAAACCGCGATTTGTTCGCGAACACGACACACGAAGTGTGGAGTGGAAAGAGGAGAAGGTCCCACCGGGCGTGCCAGAATCTGTTCCCCGCCGAAACGCGGAGACGCGACCGGGTAGGTCCATCTTGCCTGAATTTCGGGGCAGATGTTAATTGGTGCTATCCGTCCACCTCTCTGAAGATGCCAAGTTGATTTATGACGCCGTGTATCGAAGGTTTAAACGGATGCGGCCGATATAGCAGACTTCGTCAGATTCCTCCTCATTTGAGGGGTTTTCGATTGTGGGGACGCTCTTCCCTGCAGGCGCAAGCCCCTGCAGTTAATTACGCTACCGCATCGCGGTAACCACTTCTCCTTCTCCAGATGGTCACTTCGTATCGTGGGTGTTTGTTTTGTTTTTGGTTGCCCGTGGATTGTATACGGAGACTAATTTATGTTGTCACCCGTAGGGCGTGGATTAGTCCAAATCCGTATCTTCTTAGATTTGGGTTTGGGGTTGGGTTTAAGGATACGTTAGTCTCATTTGAGACTAAGATCAATTTAAACGTTGGTTATGGATACGTTAGTCTAATTTTAGACTAAGATCAACTTAACAGGATCTTTTAGATCTAACAAAAGAGCATTTGGGCTCTATTGTTTAGTTTATGGACTTTGCGGTCCATTACCAGTTTAAGGATATGGTGGTCCAATGTTAGTTTAAGGACATCTCGGTCCAAGGTTAAGGACATCATAGTTCGTGAGTTTAAAGACCTCACAGTCAAGGTTAAGGACATCATAGTCCGTGAGTTTAAAGACCTCACAGTCAAGGTTAAGGACATCATAGTCCATGGGCTTAAGGACCCCACAGTCCATGAAATGTATGGTTGTCGGGACCCGTCACCTCTCTGAAGACGTTGAAGGATTACAACGATAAATATCAGAGGAGTTCAGAGATGTACCCTTAAACCGATGCGGGTTGAGAGACCTGTAGTCCAATTGGGACTAAGATCTGTGATTTATGAGCATATGAACTCAATTAATCTGCATTGAGGACTTATGGCCAATTTGGGCTAAGTCCATTCAATTACAATGTTCAACATTTGTTTTTTGAGTTGTTAGATATTTGTTTGAGCCCAATCCCTTTAAAAATGCTAAGCATTGGTTTGTTCTCTGACAATATTTTGTCTTTAGTTGAATGTTGTGCATTTATCATAGCTCCAAGCTTACTCAAAAAACAGTTTATGTTCTGTCCAAGCGCACATAAAATCATGTGGCGCATTTGGCACTAGCGCCAGTTGATGAGTGCAGTGCATTATGGTTAGAGTACTAATGCGCTTAATGCTTTGCGCCAGATATGAAGCGCTCATGTGCTTAGCGCTTTGCGCTAAATGAAGAGCGCTGATGCGCTTAGCGTTTTGCGCTAAATGTAGAGCACTGATGAGCTAGAGTTGAAGTGTTGAGGCGTTTGGCGCTTGTGCCATATAATGAGCGCGAAGCGATTTTAATATTGCAGTGCACACATGAGGAGCACGTGGCGTGCTTAGCGCTGGGCGCTAGCCAATGAGTGCAGTGCGCTGTGTTTGAAGCGCTATGGTACTGCAACGCTTTGCGCTAGATGAAGAGCACTAAGGCACTTTTAAATTAGGAGCGCTAAGGCTCTTATTAGATTAGGAGCGCTAAAGCTCTTCTTATGTTAGCTTTGCGCTCTACAGATTATCTGTTCTTTGATAAGAGACTTTGTCTCAAGATTCTAAGAACAAAGTTCTTAGTTCATAGGAGATATTTCAATCTCTTTTTGATGAAAGGCTTTGCCTTTATGGATCTGTGATCCTAAGAGAATTAAATAATTCTCCCCCCTTTATAATGAGATGTTCATAATCTCTTTTGTGAAAGACAACTTTGTCTTATAGATTTATGATCCGTGAAAGAAGTAAGTACTTCTGTTTATATTGAGACGATTTCGTCTTTCTATTCTTTTTACCTTGAAAAAGAATTGTCTTCTTTTTCCGAGAGCTTCTTCTTCTTCTTGAGATTTTCTCAAAGTTTATGGGGGGGTTCCTCCTTTTTTAGACTTGAAGTCTAGGGGCCTTTATATAGGGCAAGATTGTTTGTTCAACCAATTAAGGAGATCTTTTCTCCAATTGATTTGGGGAATTTCCCATCGTTGGAGCATTGATCCAAGGGCTTCTGGTTTAAAGAAGATAATCTTCTTGTTTTTTACCAAGATTGGAAAATCTTTCCCCCTTACAGAATTCGTTCTGTATTTCAGTGATTTTTAATCACCATTGGATCATTGATCCAACGGTGTTCCAAATTTAGGACACAATCTTTTCTATTTGGAAAGATTCAACAGAATTTCATTCTTATTAATTGATGATTTAATCATATCCATTGGATATTTGATCCAACGGTGAGGAACATTTAGTTCCAGCGCTAGCGCTTATGCGCTCTGCCCATGATGCGCTACTTGGAGCGCAGCGCTCTTAGCGCTAGCGCACACGTGCTTTGCACGTGGTGCGCTACTTGTAGCGCAGCGCATCTGGCGCTAGCGCCTATTCGTTTTGCACGGGGTGCGCTGTTTATGGAGCAGCACTTTTATAAAAGCGCAGTTTTAATTCAAATTTTGAATTCTGAACAGAGTTTTGCTCTAAATGGGGAAACAAACACGTCCAGCGAATGAAGCGCAAGGCTCATCGGGAACAAAGGAGCACGACTGATGAGCATAAAAGAACAGCCGGCAACTGTCACATGGTTGATAGCAGGGGATCGCAAGTTCTCACCTTCAGGAGCGACTCTGACGAAGAAATGACTCTCGACCCTCTCTTCAAAGAATCCACCTCAGAAAAAGAGGAAGAACCGAAGAGCTGTGAGAACATTCAGCTGCGCAATCGCACATTACCTGAAAAGAATCTCGGACCCATGAACAAGGGATCGAACAAAAAGGATAAGGGAAAAGAAAAGGTCCCTGAGGATATCATCCTCGATGACCAAGCCGTCGAAAAGCTGACAGCCAAGGACCCGTCCAAGAAAAGTAAGGTGGATTACAACGTTCTGGCAAACCTGAGAAAGATACCCTCACAGCTAAGCATTCTCGACGCCCTTCTACTATCTAAAGAGGCGAGAGATTCTTTGATCAAGGCACCGCAGGAGCCTGAGCAATTCTAAGCTTTCCTTGCCGAAGAAAAGATGAAGGACGAGCTGTAAGAAGTGCACACAACCGATATCACCTTCGGCGATGAAGATCTCCTCCTCGGAACGTGCGAGCACAACCGTCCCCTCTATATCTCCGGATACTGTCATGATATCAAGATAGGAAAAATCCTGGTCGACAATGGGTCCTCCGTCAAGCTTCTCAATGTAAGAGTGTTGAATGAAATCTGCATGAGCGTTCAGCACCTCGCTCGTGATAAAATCACTATCTCCAGGTTTGACTCCCAGTCATCACGAACGCTCGGGTCTGTGATATTGACATTACGCTTTGGGCTGCTCGTCATGGATATCAAGTTTCATGTCATTGATGCCAAGACTTGCTACAACGCTTTGCTCGGCAGGCCTTGGTTAAACGGGTACAACATCATCCCTTCTACACAACATCAGTGTATGAAGTATTTTAAGGATGGTCTCGAGTATACTGTGACAGGGGAGTTGAACCCATTCTCCGTGAATGAAGTCCGAAAGTACGAAGATGCAAAATACTTCTTACCAGATTTCGAGGACACGGAAAGATGTCACAAACCAAAGAACAAAGCTATCACCACTATTCCGGTCTTCGGGAGTGATACCGAGGAGGAAGAAGAAATAGGTTATTCAGGGCCGCCCCAATGCAACAAGTCGGGACCGTCCTGTTGGATATAGTGCCCTCAAAGTCAATTATTGGATCGCAGGTGCGTGATTGCAATGATTGAGGGAGGACCTATGCCGGTCGGACAATCTTACTCAAGATGATAGTATGCTATCTGGTTTATCTTTATCATTGTGTACAGCTTTAGGTGACATTACAGGTCACTATTACACATTGATAGAGCCCTTAGGATTCTTGCTTGACTACCTGCAGTATGATGGCGATCATATACGTGAGAGTTGGGTAGTCTATAAGCACATCCTTAAAGTGGTCCCTAATCGTAGGAGTTTCGAGACTGGGCATCGATACTCCATTAGTAGACTAGTGTATACAGTTGAGACCCCGACGAGGGGAGGTGGCTGGTCTCGCAAGCCATTGGTGTCAGTTGGTTCACCTAAGATGTATACAGGTGCTCATTGGGCTATGAGTACACCAGACAGGACTCGCCGGGAACATGCTAGTTGGTTTTATACCTAGCGTCAGATAGCAGTTCTCTGGTGACATATGTACAAGTTAGTTCATCGACCTGAGATCGTCATTTGTCTCGTGTGAGTTCCCACTGTGCTTTGATTACTACCCTACCATGGCTCAAAGGAGTCGTGCAAACAGGTTTTAGTTGGGTACAGTCCCGAGCCACATGAAGGCAGTGAGCGGATCAGCAGGGGTTTCGTCTCTCCCAGTATTGGGGGTGAGATCGCACTGTGTCTAGGAGAGCCATTACACGAAGTCCTTGGCCAAGGCAGGAGATTTACTGGTAGGTATTCCACTAGTATCTCAGGGTGTTATGGGCTACACTCCGACACGACTTGTACCGCTTTTGGGAGTGTGACTTTTACCAACCCCCTAGGCCCGACATGCGATACTCATAGACGAACGGACCGGACTGTACGGATATTGTCACCGACAGGCTCAGTAGGGTGTCAGGATGAGTTCGTTCATCGACCTCCCTTTTGGTTAATACCTGGTAACCCGTTACGTACGGCTAGTACCACTGACGTGCTAGTGGTTAAATCCACAGCCAAAGTATTGACGAGTCTTTAGAGTCCCCCACAGACAGTTTCTCAAGTTTCGGGCGAAACATTGTAGAGGTCGTATGGTATTATGGCAGGGTCCGATCATATACGTGCAGTCGTGCACGGATCATGATCGGACGGATCATACTAGTGGGTTTTTGTTAAAGCTTGATCCTAGTATTAGATTTGTTGGATTACTTTAGTCTCATCGCATTTGCATTCAGTCGGAATGCGGATGCAGGTATATATATACAGGTAAGGGGTATCCTTATGATCCGTCACGAGTTTACTTTAGATGTTGTCGTATCTTTTTGTTGGACTAAACATTTGGGTTAATGTTTATTTTGGTGGAAAATATGAGCTTAGTTCATGATGAGGTGCATTTAATGTGACATGGACATGTTTAGTGACTAATGGTCCTTTTATTTGTGCTAATGTCACATTAGGATTTGTTTATTGTGTTAAATTGATGGATGGAGAGAGAGAGGGCAGCCATAGGCTTGAGGTTTGCTCTTGTATTATTATTCTTGCTCACATTTTATCAACACAACACAATAACAAAAAAAAACCTTTTCTTCTTCTTCGTCCTCTAGCTCACCATTTCCACCAATGGCATCATCTTCAACCTCCATCCATACACTCTCATGTGTTGAGAATCAATGGATATTTGAGACAAAGTGATCACACACATTCTCTACATCATCTTGGACACGTCGGCTAGCAAACTTCATGTCCGAGTTGCTTCGGACGAAGCGGGAGCCCGTAAAAAGACTCATTGATGTGGTGCCCTTCCGACGAGGAGAGCGGAGATCGGAGATGCCGCGAGGAGCTTGGGATGGTGGCCAATGACCGAAGGACACGGACTGATCGGTATAGCCACTCTCACTTCTTGTAGTTAGCTAGTTATAGGTTAATGGTTCGATCCGAGAGAAAGTATACATTAGCGCCGATTTCAAGTTTATGAAAAGTTTTTGTTTCCGCATTTTTGGCCTCGGATCGATGACCGGGGCGCTACCGTAGACTTACACGTCCACCCCTATTCTGGTCTTTGGCAGCGATTCAGAAGATGAGGTCAATGCGGTATTTTCTGTTCGACCATCGATACAAGCCTTCGCTGGTGATGATCGGAGTTTGCAAATCGCCAAGGTTCTGCGAGAACATTACAAAGAGCTCGATGCGCTTGGTACCTATAGTGTGCAAGAACTGCAGACATTCTACGTTCCCCCCAGACGAAAAGAGGAAAAGGCGATCCACTTTTATCGATCCACGGAAACTAAAATGGAGAAAGAAATTTGGCGTGGTGCCGATTCTACACTTGACAAGCTCTAGCCCATCCGTCTGCCCAGATACTACACAGAAGGATTAAAAAGGCTGTTGAGGCACCAAGGCGTTCCCTTCAAACAGACTGCTCGACAAGCTCAGTTCTACAACAGGATCTAAGGCGTCCCTGGAACTCAGCGAAAATTGCCCAACGGGAGAATGGAAATGATCGGGCTTGGATATGTTCAATCCAAGAGACGGCAACGATTCCATAACTGCTACATTGTACATGACTTCAATGAAGAAGGAAATGCTCTGTTAGAAGACGCCAACCCTGAACCAAAACGAGGTCTCGCCATGAAAATGCCAAGTCCGTCGTTTGAAGAACAGATGGACAAGCTAATAAGGGAAGCGGGTCAAAAGGTCCGGGATGACCATAGCCGCGAAATGGCCATTTACGAGAAAGCCAGGACGCAACGTTTCCTTCAACTGACCGTGGAGAATGACAATGCTCTTCGTCGCCAACTTGACATACAAAAGACCCGGCATAGAGGTAAAAATAAACCAAAAAACGGAAAAAACGTTCAACAGCAGCATAGCGGGTCTAAGAAGCCACGCGATTAAGAATCAAGCAGCTGAGATCCGTCTCTTATAAAGAAGATGGGTCGAGAATATTCTTTTCCCCAAGACAAGACAAAGAAGATGTTCGATCTTGTCATAAAACATCAGATGATGACACTCCCGGAGTCCAAGCACCCCGAGCAAGCAGACGAGGTCTCTCACCCAGACTATTGCTCCTATCACCGAGCAATAGGACATCCTCTCCAAGACTGCTTCACCTTCAAGAACTGGGTCGAAGACCAATATCAACAAGGCAGGTTCGCTCTATCCAGCAATTGGAGGATAACCCTGCCACAGAAGCATGAACCGAAAGCGACGTGTATAGCGAGAGTAGAACCAGATCAACATCGGTCTTGGAAACGATCCCGTACCTGTCACGTGATAACACTGTCAGAAGAAGAACCGGAGAATATGGATGACCTCTCTTGGTGCTTCGAAACAATGAAGATGAGTTGTTCTCAGAATTTCCACCGGCGCCAAAAGAGCCGGAAGATGGGATACATACTACTGCAGATGACCTCAGAAAAATCGACTTAGGAACGGAAAATGACTCACGACCAACATTCGTTAGTGAGCTTTTGTCCGAAGAAAAGGTGGCTACGCTCAAAGACGTGCTCATGCAGTATAAAGACTGCTTCGCATGGAACTATTTCTAGATGCCGGGACTAGATCCAGAGATTGATGTGCACAAATTGGCGATATCTCCAGACGTCAAGCCGATCAAACAAGCACTGAGAAGAATGCGGCTCGAGCTTGAGATGAGCATCAACGCCGAAGTCAAGAAGTTAATCGACTCCGGCTTCATCCAAGAGGTTCAATATCTCGACTGGATCGCCAACATCGTCCCGGTGATGAAGAAAAATGGGACGGTGCGCATATGTGTGGACTTTCGGGATCTTAACAAAGCTTGCCAAAAGGACGACTTTCCAGTACCAGTCATTGAGCTGATGATAGATAACACGTCCACTCATGAAATCTTCTCCTTCATGGACGGATCATCAGGGTACAATCAGATAAAGATGCACCCCGAAGACCAGAAGCATACCGCTTTCCGGGCTCTTCTGGGCATATTCTGCTACTAGGTGATGCCTTTTGGTCTAAAGAACGCCGGTGCCACCTATCAGAAGGCCATGACGAAGATTTTCGATGATCCCATACATGAAATTTTCGAATGCTATATTGACGACCTCGTAGTTAAAAGCAAATCATACGAGCAACATTTAGAGCATCTGAAAATCATGTTTCAGCGCCTTCGGAAATACAATTTGAAGATGAACCCTCTCAAATGCGCGTTCGGAGTTTCCTCGGGCAAGTTCCTAGGATTCATCGTCCAACACCGAAGCATCGAGATAGACCCGTCGAAGATTAAGGCGATCATGGAAATGCCTTCACCAAGGACTCTCAAGCAGCTGCGGTCTCTCCATGGAAAGCTCACGTATATCCGGCGATTTATAGCCAATCTCTCAGGCAAGTGTCGTCCTTACAGTCACCTAATGAAGAAGGGAACCTCGTTCGTCTAGGATCGCAAATGCCAAAGCACACTAGACGAAATCAAGCAATACCTGCAGAATCCGCCAGTATTGGCCACTCCCGTTAAAGGAAAATCTCTCATCCTGTATACAACAGCCCTCGAAGGTTCTTTAGGCGCGTTGTGGGCACAAGAAAACGACCAAGGGAAAGAGAGAACCCTCTACTACTTGAGTCGAGTTCTAGCGTTGATCTTCGCAATAACGAAGCTCAGACACTACGCGTTGGCACATGAGGTCCATCTCATATCAAAGGTGGATCCTCTCAAATATTTGATGCCAAAGGCTATATTAACGGGACGGCTCGCTAAATGGGCCCTACTCTTAATGGAATTCTCGATAACTTATCGTCCTCTCAAGGCAGTGAAAGGCCAGGCCATCGCCGACTTCCTCGCTGAGCATCCGATACCTGCCGATTCTCTTTTGATCTGCGAATTGCCCGACGAACACGCATTTGACACGATCGATGGGGAGAGAAGAGATAATGATACCTAGTGGGAACTATACTTCGATGGAGCATCTTCCATGAAGAAGCGAAAGCAAAGCACCCCCATAATCAAATCCGGGGTGGGCCTCATCTTCGTGACTCCACAAGGAGGGATAATGCGCTTTGCCTTCTCCTTAACAGAGCCGAGGACGAACAATGAAGCCGAATATGAAGCTTTGATAGCAGGTCTTGAGATCACTGTCGACATGGGAGTCGAAAGCCTCCTCATATACGGAGATTCCCAACTGATCGTTAGTCAGGTAAACGGCGACTATCAAACGTGCAAGCCTGAGTTGGTGAAGTACGGTGAGAGAGTGCAGCAACTGCTGACTCAAATTTCCTCCTACACCCTGGAAAGCATACCGCGTGCGGAAAATAGAAAAGCGGATCCATTGGCCAAGCTCGCTAAAGAATTTGCCGACGAGAACCTCGATGACGTGAGGATCGTTGTGCAAAGCCGTCGGGTTCTCGCACCGGCAGAAATATCTCCGGAATCTTCCGAAGAAAAGGGAGCGACCGAGCAAACGTCCTTACAAATAAAAGATCAGGAAAAGACTAAGGATTGGAGAGAAGTCTTTATAGATTACTTCAAATCCCGTCGAACACCTGAAGATGCATCCTCAAGGCATCAGCTCATGAAACGAACTCTATCTTTTGCCTTCGTTAATGATACTCTGTATAAGAGATCGTTTGATTCCCTATGGTTAAGATGTCTGGGACCTGAAGAGGCAAGGAGAGTCATCCAAGAAACTCACGACGGACTCTGCGGTTCTCACCATGCCGGGTCGAAGATGAAATTGAAGATCAAAAGGATGGGCTACTATTGGCCCACGATGATCCAAAACTGTCTCGAATACGCGAAGCAGTGCCACTCATGCCAAATTCACGGGGACTTTATCCACTAGCATCCAAATCTGCTACATCCGACGGTGGCTAGCTGGCCATTCGAAATGTGGGGAACTGACATAATCGGGCCTATCGAACCGGCATCATCCAGAGGATATCGGTTCATATTGGCAACAACTGATTATTTCTCCAAGTGGGCAGAAGCAGTACCACTAAGAGAAGTGAAGGTAGAGAATATCCTCCATTTCTTCAAGACACACGTCATTTACCGGTTCGGCACTCCACGACGGATTATCTCCGATAACGGGCCAGCCTATAAAAGCCACAAAATCAGCCGCTTCGCACAACAGCATAACATAGACTGGAGATACTCTTCGGTCTATAATCCCCGAGCTAATGGTCTAGCTGAGGCTTTCAACAAGACCTTGACGAAGATTGTGAAAAAGACCGTGTCTCAAAATAAGAAGGACTGGCACGAGAGACTGCATGAAGCTCTATGGGCGTATCGAACTACGTTCAAAATAGCCACGAACACAACGCCGTATGCATTGGTATTCGGCACAGAAGCGGTACTCCCCCTCGAGATAGAGTTACCCTCTCTACGAGTAGCGGTTCACTACGAGCTAACAGACGAAGAAAATGCTCACCTTCGGCTTGAAGAGCTCAATGCCCTTGATGAAACCCGGCTCGTGGCGCAACAAAATCTGGAGGCTTATAAAGCAAAGATGACGCGCTCATATGAGAGATTGACTAGGCCGAGAACATTCCGCCAAGGCGAACTCATGCTAGTGGTCAAGAGACCCATGATCCCCAATCGTGCCAAGCGGGGGAAATTCGAGCCGAACTATGAAGGCCCGTATATCATAGACAAGGTCTACCAAGGTGGAGCCTATCTACTCATGGACATGCATGGCGAAAGACCTTTCAGGCCAATAAACGGTCGATTCCTAAAAAAATACTATGCCTGATGAGTCACGGCCTAGGTTAACGATAAATGACGACGCCTATGTCCGCTCACTATCTTCTTAAGCCCAAACTCTATAAGTAGTAACCGTCTACGGACCGAAACGTCTTTAAACTAACAAAGGACCACTATGTCCTAAAACTGGCTGTTGACCGAGACGTCGATAAACTACTACGGACCGCAGCATCCCAAGGCTGACACAAAAAAAGGAAACGGTATGTCCATAAGAAAAATAGGCACGGATGAAAACCCAAAAGGGCTCCGTGAGTAAAAACAGCAGGGCTACCGGCGAGTTTTATGAAAACCCGAAAGGGTGCAATCTCGTTAAAAGACACTTATAATGCCCTCTCGACCTTGTGAGGAGAAACCACCTGCGTGAGATCCTTACGACTCACAAGGGAGCAACACACTTAGGGATCCCCACGATTCCTAAGGAGAAATTACACTTACGAGATCCTCGCGACTCGTAAGGAGAATTCCCCTTTGAGACCCTCATGGCTCATAGGATTCGAAAGTCTTAAGTTACAGGGATCTGAACCTGTTCTTAAGCCATCACAACCTCCAGTATTGCCCTACAAGCGTTTCGATATCGACCCTTGTATACAATCCACGGGCGCGAATAAACATTTTCCTAACAAAGTCCTACCCGCTACTAGGGATATGTTTACACGGTGAACAACCCTTGAAAGTCCTCTCGATTTATAAGGAGAAAACACTCTTGTAAGATCCTTACGACTTACGAGAAGCCATACACTTGGGAATCCTCACGACTCTTAAGGAGAAAACGCACCTACGAGATCCTCACGACTCCTATGGAGAAATACCTTTATGAGACCCTTACGGCTCATGAAGTCAAAAGCCTTAGTCGACAGGATCCTAACCCTATTTGCTAAGACACCTTTGTTCGACATCGACAGAGGCAAATGATGATTCACTCCTGGCAATGTCCCAGTGGTAGCAATGCTGATGCCTAAATCGGTATCAAATTTCAAGTCCTTTCACGGCAAATGATGATTCGCTCCTAGCAATATTCCAGTCGCAGCGATGCTAATGTTAAGATTGGCACCAGATTCCAAGTTCCTTATTCATGGCGAAAATTCAGCAAACCAAAAATGCATATGAAATAGCTGAAATGATGGGGCAACTTGCAACAAAATCAGCAAGTAAAAATATATATGCATACAAAAATAGCCGAAATGATTGGGCAACTCGCAATAAAAAGCAGCGAGTAAATAAAACAAATAGCCGAAAGATTGGGCATTGCGAAAAAATAGCCGAAATGATTGGGCAATCGCGACTTTCGCGATATAAAAGCTGAAATGATAGAGCATCGCGGAAAGAAAAATATATAAAATGAAACCTTTTGCCCTACAGGTGAGATCACATCAATCCCTGTATACAATCCAGGGGCACAAACAAAGAGGGAACCATACCTTCCCACCAGGCTCCATCAGAAAAAGAAGCCAAATCTCGACGGTTCACAGACAGCCTAGAGATCATCTCAACATTCGTCTCATTACAACAGGCGCAACATCAACAAATCGGAGCCGCGGCAAAGTTCCCAGTTCCATGACTCAACGATACACAGACAACAGAGAGTCAACCCCTCCTGGTCTCGTGGAACACGGCTAATGTCAATCCTGACCCCGTGGGAAATGCCCAGAGCGAATCCTGGTTTCATGGAACACGGCTAATGTCAATCCTGACCCCGTGGGAAGCATCCAGAGCGAATCCTGGTTTCGTGGAACACGACTAATGTCAATCCTGACCCTGTGGGAAACGCCCAGAGCGAATCCTGGTTTTGTGGAACACGGCTAATGTCACTCCTGACCCCGTGGGAAGCGTCCAGAGCGAATCCTGGTTTCGTGGAACACGGCTAATGTCAATCCTGACCCCGTGGGAAATGCCCAGAGCAAATCCTGGTTTCGTGGAACATGGCTAATGTCAATCCTGACCCCGTGGGAAGCGTCCAGAGCGAATCCTGGTTTCATGGAACACAGCTAATGTTAATCCTGACCCCGTAGGAAACGCCCAGAGTGAATCCTGGTCTCGTAGAACACGGCTAATGTCAATCCTGACCCCGTGGGAAGCGTCCAGAGCGAATCCTGGTTTCGTGGAACACGGCTAATATCAATCCTGACCCTGTGGGAAGCGTCCAGAGCGGATCCTAGTCCTGTGGAACACGGCTAATGTCAATCCTGACCCCGTGGGAAGCGTCCAGAGCGGATCCTGGTCCTGTGGAACACGGCTAATGTTAATCCTGACCCCGTGGGAAGCGTCCAGAGCAAATCCTGGTTTCGTGGAACACGGCTAATGTCAATCCTGACCCCGTGGAAAGCGTCCAGAGCAAATCCTGGTTTCGTGGAACAATGCTAATGTCAATCCTGACCCCGTGGGATGCGTCCAGAGCGGATCCTGGTCCTGTGGAACACGGCTAATGTCAATCCTGACCCCGTGAGAAGCGTCCAGAGCACCTCCTGGTCCCATAGAACACGGTTAAAGTCAATCTTGACCCCGTGGGAAATGGCCAGAGCAACTCCTGACTCCGTGAAATGCGGATAAAGTCAACCCCTGACTCCGTGAAATGCGGATAATGTTAACCCATCACTTACGGGTCCTCTCGACTTGTAAGGAGAAAATTCTCTTGTGAGATCCTTACGACTCTCAAGAGAAAACGCACTTAGGAATCCTTACGATTCCTAAGGAGAAAATAAACCTACGGGATCTTCTCGACCGGTAGAGAGAAAATTCTTTATGAGACCCTCACGGTTCATAAAGTTGAAAAGTCTTAGGTGGCAGATCCTAACCCTGTCTCCTAATCCATCATTGCCCCGCAGAGAGGTCAAGGTAGATTTTCTACAGGCCACACTCTCCGAAAAGAAAGAAAACAATCACTTACGAGTCCCCTCGACTCGTAAGCAAGAAAAACTCTCTTGTAAGATTCTTACAACTCTCAAGAGAAAATACACTTAGGAATCCTCACGATTCTTAAGGAGAAAATTACACTTACGAGATCCTCACGACTCGTAAGGAGAAATACCTTTATGGGACCCTCGCAGCTCATAAAGTTGGAAAGCCTTAAAAGGCAGATCTGAACCCGACTCCTAAGCCATCGCCGTCCTACAAGGAAATTAAAATAGATTATCCACAAAATGCATTTACTAAAAGGGACACACCATCATGAAGCAAAATATGTCTTTTATTCATGAATCAAAATGAATATAAAGTACAATTTATGAAAGAATCAAAGAAATATACTCTCATTCAAGAGTATGTACAAAAGAAGAATAAAAGAAAAAATATACAATTCTTCAAGCCGGCGGACGATTTAATAGATTTGCCAATTCATCCTTTTTCCGCTAAGCCTCAGCTTCATGATTCATTATCACTAAGAGACGGGCCTCCGCTTGAGACTGCTGAGCCTGGTATGTGGCAAGCCGACTTTCAAGCTCTTTTTCGGTAACTTTATGAGCTTCGACCATTTCGCGAGTGAAGATGACGGCTTTATTAATGGCTACCACCTCTCTGATAGCTTCTTGAAGCACCCACCAAAGTTCATACGCCCGAGTGGTCTTGGCCGTAAGATTAGCTTGAAGTCCCCCAGCGCAGTTGAAGCCAGCTTCCTCTCTGAAAATTTTTGGCTGAGCCTCTTCTCGCATGACAACATATTTGTAGCGCACCATTCGATTAGCCCCCGCAAGCTCGCCTTTGCAGCCACAACCTCTGAAGGAAGACGCGAGCACTCGAGGCTATGCAAGCAAGCTTCCACCCGACGATAAAACTCAACCCAGACTTGCACCAATGTTTCGTTGTGATAAGCAGCAAGAAAGGGGAGAGAACTGTTGGCTTCGGCGGCAAATTCTTCGGCCGTGATTAAACTACCAGCACGAAGGTCTTCGATCAGAGCTGACAAAGAGTGAAGGCTTAGCTTTGCCATCCGTTCCGAGGCACGTAGAGCATAAGGGCCAGGTAGCATGACGATGCGAGATTCCAGCGCAGTAAGGACTGGCAAAGCTGTTAAGATTTATAAACAATCAGCGAGACTTGCAAGCAAAGAGCAGATGGAACAATGTTGAAACTTTACTTACCCACAGTCATGCAAGAAGGGTCCAAAATATCCCCAGGCCCGTCAAGAATCTCAACTTCGTCGTCGGCTTCCAGAACTATAGAAGGCATCAATATCGTTATACAAAATAATAATAATACCGTGAGAAAAAGGAAAATAACACTAACCTTTTCCGGAAGAGAGGACGATGCGTTGAGGGGATATTGCCTGCGGAGCGACCATCTCTAGCAGACGCTGAAAAGACTTCCTGGAGGACAAGTTCACGATGGACGCCGCCAATCCTCGTAGCTCTGAAAAGACGGAAAGGTTCAGATAATGAAGAGATCATTAAAAAAAAGATAGAAGAATACCTTCGATGGTCTTCCCACTCTGGACTGGAGGGATAGCAGCTTCGGCAGCCTCCTCCATGCCCCCAGGCACATCATCGGAAACGTGGGCCGGTATAACAACTTCTAATTGAGGAGCAGTGACCATCGCTACAGGCTCCAATGAAAGGACGGTGGCCTCGACTACCTGTCTCATAGTCTCCGGGCCGTCCCTAGAAAGATCTATTGAATCCGCGGCCAATGAAGATGCCTCTTCCGGGGGAGCAAGCACCGGGGGAATGGAAATCACCGATGGGAGCTCCGTGGCAGGAACAACAGTTGTATCGACCCCCTCCATACTTACTAGTGTCTCATCGGGGATATTTGCAGAGTCCATAGTTAAGGCGCGACTCGAACTCAGATCCTCTACCATTGCCGAAGTCCATGCAAAGTTTTCACGAAGATAAGGATATATATATGTATATGAGCGGTGCAAAACACTACAAAAGGATATATAAGTATACCAATGCGCAAAGGAGCTTCTAGTATGGCTTTTTCAAGCCGACGTTCCTTCCTGAGGAGGTATGCTCGCCGGGGTTCGAGGGTAGACTCGTGGCCGCCGGTCCACAACGACAGCGCATTTTCGGCATCGGCCGAGATAGGCTGCTTAAGGGCTATCTCGCCTCCCTCTAACAAAAGACCTATAAATATCCGCCGTATCGATGGAGGATCTTCGTAGAAGATGACGGCAGGATAAGGCCTCTTCGGGACCCTTACATTCTCAGATTCATCCTGAGAGAGTCTTATAGCCTCAGCCAATTGTGCGGCTTCCTCGGCAGATGAACCCGGAAAAAGAAGACCACCATCCAACTCTTGCATAGCTAGTGGTTCGTCTTGAAAGATAGGCTCGGATTCCACTAAAAAGTCGAGCAGATTGGTGACCATCTTCTTTCGCCTCTAAAACCCAGAACTAACACCAGAAGACGATCGCTTCTTTCCCCTCGGTGCTTTAGTGCGACGTTGACCCACTTCGCCTTCAATATCTTCTCTCGGCGGTGCTACCGATGACGACACCGCCATTGCTGACGCCGCAGCTTATGATACTGCCACTGGCGGCTTATTGGCCCTTGCTTGAGCTCTAGTGCGCAGCGGCATACCAGCTATGGGAGTTAAATCCACTTCCGCCGTCTCAAGAATAAGCACGATACCAGTATCTCTCAGGGGAGGGCGAACCACTACCCGCGGTCACGACGGGACTCCCGTAGCCTGGATCGGAGTGGGAGCCCTATATCCAAGGAGCACCCTCCTCTCCTCAACAATAATGGGACTGACTCGGTGGAGGTACCAGCCCGTGAAGGCCCCCACACATCGAGGAATTTAGTCAGCCTCAAGAATCACGAAGCGAGAGCCGGTGTTCAGCCGCATGAAGTGATGAGCGGCGTCACGAACAACTTCCGACGATGGGCTGGGCTCCACTTTAAACGCCTCAAAGGGGAAACCCTGGTCATATCCCAGTTGCCGAGCAAAGCGGTGTGAGTTGTACCGCATAAAAAGGGCTGCACCGTTTTGACGAAACACCAGATAACCCGGTCTGATCGAATATAAGTGCATGGCTTTCTTGGGCTTCAGGGAGGGTGCTCCCTCTTTCGACGAGTCAAAAAGCTGTTGAATCGGTCCTGAAGGAGCAGAGAGGACTCGATCGTTAAATACCATCCCGTCCACATTGGCATAGGGATTAAGCAGCACACGAATAGCTCCGGACTGAGTCGGATCAGGAGCAGAAGCGTCCACCAACCTCATAAGCTGCGGAAAAGTGTAGGCATCATAAAAGCTGGGTCTCTGATGCGCGGAAAAAGCCCCTAGCACGTGCATCTCAATTCATGACGTAAAGTAATGAAGATAGAAACTCACTACGTTCACGCCTGGGGTTGAGGTATTGGCTGCAACACTTATCCCATGATACAGATGCGCTAGCCCCGCAATGCCCACGGCTAGTCGCGTCCCTCCGGCGATGCGATGAGCAGGGTAAATGACCGAAGCTCTCATGAATCGATGGTGCGTTGGAATAACAAACCAACTTACCCAGACGCTGATAAAACCCACGAAGAAAGTCTCTTCATCTATGCCAGGCGCTGCGATCGACTCAAAAGGTACAGCCGACAAGATTGGAATGTAGAACTGTGGAAAATCCTCTTCTCTGGCCGGTAGCTTATTTAAACCGAACCCGAAGGGGTCATTGATATTCGCGAACTTTGGAGCCGTCTTTGATAGAACATCTCCGCGAAGGAAGCAGGCGATAAAGCTTTTGAAAGTGACGCCCTGTTCCTCTGACTCTGTGAACAGCTTCTCAAAAATGCCCAAAGCCTTGATTAGACTTGGGTGCTTGTGGCGAATGGTATTTTTAGTCGAAAAGCCATCAAGCGTAGCAGGCTCAGCTTCAAAAACATACTCATTAGGAGGCAACAGTTCTTCATAGAGCGTCCCCCTGATCGGCAACCCCGAGATCTCGCGAAACTCTTCCAGAGAAATTGAAACTTCGCGATCCCTTAGCAAGAAGGTGTTGGTGAGAAGATTCTATTGATTTAGGAAAGCCTTAACCCACCAGACATGGGAGGACTGATAGTGAAAGAGAGACGCGTACACCGCCTGATAGAGCCCGACCCTCTGCAGTCGCACACGATGGGCAGAAAGGATATAACGGGTCTAGAGAAGGTAGCCCGTGGGATGTCGAGGAGTAAGCCTTATTTTGCAAACCTGTCCCCAGGGCTGGGCTTCACCTTGGCAAATACGACGCCCTGAGATGTCTATAGCTGGCACAGGATGGTTGGGAATCCTAGTTATCGACGGCTCAAGCCGTACCGTAGGGGTCCAATTCAACATCTCCACAGCAAAGGCGGTCCGTGGACGCTCCATCGACAAAAATGGGTAGGTAGGCTCTGTTGGTATCTCGCAAAGAAAGCTGCGGCAACCGCGGATGATATGACCATACCAGGTCCCCCATAAAAGTAAATTGGTGTAATCTGGGTCATGAGCCCTGATCATCGCCATCATCTCTTCATCCAACGGTGATTGAGGAAAAGCGGCCTCCGAGCGAGTAAAGAGAAAGTATGGAAGAGAAGCCATTGTTCCTGAAATAAAGGAAGGGAAAACTGTTAGTGAAGCCAACACGTGTATATATATATATATATATATATTTATAAATGTATATATATAAAAAGACAGTGGAAGAAAGAGACAAAAGACTTATTTTATAGGACCATTGGTTACAAAACATAGGGGCCCCACAAAATTAAGATGGCGGCTCACTAATGATGAGGCAGGGTAATCATTATGAGAACGAAAGGAAGATTCTCAATAAATGAACAGTGGATTTCAAACAACCCTACACATTCCCCAAGGAGAAAACCCACTGCGGAACCCTATGCAAATCAAGAAGGATCTTTCTGGAAACATTTTTGCAAAGAACAACTCAGGGCAAAAAGAAAATCCTAAGAAGTTATATGTGAGGAACTAAGTTCTTTAAAGGAATTAAATTCCCAGAAAATTGGCAGAGCTAAGCTCTTGGAAATGGAATTAAATTCCAGAGAAAAACAGAGGTCGTCATCAAACCCCTAAAAATGCCTAACAATGGGGTTTGCTACCCAGAGATTGTGCACTCCTAAAGATCAGAAAAATGGGTTCTTTGAAGGAAAAAACCCTTGGTGTGGATTTAAAATCCAAAAAGAGTTCTTTTTATATATGAAAGTTCTTCGGTTGTTCAAAACCATTACCTGAAGAAAGGATTCTTTCTTGGACAGAGTTAAACTCTGGAAAAAAAAATTGGAACAGAGAACTGAGCTCTGAGAGAGAGAATTAAATTCTCAAGGCAAGAACAAGGAAGGAAGAAGATGAAAAGTGGAGGCGCTTCTAAAGAGACCTCTGCATTTATAGGATGTGATGGGAAACGGTTCACCTATCCCCTTCCCTAGGCAGATCCAACGGCCACAAAAGGTGACAGCGTTGCACTCACATGCAAACATGTGAGAACAACGCTGTGGGGGCATTTGTTCCCTCATAAAATATCAGGAAAAACCCCAATGGGGCATCACGTGCCCACATATGACCAGGGGTCACGTGCAGACACGTGATGGGTTCCTAAACTCTTTAATTAATAGAATTAAATTCTAATCAAACAATCAATCAGTGGAGTCACGTGCCCACACGTGATGGGCCTTTAAACCCACTGAAAAGAATTAAAAGTATAATAAAACAGCAAGGAAAACCCCCAATGGGGACTCACGTGCCCACACGTGACCAAGGGTCATGTGCTGACACGTGATAATTCCTGAGTTCTTTAAAACAACAGAATTAAATTCTGGTTAAAAGCTTAAACAGTGGGGGTCACGTGCTAACACGTGATAGGCTCTTAAACCTTCTGAACTAATAGAATTAAATTCTAAATTAAGGGAAATCAAAAACCCTAATATTTCCTTAGATCTTTCCAAACAAAAAGATTGTGCTCTGTAAAGTGGAGCGCCGTTGGATTAAAAATCCAATGGTGATTAAAAATCACCAATTCATAAAAAGATTCTATACAAGGAAAGATTTCCCTGAAATTTGCCAGGAATAACAGACAGAATATCTTTTGGATTAAAAATCCAATGGTGAATAAAATTCACTGAGTGATCTAAAAGATCATATTGGTTACAAAATCAATTAAAATTTTTCAATGAAAGATTGACTAAATAAACTGATTCTTTTCTTTCTCCTATAAATAAAAGCTAAGAGAGAGAGAGAGCAAAAAAAAGAAGGATACAAGAACAACAGAGAGAAAAAAGAATAGAATTTAATTCTCCAGAGAGAAAAGAAGATTTTCTCAGAAGAGAAGGAAACCCTAGGTGAGAAAGGGAAAGAGATTATAAGCTTCACAAAACAAAAAGAGAATTCAATTCCCAAATTAAGAGTTTAACCCTTCTGAATAAGAACTTAGTTCTTCCTTTGGTTGAAGATCTGCAGAAGCAGATCTCCCCATAAGTTGAGAATTTAATTCTCATCGGAGAGATTCTGCCATGCAGATCCAAAACTTAGAGGGAGAATTGAGTTTAGGGAATTTAATTCCTCCAAATACTTAGGAATTTAATTCCTCCAACAGAAACAGGGTTTAACCTTTACAACAAGAACTTAGTTCTTCTTCATGGTTGAAGATCTGCAGAAGCAGATCTCCCCATAAGTTGAGAATTTAATTCTCATCGGGGAGATTCTGCCATGCAGATCCAAAACTTAGAGGAAGAGTTGGGTTTAAAGAATTTAATTATTCCATATACATAGGAATTTAATTCCTATAAATAAAATTAGGGTTTAACCCTATATAAGAATTTAATTCTTAAATAAGGGATTTAACTCTCCATCCACGTAAAGAGATCAGTACCCAACCTAGTCACGTGGTAACACATGACCCTCCTCCTCAATGAGTAAAAAAGAAAGAATGAGATATGGTCACGTGTCCCCATGTGACCCATAAATAGACTCCTCAAGATGAGAAAGAAAAAAAGCTTGGCGGCAATGTCTCACGTGCTCACACGTAACCCTTGACTAACACCATTTTTAAAAGGGGCAAATGAGGGGAAACAGAGGAATTAATACCCAATACATGGGCACTATCACATGTCCACACGTGATGATTACCAAGACTAAGTGTTTAACACTTATTTGCTGATTTTGAGAGTAAAATAAAGGAAGTCTGACCCAATTCTCTGGCGCCTCACGTGACCCCACGTGACCACCTCATTTTTAATATTTAACACTATTTTGAGTGTTTTGTCCCTAGTGTTTAACACTATTTTAAGCACTTCATTCTTTTAGTGTTTAACACTATTTTTTAAATGCATCACGCGGGAACACGTGACCGCCAGATATGTGCTAGTGTTTAACACTATTTTCAAACCAGTCTTAGCCTAAATTGGCTAAATCTTTCAGAGGAAAGACTTCCCTTTTTGACTGAGCCTCAAATACATCCTTGCTTTCCAAGATTGATCATCTCATATGGTATATTAGTGCTCAGCACTCAATAACAGATTAAAATATGGTCAGAACCCAGACCCATGCTTAGCATTACTAAATAATGGAGAGATGAACCCAGACAAGTGTTCAACAGTCCAAACAAAGGTCTAAAATTTTAAACCTAATTGGACTTAGCCCAAGTTGGCCATAAGTCCTCAACTCAGATTTGACTGAGCCCATGTGCTCATAATCTAATCAATTGATCTTAGTCCCAAATTGGACTACAGATTTCCCAATCAACTTTGGTCCAAGGGTACATCTCTTCACTCTTTTGATATTTGTCGTTGTAATTCTTCAATATCTTCAGAGAGGTGACGGGTTCCGATAGCCAATCATTCCATGGACTGTGGGGTCCTTAAACTCATGGACTATGATGTCTTTAAACTTTATGGACTATGATGTCCTTAACCTGGACTATGGGGTCCTTAAACCCATGGACTATTATGTCCTTAACCTTGGACTGTGGGGTCCTTTAAACCCATGGACTATGATGTCCTTAACCTCGGACTGTGGGGTCCTTTAAACCCATGGACTATGATGTCCTTAACCTTGGACCACTATGTCTTTAAACTGGTAATCGACCGCAATGTCCCTAAACTAAACAATAGAGCCCAAATGCTCTTTTGTCAGATCTAAACGATCCCGTTAAGTTGATCTTAGTCTGAAATCAGACTAACGTATCCTTAACATACGTTTAAGTTGATCTTAGTCTCAAATGAGACTAACGTATCCTTAAACCTAACCAAAACCTAAATCTAAGAAAATACGGATTTGGACTAAACCACACCCTACGGGCAACAACATAAATTAGTCTCCATATACAATCCATGGGCAACCAAAAACAAAAAAAATACACACGACACGAAGTGACCATCTGGAGAAGGAGAAAGTGGTTACCGCAATGCGGTAGCGTAATTAACTGCAGGGGCTTGCGCATGCAAGAAAGAGCGTCCCCACAATCAAAAACCCCTTAATGAGGGGGAATCTGATGAAGTTTGCAACATCGGCCGCATCCGTTTAAACCTTCGATACATGGCGCCATAAATCAACTTGGCATCTTCGGAGAGGTGGACGGATAGCACCAAATAGCATCTGCCCCCAAATTCAGGAAAGATGAACCTATGCGGTTCCGTCTCTGTATTCGGAGGAGAACAGAAAGAGTACAATGCCTTCAAGAAGTGGTGGCAGGGATGCGTTGCTCATCGACAACACTTCAAGCGAATGAAGCGCAAAGCCCATCGGGAACAAAGAAGCGCGACAGACGAGCGTGAAGGAACGGCTGATAACTGTCATATGGTTGATGCCATCCCGACAAGAGCAAAACCTCAAGTTCTTACCTTCGGGAGCGATTCTGACGAAGAAATAGCCCTCGGCCCTCTCTTCAAGGAATCCACCTCTGAAAAAGAAGAGGAGATGAAGAACTGTAAGAACATTCAGCTGTGTAACCGTACGTTGCCTAAAAAGAATCTCGGACCTTTAGACAAAGGTTCGGACAAAAGGGACAAAGAGAAGAAAAAGTCCCTTAGGAGATTACCCTCGATGATAGAGTCGTTGAAGAGCTCAAAGCCAAGGACCCGCCAAAGAAGAACAAGGTGGATTACAATGTCCTGGCACATCTGAGGAAGATACCCTCACAATTGAGTATCTTGGATGCCCTTCTCCTGTCTAAAGAAGCACAAGATTCCCCAATCAAGGCGTTACAAGAGCCCGACCAGTTTCAAGCCTTCTTGGCGGAAGAAAAGATGAAGGACGAACTGGAAGAAGTCCACACGGCTGATATCACTTTCAGCGATGAAGACCTCCTTCTCGGAAAGGGTGAGCACAACCGTCCGCTGTATATAACCGGGTATTGTCACGATATCGAGATAGAGAAGATCATGGTCGACAACGGGTCCTCCGTCAACCTTCTCAATATAAGGGTGTTGAAGAAGATTTACATGAACGTGCAGCACCTGGCTCAGGATAAAATTACCATCTCCGGTTTTGACTCCCAATCATCACAAACGCTCGGATCTGTAATACTGACATTACACTTCGGGTTGCTCGTCACTGACATCAAGTTCCATGTTATTGACGCCAAGACTTGCTACAACGCTTTGCTCGGCAGGCCTTGGTTACATGAGTACAATATCATCCCTTCTACACAATATCAGTGTATGAAGTTCTTCAAGGATGGCCTCGAGTACACGGTCGCAGGGGAGCTGAACCCATTCTCTGTGAATGAAGTACGCAAATATGAAGACGCCAAGTAATTCTTACCAAAATTAGAAGACGTGGAAAGATGTCGCAAACCGGAGAATAAACAAAAAGTCATCGCCACTATCCCAATATTCGGGAGCGATACCGAAGAAGTTGAAGAAATGGCCTACTCGAGACAACCCCAAGGCAATAGGCCAGGACCATCTACTCCTATGATGGTCTTTGGCAGTGACTCTGAGGATGAGGCCAACACAGTATTTTCCGTCCGCCCGTCAATACTGACCTTTGCTGGAGCTGACCAGAGTTTACAGATTACCCTGGTCCCGCAGCGGCATTACAAAGAACTTGATGCACTTGATACATATAGCGTGCAAGAGCTGCAGACCTTCTACGTCCCTCCTAAGCAAAGGGGTGAGAAGGCGATCCTTTTCTACCAATCCACGGAGACTAAAGTGGAGAAAGAAGTATGGCACGGTGCCGAACCTGCGCTCGACAGGCTTCAACCAATCTGTCTGCCCAGATACTACGCAAAGGGACTGAAAAGGCTATTGAGATGCCAAGGTGTACCCTTCAAACAGACTGCTCGACAAGCCCTGTTCTATAACAGAATTTGGAACATTCCTGGGACTCAACAGAAGATGCCCAACAGGAGAATGGAGACGACTGGCCTTGGATACATTCGGTCCAAGAAACGGGAGCGATTCCATGTCTACCACGTCATAAATAACTCCGGTGGAGAAGCGAATACATTTCCAGATAGCGTTGATGTCGAACCAGAGCAAGATCCCACCGTACGAATATTAAGTCCGTCATTCGAAGAGAAGATTGACAAGCTAATAAAAGAAGCAGGTCAAAGGGTTCGAGATGACCACAGCCGCGAAATGGCCATTTACGAAAAATCCAGGACGCAGCGTATCATTCAGCATGCTGCGGAGGATGACGATCCCCTTCACCCTCAACCCGCTGTGCGTTCTTATGGCAAAAAGAAAGCCCGACGTAGAAACAACAGCAAGGTCCAGAACTGGGACGGCGTTCAAAGACAACGAAGCAGATCCAAGAAGCCACGCGAGCGAGGAAAAGTCAGCCGGAACCCGTCTTTTATGAAGAAGATGGGTCGAGAGTACTCTTTCCCTCAAGACAAGACAAGGAAAATATTCAACCTTGTCATGAAATATCAAATGATGACGCTCCCAGAGTCTCGATACCCCGAACAGATAAACGAGGTCCATCATCCAGATTATTTCTCCTACCACCGAGTAGTGGGACATCCTCTTGAAGACTGCTTCACCTTCAAAATCTGGGTTGAAGATTAGTATCAGCAAGGCAGGTTTGCTCTATCCGACAGTTGGAGGGTAGCCCCGCCACGAAAGCATAAGCCGAGAACAACCTACACTGCGAGGGAAAGTCTAAATCAGCATCAAGCTTGGAAACGAGCTCGTACCTGCCATATGATAACATTCTCAAAGGAGGGAGAGCACGAGAATATGGACGACCTCTCCCAATGCTTCGCAAATGAAGATGAGAACGAGCTGATTTCAGAATTTCCACCGGCGCCAAAAGAGCTGGAAGATGGAATACACACCACAACAGACAACCTGAGAAAAATTGACTTGGGGACGGCAAACGAGCCAAAGCCAACGTTCGTCAGTAGGCTGCTGTCTGAGAAATAGGTAGCCATGTTAAAAGATGTGCTTATGCAGTATAAAGACTTTTTTTGCATGGAACTATTCTGAGATGCCTGGAATAGATCCAGAGATAGCTGTGGATAAACTGGCGATATCGCTTGACGTCAAGCCAGTCAAATAGGCGCCAAGAAGGATGCGGCTCGAGCTTGAGATGAGTATCAATGCCGAATTCAAGAAGCTAATCGACTCCGGCTTCATCCAAGAAATTCAATATCCCGACTGGATCGCCAATATCGTTTCGGTAATGAAGAAAAATGGGACAGTACGCATCTGCGTAGATTTTCAGGACCTCAACAAAGTTTGTCCGAAAGATGACTTCCCAGTGCCCGTCACCGAGTTGATGATCGATAACATATCCACCCATGAAGTCTTCTCCTTCACGAACGGATCCTTAGGGTACAATCAAATCAAGATGCATCCTGAAGACCAAAAGAACACTGCTTTCCGGACTCCGCTGGGCATATTCTGCTACAAAGTGATGTCATTCGGTCTAAAGAACGTTGGTGCCACCTACCAGAGGGACATGACAAAGATCTTCGATGACCTCGTACATGAGATTGTTGAATGTTATATCGACGATCTCGTGGTGAAAAGCAAATCATACGAGGAACACTGGGAGCATTTGAAAATAGTGTTCCAGCGTCTTCGGAAATATAATCTGAAGATGAACCCTCTGAAATGCGCATTTGGAGTTTCCTCAGGCCAGTTCCTAGGATTCATCGTATGATACCGGGGTATCGAAATAGACCCGTCGAAGATCAAGGCGATTATGGAAATGCCTTCGCCAAGAACTCTCAAGCAATTGCGGTCTCTCTAAGGAAAGCTCGCGTATATCCGACGGTTCATAGCTAACCTCTCCGGCACATGCCGCCCCTACAGTCATCTAATGAAGAAGGGTATCCCGTTCGTTTGGGATCGCAAATGCCAAAGCGCACTGGACGAAATCAAGCAATATCTGCAGAACCCGCCGGTACTGACCGCTCCGGTTAAAGGAAAGCCTCTCATCCTGTACACAACAGCCCTTGAAGGTTCTTTAGGCACGTTATGGGCACAGGAGAATGACCAGGGGAAGGAGATAGCTCTCTATTATTTGAGTCGAGTTCTCCTGAGGGCAGAAAACAACTACTCCCCAATCGAAAAGCATTGCCTGGCATTGATCTTCGCGGTAACGAAGCTCCGACATTATGCCTTGGCACATGAGGTTCATCTCATATCAAAGGTGGATCTTCTCAAATATTTGATGTCGAGAGCCATATTAACAGGAAGGCTTGCTAAATGGGCCCTCCTCTTGATGGAGTTCTCGATAGTATATCGACCCCTCAAGGCAATAAAAGGCCAGGCCATCGCCGATTTTCTTGCTGAGCATCCGATACCTGCCGACTCTCCCTTGAACTGCGAGTTGCCGTACGAACACGCGTTTGACGCAATTGACAAGGAGAAAGAAAAGAATGATACCCAATGGGAACTCTACTTCGATGGAGTGTCTGTTCCCCTCCGAAAGGCGGCGCACAGGACCGCGATGTCCTGGCACTGAGATTCGGGGCAGATGCTATTTGGTTTTATCCGTCTACCTCTCCGAAGATGCCAAGTTGATTTATGGTACCGTGTATCGGAGGTTTAGACGGATGCGGCCGATGTAGCAGACTTCGTCAGATTCCCCCTCGCTTGAGGGGTTTTTGATTGTGGGGACGCTCTTCCCTGCAGGCGCAAGCCCCTGCAGTTAATTACGCTACCGCATCGCGGTAACAACTTTCTCCTTCTCCAGAATTTCACTTCGTGTCGTGTGTGTTTGTTTTGTTTGTGGTTGCCCGTGGATTGTACACGGAGACTGAGTAATGCCGTCGCCCGTAGGGCGTGGATTAGTCCAAATCCGTATTTACTTAGATTTGGGTTTGGTGTTTTTAGTTTAAGGATACGTTAGTCGCGTTGCGGCTAAGATCAACTTAAACGTTCATTAAGGATACGTTAGTCCTGTTTGAGACTAAGATCAACTTAACGTGATCGTTTAGATCCGACAAAAGAGCGTTTGGGCTCTATTGTTCCAGTTTGGGAGATTCATAGTCCAATTTGGGACTAAAGTCTGTTTGGAGGATACGTTAGCCATTTTTGAGGCTAAGATCGACTCAAACGTTTGTTAAGGATATGTTAGTCCAGTTTGAGACTAAGATCAACTTAAAGGGACCGTTTAGATCCGACAAAAGAGCATTTGGGCTCTATTGTGCCAGTTTAGGGACGTGGTGGTCCATGTTCCAGTTTAGGGACGTGGTGGTCTGTCGCCAGTTTAGGGACGTGGTGGTCCAATATTAGTTTAAGGACGTTTCGGTCCGTCATTAGTTTAAGGACGTCTCGGTCCGATATTAGTTTAGGGACGTCTCGGTCCGATATTAGTTTAGGGACGTCTCGGTCCGATATTAGTTTAAGGACGTCTCGGTCCAATATTAGTTTAAGGACGTTTCGGTCCACGAGTTTAAGGACCCCGCAGTCCATTTCGATGTGTGGTCGTTGGGACCCGTCACCTCTTTGACGTCGTTGAGGAATTACAACGATGAATGTCAAAGGAGTTCGGAGATGTACCCTCGAACCGGATGTAAATTGATTTAGGAGAGCCATTTTGCTCAGTCAATTTAATTTAAGGACTTATGGCCACGATTGGGCTAAGTCCAGTTAAAAATGTTCAACATTTTATTTGCTTTTGCATTGCATTTCTTTTTTTATTTTTATTTGGGCTTTGCCCAGAAAGGATGTAGAGCATCAATTTGTTTTGGGCTCTGCCCTTTTAGGAATGATGCAAGGCATCAATTTTATTTGGGCTCTGCCCTTTTATTGCTTTGCAATTTATTTTGGCCTGCTAGGTCTTTTGATTTGGGCCTGGCCCTTCAAATAGTGCAAAGCACCAAGAATCTTTTAGATTCAAGAAAATGAGTGCAGAGCACTTTTTAATGATCTAAATTTAGATCAAAGAAAAGAAAGAAAAGAAAATCTTTTCTTTCTTTCTATCTCAAAGAACCAGAGGTTCCCTAGCAAGTGCAAGGCACTATTTTTTTTATTTTTTTTATTTATTTATTTATTTATTGAAGATCACTGATCTTGTCTTTTAGATCAATGATCTATTCCTAAGAGAATTTTCTTTTATTTCAAAGGTTTTTACCTTCTTCTTTGTGTTCTCAAGAAGTTCTCCTCTTCTTCTTTTTTTAATCCCTTTTTTTTTTTTGAAATGGGGTCTGAGGTCCTTTTTATAGTGCCCATAAATTAGTTAAAGTTTGTTAAAGAGATCATTTCTGAGTGATTCGGGGAATTTTCCCCACCGTTGGATCTTTGATCCAAAGGCCCCTGTTTTACAGAAGAAATCTTCTTGTTTTAACAAGAACAGAAAAGATTTCCTTAAATCTTCATTCTGTTGTTGCGCAACTCACCAGCGCGTGACACGTGTCGCGCAGTGAGGCGCTTGCGCAACAGCGATTGCGCAACTGCGCAGACACGTGTCGTGCAGCCGGGCGCTTGCGCAACAGCGCTTGCGCAACTGCGCAGACACGTGTCGCGCAGCCGTGCGCTTGCGCAACAGCGCTTGCGCAACTGCGCAGACACGTGTCGCGCTGCGGTGCGCTTGCGCAGTTGTGCTTGCGCAACTGCGCAGACACTTGTCGTGTTGCCGTGCGCTTGCGCAGTTAAGTGTTGCTTATGTTTTTAAAGTGTCTTGCTCTGATCGGACATACCGCCTTTGGGCGTTGTGCTGCCGTGTCAACTTTGACACGTGGCGCATTGCGCGCAGCGCACGGGAACCGAAGCGTTGCTTCAAAATTTGAATTTTCAAAATTCAAACAGAGCCTTGCTCTGATTGGGGGAAGATGAAGCGTTGCTTCTTCTCCCGCCTTGGAATTTGAACAGAGCTTTGCTCTGATTGGGGTAAACAAATGCCCCCCCACCGCTGCGCTTACGTGGCCTCCAAACGCAAGCGCAACGGTGGCAGAGTCCGAACCGTCGCGGCACCTTTTGGCAGTTGGAGAGGCGATTGATGCCTATAAATAGGACCCTTGGTCCTTAGTAATTCTTTTACCATTTTCAAGAATTTGAATTTTAGAGCCTTGCTCTTGTTTAAGAACTTCCAGAGCCTTGCTCTTGTGAGAGCTTCAAAGTTCTAGTTTTAGACTCACTCTAGGTAAAATTAATTAAATTAAATTGATTTAAATTAAATTTAATTAACAGAGCCTTGCTCTTATAGATCTTTGATCTAAAGGAAAATCCTTTTGGGGTTCCACCAAATAGAGCTTTGCTCTCAGGAATCTGTTTCAGGGTTTCTCAACCCATGAACAGAAACTTGCATCTTCGGCAAAACATAGATCCCTTTGATCTAAAAGAACTTTCTTAAGAGTGTTTCATTGATCTTAGAGCTTGAAGATGACATTTTATTCCTCAGCGCGTTATATCGTTTTACTTAATCGGTCTTTCTGATAATTCGGTTGATCTTCTTTCACAGGAACAATGAACGCCCGCATGTATGCTCTCAACGAAATCATCTCTTATGGAGACATCCGCCGACTTGGCCGCACTCAAAATCGGGAGTTCACAAACGCGGAGTGTGCTGAAATCATGAGCCGCTTCGACGCATATAACGGTCCACTGCTTCCCCGACGTTCCTCCCTCCTGAAACTTATTGTGGGAGCCATCTGGGAAGCGCTTCCCCTATTCTGTTCCGGTGTGCCGTTTAAGGCGCTGGATGCCGCTGAGGATAAGGTGCAGTCGGTGTACCTGTTGAACTTTATCTCAAAGAGACGGCGAGACAGTCTTATCGATCTCTTGCACGAGGTCTTCCAACAGTCTGCCATACTCGCTGCTTACCGGAGGGTGGAAGACATCAGGGGGGATCCTGACGCTTGTGCTCGCGAAAGAAAGCACACCAGGATGGTCCGCGAGGCCTGGAAAGTTATAGATAGGGTCGCTTTCGAGTTCCTCAATTCATGTCCTGAGTTCGAGGTTATGCCTTTGTAAACATTTTAATAATATTATTATCCATTTCTCCGTGATTGTAAGAACCCATTTTTATGATATGAATAGAAAATTTCCATTTCAGCTTGTCTTATCCCTTGTTCTGAATCTTCTGTACATGTATGGATGAGTGTGTCTCGAACGCTTGATCAAATGCAAATCGGATTTTTTTTTTTTTTTTTTTTTGCCTCTCTCTTTCTTTTATTATCAGCATACTGTCTTGATAAACATAGTTGGAAGATAACTTAGTTTTTCCAAAAGATAACGATGGCTTAAGCCGCAGGTTCGGAACTGCCGCCTAAGACTTTTCAACTCTATGAGCCGTGAGGGTCTCATAGAGACTTTTCTCCCTACGGATCGAGAGGATCTCGTAGGCGGGTTTTTCTCCTTAGGAATCGTGAGGATTCCTAAGTGTGGTTTTCTCTTGTAAGTCGTAAGGATCCTACAAGAGAATTTTTCCCTCTTACGAGTAGAGAGGACTTGTAAGCGGTTGCTTCCCTCCTTGTCGAAGTTCGACGTTGAAGAGTGAGACCCGTGGATGGTATGCAAGAGACCGTTTTGGGCCAACTCGCAGGGTCCCAATGCTTAGGAAACAGGCTTCTTTTATGCCCACTGCCTAAGGCTTTATCTCACGAGTCGAGCCGCCTCGACAATTTTTCACAAGTCGAGACGAATCGAACGTTTCTCGCAAGAACATCTTAACGTCGCATTTAACCTCTGCTCTTTACGACAGAAGCCCGTTAAGGTTGGTGGTACTTAGGGTTTTGGCCATCGTACCGTCGCATAAGCTGATATAGTCCTCGATAGGCAATCGTGCTGTTCGAGTAGCCCTGCGACTGCCGTGTCTCTGATCCCTTCGGGGGCTGGACAAGACGTCTTCAAGCAATCCTCCTTGGCAGTTTGACCGTCGGAAGAGCAAGCGCTAGGAATTTGCCATGCCGCTTTTTACTTGAGGTTAGGCTCATTTTGGAGAGCCCCGATGAGTCATAACCACTCCGCGCTGGTGTAGGATGATCTCCGATAGTCTTTCGGGCTTTATATGAGTTGCCGTTAAGACCCTGAAGCTAGGAATTTGGCCTTTGCTTCGTTTGCTGGCATTGCGTCCTCTGTATCGAGACGAATGTCGTGGTTGTCTCTAGGTTGCTGATGAACCGTCGAGGTTTGGAACTAGGGATTTTGCCGTGGCTCCTTTTGGTTATGTTACGTCTGCTGTATCGAGACGAACGTCGAGGTGGTGACCACTCCATGTGGGATGATCTCCGGTGGTCTTTCAGGCTTTATATGACTTGCCGTTAAGACCCTGAAGCTAGGAATTTGGCCTTCGCTTCGTTTGCTGGCATCGCGTCCTCTGTATCGAGACGAATGTCATGGTTGTCTCTAGGTTACTGATGAACCGTCGAGGTTTGGAACTAGGGATTTTGCCGTGGCTCCTTTTGGTGATGTTGCGTCTGCTGTATCGAGACGAACGTTAGGGTGACATCTCGTCTGCTGTATCGAGACGGACGTCGAGGTGGTGACCATTCTGTGCTGGTGCGAGATGATCTCCGATTGTCTTTCCGATTTTATATAAGTTACCGTAAAGACATTGAAGCTAGGAATGTGGCCTTCGCTTCGTTTGTTTCGACCATGGGGTCTCTTGTTGACGTTGCTTCTACATCCTGCTGGACTGCGAAGGAATGCCGTTGTTGACATTGCGTCTGCTGTAACGAGACGAATGCCGAAGTGGAGCTGGGATTTTGCCGTTACTCCGCTTTGTTTCGACCGTGAGGTCTTTTGTTGACGTTGGTGATCTTTAAGTTGTCGATATTGACGTCGAGACCCTGAAGTTAGGGACCTTCCTTTGCTTCATTTGTTGACATCGTGTCTGTAATATTGCGACAAATGTCGAGATGGTCTCTAGGTTATCTATGAACCGTCGAGATTTGGCTTCGCTTTCTGGTGGAGCCTGTTGGGAAGGTATTGTTCCCTTTTTATCTGTGCCCCTGGATTGTATACAGGGATCGATGTGATTTCACCTGTAGGGCAAAAAGTTTCATTTTTTCATTTTTTTTTATTCTTTCCGCGATGCTCTATCATTTCAGCTTTTTATATCGCGAAATTCGCGATTGCCCAATCATTTCGGCTATTTTTCGCGGTGCCCAATCATTTCGGCTATTTTTCTTTTTACTCGCTGCTTTTTATTGCGAGTTGCCCAACCATTTCGGCTATTTTGCATGTATATATTTTTACTTGCTGATTTTTATTGCAAATTGCCCTATCGTTTCGGCTATTTCATCTGCATTTTGGCTCGCTGATTTTTTTTATCGCGAGTGTGGGTTTTGGGATCTAATACCAATCTTAGCATCAGTATCGCTGCGACCGGAATATTGCCAGGAGCGAATCATCATTTGCCGTGAAAGGACTTGGAATTTGATACCGATTTAGGCATCAGCATCGCTACAACTGGGATATTGCCAGGAGCGAATCATCATCTGCCATGAAAGAACTTGGAATTTGATACCGATTTAGGCATCAGCATCGCTACAACTGGAATATTGCCAGGAGCGAATCATCATTTGCCTTTGTCGATATCGAACAAAGGATGGCTTAGTAAACAGGGTTAGGATTCTGTCGACTAAGGCTTTTGACTTCATGAGCCGTAAGGGTCTCACAAAGGTATTTCTCCCTACGAGTCGTGAGGATCTCGCAGGTGCGTTTTCTCCTTAGGAATCGTGAGGATTCCTAAGTGTATGTTCTCTTATAAGTCGTAAGGATCTTACAAGAGTGTTATCTCCTTATGAGTCGAGAGGACTCACAAGGGTTGTTCACCGTGTGGACATATCCCTAGTCACGGATGGGACTTGGTTAGGGAAATGTTTATTCGCGCCCGTGGATTGTATACAAGGGCCAATATAGGACCACTTGTAGGGCAATGTCAAAGTTGTGGGGGTTGCTTAAGCACAGGTTTAGGTCTCTGTAACTTAAGACTTTCAAATCTTATGAGCCGTGGGGGTCCCATAAGAGAGTTCTCCTTACGAGTCGTGAGGATCTCGCAAGTGTATTTTCTCCTTAGGAATCGTGGGGATCCCTAAGTGTGTTGTTCCTTTGTGAGTCGTAAGGATCTCACGCAGGTAGTTTCTCCTTATAGGGTCGAGAGGACCCTATAAGTGTTTCTTAACGAGGTTGCGCCCTTTCAGGTTTTCACAAACACTCGCCGGTAGCCCTGCTGTTTTTACTCACGGAGCCCTTTCGGGTTTTCATCCGTGTCCTTTTTGCTTATGGACATACCTTTTTTTTTTTTTTTTTTTTTACACCCTTTGTTATTGAGATCCTTTCACCCTTTGTTATTGAGATCCTGACTTTTCAACTCCCCATATTAATAATAATTACGATATTTATAACAAGTATATATGGTTTTACCAAATCCCACTCCATATATCATATGGTGTTAGCAGCATACTCATTGGTAATACCTTGCATTGCTGAACCAAGCCGCCAGCGTTCGAATCCCATACCCCACATACTTTTGTGCACTTGATTGTATCATGTTTGATAATACATGGAAATCTTTCTTCTTTTTTTTTTTTACGAGGTCGCGCCCTTCCAGGTTTTCACGAACACTCGCCGGTAGCCCTGCTATTTTTACTCACGGAGCCCTTTCGGGTTTTCATCCGTGCCCTTTTTTTGCTTATGGACATACCGTTTTTTTTTTGTTTTTTTTTTTTTTTTTAGCCTAAGGATGCTGCGGTAGTAGTTTAAAGACGTTTCGGTCATTTGCAAGTTTTAGGACATTGCGGTCCATCATTAGTTTAAGGACATCTCGGTCCGTTGTTAGTTTAAGGACGTTTCGGTCCGTTGTCGCCGTATTTGAGGCGAATATCTAGTTTATTGACTTTTCGGTCTATGAGTCTTTCTCCATGAATGAACATGATGCCCTCGGCGTATCCATCTTCTTCGGAGCGTGCGGTTGTGGCGGACTCACCTTCCAGTTCTCAGACAACGCAAACTTGCCCTGTTGGTATTGGTCTTCAACCCAGTTTTTGAAAACGTAGCAGTCCTCGATCAGGTGACCTACTGTTTGGTGGTAAGGGCAATAGTTAGAATTATTAACATCGCCTGGCCGCAACGGACGTTTTGGAGCCGGCAGATTGATGAGTCTGTTGCACACTGCCAGCTCGAACAGTCCCCTTGTTTTATCTTGCGGAAATGAGTAAGGACGTTTCAACTTTTCTTGGAGGGATTGCCGCTTGTTGCTTTGGCGAGCAACCGGTCTAGGGTCACCTGATTGTTGTTGAGCGCTGGCGACGAGGGCCTTTTTTCCTTTTCCTTTATTCTTTTTGCTCGGTCCCTTGTTTACGGGGCCGAGATTTTTTCCGAGTAGCATGCGATTGCACGGCTGAACGTTTTCGCGGCTTCTCAATTCCTTTATTTTTGAAATAGATTCCCCGAGGGAAGAGTTGGGGGTAGCTTCTTCGTCAGAGTCGCTTCCAAAGGTGATAATTTGTGATCCCTTGAAGTCGGCTATATGACAGTCGGCGGTGGCTCTTTTGCGCTCATCTATCGCATTTTTCCGATGTCCACAAGCTTCACACTTTGTCCTGTCGAAGTGTCGCTTTTGAGCGACATACCCTTGCCACCAACAGTTAAAGGATTCGCAGTCTTCGGTAGGATGTATGATCTTCTGATGATATAAACAGAAGTTAGGGTGCATCTCTATCTCAGAGAAAGGATTTTCTTCGGAGGGCGGTAGCTTCATTCCTACTGATAGAGCTTTGGCGAACCGTTTCCTCGTCTTGAATTTGTTTTTACCCGCAGTGTATGGCTTTTGATTTGACGGGAATACCTTGGTTCTTTCCAGTATGGCCATTTCATGCTCTTGATTGGCTTTTGCTTTCAGACGAATTTCATTTAGGAAGGCATCGATCAACTTGTCTGACGGCCGCGGAATTTCTGTTTCAGGGTCCGTCGTTGATTTCTCAGCGCAAGGATCCTCCTCATCATCCGTCAGTGAATGAGAAATCACATGACAAGTCGCTACGTAGTCTTCGGATTCATCCGATAAGTTTTCTCCATCGTTTTCATCCTCGACGAAAGAACAAGTTGCCCCCGGCGTGTCCGTCTTCTTTGGAGAGTGCGGCTGTGGGGGGTTTACCTTCCAGCTTTCAGACAGCGTGAACTTGCCTTGCAGGTATTGATCCTCGATCCATCCCTTAAAGACGAAACAATCCTCAATCGGGTGACTTACCGTTTGGTGGTAAGGGCAATATTGGGATTATTAAGATCGCCTGGCTGCGACAGACGCTTTGGACTCGGCAGATTGATGAGTCTGTTACGCACTGCCAGCTCAAACAGTCTTCTCGTTTTATTCTGAGGAAACGAGTAAGGACGTCCTAGCCTCTCTTCGAGGGATGGGCGTGGACGCACGTTGTTTTGGCGAGCGACCGGCTTTGAGTTGCTCGACTGTTGCTGAGCGTTGGCGACGATGATCGCTTTTCCTTTCTCATTTCGGGGATCGGGTCTTGGAGGAGACGGTCTATGGCCCATCTGGTCCATTTGGGCTAATTTATCGATCAAGGCCTGGAAGGTGGTCGGCCTGAAGAACATCATGAATTGCGAGATGGTCGCTTGCGGATCGAGAGTGCCCACAAACATGCCTACCGCAGGTGCCTCTTCTATGCGTTGTTCGCATTTCGACCATAGGTTCCGCCATCGTGTTGCGTATTGGACCCACGTTTCGCTCGGCCTTATCCTGGCATTTATCAGTGTTGTTATCGGAGTGTGTTCACTAGCACTCGCGAATCTTTGTGTAAACAGCAGCTCCATCTCTGCAAATGTTTTGATAGAGTCGTTAGGCAGCTCCAAATACCATTCAAAGACTGTTTCTGCTAAGCTGCCGACGAATTGACGCAGCAACAATTTGTCATCGCCTCCAGTATTGCCGCATAAGGCCCTAAATTGAGCGACATGCTGATGCGGATTCCCTGTCCCTTTATATACGTGGAATTTAGGGATCGTATATCCTGGCGGGTAACTGATTTGGTCATACCAGCTCGGATACGGTCGTCCGGTTCTAACAATTTGCCCAGCCGCTTCATTCGCCTGATGAATCCGGATCTGCTGAGCTATATATTCGTCTAGGTCAACTTTGGAGATTGCCTCCTCCTTGGCTGTTGACAGAGCCGGCGGAGGATTTGACATTTCTCCCCTGTCGTCTTCAAGGATGACTGGAGGATCTTCAGCAGGAGGGTCCGGCTGTAACATCATCCCTACCATATCTTGGAAGAGGAGCGCCATCTGTTTTATGTTAGCCGCTTGCTCTGCAGCTTCTTTGTCCCTCTTTTCGAGGACTCTGCGTAAAAAGTCAGCGTCGGTTTCTTGTTCTTGACGCTCATCCGAAGACATTTCAGAGCTTTCTTTTGGCTCAGTGAGTGCAGCCATTGTAGTCATCATTTCCTGAAGCTTTTGTTGTTGCTCCTGGGCTTTCGTCACGGATCGGGTGAGCGGTCGGTGGCCCGTAGAAGTGCGGCTTTCATCCTTTCCAGAAGTCATATAAACAGTGTGCACCACCATGCCCCCAGACTTGGGGCGTTTGTGTTCAGCGCTTTTATGCTTCGCCATGTTCACAGGGGCTTTTTGTGGCCTCCTTTTTTGAGTGATTGGAGTTAAGGGAGCCGTTGTAGTGGGCACCCAAGTAGCTTTTGCTTTTTGTGGTTTGACAGAGTAATCCTTCCCCTGCCGAACCTTCATCTTTTTCTGTCGTCGGAGACAGTCTTGATCGATCACCGACTCTTGGACCTGTCGCCAGACTTTGTAAATTTTAGAGGACAGCCGTTGAGGGGGCTGCTCTAGCTTCTTTTCTGGAGTATTCTCCTCAGGTGAAGGAGTTCGTTTCAACATCGCAGTAGGAGAGTTTCTGCGCACCTTGTTGAGCAGTTCAAAGCTGTTCTTGGTTGGAACAGCAGTATCGATCCCAACCATTAGAGTTGGACGAGTAAGTCCAGAGGGGGAATTGCCCCCAGCCTTCCTAACTCGGCGCCAGTAGCGACGTCGAGCATGTCGTGCTGATGGAATTGTTTCAGATATAGGGTGACCTCCTCATGCCCCCTGTGTTGGTCAGAATATGCTGGTACCAGCCTTTTAAAGATCGACGTCCGTTGAATGGGGACGGCCAACCTGTCAGAAGCGGGCTTCCGAACATAGGAAGCAACCTTGGTGACTTCGCCAAGAACGGGAGCTGGGATGGCTATCCGCTTCGGGATAACGCCTTCTGGTATGGCAGGCTTCTTCATGAGCCTGTTAGAGCTCTGGCCTAGTCCGTTAAAACCTGAAGCAGTGGAGTTGGGCGACCTATTGAGAGGGGTCGCGGCAGTGGTAAGTCGATCGAAAACCGACTTCTTTGGAGCTTCTTGCAATGTCATTGGGGCGTTGAAGCTCATTGGTGGGAGCATGGTCCCAAAAAATAGTCTAGTGGTGGCTTGAGCCACCTGCTCCACCGGCATTTTGAAAAGGGAGGCCGCTTGGGGCCCATAAGTCACTCCTCCAGTAATGACAGATCGAGAGTTGTTGCTGCAGGCGATGCAGTTCGAAGCCATTGATCTTCTGTTTTCTGCACGGAGCAAGACACCAAATCTTAGTACCTTGAATCCACAGGCAATCACAGCAAACCGCGATTTGTTCGCGAACACGACACACGAAGTGTGGAGTGGAAAGAGGAAGAGGTCCCACCGGGCGTGCCAGAATCTGTTCCCCTCCGAAAGGCGGCGCACAGGACCGCGATGTCATGGCACTGAGATTCGGGGCAGATGCTATTTGGTTTTATCCGTCTACCTCTCCGAAGATGCCAAGTTGATTTATGGTACCGTGTATCGGAGGTTTAGACGGATGCGGCAGATGTAGCAGACTTCGTCAGATTCCCCCTCGCTTGAGGGGTTTTTGATTGTGGGGACGCTCTTCCCTGCAGGCGCAAGCCCCTGCAGTTAATTACGCTACCGCATCGCGGTAACAACTTTCTCCTTCTCCAGAATTTCACTTCGTGTCGTGTGTGTTTGTTTTGTTTGTGGTTGCCCGTGGATTGTACACGGAGACTGGGTAATGCCGTCGCCCGTAGGGCGTGGATTAGTCCAAATCCGTATTTACTTAGATTTGGGTTTGGTGTTTTTAGTTTAAGGATACGTTAGTCGCGTTGCGGCTAAGATCAACTTAAACGTTCATTAAGGATACGTTAGTCCTGTTTGAGACTAAGATCAACTTAACGTGATCGTTTAGATCCGACAAAAGAGCGTTTGGGCTCTATTGTTCCAGTTTGGGAGATTCATAGTCCAATTTGGGACTAAAGTCTGTTTGGAGGATACGTTAGCCATTTTTTAGGCTAAGATCGACTCAAACGTTTGTTAAGGATACGTTAGTCCAGTTTGAGACTAAGATCAACTTAAAGGGACCGTTTAGATCCGACAAAAGAGCATTTGGGCTCTATTGTGCCAGTTTAGGGACGTGGTGGTCCATGTTCCAGTTTAGGGACGTGGTGGTCCGTCGCCAGTTTAGGGACGTGGTGGTCCAATATTAGTTTAAGGACGTTTCGGTCCGTCATTAGTTTAAGGACGTCTCGGTCCGATATTAGTTTAGGGACGTTTCGGTCCAATATTAGTTTAGGGACGTTTCGGTCCGATATTAGTTTAGGGACGTCTCGGTCCGATATTAGTTTAGGGACGTCTCGGTCCAATATTAGTTTAAGGACGTTTCGGTCCACGAGTTTAAGGACCCCGCAGTCCATTTCGATGTGTGGTCGTTGGGACCCGTCACCTCTTTGACGTCGTTGAGGAATTACAACGATGAATGTCAAAGGAGTTCGGAGATGTACCCTCGAACCGGATGTAAATTGATTTAGGAGAGCCATTTTGCTCAGTCAATTTAATTTAAGGACTTATGGCCACGATTGGGCTAAGTCCAGTTAAAAATGTTCAACATTTTATTTGCTTTTACATTGCATTTCTTTTTTTATTTTTATTTGGGCTTTGCCCAGAAAGGATGTAGAGCATCAATTTGTTTTGGGCTCTGCCCTTTTAGGAATGATGCAAGGCATCAATTTTATTTGGGCTCTGCCCTTTTATTGCTTTGCAATTTATTTTGGCCTGCTAGGTCTTTTGATTTGGGCCTGGCCCTTCAAATAGTGCAAAGCACCAAGAATCTTTTAGATTCAAGAAAATGAGTGCAGAGCACTTTTTAATGATCTAAATTTAGATCAAAGAAAAGAAAGAAAAGAAAATCTTTTCTTTCTTTCTATCTCAGAGAACCAGAGGTTCCCTAGCAAGTGCAAGGCACTATTTTTTTTATTATTTTTATTTATTTATTTATTTATTGAAGATCACGGATCTTGTCTTTTAGATCAATGATCTATTCCTAAGAGAATTTTCTCTTATTTCAAAGGTTTTTACCTTCTTCTTTGTGTTCTCAAGAAGTTCTCCTCTTCTTTTTTTTTTAATCCCTTTTTTTTTTTGAAATGGGGTCTGGGGTCCTTTTTATAGTGCCCATAAATTAGTTAAAGTTTGTTAAAGAGATCATTTCTGAGTGATTCGGGGAATTTTCCCCACCGTTGGATCTTTGATCCAAAGGCCCCTGTTTTACAGAAGAAATCTTCTTGTTTTAACAAGAACAGAAAAGATTTCCTTAAATCTTCATTCTGTTGTTGCGCAACTCACCAGCGCGTGACACGTGTCGCGCAGTGAGGCGCTTGCGCAACAGCGATTGCGCAACTGCGCAGACACGTGTCGTGCAGCGAGGCGCTTGCGCAACAGCGCTTGCGCAACTGCGCAGACACGTGTCGCGCAGCCGGGCGCTTGCGCAGTTGCGCTTGCGCAACTGCGCAGACACGTGTCGCGCTGCGGTGCGCTTGCGCAGTTAAGTGTTACTTATGTTTTTAAAGAGCCTTGCTCTGATCGGACATACCGCCTTTGGGCGTTGTGCTGCCGTGTCAACTTTTACACGTGGCGCATTGCGCGCAGCGCACGGGAACCGAAGCGTTGCTTCAAAATTTGAATTTTCAAAATTCAAACAGAGCCTTGCTCTGATTGGGGGAAGATGAAGCGTTGCTTCTTCTCCCGCCTTGGAATTTGAACAGAGCTTTGCTCTGATTGGGGTAAACAGTGTCCTCCTTGAAAAAGAGAAAGCAAAACACTCCCATGATTAAAGCCGGGGTGGGCCTTATCTTCGTGACTCCACAAGGAGGGATTATGCGTTTTGCCCTTTCCTTAATGGAGCCAAGAACAAACAATGAAGCCGAGTATGAGGCTTTGATAGCAGATCTGGAGATTGCTGTCAACATGGGAATCGAAAACCTCCTCATATACGGAGACTCCCAGCTGGTCGTTAGCCAAGTAAATGGCGACTACCAGACATGCAAACCGGAACTGATTAGGTATGGCGAAAGAGTGCAGCAACTGCTGACGCAAATTCCCTCCTACATCCTGGAAAGCATACCGCGTGCGGAAAATAGCAAGGCGGATGCGTTAGCCAAGCTCGCTAAAGAACTGTCCGACGAAAACCTTGATGACGTAAAGATCATTGTGCAAAGTCCCCGGATTCTCGCACCAGCAGAAATATCACCGAAGACGTCTAAAGGAAAGGAAGCAACCGAACAAGAATCCTTCCAATTGGAGGATGAAGAAAGGGAGAAGGATTGGAGAGAAGTCTTCACAGACTACTTCAAGTCCCATCGAATGCCCGAAGACACGTCGTCAAGACATCAGCTCATGAAGCGAGCCCTGTCTTTCACCTTCGTCAATGGTACTCTTTATAAGAAATCATTCGATTGTCTATGGCTGAGATGCCTAGGACCAGAAGAAGCAAAAAGGGTCGTTCAAGAAACTCATGATGGACTCTGCGGTTCCCATTAAGCTGGGCCAAAGATGAAGCAGAAGATCAAAAGAATGGGCTACTATTGGCCCACAATGGTTCAGGACTGCCTCGAATATGCGAAGCAGTGTCACTCGTGCCAAATTCATGAGGACTTCATCCATCAGCATCCAAATCCTCTACATCCGACATTGGCTAGTTGGTCGTTCGAAATGCGGGGAACCGATATAATCGGGCCCATCGAGTCAGCATCATCCAGGGGACATCGGTTCATATTGGTAACAACCGATTACTTCTCTAAGTGGGCAGAAGCAATACCGCTAAGAGAGGTGGAGACGGAGAACATCCTCCATTTCTTCAAGACATACGTCCTCTACCGGTTCGGCACTCCGCGACGGATTATCTCTGATAACGGGCCAGCCTACAGAAGCCATAAGATCAGCCGCTTCGCACAGTAGCATAAAATAGATTGGAGATATTCTTCAGTTTATAATCCCCGAGCTAACGGTTTAGCTGAGGCTTTCAACAAGACCTTGACAAAGATCATAAAGAAAACAGTGTCCAGAAATAAAAAGGACTGGCACGAGAGATTGCATGAAGCTCTCTGGGCCTATCGGACTACGTTCAAGACGGCCACGAACACAATGCCATTTGCGTTAGTATTCGGCACGGAAGTGATACTTCCCTTGGAGATAGAGCCACCCTCTCTACGAGTAGCGGTTCGGTATGAACTAACGGACGAAGAGAATACCCATCTTCGACTTTAAGAGCTAGATGCCCTCGATGAAACTTGTCTCATGGCGCAGCAAAACCTATAAGCTTACAAAGCAAGGATGGCGCGCTCATACGAAAGATTGGCTAGGCCGAGAACATTCCGACAAGGCGAACTCGTGCTAGTCGTAAAAAGACTTATGATCTCCAACCGTGCCAAACGGGGAAAATTCGAGCCGAACTATGAGGGCTCGTATATCATAGACAAGGTCTACCAAGGTGGGGCCTACTTGCTCATGGATATGCATGGCGAAAAACCCTTCCGGCCAATAAACGGCCGGTTCCTTATGAAATACTTCGCTTGACAAGTCACGGCTCAGGATAATGATGGATGACGACGCTCGTGTCCGCTGGCTATCTTCCTGAGTCCAAACTCTATAAGTAGTATCCAACGAAACCGCGCCTCAAAATGCTATGGACCGTAATGTCCTTAAACTAGCTACGGACCGTAACGTCCTTAAAACTAACAACGGACCGCAACGTCCTTAAACTAGCTTGTTTCCTGATTAAAAAATCAGGAATTACCTCAATGAGGTATCACGTGTTCATACGTGACCAATGGTCACGTGATGACACGTGATAGTTAAAATCTCACTAAACAGAAACGAAAAACAAAAGGCTGAAAGATGACTCAATTTGGGGTCACGTGCTCACACGTGACCAAGGGTCACGTGCCAGCACGTGACAGGCTTTTGAAAGCCTCACTGCTTAATATAATTTAATTCTAAAAATCAGAAAATATCTCAACAAGGTGTCACGTGCTCACACGTGACCAATGGTCACGTGTTGACACGTAATGGTTAAAACAACAACATAAACAAGCGGCTGTTAAAGGGCTCAATTAGGGGTCATGTGCTCATACGTGACCAAGGATCACGTGCCGGCACGTGAAAGGCTTCGAAATCCTTACAGTTTAATAGAATTAAAATTCTAAATTTCTCTAAAATCTTTCCAAATGGGAAAGGATTAAGGAGAACCGTTGGATTAAAAAATTCAGGGGTGATTAAATATCACCAATTTATGGAAAAATCTTAGACAAGAAAATATTTCCCTAAATCTCACCAGAAATAACAAACAGAATATCTTTGGATTGAAAATCCAACGGTGAATAAAATTCACTTAATGATCTAAAGGCTCATATTAACTATGAAAACAAACAAAATCTTTCAATGAAAAATTTGCTAAACAAATTGATTCTTTTCCTTCTCCTATAAATAGAAGTCAAGAGGAAGAATTGAGGAGATAGAATTTGGGAGGAGAGTTTTTGAAGATAGAGTCTTGGAATCTTGAAATTTCAGAGAGAAAAGAAAGGAGAGTTTAATTCTCTACAAAGAAAAACCCTAGGTGAGAAAGGAAAGGGGATCAAAACTTCAAACAGAGAATTTAATTCTCAAATCTAAGAGTTTAACTATTCTACACAAAAAGAACTTAGTTCTTCTTCTGATTGAAGATCTGCACAGAGCACATCTCCCCATAGGATGAGAATTTAATTCTCATCGGGTTGAGATCCTGCCATGCAGATCCAAAACTTAGAGGGGGAATTGAGTTTTGAGAATTTAATTCACCCAGAGTTATAGGAATTTAATTCCTCCAAGACAACCTTATACGAGAATTTATTCTCCCAAACTCACAGGAATTTAATTCCTTCAAGATGAAATTAGGGTTTAACCCTATATGAGAATTCAATTCTCCTAAAACTCTAGGAATTTAATTCCTTCAAGATGGACAGAACTAAGGTTTAACCCTAATTAAGAACTTAACTCTCTTAAATTCACAGGAATTTAATTCCTCTTAAAATGAAATTAGGGTTTCACCCTTTATAAGAATTTAATTCTTTTACATATATGGGAATTTAATTCCTCCAAAATCAGAACTAGGGTTTAACTTTAATTGAGAATTTAATTCTCAAGAGACTAAAGAGATCTCTGTGCATGCAAAGAACTAGGGTCACGTGTCCCCATGTGACCCCTGAAAAGATCCCCACAAATGAGAAAAAATTAGCTTTGAGGCAGTGCCTCACGTGCTCCCACGTGACCCTCATTGTAAATGGAACAAAAGCAAAGGCAAAATCTGACTTGGCCGCTCTCACGTGTTACCACGTGACCCCTAATAAATGTTCTAATAAATCAGGGCATGGGCATACATCACGTGCCCACACGTGATGGCTATGAAAATTAAAAGTGTTTAACACTTGTTTGCAGAACAAAATAAAGAGGATCTGGTCCCGCTTTTGATGCCATCACGTGCTCCCACGTGACCCCTTCTCCTTCTAGTGTTTAACACTAATCTGACAATTTTGTTGCCGGTGTTTAACACTGTTATCTATTAGTGTTTAACACTAATTTGAGAATCACATTTTTTTAGTGTTTAACACTAATTTGATAATCTTATTTCCAGTGTTTAACACTGTTGTTTTTTAGTGTTTAACACTAGTTTTAGCCCAATTGGCTAATTTTCTAGAGGCAAAGCCTCCCCTTCAATTGAATATGTCTAATGGACCAACAGAGGGCCAATATTCCAAACTTGATTGGACTTAGCCCAAGAAAGCCATAAGTCCTCAATTCAGACTTAACTGAGCCAATATGCTCATAATATAATTAATTGGTCTTAGTTCCAAACTGGACTATAGATCATTTAATCCACCTTGGTTCAAGGGTACATCTCTTCGCTCTTTTGATATTTGTCGTTATAATTCCTCAACGTCTTCAGAGAGGTGATGGGTCCCGACAACCATACATTCCACGGACTGTGAGGTCCTTAAACTCATGAACTATGAGGTCCTTAACCTCGACCGTGATGTCTTAAAACTAATATCGGGCTGTGGGGTCCTTAAACTCATGGACTATGATGCCCTTAACCTCGACCGTGATGTCTTAAAACTAAAATTGGACTGTGATGTCCTTAAACTCATGGACTATGATGTCCTTAACCTCGACCGTGATGCCTTTAAACTAACATTGGACCATCATGTCCTTAAACTGGTAATCGACCGCAATGTCCTTAAACTAAACAATAGAGCGCAAGTTCTCTTTTGTCGGATCTAAACGATCCCGTTAAGTTGATCTTAGTCTAAAATTAGGCTAACGTATCCTTAACAAACGTTTAAGTTGATCTTAGTCTGAAATGAGACTAACGTATCCTTAAACCCAACCCCCCAAATCCAAATCTAAGAAAGATATGGATTTGGACTAGTCCACGCCCTATGGGCGACAACATAACTTAGTCTCCGTATACAATCCACGGGCAACCAATTACAAAACAAACACCCGCGACACGAAGTGACCATTTGGAGAAGGAGAAAGTTGTTACCGCGATGCGGTAGTGTAATTAACTGCAGGGGCTTGCGCCTGTAGGGAAGAGCGTCCCCACAATCAAAAACCACTCAAACGAGGGGGAATCGGACGAAGTCTGCTACATCGGCCGCATCTGTTTAAACCTTCTTTACATGGTGCCATAAATCAACTTGGCATCTTCGGAGAGGTGGACGGATAGCACCAATCAGCATCTACCCCGAATCTCAGGCAAGACGTCCGTATTGCGCGTCTCACGGAGCCCTTTCGGGTTTTCATCCATGCCCATTTTGCTTATGGACATACCTTTTTTTTACCATGTCAGCCTGAGGATGCCCCGGGTTAGTAGTAGTTTAAAGACGTTTCGGTCATAAGTCAACGTACGATTACGCAGCTAAATTTTGCCGCAAATCTTCGCATGTTTTGTGCCGGAGGTGGATTCCTTAAAGAGAGGGCTAAGGGTGATTTCTTCGTCAGAGTCGCTTCCAAAGGTGATAACTTGCGATCCCTTGGGATCGGCTATGTGATAGTTGCCAGCAGCTCTTTCGCGCTCATCTGTCGTGCTTTTCTGTTCCCGACGAGCCTTGCGCTTCACCCGTTGAACGTGTCGTCGATGGACAACATATACCTGCCACCAGTTTTTAAAGGCTATCCACTCCTCGGTAAGGTGTGCAATCCTCTGATGGTATAGACAGAAGTTAGGATGTATGTCCGCTTCATCAAGACGTATATTGCCCGGGGAATTTCCTTTGAAAGAGGGTAACTTCATTCCTATTGCCAGGGCCCTAGCGAATCGTTTCCTTACTTTAAGATTGCTTTTGCTAGCGGTAGGGATGCTTTGATCCAGTTGGGGTGTCTCGACCTTTTCCTCCAGTCGTCGGTGTTTGGCTTTTTCGAATATAGTCAGTTCACGCTCTCTATTGGCTTTGCTTTTCTGACGGGCTTCGTTCAGTAGCAATTCGATCATCTAGTCAGACGGTTCCAAGGGTTTTGGCTTTGATCCTGCCCCCGGCTCTTTTATGCTGTCTTCTATCGCCGAGTGCATTTCTTCATTAGTTAATGCCGAATGAGAGATCATGTGGCAACTTACCATATAGTCCTCAGATTCTTTTGACGAGTCATCTCTGTCGTTATTGTCGTCATCTCCGTTCTCAAGGGTATTGTTGAGAAATTCTTGGAGTATGACCGGGGTCCGCGCCTTCTGGTTATATTCTTCCAGAGCGTTGATCTGTTTTTTCATGTCTGTGTGCTTGTTATCAAGCTTCACGGGCTTTTGGGTCTTCTTCTTTTTCTTCGAAGACTTTGACGGCCGGGTGCGAACGCTTTGACTATCACCACCAATTTTTGTAGTTGGGCGCGGTTTCAGCATTCCCTCGACGATCTCGGGTTCCAGTGGATTTTTCCACCTGATTGCCGGGCACGTTTGGAGATCCTTCAGCATTCTTTTCGTCTTTACCGAAAGAACAACTTCCCACGGGGTTTCCCTTATCAATGAGCACGATACCCCCGGCACGTCCACTTTTTTAGGGGTGTGAAGTTGCGGCGGGTTCACCTTCCAGTTTTCCGATAATGCGAATTTGCCTTGTTGGTATTGGTCCTCAACCCAGTTTTTGAAGACGTAGCAGTCTTCGATCGGATGGCTCAATACTCGGTGGTAGGGGCAGTAATTGGGATCGTTGACGTCGTTGGGCTGCAACGGACGTTTTGGATCTGGCAGATTGATGAGTCTGTTGCGCACTGCCAGCTCGAACAGTCTCTTCGTTTTATCTTGGGGAAACGAGTAAGGACGTTCTAGCCTCTCCTTGAGGGATGGGCGTGGACGCATATTGTTTTGACGAACAACCGGCTTTAAGTTGCTCGACTGTTGTTGAATATTGGCGACGAAAGTTGCTTTTCCTTTCCCCTTTTCATTCTGAGGATTCGTCTTTGAAGGAGATGGTCTCTGATCCATCTGATCCATCTGGGCCAGCTTGTCAATCAAGGCCTGGAAAGTAGTTAGCTTGAAGAACATCATGAATTGCGAGATGGTCGCTTGAGGGTCGAGGGTACCCACAAACATTCCTACCGCCGGCGCTTCCTCGATGCGCTGCTCACATTTCGACCACAAATTTTGCCATCGTATTGCATATTAGACCTATGTTTCTCCAGGCTTCACCCTGGCATTGATCAATGCTGTTATTGGGTTGCGTTCACTAGCACTCGCAAAACGCTGGGTGAATAGTAGCTCCATCTCTGAAAATGTTTTGACAGAGTCGTTAGGCAGCTCCGAATACCATTCAAAGGCTGTTTCTGCTAAGCTGCCGATGAACTGACGAAGTAACAACTTATCATCGCCCCCGGTGTTGCCGCAAAGAGTCCTGAACTGAGCGACATGTTGATGGGGATTTCCTGTCCCCTTGTACACATGGAATTTGGGGATCATATATCCCTGCGGGTAACTTATTTGGTCATACCAGCCTGGATATGGTCGCCCTGTTTTAACAATTTGGCCGGCCTTTTCGTTCACTCGGTGAGCTCGTATTTGCTGAGCAATGTAATCATCCAGAGCGGCCTTGGAAATGGTTTCCTCCTTGGCTGCTGACAGAGCCGACAGAGGATTTGACGCTTTTCCTTTATCATCTTCAATAATGATCGGAGGGTCTTCAGCTGGAGGATCCGGCTGTAACATTATCCCGACCATGTCTTGGAAGAGAAGTGTCATTCGTTTTATATTGGCAGCTTGTTCTGCTGCTTCTCTGTCCTTCTTTTTGAGGACTATGCGTAGGAAGTCAGCATCGGTTTCTTGTTCGTAACGCTGCTCTGATGACGCCTCCGGACTTTCTTTTGGCCCGGTGAGTGCGGCCATTTGCGTCAGCATTTCCTGAAGCTACTGCTGCTGCTCCTGGGCTTTTGTCATGGATCGAGTGAGCGGTCGGTGACCCGTCGAAGCGCGGCTTTCCTCTTTTCCGGAAGCCATGTAAACAGTATGCACCTTTATGCCCCCAGACTTGGGGCGTTTGGGCTCAGCGTCCTTGTGGTCTGTCGTAGTTACAGGGGCTTTCTTTGGCCTCCTTCTCTTTTGAGCAGTTGACGTTGAGGGGGCCGTTACAGTAGGCACCCAGATGGTTGTCGTCCTTTGTGGCTTACCAGGACGGTTCTCTTCCTGCTGAACCTTCAGCTTTTTCTGACGGCGAGGGTAGTTTTGATCAATCACCAATTCCTGGACCCGTTGTCAGACTTTGTAAACTTTAGAGAACAGCCGCTGAGGGGCTGCTCCGGCTTTGTTTCTGTAACATTATCCACGGGTGGAGAAGATCTTTTCAATACGGCGGTAGGAGAGTTCCTGCGCACCTTGTTCAGCAATTCAAAGCTGTTCCCGGTTGGAACAGCAGCATTGCCTTCCACCGTTGGGGCTGGTGGAGTTAGCCCAGAGGGGGAGTTGCCCCCAGCCTTCCATACTCGGCGCCAATGGTGACGTCGAGCGTGTCGAGCCGTTGAGATCATTTCAGCTTTAGGGGTGACTTCCTCATGCCCCCTGTTTTGGAGAAGGGTTGTTGCTGGCGTCAGCCTCTTGAAGACTGATGTCCGTTGAGAAGCAATGTCCAATCGGTCAAAGACAGACTTTTGAGCAGGGACGGAAGCCGGAGTGGGAGCCGGAACAATCAGTCTTGTAAAGACCGACCCTTTGGCTGGAGAAGCCGTCTTGACGACTTCGGGAGCAGGGATGGATACCCTCTTCGGAATAACCTTTTCTGGAATTGCAGGCTTCATCATGGGTCCACATGAACTTTGGCCCAGTTTGCTGAAAACTGAGGCACTAGACTTGGGCGACCCGTTGAGAGGGACTGCGGTAGTTGTAAGCCGATCAAAGACCGACTTCTTTGGAGCTTCTTGCGACGACATTGGGGCATTGAAGCTTATCGATGGGAGCAAAGTCCCAAAGAATAGCCCAGTGGTGGCCTGAGTCACCTGTTCCACCGGCATAGCAAAGATGAAGGTCGCTTGGGGCCCGTAAGTCACTCCTCCGGACGGGACGGAGCGAGAGTTGCAGTTGCAGTTAGTGCAGTTTGAAGCCATTGATCTTCTGTTTTCTGCACGGAGCAAGACACCAAATCTAAGTACCTCGAATCCACAGGCAACCATAGCAAACCGCGATTTGTTCGCGAACACGACACACGAAGTGTGGAGTGGAAAGAGGAAAAGGTCCCACCGGGCGTGCCAGAATCTGTTCCCTACCGAACACGGAGACGCGACCGCACAGGTCCGTCTTGCCTGAAGTTCGGGGCAGATGCTAATTGGTGCTATCCATCCACCTCTCCGAAAATGCCAAGTTGATTTATGGCACCATGTATCGAAGATTTAAACGGATGCGGCCGATGTAGCAGACTTCGTCAGATTCCCCCTCGTATGAGGGGTTTTTGATTGTGGGGACGCTCTTCCCTGCAGGCGCAAGCCCCTGCAGTTAATTACGCTACCGCATCGCGGTAACAACTTTCTCCTTCTCCAGATGCTCACTTCGTGTCGTGTGTGTTTGTTTTATTTTGGGTTGCCCGTGGATTGTATACGGAGACTAATTTATGTTGTCGCCCGTAGGGCGTGAATTAGTCCAAATCCGTATTTTCTTAGATTTGGGTTTGGGGGTTGGGTTTAAGGATACGTTAATCTCATTTGAGACTAAGATCAACTTAAACGTTAGTTAAGGATACGTTAGTCTAATTTTAGACTAAGATCAACTTAACGCTGTTAAGGATACGTCAGTCTAATTTTAGACTGAGATCAACTTAATGGGATCGTTTAGATCCAACAAAAGAGCATTTGGACTCTATTGTTTAGTTTAGGGACATTGCGGTCGATTACCAGTTTAAGGACATGGTGGTCCAATGTTAGTTTAAGGACATCACGGTCCGGGTTAAGGACATCGTAGTCCATGGGTTTAAGGACCCCACAGTCCGGGTTAAGGACATCGTAGTCCATGGGTTTAAAGGGACCCCACAGTCCGAGATTAAGGACATCGTAGTCCATGAGTTTAAGGACCCCACAGTCTGTAGTTTAAAGACGTCATAATCTATAAAGTTTGAGGACATCGCAGTCCATGAGTTTAAGGACCTCACAGTCCGGGTTAAGGACATCGTAGTCCATGGGTTTAAGGTCCCTACAGTCCGTAGTAATGTGTGGTTGTCGGGACCCGTCACCTCTCTGAAGACGTTGAAGGATTACAACGACAGATATCAGAGGAATAAAAAAATGTACCCTCGAACCGGTGTGAATCGATTGGAAGATCTGTAGACCAATTTGGGACTAAGATCTGTTGAATATTCGTGAGCAGATGGGCTCAGTTCAATATAAGTTGAGGACTTATGGCCAATATTGGGCTAAGTCCAATAAGATTAAAATGTTTAACATTTTCTTGTTCTGGGCTGTTGAACCTTTATTTGGGCTTGGCCCCCTTTTATTAATGCTAAGTATTAGATCCTGACATTCTTTGTCTTGTATTGAATGCATAGCATTCATTAGAACAATGTGTGTTCTGACAGTGCGACATGTGGCGCGCCAGGTGCTTTGCGTCCATTAAAGAGCGCGTTGCGCTTCTACCAAGTAGCGGACACGTGTCACGCTTAGCGCTAGTTTATGAGCGTATTGCGCTTTCAATTTATGAGCGCTTTGCGCTAGTTTAGTAGCGCACCAGTGAGTGACACATGGCGCGCTTGGCGCTGAGCTCCAGCCCATGAGCGCAGTGCTCTGTTTCAAAAGCGCAAAGCGCAAGTTGTGTCTACGGTTGACACGTGGCATGTTTTGGCGCTGAGCGCCGGTCCAAGGAGCGCAAAAGCGCAGTTCATGAGTGCAAGTCACTTTTCAGTAGCGCAAAGCGCATTTGATCAAATTTATGATCAGAGAACAAGTTTATGTTCTTTTTAAAGGAGGCTTTGCCTCAAGATTCAAGAACAAAAGTTCTTATTTTGGAAAGGGCTTTGCCATTTGTAGATCAATGATCTGTGAATGAAGTAAATACTTCTTTTGTTTTTATGATGAGATCTTTTGATCTCTTTTTTTTATCAAAGACCTTGGTCTTTATAGATCTATAATCTTTTTTAGAAGATAGTTCTTCTTTTTATGAGATGATTTCATCTCTGTGTTCAAGAATCATGTTCTTTATATTGAAGAAATGATCTTCTTTTTTTAAAAGCTTGCTTTTCTTTCTTTGAGTTTTCTCAAAGTTTGTAGGATTTTTTTCTATATCAGACTTGAAGTCTTGGGGCCTTTATATAGGGCAAATTGATTTGTTAAATCAGTTAAAGAGATCTTTCTCTGATTGATTTGGGGATGTTTCCCCACCGTTGGATTTTTGATCCTACGGCTCCTGTTTTACAGAAGATAATCTTCTTGTTTTTAACAAGATTGAGAAAATCTTTCCATAACAGAATTTTAATTCTGATTAATTAATGATTTATCATTATTATTAGATCTTTTGATATAACGGTAGGGAATTTTATAATTCCAGCGCTAGCGCACCCGTGCTTTGCACGTGGTGCGCTGCTCAGAGCGCAGCGCACCTTACGCTAGCGCACCCGTGTTTGACACGTGGTGCGCTGCTCAGAGCGCAGCGCAGCCTGCGCTAGCGCACCCGTGTTTGACACGTGGCGCGCAGCGCGCCTAGCGCTAGCGCACACATGGTGCACTGCCTAGGGCGCAGCGCACCTGGCGCCGGCGCATCCGTGTTTGACACGTGGCGCGCAACGCGCCTAGCGCTGGATCTGAAACGTTGCTTCAATTTTTGAAATTCAAATTTCAAACCGAACTTTGCTCTGATTGGGGAAACAGGGAGCTTAGATCTCCCATCAGACCTCAAAAAGAAGAGATTTTTTTTAAATCTCACATCTCTTGATCTTCAAGATCCTGCCAATAGAGGAGGAAGAAGGAGGCCCATCTCCGAAAGCCCCATTTTAGGGAAGTCCCAGGGCTCCAAAGAAGAACCCCTTTCATCAACTCCAAAACATCATAGGAGTTTAACTCCACTCTAAATCCTCTTTTGGGATTTTAAATCCTATTTCTGAGACTAAAAGCCCCATTTTCCTCGCCGGCGTCTAGCGCCCGAGTGCTCAAGCGCCCAGCGCCCACGTGCCGGGCACGTGGTGCGCCAGCGCTCAAGCGTCCAGCGCCCACGTGCAGGGCATGTGGTGCGCCAGCGCTCGAGCGCCTAGCGCTCAAGCGCCCACGTGCCGGGCACATGGTGCGCCGGCGCCTAAGCGCCCAGCATTCACGTGTTAGACACGCGAGGCGATGTCCCCCACGCATCCTTTGGATGCCCTTTCCCTTTTTCATACACACACACACACATACTCTACAACACTGTCCCTCTCAAAAAAAAATTTGGGCCACGGCGCTGCCCCGCACCCGCAAGGGGGCTGCTAGCCCCCTTGACCCTCAGCTCGCTATCCGGGTAGCAGGACCCCCGTAAAAACTCTGCGGGGCCCCCGATATATCCAAAACCCCTTTCAAAACACAACACACATACACTGCACATTGAGTTCGCATGACCAGTTTAACCCGTCAATCGGATATTCTCTCGCTCCAAATGCGAGGGGTAATTAACGGCAGCTTAGTCCGCAGCTGCCGGAGATTTGGATCCCCACAATCAATAAACCCCAGCCTACCCTAGGCGGGGGGAATCTGTAATGCGCCTGACCAGCGCGCGCGTATTTCCATCTCAATGGGGTGACGAAAAACACCCTACAAGAGGTAGAGAGGGGAATCGCAGGTGCGTCGTTTCGTCGCCGGAAACTCCCCGTATTGCCGTCGGAAGTTCGCTAGAGTTTCGCCCTTCGCTAACTCCACTTGTACATAAAATTTCTTGAGAGTTTTCTTGAGAATTTGGGCAGAGTTTGTGAGTGAGAAGGGTGTGTTTAGGTGTGGTATTTATATGTAAAGATTAGGGATAAGGTGGATGAAAGAGTGTGAAAAGATGTATTAAAAATTGTATTAAAAAATGGATTAATGGTGTTTTTTAAAGACTCTGTTATTGTGCAGAGAATTTAAACCACACAGGGGTTATAAGAAGCCAAAAAGTCAAAGATTTCATGAAGGCCAAATCGGGTTTTGGGGTGAATCGGCCGGCGGCGGCGGGCCGAGTCGGCCGAGTCGCCGGCCGATTCAGGCCGAGTCAGGCCCCCCTTGATGCCACGTGTCCCTCGTCTCTTGGTTAGCATAGTAGGGTCGTTTGTTTTTAGTGTGACCTTTGGTATTTACGAGTTATGTACGTGTAGGCTCTTAGGCTTCTAAAAATTTAAAATAGAACTAATTAAAAAATAATGTGGCTAATGGGATTTGAACTCTGGTGTTTTGGTTCAGCAGTGGAAGGTCTTACCAATGAGCTGCAAGCTCCTTCTTGCTATTAAAAAAGCAAAACAAATTTATAACTTGTGCTCAGGCAAAAATACCCCTTTCTGTATTTTTTTGAAAAAAAATTGTACAGAAAGTTTAGGGTTGTTACATTCTCTGAAGTTCAAGATCTTTACCTAAAAAAAGGTTTCTTTTTCTAACAGAGTTTAACTCTAGAATTGCAATGGACAGAGAACTAAGCACTGAGGAGGAGAATTAAATTCTCGAAGAAGACAAAGAATGAAGAAGATGAAAGAACCGTGGCTTCACAAAGGCCAAACCCTTACATTTATAAGACGTGACAAGGGCGGTTCACCTCCCCGTTTCCCTAGGCAATCCAACGGCTGTAAAGGTGACAGCGTTGCACTCACGTGCAAGCCACGTGAGAACAATGTTGTGGGGGCATTTGTTCCCTTATAAAAAATAAATAAATAATGAACCAAAAAACGATGAAAAAATCGCCCAAATGGAGCATCACGTGCCCGCACGTAATGCGCCTTGGAGCAAAAATTATAGACAGTACGCTTAATAAATAAGGCTGAAATTGAGCCTCACATGCAGGCATGTGAGTATCTATATACAAAGTATATAGGCGCCTTCCTAAAACAAATAACAGGCCAGAAGGCGCATCACGTGCCAACACATGATGCTTTTCTCTGGGACTGCTGCATATAAACAAACCGACCTAGTGTTATGGGTCACGTGCTACACGTGAGGGTTCTTAATACCTTCTGAGCCGATAGAATTAAATTCTAAATAAGAGGGATCGGAACTCTATTTGGAAAATATTTCTCTTGATCTTTATAAATAAGAAAGGTTGTGCTCTGTAAAAAATCCGTTGGATTAAAAATCCAATGGTGATTAAAAATCACCAAGATACAGAATAAGCTCTATATGGAAAAATATTTTCCCAATTTTTCTAAACAAGAAAGATTGTGCTCTGTAAAAAAGAGCACCATTGGATTAAAGATCCAATGGTGATTAAAAATCATCAAGATACAAAATAAGCTCTGTATGGGAAAATATTTTTCCAATCTTGTTAATAACAAGAAAAATGTCTTCTGTAAAACAGGAGTCCCTGGATCGAAGATCCAACGGTGGATAAAATCCCTGAATCAATCAAAAATCTCTCAATGAGAGATTTCCTTAACAAAATCAACAAACTTGCCTCTACTATATAAAGGACTCAAGACTGAAAAGAGAAAGAGAGGAGACCCCCCCATAAGATTTGAGAAAATAAAAAAGAATAGGAGTTCTTTTTAAAGAAAAAGAAACCCTAGGAGAGGAAAAAAACTTAGAGATCATTTTATCTCCTTTTACAAAAGTTTAACTCTTCCAAAAAAGAACTTAGTTCTTTTTCTGGTTGAGATCTACAGAAGCAAATCTTCCCACAAATTGAGAATTTAATTCTCATCGGGGAGATTCTGTTATGCAGTCCCAAAATTCAGAGGAAAGAACTAGGTTTGAAGAATTTAATTCTTCCATACACATAGGAATTTAATTCCTCTCATAGAACTAGGGTTCAACCCTGCGTAAGAATTTAATTCTTATAAAACAAGAGACTTGAAATTCTCAAGACCTAGATCAAGAGCTCCATACATATTAGCGTTTAACGCTATAACGACAGATCACGTGTTCCTATGTGAGCACCTTTGAGGAACAAAAAGGAACAACTGAGGTCGAGTCACGTAATCCCATGTGACCTCCAATAGTGCTTAGCACTTAGAAAAGAATAGGAAGATAAATCCAAAGGAGGCAGTGTCCAACTTAAGGACGCCCCACATGTCCACATGTGATGGTTACAAGATTTAAGTGTTTAACACTTATATGTATAGAACAAGAGAATAAGCCCAAAAGAAATAGTGCCCAATATTCGGGTGCCTCACGTGCCATACGTGAGTGCTCCAAATTTCAGTGTTAACACTTCTTAAGAACCTCGTGTGGGAGCACGTGAGCGCCAAACAATTAGCAGTGTTTAACACTGTGAGGGGCCAACCTTAACCCAAATTAGCCAAGTCTCCTGAGACCAAAAACCTTTTGACCATCAATCAATCGAGCCTTCCTATACTCAGGTCCTCCCAAATCGATCTTAGTTCCAAAGATGGCCAATGATCTCCTGACACGTGGCATCTAAAATAGTGTTCGTTCCACCATGATCTCTCCCTTCAATCTGGAGTTCGATTCAAGGGTACATCTCTCCATACCTTTGATATATGTCGTTGTAATTCTTCAACGAAGTCAGAGAGGTGGAGGGTCCCAATGACCAACAGCTCTTGGATGTACTCCCAAACCCATGAGCATAACCCTATGGACCGTAATGTCTTTAAACTACCTCATGAACCGCTACGTCCTTAAACTAGTTATGGACCATAATGTTCTTAAACTACGACCTCACCGCCAAATAGTGATCTATGGACCATAATGTCCTTAAACTAGCTGCGGGCCGCAACGTCCTTAAACTAAACCCTCATACCAAAAATGGTGATCTATGGACCGTAACGTCCTTAAACTAAAGCAATAGAGCCCAAATGCTCTTTTGTTGGGTCAGAATGATCCCAAAATCATGCTGAGTAGATCTTAGTCTAAAGTTAGACTAACGTATCATCAACAAATATTTAAGTTGATCTTAATCCCAAAATTAGATTAACGATCATTAAATCAAACCAAACCCAAATCTAAGAAAATACGGATTTGGACTAATCCACGCCCTACGGGCGACAACACAAATTAGTCTCCGTATACAATCCACGGACAACCAAAAATAAAACAAACACACACGACATGAAGTGACCTTCTGGACCAGGAGAAAGTGATTACCGCGATACGGTAACGTAATTAACTGCAGGGGCTTGCGCCTGCAGGGAAGAGCGTCCCCACAAAAAAAACCTCACAACGAGGGGGAATCTGATGAAATCTGCTACAATGGTCGCATCTGTCTAAACCTTCGATACACGGTGCCATAAATCAATTTGGTATTTTCGGAGAGGTGGACGGATAAAACGAAATAGCATCTGCCCCCAAATGCAGGCAAGACGTTCGTCTTTCCCTGATTTCGGTGGTAAACAATCACCATGATATCTGAAGACCGCACTGCTCTGGTGTATTACATTTCTCCCACCTAAGAACAATGGTTCATCCTCAAACCTCAAACATACTACTGAGGGACTCGCATGGGCCACCACCCCACGCCCCAGTACAGATGGTATTGTCCGCTCTGATCGAAATCGCATGATTTTTTCTCTTTGAAGCGAACCGGACTCGAGAAAGGGTCACTTCCCAAGAGATCACCCATCTTAGGATTTCCCTAATCCGAGCACACTTAACTACGAAGTTCTTCAAATTCCGAAGTGCCGGTTCATCCAAAAGGCATCTCCATAATTGAGAGTGGTATCATTATATTTATAATACAGTTCGGTTCTCTTTCGGAATGCGCTTCAGGGATCCGATCCCATTATTCTGAAGCGGCTCCACACTCAGATCACCATGTGTCCGCAACAGACCGCACTGAGTGTGGACAGAGCAGATCATCATGATGTCCGAAAACCACACTGCTCTGGGGTATTACACAGATAGAGAAAATGTTACCGATCATTTTAACGAATACACAAGTTTGCTAACAGATAGTAAGCTAAAAGGAAATGTCGGCACATATAGAACTGAAGATATAGATAAAAATGGAGTGAGAAGGATAGAACCAACGCCTTCCACCTTAGAGGTGGAACCATTTGCCACAGTAATAGAATTGCTACATACAGTAGAGGACAATAAAGGGAATACATCTGACTTCCCGGTCATAAGATCTGATGCACCTGAATCTATAATCCAAGACTTAGTAGGAGAAGCTGATGAAATAAGAGCACTATTGCCTTCACCTTTGGCAGTAACTGTGATGAGATAATGTGACCTCAAAGAGGATGCAGAAGCTCGAGAGAGAGAAGATTCCAGAGTTGTAATACCTCCTCCTCTGTAAAACCTGATGAGGCTGAATCAGATGCAGCCATTCTATAAGTGCGTGTTGGAACCGATAGATGAACACCAACAACTAATCAAGGAACAAGCCTTCAACAATTCAAGAAAGGACTCTACGAAGAATCCACCCAAAAGATCATGATTGATCTTTCAAGATCCAATCAGCGATCATAGCAACACCTCAAAAGGATCCATGATCGAACTCCAACAACTCCATCACTTCGGATTACGGTAGCAACAGTAATAAAGTATATCAATGTTTCACAAGAATAATTGCAGAAGCTACCATTCTTTGATGCCAAACACATCGAAAATGACTATAAATACCCACAAGCTGCTTCGAATCTTTTTAGCGGACCTAGAAAGAGTAAATTCATCTAATGATTTAACTTCCTTTTTGTTGCTTCCTCAAAATCCATTTTGTTAATCCAAGATAACAAACAGAATGTAGAAAGAAAAGCAAAGGGAAAGAGTAAATAGCTGAGCGGGAGATAGAGAAAGAGTTGGCCGATATATCATTCGAGGATCTTCAGAAGGCGCGATCCGATGGGTCCTTCACTGCATGACCCAAGAGCGGGAGCAACGCCAAGCTCGGCAGAGCGAACAAGAATAGATGGGTGGCAGCGGCGGTGATGGATGGTAGCGGCGGTGATGCGCGGCTAGATGATGGGTTTTGTGGTTTAGAAGATAAAGGGCTCAGATTAGAAGATGGAGAAGATGAAGGGTTCAAATTAGAAGATGAAAATGGATGGATACCATGTGAAATATTGATTTGGGAATAATTGTGATGGTTAGAAAACCCTAAATCATCACCACTTTATATAGGCATCATAATTTATTACAAATATATCTGAATACATCATAGCCGTCCATTACATCATATATCATCATAACAATATATATGCATTAATTGGAGATCTATGTATACATGATAACTTTTTTTCTTATATTCTGGCTTCTAAACTTTGCTATCTCTTGTATCACCCAAAAAAAAAACCTATGTATTTACTGACATATATCACTCGCTCGTAAAATTTACTAGTTACTCGAAATCGCCTCTTCCACTATGCTGCAAACCGAAAATTAAACTGAGACTATCCCATAACAATTGCATTGTATCTGTTAAAACTGGATAAAATAACGAATAATTGCCCATTCTTTTCCTCCCAACAAAAAAATTTACCGATCTGCAGGTTCTGATGGTCCAAAAAGAAGTGGATCTATTTGGTTTAAGGTTTCTCCTCATACCTTTTTTCTCCAAAAAAATTATAGTTTTAAACAAAGGAAATGGCCATGACAAACTTAGCTTCAAATTTTGTGATTTATGAAACCTTTATTATTTGGTGTGTTGTAGGGAACAAAACATTCAAAAAAATGAAGAAATCTGAAATTAATTTTAGGATTTCTGAGAATTTTGAAATATTTGTGTGCTATAATGAGAAAAATATTCAAAAACCGAAGAAAACTGAAAATTTTATAACTTTAGAAGATTTTGAGATTTTCGTGTGCTATATAAAAAGCGAAATATTGAAATATTAAAACATAATTTTTAGATTTTTGAGAATTTGACGGTACCCTTATTTTGGGAATGCTTCGTAAATTGCATACTAAATCACTTGTATCTTTTGATTTCGAAACCCAGTCCAAACCATTATATAGATATTAAATGGGGATTATGTTTATGTAACTTTTGAATAATAACAACATAATTTCATGCATAAAAAAGGCCCCAAATGTGATTAACGTGTAATATTTTTAAAAAATTTGGCCTCGTCTGAGAAAATTAATAAAAAAGGATATCTGTAAACACTACACAAATTTTCATAAATTTTGAAATTTTCAGTTTTCTTCGTTTTCGCTTGCAAAAGCACACAAAAACTGTTTAATTTTAAAAATTCCTAAATTTTTTAGTTTTTTCGGTTCATCGATATTGTATTTTCTATAACATGTGAATATATCGAAATTTTTCAAAAATCCTAATTAAAGTTTTCGGTTCTCTTTGGATTTTCAATATTCTACTCGCTAAAGACCCACCAAAATCGTCAAATTTTCATAATTCCAAAATTTTCTGTTTTCTTTCATTTTTTAATATTCTACATGCTATGCCGCGCGCAATTTCATGAAATTTTCATAAATCTCGAAATTTTCTTATTTCTTCGATTTTCAATATTTTGTTTGTTATGGCATACTAATATCGGGGTAGTTTCAGAAATTCAAAATTTTTGTGCTATCATCGGTTTTTCAATATTTTGCTTACTCGCACATGAAAAACACGAAATTTTTAGAAAGCCTAAATTTTTCAGTTTTCTTCAGTTTGTCGATATTTTCTTTGCTATTATAGCACAAAAAATTCGATGAATTTTCAGTTTTCTTCGGTTAGATGAAAACTGCGATATTCTTAAATATCTTAAAATTTTCGGTTTTCTTCCACTTATTAGTATTTTGTTTGCAATATCACAAAAAAAATCACTAAATTTTGAAAACCATGAAGTTTTATGTTCTCTTAGATTTTTCAATATTTTGTAGCTATATAACATACTGAAATAAGGTGCAAGGCTGGCAGAATCCAACTCAGCCCCTCTCCCAGTCCCCCCAAGTTGATAATTTTCATAAATCCTAAAACTTTATTGGTTTTTCATTATTTTGCTTGCTAAGATACGGATATCACGAAATTTTTAGTATTTTCCCTTTTCCTAATATTTTGCTTGTAAAATTTTAAAAAATCATAACATTTTCGGGTTTTTTTTATTTGCAATATTTTGCTAGAGCACACAAATAAGGCGAAATTTTCAAAAATCTAGAAATTTGATGTTTTCTTCGGTTTTTAAATATTTTACTTATTATAGAAAAAGAATATGGCAAATTTTTTAAAATTTTCAATTTTATTCGGTTTTTCAATATTTACTGTCTTATATCACACAAAAATCACTAACTTTTCAGAAATTCCAAACTTTTCTATTTTCCTTAGTTTTCAATATTTGGTTATAGAAGACGAAGATCACATAATTTTCACAAATCCTAAAATTTACATTTTTCTTCGGTTTGTTAATATATTTACTTGCTATAGCACATAAAAATCGTTAAATTTTAAAAATCACGTTTGTTTTTTCAGTTTTTGAATATTTTGCTTGATTATAGATATTGCTAAATTTTTAAATCCTAAAATTTATATTTTTTTTCGATTTTTCAATATTTTCCTTAATATAACACACTCATATCAGGAATTTTTCAAAAATCCCGAATTTTGTTTTCTTTTTTTTTCCCTCAATATTTTGCATGTTACATCACACCAAAATCGTAAAATTTTCTGAAACCCTTAAAGTTTTATTTGTCTTTGTGTTTACAATGTATTATTCGCTATATGGTACATGAATATCGCTAAATTTTTATTTGTTTTTAGTTTTCAATATGTAACTTGCTACAGCGAAGACCAATTCATCTTTTTGCTTTTACCTCGACATCAAATGACGAATAATTCAGAATTTTCATACATCCGAAATTTTTTGTTTTCTTTGGTTTTTCAATATTTTGCTTGCTATATCACACAAGTATCGCGAAATTTTCTGAAATACAGAAACTTTTTGTTTTGTTCCGATATCACAAGAATCATGCGAAATTTTCAGAAACATAGAGTTTCCTTTTTCCTTTGAAAATCCCAAAAAAATTTAATTTTCTTCGGTTTATCAATATATCGGTTACTATATAGCACATGAATACCACTAAATTTTTAGTTTACTTCAGTTTTTAAATATATTATTTGCCATAGCAAACGAAATCGCGAACAAATCCCAAAATTTTCAGTTGTTAAATATATTATTTGCTATAGGTCATGCCATCATGGGAGCGACATATGAGAAAAATTAAGAAAAAAAGGGAAATATCAATCCCAGTCTCTTTCTCTCTCTTTGTCGCGCGCGCAAGCCAACTGCAGAATGCGAGACCAAAGGGAACAAACCTTCAGAGATGAGAATTCTTTCCATTTATATTCATTATTTGCTTTCAATCTATTCCCACAAATTATGTTAGGGTTCTCTTTTTTGTTGGTTTTTTCCTCTCCTTTTGATTGCAAGGAGAAACTCACACACAAATTAATTTCTTAATATCGTTTTCTTGAATTCTTACTCTAGAATTGATTGGATGTTATAAATGTTTGATCTTTGCTTCTATTGTTGTCATTAAATTATACCGTTTAATTAACCTAGCTATCACAATTGATCCCTTACACCATAAATTATGAATTTACTTTCGATGATTAGGGTTTTAAAAAGGCGCACTCGAGGATGTCGCATCAATACCCAATCCTCAGCAATCTGCCCATTGATAAATGGAGGTCGAAAGAATTGAAACAAGAGCTCAAGAGAAGAAAACTCGATTCCTATGGGCTCAAGGCGGTACTCGTAAATCGATTGAACGATGCTATTCAGAACGTTAACCGATCTGGTAAAGACGAAGACTTGGGTGCAGGTAACAATCACACTGTTGATGTCGATGATGGTATCGTGAAGTATAGTCTCGACGACAATGTGGATGTTGTCGTTCCCGTTTCTGGATTCGAAAACAAGAATTTTGTGAAGGAGAACAGACCGGTGTCTGATCTTAGCCCAGATTCTGAATTCGAAAACAAGAATCAAGTAAAATCTAAGTCAAATTCTGCTGATGAGAGTATGAAGGATGAGTCGGATGCTGGTGATTTTAGATTAGAAACAAAAGGCGGTAATTTGGAGGAAATGCAACCTTCAACCGAGGACAAGTCTCCGGAAAAGTTGAATTTGGACTCATTTTTTTATGATGAGTTTACACATACCGAGAGTATCCACGCTGAACTCAATGACGTAAGTGATAAAACAAAAGACGGGTCCCTAGTTTCTGAATCATCTGCTGGCAAAGAGGCGGTCGTTGATGAAGAGAGAACAAAGTCCGATGTTTCTACAGGAAAGAGAGAAATCGAAGGTAATCTGGTTTATCTTGTCTTTTTATTATTTTATTTACGAGATTATTTTACTGATCGATAGCCAACTTCTTATAAGTAGGTCTTGGACATTTTCGCACTGTCGTAATCACAGAAATTCTTGCATTAGGATAAGCAAAAGATTTCCTTGAAAATGTTTTCTTAATAAAATTATGAACTGATTGTGCTTTTTCGCAGAATTTTTGATTTGTTAAACAAAATTGTAACACATTTGAAAGACGAGTCATATTGCCATCACCTGGTTAAAAGGAAAATGTGGCCTAACTCATCTTGTATGCTCTTCATTTGCCATGTATACTTAAAAATTGTTGACAAGAATTGAAATTTTTAGTGTCCCTGCAAATTAGAATCAAGAAATCCGTTAAGATATTTGTTTAGTTTGTTCCGAGCTTAATTTGTGCAAGTTGTTTGTTTGTTCCCTTCAAAAAAACACCTCGAGAATTTTGCGCCATGTGTCTTTCCGTTGGTAATGTTTTGAATTCTGCGAAGTCTTCTGAGTATTTTATCGCGTCTTAGTATTTGTTATGCTGTAATTACTCCCATATTTACGAGAAAAGGATTATATATGCCCATGACTGTATTTTGTTCGCTTTATTACTGAAAATATACACACAGATTAGTCAATGCTGTCATAGAAATTGATGATGCTCTATATTGGCGATCTCCCAGATCAGAACACGTGGCAGATGACGTGTCCCAGAACCCTGAAGAAAGGGCCCGCATGGGCCGACCCCCCGTGCCCGACCCGCAAGCACGAACTGGCTCTCCTCAGGACCCCCTGCAAATTGGCCTCCTCGGCCTCTCAGCTCGCCCCGAGCTGTCACAGGACTAAGAATCCTCGGCCCTCCCGTTCGTTCCCGAGCCCCCTGCCGAGGCCATCTTCCTCGAACCCTCCGACCGACCAACTCCACCACTTACAGGCGTAACCGCCGCTCCGCAAAGATCGCCATATGCGGATTCTCCGCCGGCAACATCCTACGTTCCACGCCATCACGATCCCCATTAACGGGTGATCCGCTCGTTACGCGGGTGTGACGTCGGGAGCGTAACTGCCGGCGAGATTCCCGCACCTGCTGCTGCGTGCTGCCGCCACTATATAAACCCCCATCACAGAGGGGTCAAGTAAGCTTTTTGGACCCCACTTAGCCGTTACTCTACTCGGATCTTGTGCTAACTTGATCGTCGGAGGGTCCTCGGTGGTACCAAACCATCCCGGGACTTCCTTGCAGGTACTCGGCACAAACTCCTCAAACGACCAATCTCCTTAAAACCCATTGAGACCCACACGCAACAGGAGATCACCTCCAAAATCCACCGGGAGATCGACGGAAGACAACATCTGACGGAGACCTGAAAAGGACCTCCATCAGTTGGCGCCGTCTGTGGAAAACTAGACTCCACAAAAAAACAAAGTTGGCATTCCGATCTCCATCCACATGGCAACCAATCACCCTGAAGATCCAAGCACCCGCTACCGTCTCCCCCTCAACGGAGGCACGGGTGATCCTCCGCCGAATGTCGTCGACTCCTCCGCCAGCCACCGCCTCACAGACTCCGGCGGTCGCAGGCCCCTCGATCCGTCCCATTCAACCTTGAAGTCCCACATTGGAGAGCCTCGCATCGAGCCTTGTCGCACCCCTATCCCTACCGAGACGGTGGCGGTCAGCTCACCTGCTTCCAGGCATGACCGGCACCCCCTCCCTCGACGGGGTTGCGCCTACGAAGCCCGCCAAGGCAGCTCGAGGACCACCTCACCGCGGGGCCCAAGGGACCTAGCCGGAAGGAACCGGGGCCTATCAAGAACTATGGTCATGATGATAGGGGGTCAGTCGAGCTCCCGCGAGACTCGGCACCCCACGCCGGCAACGGACGCCAACGGCCGCCCGAGCAAAAAGGCCAGGGACCACGAGCCTATCACCTGTGGCGACGGGGACCTCCACGGCATATCCATGCCTCACAACGACTCTCTGGTGATCACGGCCCGAATCCACCGGTACGAGGTCCACCGGATACTTGTCGACTCGGGAAGCTCGGCAGACAACCTCTTCCTCGACTGCTTTCTGCACATGGGGCTCACCCCAGCAGAATTGAAACCGACCTCCAACGTCCTTTCAGGTTTCACCAACCACTCCATCCCGGCAGAAGAGGTGGTCACCCTGCAGTTCAACGTCGGGGAGCCCGGCCGCACCCGTACGTTGCCTGTGGACTTCATCGTAGCAAAGGTCCCATCGGCCTACAACGCCCTCCTCGGCCGCCGGACGCTGAACTCCCTCCACGCCCAGATATCGACCTACCACCTGGCGATGAAGTTCCCTCTCGATCAGGACGGGATAGGTCGGTTCTACGGAAACCAGCGGGTCGCGAAGGTATGCCTTACCGAAACATCTTCGTGCGAGCAGCCGGCCGACGACGCTGAGGTAAATGACGACATCAAGGGTTCTCTGGACACCCGAGACGAGCGGAAGGAGGTCCGGGGGACGCCGGTCGAACCACTGACCGAGGTGCCCCTGACAGAAGGGGACGATGAAAAAACAGTCCAGGTCGGATCACTCCTGACAGGGACTCAGCGAGATGACCTGGTCAGTTTCCTCAGAAATAACTCCGACGTCTTCGCCTGGGCGCCTGTTGACATGCCTGGGATCGACCCCAAAATCATTTCCCACAAGCTCGGGGTTGATCCTGCGGCCCGACCTGTCAGACAAAAAAAGCGAAGCTTCGCCCCGGTCAAACAGAAGGTTATCGAAGATGAGGTTGATCGACTTCTCGCCGCCAACTTCATCCGGAATGTACCCTACTCGGAGTGGCCGGCGAACATAGTTCTGGTCAAGAAGTCAAGTGGAAAGTGGCGCATGTGCGTCGACTTCACCGACCTCAATAAGGCCTGCCCCAATGACAACTATCCTTTCCCTCAGATAGATCAGCTCGTCGACAGCTCGGCCGGCCACGAGCTGTTGAGCTTCATGGATGCTTTCTCTGGCTACAATCAGATCCGTATGAATCCGGAAGATGAAGATCTTACCGCATTCACAACGGACCGAGGGGTATACTGCTACAAGGTGATGTCTTTCGGCCTCAAGCTCGCCGGGGCCACGTACCAACGGTTGGTCAATCGCATGTTCAAGCCACAGATCGGCAGGAATATGGAGGTCTAGGTTGACAATATGCTCGTCAAATCCGTCTCGTCGGCCGACCATGCCAGGGATCTGGGCGAGGCCTTCGAAGTGCTCCGTAAGTTCAAGATGAAGCTAAACCCCGCCAAATGCGCATTCAGAGTCACCGGGGGAAAGTTCCTCAGTTTCATGGTCACTCACCGTGGAATCGAAGCTAACCCAGAGAAAATCGACGCTATTCTCAACATGGCCGCGTCCAAGACCAACGTCGAGATCATGCGGCTCACGGGACGAGTCGCCGCTCTGAGCCGTTTCATGTCCAGGTCGGGGGAGAAATGCCTCCCGTTCTTCAAAGCTCTGAGAAAGATCCCGAGGTTCGAATGGTCGGAGGACAAGGTGATGCCTTTCGTCCTCAAGAACGCCGGGACCACGTACCAACGGTTGGTCAATCGCATGTCCAAGCCACAGATCGGTAGGAATATGGAGGTCTACGTTGACGATATGCTCGTCAAATCCGTCTTGTTGGCCGACCATACCAGGGATCTGGGCGAGGCCTTTGAAGTGCTCCGCAAGTTCAAGATGAAGCTAAACCCCGCCAAATGCGTATTCGGAGTCACCGGAGGAAAGTTCCTCGGTTTCATCATCACTCACCGTGGAATCGAAGCTAACCCAGAGAAAATCGATGCTATCCTCAACATGGCCGCGCCCAAGACCAACGTCGAGATCATGAGGCTCACGGGACGAGTCGCCGCTCTGAGCTGTTTCATGTCCAGGTCGGGCGAGAAATGCCTCCCATTCTTCAAAGCTCTGAGGAAGATCCCGAGGTTCGAATGGTCGGAGGAGTGCCAGGCCGCCTTCGACCAATTGAAGAAGCACCTCGCGACGCCACCACTGCTCATCCGACCAGTTGAAGGACTGTATCTGGCGGTATCCGACCAAGTAGCGGGCTCGGTGCTCGTCCGAGAGTTCGGTGGAGCGCAGAAGCCGGTATACTATATGAGCCATGTATTTAAGGATGCAGAGACGAGATATCCAGCCATAGAGAAGATTTTCTTGGCCCTCGTGGTGTCCTCAAAGAAGCTGCGGCACTACTTCCAAGCACACACCATCATCGTCCTCACTGAGCGCCCGTTGGGGGCTATCCTTGCATCACCGGAATCCTCGGGTCGCTTAGAAAAGTGGAGGTGGGAACTGTCTCAGTTTGATATAAAATATCGCCCGAGATAGGCCATCAAAGCGCAGGCCCTGACCGATTTCATCGTTGAATGCATCATCCCTAGCAAGGAACCGGAGTCCACGCCGCCCCTCGCAACTCAGTGTCCCATCGCGGAAAGGCTTGGCTCGGTTCCTGAGTGGGTCATCTACGTCGACGGGTCTTCAACCGAGGAAGGCTGTGGTGCCGGCCTCATTATCCGGGGCCCGAACGAGGTAGAACTGGAGTACTCTCTGAAGCTCGGTTTCAAAGCCTCGAACAACGCGGCTGAGTACGATGCCTTCCTGGCTGGACTGCGCATGGCCGCCGGGCTGGGGCTGAAGACAATTCGAATCTGCAGCGACTCGGCCCTTGTCGTCGGCCAAGTAACCGGCCGCTTTGAAGCTCGGGAGCCTCTGATGATGAAGTATCTGGACGAGGTGAGGAAACTCCGGAGGAACTTTGACGAAGTCCAAGTAGAACAAATATCCAGGCAGCTGAATGCCCAAGCCGACGCCCTGAGCAAGCTGGCTTCGTCATACTCAGCCAACAATAAGCGGTCTATCCTCTTCGAAACCTTGCCTCAGCCCAGCGTAGAAGACGGAGCGACAACGCTCCACGTATATGCGGCGCAGGAAGGCGACTAAGATTGGAGGAAGCCCCTCGTGGAATTCCTGAAGGACGGTACTCCCAGAAGATCGGGGAGCCGCCCGCCGTCTCCGGGCCAAAGCCCGCCACTTCATCTGGAGCAATGAGAACCTCTACAAGAAATCCTTCACTCAGCCCCTGCTCCGGTGCATCGACCCCCACGAAGCCGACTACGTCCTCCGTGAAATCCATGAGGGGGTTGGCGGTGCATACCAAAAGGCCCGAACCTTGATTCAAAAGGCGTTGCTCCAGGAGTACTACTGGCCCACTGTTTACGAGGACGCCCAGAAGCTAGTCAGGAGATGCAAGAGTTGCCAGCTCCACGGCAGCATCCCTCGCCTCCCCGCTACCGAGCTGACCGCCCTAACATCCCCATGGTCGTTCGCCCAGTGGGGATTGGGCATGATCGGCCAATTCCCTACCGGTACGGGCGGGCATAAATATGTCCTCGTCGCGGTAGACTACTTCACCAAGTGGATCGAGGCCATCCCCATCAGGAAACCGGATGCCGCCACGACCATCAGGTTCCTGTAAAACAATCTGATACTCCGGTTCGGCATCCCGAGATGTATCATCACCGACCATTGGCCGAACTTCGAGAACGAGAAAGTGAAGGACTTCTGCAAAGAATACCATATCTTCATGAAGTTCGCCGCGGTCGCGCATCCCCAATGCAACGGGCAGGCCGAAGTTGCTAACCGAGACGTCCTCCGAGGTCTCCAGACCCGCCTAGAAGGGCGACAACGCAGTTGGGTCGAAGAACTGTCCCGGGTCTTATGGGCCCCGCGCATGTCAAAGAAGACCCCCACCGGGGAAACCCCCTTCAGCCTCTGCTACGGGACCGAGGCAATGGTCCCAGCGGAGATCGGGCTACCCAGTCATCGGGTCGAGCACTTCGACGACGATGCGAACACCTCGGCGCTACGGACCAACCTGGACATCTTGTTGGAGAAGAGAGACCGGACTCAGATCAGGATTGCCGTTTATCAACAACAAACGGCCCGATACTACAACGCTCGGGTCAAGCGCCGCTCCTTCCAGACCGGAGATCTGGTCCTACGGCGAAATGAGTTCATTGATCAAGGCAGGCTACACAAGTTCTCCCCGAAGTGGGACGGTCCTTTTCTCGTCTCCGAGGTGCTCCTCAGCGGAGTCTATTGATGAAAGAGATAGATAGAGAGAGAGAGTCTGTTAAAAAAATTAGATTTAAAAAATATTAGAAATATATTTACAGAGAGGGAGAGAGACGTGAGAATTGAGCTGCTGATAATTTTAGTTATGAAAATATTTATTTAGTTAAAGAAAATTTTAAATGAAATAAGGAATATAATATTATAATATTAGTCCGTTTTGAGATTTTGGCAAAATACAAACCTACTCCAAAACACGCCCGGGTCGGATCTAAAAATTCAGATTTAAAATATTAAAAATATATGCGACTTCCAAATTTCAAAATGAAAACCCAGTTAAAGAAAATGCATACCCCCAAGAATGGATGTACGTACGTGCGCGTAGCATCCAAACACGTCCGTTTCACTGAACGGGACGAGAACAAGATGTGCGGATGCTACCACGGGGTTAGGGGTATCATGCAGGTTATGAAATGCAATTTTAAATTATTTTCTGTGACCTAAAATGTTATATGATAAAAGATGTGATACTAGATAAAATACCAGTATGTACTAAACATGAGATGCACGTGTCCATGCAACAAGTCAAAGTAATCTATAAATAAGAATCAAACAAGTTCAAGCAAGCAGGTCGGGTCGAATGCAATGTAAAATATAAAATACCATTCGCACCAAAAGTACGATAAATCAAGAAATATCACGAATAAAAAAATACGGGAACTGGAATTGGTATAAATGGACTCGGGTGTTACAGGCGCAAGTTCCCGCGGCCTTACAACACCGAGAAGCTCAAGCTATACCAATAAGACCAAGGCCAACAAGTGTGTACCCCTCCTTCCGCAAAGACGATGTAGATGTTTTCTAAAATTCCTTTCCATTCGAATAAAGAAACGTCGGAACATCGCAAATAGAGTTCTGTCTTTGCGATCCAAAGAGGCAACCGCGCAGCTTCGCCGCCCGGTTATCCCTAGCAGGCCTCCTACGGCCCTCCAACACTAAGAGTCAAAGTCCTCCCTAGAGGCAGCCGGGCGGCTACCCTGCTCGGTTATCCTTGGCCGGTAGCTTCCCTACACGCAACGCCAGGGATCAAAGCCCTCGCCAAGAGGCAACTGCGCAGCTTCACTACCCGGTTATCCTCAGCAGGCCTCCTGCGGTCCCTCCAATGCTGAGGATCAAAGTCCTCCTTAGAGGCAGCTCAGCAGCTACCCTGCTCGGCTATCCCCGGCTGGTAGCTTCCTACCACAACCGACAGGGATCAAAAAGTCCTCCCAGAGCCAGTCGAGCCCGACCCTCGCTCGGCTATCCCCGGCTGGTAGCTTCCTACCACAACCGACAGGGATCAAAAGCCCTCCCAGAGGCAGTCGAGCCAAACCCTCGCTCGGCTATCGTTCAGGACAAAAGCCCTTGCCAAGAGGTACCGGGCAGTAACCCTGCCCGGCCAAGAGTCCTTGGTAGGCTTCTTATAGCCCCTCCCGTGCTAAGGACCAAAGTCCTCCCAGAGGCTGTATAGCCCGACCCTTGCTCGGCTATCCTGGACTGGTAACTTCCTACCACAACCGACAAGGATCAAAGTCCTCACCAAGAGGCACTGGGCAGTAACCCTGCTCGGTCCCCGTCCTGAAGGATCAAAGCCCTCTCAAGAGGCAACCGAGTAGCTACCCTGCTCGGTCATCTCCGGCTGGTAGCTCCCTACCCATGACGCCAGGGATTAAAGCCCTCGCAAGAGGCATCTGAGCGGCTACCCCGCTCGGTCATCCCCGGCTGGTGGTTGCCTATCCACGACGCCAGAGACCAAAGCCCTCACCAAGAGGCAACCGCGCAGCTTCACTGCCCGGTTATCCTTAGTAGGCTTCTTACAGCCCCTCCAACGCTAAGGATCAAAGCCTTCGCAAGAGGCAACCGAGCGGCTACCCTGCTCGGTCATCCCTGGCCGGTAATTTCCCTAGTCGTGGCGCCAGGGGTTAAGGCCCTCGCCAAAAGGCAACCACGCAGCTTGACTGCCCGGATGGCGCCCATCGTGGGGCATCCTCCTGCCAACCAGACGCTGCTGGTTTGAAGCCCTCATAACGAGGCCACCTAGCTCCTTTCTGCTTGGCAAATTTGCGGCGGGCAACATGCTGCTCATCAAATGCCGCAGACCCGAAACCCCATTGAGAGACATCAGATTTGTTCAAGTCTGGACGATCCCCCTCGACTCCGGGGCCATGGTAATACCTCCTTCTCAGTAGCACTCGGCACGCTTGACAAGTGATCGAGATCAACTCGACGTACGATCGCCTGACATGGAAGCCCAACAAAGCAAGCAAGGATATTCTACGAATACTCTTCACATCCAAAAGATAAAGTGCAAAGCAATGAAACAACAAGAGTTTTATTCGCGCAAGTAAAACGTTTTTACAGGGGTATTGGGGGCTCCCCAGCCTTACAAAATTCTAGACGCTTACAAAAGAGGGACGGGGAAATATCAAAAAGGCCTAAGTCACAAACCCCCTCCTGTGCCTCGCTTCCCTCATCACTGTCATCGCAGTCTGCCGGAGGCTTCACCACCGGAGGTATTGTCACCAGGGGTGCGCCTCGCTTCCCTCATCGTTGTCTGCCGGAGGCCTTGTCACCGGGAGTGGGACCCGAGCACGGAGCTCGCCATCGGCGAACTCAGGAAGCTGCTCCTTCATGGCATCCAGAGCCTTATTCCACGCGACGGCGGAATGCTCGCCAAACTCGGCGTAAAACTGCTCTGACACCTTGTAACCGGCCACAACTTTCCTAGCCCGAACCTCGGCAGTCTCGGCCGCCAGAAGCGCCGCCTCGGCATCCCCCTGTTGGCGTCCCTCTCCTTCTCCATGGCCGCGAAACGATCGGCCAGATCCGCCAGCTTCCTCTCGGCAACTCGGTGGGATGCACTCAGGCGACGATAGGCACCCCGGTTCGCTGAGTTGGCGAGCTCCGCAACCTCTTCTCGGGCTGCCAGGACATCGGCCTTCTCCAGACGCAGGTCACGCCGCAGGACCTCGACCTCTGAAGGAAACGCTTCTACCGGCCTCGGTGCATGGAACGCCCCCTCGACCTCCATACGAATAGCAAGGACGCAGTGTTGAAGGACCTGACGGGAAACAGATGAGAAACTTGGAGACGCTCGAGCCAAAGAAAGGAAGGTCAAAAAACAACGCGTAGAGGAGTTCGTACCTGGACCGCCCTTTGGGCTATGGCCTCCATTTGGACCCTCAGGGTGCCATGCGGAAGCCTCCCCTCGGCCGACTCTTCCATCCCGGCGAGCAGGCCGGCAGCGACAGAAAGCCCAGATGGAGCTATGAAGACGACATCACCCTCCTGCACGGGAATCCCCTCAGGAACCCTCGATGGCGGCGCATGAGAGATTGTCCTTTTCCTCTTAAGGGGGACCCCGTCCTCACCTTCCTCTACGTCTCTCGTCTGGGGTCGGATGATCGTGGACGTCTCTGGCCGCCGCCGGAACAATCACCAGGAGCCATCAACGAGCCGGACGGCCCTATCGCCGGCGGAACATTCGGCGCAGGGCGCGAGCCAGCCGGGGGCACGACCGCGCCGCCGGCCTCCCTCACGAACGAGAAACCCAAAGAGTGGGAACGAACCATGTATCCAACCCAAAAGAAGAAGAGCGCCGAGCAGCCAAGACTAAGAAGAAATCGGCTTATGAAGGAGGAGAGGCCCTGGAGTGGGCCCCACCCCTATTTATCACCGCAATCGCCCTCATCCAATGACGCCTTCCATCTCCCGCCAAAGCGTCTCCTCGCGTCCAACGGCTTCGATCGCTCCACTTGTTGTTCCCACACTGGCCCGCATCCCATCAGACGCAGATCTGCACACGTCGCGTCGGCCAACCGACGCTTGACACGCAGACCGTCGCTTCAGTGACAGGATGCATGAACTCGCGCACCTTCCTTAAATGAAGAGATCTCGTCCTGATTCGCTGGCAGAAAAAACAGCTGACAGCCCGAGAACGCGTCCCGACGAAGTCTTGAGAGGGAGCTCACCCCGGACGACCCGGCAGTCCACTCTTGACCCGACCCGCCAGCTGGTTGGGACAAGAGTGGGGGGATAATGATGATGCTCTATATTGGCGATCTCCCAGATCAGAACACATGGCAGATGACGTGTCCCAGAATTCTGAAGAAAGGGCCCGCATGGACCGACCAGGCCACTCCCGTGCCCGACCTGCAAGCACGAGCTGGCTCTCCTCAGGACCCCTGCAAATTGGCCTCCTCGACCTCTCAGCTCGCCCCGAGCTGTCACAGGACCAAGACTCCTCGGCCCTCCCGCTCGTTTCTGAGCCCTCCTGCCGAGGCCATCTTTCTCGGCCCCTCCGACCGACCAACTCCACCACTCACAGGCGTAATCGCCGCTCCGCAAATCTCGCCATACGCGGATTCTCCGCCGGCAATATCCCACGTTCCACGCCATCACGATCCCCATTAATGGGCGATCCGCTTGTTACGCGGGCATGACGTCGGGAGCGTAACTGCCAGCGAGATTCCCGCACCTGCTGCTGCGTGCTGCTGCCACTATATAAACCACCATCACAGAGGGGTCAAGTAAGCTTTTTGGACCCCGCTTAGCCGTTACTCTGCTCGGATCTTGTGCTAACTCGATCGTCGGAGGGTCTTCGGTGGCACCAAACCATCCCGGGACTTCATTGCTGGTACTCGGCGCAAACTCCTCAAACCACCAATCTCCTCAAAACCCATTGAGACCCACACGCAACAGGAGATCACACCCAAAATCCACCGGGAGATCGACGGCAGACAACATCTAACGGAGATCCGAAAAGGACCTCCATCAGAAATGCAACATTAATGTTTCATGAATTTCATGTATCACTTAATGGATCTCTACCTGTTCATGGTCAATGTTAAGTTGATATCTTAAAATTCAACCGTCGACAAAAACAAAGAACAATATGTTTTGCCAATAAACTGCATCATAATAAATATAAACTTCTTTGTATTTGCAGATAATGAAGCTTATGGGAGGACCTTAAAGAAGAGAAGCCGATGGGATCGTGATAAAGCTGAAGATCCTGCACTGAAAACTTCAATGTCCTATCCAAAACCGGCTTGTAAACAAAAATTGAGTCGGTGGGACCAAGAGAAGCGCATTGGTAAGTTTTTTTAATTTTTGTTATTTTTTTTTATTCAGAATGGAAAGTCGATCTCATCATCTGAATGATCAAACTTAAAATGATAGAAATTGGTGCTTCCGTCTTTGATTAAATTAGATAATCATCTTGCATTTGGTACTACTAAATTGTAAATGTTTGTTAACAAGTTTCATCAAGAAAATATACATCTTCTGTGTATATGCAGGTAGTCATGAAGGTTTGGGGAGGACTAAAAAAAAGGAAAGCAACGTCCCACCAAAGTTCCTGAACCAAAAACAACAAAAATATATCCAATTCAAAATTCCGGTACACAAATATCAAATCGGTGGGACCAAATGAAGAGCATGCATAGGTTTTTGTGATTTCGGGAACTTCCTGAACATTTTGCATATCTTACTACAAAACATTTGGGAAACTTTAATTCCGTAAGTTTACTTCTTTACGTTGCAGTGCCAGCACCATCAGAGACAGCTGCAACAAATTCGTTATGAATTGATCGGTTCATCCGTCCTTTCTCGTTAGAAGCGGTTCAAAACCTGTTAGCAGAAACCGGAACGGTCTCCAGTTTTTGGATGAACGACATCAAGACCCATTGCTATGTGACTGTAAGTATCTCTTAACAATGACATAAAATTACAAAAAATGAAAAAAAAGAATTTAGTGGCGTATCTTCCATAGTTCCATGTATCTTAAGTTTCATGTCCTTTGAAAAGTATTTTAAGACAAATATTTAATATGAGCCTAAATCACATTAAACTACCCTTACTTTTGCTTCTTTCTTTCCCCTGACATCCTTAATTTTTCAGAGTTACAGTAGTCTACCGTAAACTCTGCTTTTAATAGAGTTTATTATTTTTTTTACCGGTAAAAGTAAAAACGCCTTTAAATATAGCACTTTGAGGGAGTTTAATGTAATCAAAATACTTTAAGGTAGTTAACTAAAAAAACAATAGTAAAGATAGTTACTGTAATTTTTCCATTATATTTAATCATAATGTACAGATATTGTCATCCACAGCTTATGTATATATAGATAATTATCCTAACTGGTATATATAATTTCATTTACTATCTGCAGTATTCATCAGTGGAAGAAGCCGTGCCAACTCAAACTGCGCTTTCCGGTCGGAAGTGGCCCCCAAAGGGCGGGCAATGCTTGGAGGTTGACTTCGTCGCCCCTCACGAAGTCAAAATTAAAAGTCTGGCCTCATCGTCACAGCATCTGCTACCTGCACTAAAATTATCATCTGTCTCTAAGAAACCAAGCGTTTTTAAACGGCTTTTCCCTCCGCTGCGCGGCGTGCATTAAAAACACAATGAAGCTGCTCATGCTGTGGAAGCTGCAGGCGATGAAACTGCAGGCGATGATGCACGGCTTGGTTCTCTCCTTAAGACCACTCAAGCAAAACCGCCGATTACTTACTTGCCGCTCTCTGAAGAGCAAGTGCAAGCAAAGGTGGCTGCAAAAAAGGCGAAGCATACATGGAATTGATGGTTAGTTATGAAATCTCCCAAAAAACTGTGTAACTTGTGAACAAGGGAAAGTTTGTGGTACATTATCAAACTTTTATCTAGTTAACTTCATAAACCGACTAGGATTGTTTGATCTACAGTATCTCTTTGTTCTTGGGTGTGATTCAATTTTATGATTAGGGATTGCATATGGTGTAAAATGTCATATTACATGAATGCTTAACTATTATTTTCAATGTCGTTTATTCCCATGCCCTGATCATTTTAGGAATTAGTATTGATGGTTACATCCTAAGGTCTCAACGTAAGCAGTTTGAACGCTTTTGACTCAACAGATCGCAGCAAAAGTATGCGATGTGTCATGTGTGGATGATTCCGATATTTGATATCCTAAGTTGCAGGTAAATTTTCTTTAAACTGGTGTTGCTTTGTGTTAAAGCACTTATATTTCTGGGATTCAGATTGCTGATATAATCACAAATTAAGGCTTTGATCTTTGTAGAAGACTGCATTTTACTAAACTAGTAGACTTACTGTAATTATGAGTGTTTTTCGGTTATCTACCTTATTGTTTTATTACAGGATCTTTCTTAAAGTGCCTTCATTTAAGGGCATTCTAGTGCAGAAGAACTTTTCAGAATCCGGTCTAAGATAGTTTACTGCAGTAATGAGAGGGAAAAACTCGAAGGTAGTTTAGTGAAATATGCATTAGCTAAGGGTAGTTTGGTATATTTTTCAGATATTTACTTGCAATATTGTTGATGTTACAGGATTTGGATTATGGACTATTTTCCAATGCTGTGTTCTAGGAATACAAATATTCTGAATTTCAGGCGAGCCCTCGAGTTTAACATGATTGTTGAGCAATTTAAGACAGGTCATGATATGATCATTATTGCACATCGAGAGGTCTGGGGTCATTGAGACAAGTATCAAAACCCGGCGAAGGCATGCCAATAATCTCAGTTGTTACAATATATAGGCTTGACTTGAAAGAGAGAAAAAGAAAAGAAAAATTGGAGGAAATTGATATTTCATTTATCTACGATCATAATGATATCTCTCTTATTATCTTTTCTTCTTCCTGCCCTTTTTCGATCTTGACATCAATACGGTGAGATCGGATCTTTGATCGCCGAAAAACCATACCAGCGACATCCAAATCCGACTCTTATGAAAGGAATTCACCTTGGCATATACATGGTGAGATCTCATAATTTTTTTCGCCGAGATTCATACCCTTCTTCTATTTTGACACTTTTCCTCATAATTTTTTTCGCCGAGATTCATACCGATCTCATAATAACCAACTTAGTAAATGGTTGCTCACCGTTCTCGAATTTCATACATCCTCTCCTTTTTGTCATTCTTCTTCATTTCACTCATTTACCATCACACTCGCTTAGTTTTTCTTTTATAGGTCATCAAATGATGTATGATTGGTACTAAATAAATATTCAATTATTTCCATGTTATATATAGTATACAATTAAAACTTTGCATTTGACAGATCATTCATTCATTGCGACCTTGATTAGATTCATACAGCCTTGGTCTATGCACTGTAATAATAAGGGTTTCTTATATTTGTAGGCCCCTCCAAAATATAGCAATTTCTTTTCTAACCCTCCAAAATTTGGTATTTACTTTATACTCTCAAAACTAATAAGATACATCATTTTACCCCCTTTACGATTTCCGTCAGAAATAAACTCTGTTAACTTTAATTTTAATTTTTCTTCATAGATTTTAAGTTTACCATTTATCCGAACACAAGGATGTTAAAGATACTCCTGATTTTATGGCCGATTTTAAGAAAGATATAGCAGAAGTCTAAACCTTAATTTCAATTTGGAGAAGAAATTGTATATTTCCAAATAAGAAGAGAAGTTGGGATATTTAAAAAAGTCGATGGAAATCGTAAGGGGTAAAATAATATATCTTATTAGTTTTGGAGAGGTAAAAAGTAAATACTAAATTTTTGGGGGGTAAAAAGGAATTTGCTATGTTTTAGGAGGGCGAACAAGTAAAAATCCCTAATAATAAAGGCTAAATTTCAACTTGCTACCATGAACTATAGGCACTTTCTATCATGAATTTTCAAAATGATGGATTGATACCATGAACTCTCAAAAGTATCAGAAAACCTCTTGACAACATTAATGGAAAATTATAAAATTACCAAAATACCCTGCAAATATGGTTTTTGTATTAATTATATGAGAGGAGTATTTTGGTAATGTTGAACTTTTAACACCATCAGGGGGATTTTTTGATACTTTTGAAAGGTAATGGTATCAATCCATCATTTTGAAAGTTCATGACTTCATTTAGAGAAGGTGCTTATAGTTCATAGTAGTAAGTTGAAATTTAGCCAATATAAAAATATCTATATTAATGCATTGGCTAATTAATTTACATTCATGAAGGTTAATTAAATAGGAGATATTATCCGATACACACATGGCAGGAGATGCTTCAAAGAGATAACTACGGCCGAACATACATTTTTTATTTCTTTAAGAAAATAAGACGTTGATAAGGAAATTCTATAGGCTTGCGTTTGAATTAAAAAAGGAAAATAAAAGTAAGATGGGAGGAAATATATATTTGTTTATGTAGGATCATTATCGGTATATCTCTTTCTTTCAAAGTAATAGATTAGCCTCATAACCAAATACAACATCAATAACGAATAGGGACGAGATTTTCCCTTTTTATTTTTGTGTTTTATTTTTCTTTCTCTCTTTTTTTCTTGGAGGGAATATTTAGTATGTACGAATACTTAAGCAAACTTCCCCTCCAAAATTCCACAGGTTGCAACCAAAAAATACTGAATAAAAGAGCAAAAGTCTTTTGAACTCCGTAAATAATCATCAAAACTCAATTTAAAAGATAGGAAAATTATTTAATTAGCACAAATCTAGGGTTGCCAACCATGGATTCATGTTTTAGACCAAACATGGATTCATGTTTTAGACCGAAATGAAAACTACTCAAAAATGATTAGACCAGAGTTCACATTTTTGTTTTTGACTCCAAAAGCTGTCTTAATAAAAATGGTATGTTATTGAAAAACATATCATCTTGTTTACGAAAATAAGCCACGTTTCACCTCTAGACATGTAAAAAAAGATTAATCATAAATCATTAGTTGCCGGCCCACATTTAGTTAATCAGGAGTCTTTTTTATCTAGACCTAAACCGGTAATTCTGTAACGACCGCAAAATTCATGTACTCTTTTCTTTATAATAAGATCATTTCTTTTGAAACTCGGTGTATATTCATTTCTATTTGAATATATATATGGTCATTACTTGTATTTCTTTAGTTGAGACACTGTACCACTGATCTACAACTCTCAAGTTCTAACCATAGCTTTCCTAAATTATTTATTTTAATTATTTTGCATTATAAAATCTTGTTTCTAAAAAGAAGGAAAATGAATTTTGTTTTTAGATTTGATTAGATTTTTCAAAAGAAAATTAAAATAATTTAAACTGTCTATTTAAGTTTTCTAAAAAGAAGGAACACGAATTTTGTTTTTAGATTTTATTAGATTTTTCAAAAGGAAAATAAAATAATTTAAATGATCTATTTAAGTTTTATTGAATATTTAATATATTTGATTTTCATTGTTTGTGTTTTTAAAAATAAAAGTGGAAAATAGTATTTGAAATAGTTTTAGAAAAATTAAAAAGGAATTTATTTCGATGAAGTTAATTGATTTTAAAATAGAATTTTGTTTGAACTCTTTTATGTTTGCTTTGTTTAATATATAACAAAAGAGTACATATAGTATTAAACTTTTAGTGTGCTCTGTTGGCTTTCAATTCAGGAGTCTGAGTCTTAATTTATAGGTTGCGTGATCGAGCCTTGACTAAAATACTTTAGTTTTATTTTAAATCACCGAGTTTTAAGCTAATAACATATTTTTTATATAGCTAAATATTTATTAGTATCTTCAAAGAAAACGATAAAAGTTTCTCATTTAATTATTTTAATATATAGTATTTTAAAAGAAGAGAAAAGTTTTTCTTTTAATTAAACATAAAATTTATTTGTTTATTTTAATTTATTTGTTTGTTATTTTTGAAATATTTGTTTTGATTGTTTTGATTTTGGGGTATTGATAGGATTTTAATAAATATTAACCCCTTAACCTTTTTTTCTTTTCTGTCCTAACTTAAAAAAAACACCGTGACTTCAAAAAAAATTCTTCTCTGCCCTCTCTGTCATCTCCAATCTGAAACCCGACGACAAGAGAATCGAACGAACGAAAACGAAGACTCACCCCCTCGTTTCGATATAATCGTGGCATCTTTCGACTGTTATGGAACTATCCTGGATCGTCTCTTTATTGTAAGTCCCCTGATTTTCTATCTAGAAATATTTATACTTTGCTAAACCTGTTGCTATGTTGATACACCATGATAGTATGTTAGCAGACTACACCCCGTATATGTCATGAATCAAATTCAGACAATTATCCGTATTTTACGACATTTTAGAAATTATAAGTGCTTGCTGGAATTTCTGGACAGTCGATGGCAAAATGGCCATAACTACTGCTGTAGCAGCCCAATGGAATGATTCTTTTTTTAAAATCAAACTACACAAAAATATCTACATTTTTTGCAACTTTGGCGTCTTCTGAAACAGTCTGGAGTTGGGTCGTTTCGACAAAAACTTTTGCTACTGATGCAGTTTCGATGTTGTGGAAATCGCCGGCCGACCCGGTATTTGATTTTTAGTTTATTCTCCTTTAATAATTTTACTGATCCATATTTTGGGTTAAACAGTTCTTTGAGTTCTACATGCACAGTAAAATTTAGGACTAATCCCACTGCGTTTGATTCACGACTTGGCGGCAATAACTTATATAGACAGATTATGTCTAGATCGGCGCACTGATTTTAAAAAGGGCATAACTAGAACCCCCAAACTCGTTTTTCAACAAAGCTTAAATGTATGGATGCCTAATTGATAGACCTACAGTTTCCTCATGAAACCTAGACCCAGAAACATGTATATCGACACGATATATGCTCTACAAGTCATAATATGTATTCTATCCGAGAACAAAGAAAACTGTTTTGAAACCCTTATCTTACAAAAATCATAACTATAGCTTCGGAAGTCCAAATCGCACAAACTCAAGTGTTCTTGATGACTAGACTGAAAGAAATCTCTGTTCCTAGTATATTTCGAGACCTGAAAACCAACAGAAAGTATCGCAAACTGCGTTTTAAAAACATATGTTGACGCTGGCCAGATTTTGATCTGCTCCGCGCAACGATACCAAAACGCGTCTATCTTCCGAACCAAAAGCCGGATTTGGACGAGATTTGACCCCATGTAACACCTAAGACTACATTCATTATTTATTTTGGTGTTCATACAAACTAAATAACTATTGGTTTTCATAGTAACTTTAAGACATCGATTCTGGTTCATGCTTGAACATATCATTTAGTAATATTCATGCCTTCTGAACTTGATAAGCGCGCACACACACCGACTTGAACTCGAGCTATGTGCTTATAGATGCATTAATGTTATCATGTGGTTATCGTGGATTTCGTGAATTACAAATCTTAAAAATCACGAAACTATTGAATCTCGTGAACATGACATGTATAATACTCTCTCTCTCTCTCTCTCTCTCTCTCTCTCTATATATATATATATATATATATATATTAGATGGGGAAGCTCGAAGAATGGGAGCAGTTATGTGTAACAGGGAATCATACATTATTTTGCATTACATGTAAATCTTGAATCTCGTGAGTCTCATGAATCTCATATTGTTGTTGTTCCGTGGGAATTACGGAATATGCTAGTTACATGTAAAACTCTCACAATTCGAGTTTATAACTTAAAATACGATAATAACTAACATTATGATAATCTAGTTATATTTTTCCTGATAGATATATATCTGACTTTATTGATCTACACTATATTGATCTTCATATTTGTGTTATTGTCATATTTTAAAGTTTTATTCTTTTTAACCGGGGACTTACCGAACTTTAATTCATTAACGGCATTCCTTTTTCTTGTTTTTTTTTCTTTTTTTTCTTAGGAATGTCGTCAGACGACATTGGGTTAGATACGGGGCTCAATACGAGGTTGATCCAACAAAGGAGGATTTCGACCAACTTACTTCCCAAGCCGATCATTAGTTATCAATTCAGTATGCATTGTTCGAGATTTCGTTTTACGGCCTCTTATATCCTTATTTCTTTTTGTTTGTGAAATACTTGTGTCCGTTTGGACTTGATTTGTAATAAATATTGTTGTATATTTTATATGCTTTAAATTCTTATAATATATTCTCCTTTACTGTTTATACAGACGTTTAGCTCATGTCGAGAAGAAGTGCTTCTCAGGATGAATACGTTGTGAATCTCGTACGCTCTCACTCCTCGTCTTTTGGAAAGAAAGCGGGACTTGACAAATTCTAGGTTGCCAATCCAAGATTCAGTATTTAGATACAACCACCCTGAATTCAGCCTGGTGGTAATTAAACAAGGTTTTTTATATGAGTACATGTTTATTCTTTCATTCTATTGTATTAGTATTTTCAATTTATCATCTTGCTTAAGATTCCACATGAAAAATAGAAAACTTGGTGACACCAATCCCTATACAATGGAAAGATGCAGCTCTGAATGCAAGGTAACCGCTTAAGAGGCATGCTTTACATGAATTGCAATCACACTCTCTCTGCATTTCTACCGTACCCCATCATCTATCGGATGGCTAGACGTGCAAGCACATGGAAGGCTTGAACTCTTCCCTCATTCAAAATATGCCTACCAATGTAATTTCCATATCTGCTATCAAAGAAGAACCCCTTTTTTGGAGAGAATATAAAGGGGGTGTCCTGCACAATTCCAATTAGGCCCCAGTGGACGTTCACCATTTTATTTGAAAGAGGGGGAGCTCTGGCTGATGATGCATATTGTAGCGCAAAAGCATAGTGTAGGCATACATTCAGTCACATTCAAGAGAATATTACAACAGAGCAAAAGCATATCGTAGGCATACAAGGCAGCAAAGCCATCATGTTTGTGACATTTCTCTTGCATAGCCACATAACTGATTACAACATCAATAAAGAATAGGGGGAATTAACATACATACAGATAACAAATACAGTTACGTAGACATAATTAGGAAAAAAAACGCAACAGATTTAATTACAGATGGTATGCTCATATCTACAGAAGCTACAACATTCCGTTGTACTCATTTCCCCTGTATTCAAAATGCCAGCCATCTATGTTTTCCTCGGCGATCTATTTTTAAGTGTCATTACAAGCTGCTGTTTCTCTCCTTCCACCTCGGCGAACTGAAGGCTTAGCTGACAGTATCGGCCATGCATCTCTTTCAGCTCGGTTTCTACAGCTGTGTTTCTTTTCTTCAGCTCAAGCATCTCTTTTATAAGTTCATTTATGTCCCTAAAGCTCTTGAACACTGCTTCCTCATCGTTGTGTTGCTTCAGGAATGAGCTGAAACAAGGGATACAATCTGATTAGAAGTTTGACCAATTATAATTAAGTGAAACCAGGAGCACAAGTCAAGGGGGATCGGAAATTAGAGAAGATAAGAAACAGGGAAAGAAAGAAAAAGTTTGCCCAAGAATCTTACAAAGATATCTGAATATATGCAGAACCGGTATTCAATAAATCATCGAGCTGTATTCATATCAAGAAAAATTACGGTGGAACTCTGCTTATTAGTGAAGCATTATAGTGGTTTTATTCTCAACCTCAATGCCCATGAAAACTGACCAACAAACGCAAATGAACAAATAACATAAAAGTATAATTAGTACTCCATGATTTTTACTACAGTAAGATGTAGACAATTCTAGAACAAGTGGTGACATTCAGTTTGCCAACGAACTTCAAAAGCACTTTCTGATAGATTGTTCTTATGGAGAAGAATGCAGAATGTATCGCCTGAGGACAACTCGGGAAATATTCCCCCTCATACTCAATGGGTTATAGATTTCAGAAATCATGCTAAAAGCATAATATTTAATTACCTCTGCATACGCATATCTCTATTCTTCGCCTTCAATGCTTCTGCAAGTTCAAGCTCCAAAGCAAGGACCCTTTCTAATGCATTGCCACTGCAAGGGAGTTCCTTAAATATGGGAGAAATGCTTCCCAAATGTTCATTGGCCTATTCAGAAGGCAAATTAGTTTTTTGCAAGGAAATAAATAGTAATATTCCACATACAAGGATAATTAAATTTCTCAACATACCTTATCTAGGTGAGATAGATCACTTTGTAAACCTTGAAGAGCTGGATCAAGATGGCGGTCATCAAATGGGATGATGGCAGCCAAATTATCATTTTTCAGCCTTTCCAACTGTAGATAGTTAAAACAAAATGATTTAACTATTGTGCATCAAAATCAAAGTATCAGCTAATTTTGATTCGAATACATCTATCTTGCTAGGGCCAATTATGGAACATTTAACTGATAGATTGTAACCTAAAGTCTATAGCCATTCATACGGAGATAGAAGTATAGAAATCGGCCATTTATTGTATAATCATCAACAGCTCCAATCACCCACCTACCATATATGCTCCTTGGCCAAATTTTAAGGCAACTCTGTCAGAGTGGGCACCACCAACTTTTTTCATTGATGGGTTTATTTTGATATCACACCCGAAGCTTTCCTTAATTCTTTTTTATAATCATCCCTAATCTCATTATTTTAAAATTTCATAGTTAAATCTATTAACTTACTTCATGTTGGTTTATTACCATCTTTCCATTCTATGATTTACTTTCCTCTAAATAACCTAGCTTTTCATCAACTATCCTAGCCAGCATTGTATCAGAATTGTTGTTGAATCATCTGGTTCTAATTGAAAGTCGCATTGTAATTGTGGTATGCTCTTCCTTATAGGCCCTGTTCAAGCTGGCATGTCAAGATTATATCAAGGGGTATCATTTACTACAGATGCATGCGTAAAAGAGGTATCGCCTTCCCCTTCTATTTGCAACATAGATGATTCCATAAAGACTTTGACAAGCTACTCTATTGCCATAGTTTTCCAACCCAGGAATTGGGCACATATTTGGAGAGGGTTGATGAAAGGTCGACAGACGGTAGTAAAACCAGATATTTGTTGGAGCTTTGCGTCTTAGACGACCAATTTTGATGGGACAAGGCGATGATGATGATGATGATGATGATGATGAAACAACTCTATATCGCCGATGCATTCACTTGTATTAAAAGTCATTCCTTTGTACATTGCATTTAGAGAGAGAGAAACCTAAAGTCATTGTACAACCAATTAATTCAGATATGAAATTTGGTTAGAATTAAGTTTTTAGTTGTAGATATATTTAACTTGCAAATCAGTGGATTGTGTGTATTGATCTAACATATCTTTAACACTGGTACATTCCGAGTTCAAATCCTCCTAGTAGCCCTGAAACTCAACTCTGCCTTCCTTTCCCTTAGTTGTCAACCTGCTATTTCAACTGGAACCTGAACAATATGAAACAAACAAAAGTACCACATACCTCCTTCTGAAGCAGGTTCATGCTAGTAAGCAATATCTGATGCCCCTCAAAATGCTCCTTAATGTCAGCAATGTGATTTGTACTGTTCTCCAACAAGGTTTCTTTGCCAATTGAACTATTTGTCACAAGGGCATCCTGTCAAATAATGGAGATAAATAAAAAGATTCCCAATAACTAATAAGGAAGATACTTGTAACACCCTAGAACTTCGGTACAGTATAATAATAGTATCAATTTAATTTTTTTCTCAAATACAATTATTATTTTTATTATTAGAATTTAATATTTTTAGTGAAGATAAAACATATAATTATGGTTTTCTAAGTTCGTTAATTAAATGATAATTAGTATTTAGAAATTTTTTTCTAATTAAGTAGTATCATATTTTAATATGCTTATAATATTTTATTGTCTACTTTAGTTTTGTAACTAAATAGATAATAATAGTATGATTGTTTAAAAAATATATATTTAGTATTTAAATTTGTTTGATAACTTATTAATCTCTTATTTTAATTTGCATCTAATATAATTTCAAATATTAGTTTATGTAACCAAATATATTATGGTTGTCCAAATAGTTATGATATTTAACATTTAGAAAGTTGTTTTACTAAATCTAGTATTATTTTATATCTTTTAAACCAATCCTAACCTAATTATACAACCATATCATATTTTAAACTAATCTATATATTTTATCTCCCCAAACAAATCTATATATATTTTAATCATATACATATTTAAACTTATATATATATTACCAAACAATCTTTACAAACTCCCACATAATTTAATCTCTTTAACAGTATTTGGATCTCTCTTCAAATATAATTCTCTCCCCAATATTTTCCTATCACTTTACAACAACTGTTCCTATCTCTCTCCCATATCAATTCTCTCTCCTCAATATTTTATTCTTCTAGCATATAACTTTACATATATTCATTATTATCATCTCTCTCCTTCTCATATAAATCAACCCCTCTTCATATGTATTATATCTCTAAACTAACCCATCATATATATATATATATATATATATATATATATTTTATTTTCTTACCAATCATCAAATCAATTTTTCTCTTTCCTATCAACTTTGCTCTCTCCTACATTTTAAGCCGGCCCCTAAAACTCTTTTATAATTTCTCTTTCCAAAATCCTATCTCTCTTCAATCACAAACTTTCTCTTTCAAAGAGAATCATCTCTCTCCTCTCTATATCTCCCTCTTTCCATATATATATATATATATATATATATATATATATATATATATATATTTCCATCACAATATTTTCTTCTTCAAAATTAGCCGAGCCATCAAAATTTGGAGATTTGCTTCGTGTCGTGTTTTTCGTCTCCGAGGCAAATACTTTTGCTCTTTATTTTAGTCGATGCAATATCGACAATTCTCTAAATAAATTATTAAGTTACAATGTTTAAATAAAATTGTAATATTATGACGTCGCTTCATTAATATATTCCATAATACTTGTACACATGATGAAAATCCTAGGATCGAAAGCACCCATTAATCCATTTATCACGTGAATTGTAAAAGTGCAAGCGTAATAAAATAATTATTAACATGTAGATGTGGTTTAATATATAAAAAGCTTTATAAATAATTATATGTTTTTGTTGCAACCACATTGGTATACACTAGTATGCAAAATGTCAACACGTATATCCTAATCTAAAACATAAAAATATACAATTATTATTATTAATCAATAAATGCTCCGAGCTTAATATTTAATATATAAAAATTGAATTTTTACACTACCATTTTTTATAACATCACAGCATTCTATGTGCCCTAGTTATATAAATCATGTTGATACTATAATCTGTTTAATACTTTCTGTTATCACATGATTATAAAATTTATTACTAGCACTTGCATGATGATCAGTCAATCTGTTACTTATTTTGTCTTACTTACTACTATTTCGTAATTATACTATTACCGCTTTATGTATCTATAATTTGTCATTCCTATTTAACTATGATTAACCTTTTAAATCATGTTCTAAATTATATCTGATACAATAAATAAACCTGGATGTTAAATACAGATACTTACATATTTATGTGGCATTGTTTACAATTTTGACTTTATCATATCATATCTTCTATATTTAACATTTTACTGGAGACTATTATTGTCGACATGCTTGAACAACCCTAACATACTATTCCTTTTTATGAACACTATCATATTATAACTATACTTGACATACCATGACTACTCATTGTTTCAGTCTACTCATATTAAAAGGAGATCTCTAATTAGAATTGCATGCCATGACATAATCTATACTGTTACAAGTTTCATTTCCATACAATTAATGTGATTACAAATGCTCGTCCAGTCGGCATTTCTAATTAGTGATTCAGTTTACTGCCATATTGGTTATAAATACGCGGGTGTTGGGGTAATTTGAGTGTGCGTTCATTCAACAGGATCTCAGGAGTTCCATTGCCGGCCGCTCGTACCGGGCTATATCGGTCACTTGTTCATACAGCTCATACCAGACTATATCGGTCATTGGAGCTCGTACCGGTCTATATCGGTCACTTGTTCATTAGCTGGCATCGGATTTTAAACGGACACATGTTACTATTGCCGATACCAGGCTTTATACGGTCACTTGTTCATTCCAAAGTTGGGCCCGTGTTTCTTTTCCCCTGGGGCCCTACCCTTGGGTTAAGAATACTCCTGCAGAGGTTGACGTACATACTCGAACTCACGATATGATAGATTCCTCTTTTAGTGACCAATTAGGATGTGACTTGACCGACTTGACCTGTTTATATGCTTGATTCATAATATTGTCATATCCATATTTACTTGTGCATGCGGGCTTCACTACATTCACATACTCATGCTATCACACACACTATTACGATTAAGTACTTGTTGGGATGTTCTGACATCTCTGGGACTTACCATCTCAGATTTAGAGACTGATTTACTGGCAGAACAGGATCGGAGTGACTATCAGGAGTTTGCCGAAAATCGGTAGTATTTGTATGTCTATTTCTATTTTATTTCTGTTGTTACGCCCTCACGAGACGTTAGGAGCGACGTATCTTTATTTTGGATCATATATTTCGTGTATTCGGATCTTTTATCTTCCATGGGTATTTTATTGGATCTATCATCTTGTGATTTTATTTTTAATATTACTCATTATTCTTGCAGTATGATAGTATTACATCTTATGATATTATCGTATAGGTTTAGCTAGAGTCTTAGATATGACTATAGCAAGGCGATTTTCCTCTTACCTAGAAGCACTGGCGGTTTCGGTCCATATTTCCGTATTCCGGGAATTGGAGCGTTACAATACTGCTGAAAGTTAGTGAACACTGATGTAAAATTGGGCTGAAGAATTAGGCTATGATTGAGAAAACTAACGGAATGTAAAAAAACAATGAGCAATAGCTCAGTTGGTATGGCACTTCCTCTCCTGGGGAGAGTGCGGTTCGAACCCCAGGAAGGGAAGTGACCACAAATGAACGCTCTCGCGGAAAATGTGAGTCCCTTGCGTGCATGTGTGTTGTCTGTGCGGGTGTGGTGTGTGCGCGGGTGAGACTTATGGGCCAGTTCCCCCAAAAAAATGTAAAAGGTTTCCTTAAAACATTCATGTAATTTAGGCCTGTAACTACAGCTTGGGTAAATTATCCACACCAAAGTACATAGTCCCCAAAAGTTTATTCAGCAGAACAAGACAGGGAGACGAAATAAATAAAGAGGAAAAAGGAAATTTTAGACCAGCATAAAAAACAGAAAGAATAGGTACATGATTGCTTAAGAAAATATTTAATATCAAATGCCCTTCATGATAGATTCCTTCCTCGATGTGACGGACCAGGAATGCATACCATAAGGGTAAACCAGTAGTCTGGAGAAGGCTTAAGGGCTTACAGTATGTGGATAGCAGGTTATTCCAGGCGGTCCTAATGGTAAGTATTCATGGTTCCACTTGTTTCTAGAAAATGTATGCACTTAAATCAGTCAACTCCAGTATAAATTTGGAAAATAGATGATCAGAGACTAAAAATCTTGCGACTCCTTTTCGAATTCAGCAATATTATCACTTTATCCACTAGGGTCGTATAAGCCTGGGCTAACTATTAATTGAAGAACTGGCACTGAGTTGAAAATTATGGAAGAGAAGAATAAGTATGTTGATAATAGAGTAACCAATTTTACATATTTTAATAGGGAACATGTTGAGTAAAGAAAACAATTAAGTTTGACATGCAATTCCCTTGTATGAAATTAAATTGAAAAGCGAAGGAAATCCATAACTCCTATCTAAGAATCGCCAGCGACTTATGTGATGTGTACTCTCACAAAAACTCAAACAAAATAAAAAGCTTTGTAGCTACATGTACATTTTTTTCATCGTTAGGAGTAAGGAATTTTGAAACAGACATGTTCCACCCACCAGACTTCCCTGACAAGAACATCTCTCTAAATGCTGAAAGGGTCTCGCCATTGAATGCTTATAATAAAATTCCACATTCAGAAAACAAAAAAACACTTGGCATGTTGTTTTTTTATTAATAAAAAGTTTATCTTGAAACTTTCATAAAGTAAGCTCTTCAATAGAAAAAGAAATGCACATAGTCAATGCACCAATGCAAAACGGTGTCTTCAACCTCATTGAAGTTTCGATATCTTCCACTAACTGAAAATTTCAATAAATATTCTGACCATTTTCATTTTTTATTAGATTTCTGTTTTACGAAACATTAAACGACAAAAGAAAGCTATAAGTATTTACATAGGACCTGTTAAGCAAACACAGCTTAATTATACTAATGACTGATTTACAAACTCAAGTTACCTGTAAGTCCGGTACTCTGCTATCTGGCACATCCTGCACTTCTCTGTATGGACTTAACATGGTATTTATGTCTGGAAGTTTCACCGAGGCTGCATTATCTAAAGGATCTTGACCAGCAATTGTTACTGTCACTCCATCAGAACAAGAAGCTGCTGAATTTGAAATCTCATGGTGAACCAAAGACCAAGACTTGCCGTCTTCAAGTAATTCCCCAATGAACGTGGAATTGGGACAACCAGGTTGATATTTCTGTTCTTCAACGGCTGCAGTGGATAAAACCATGTTCTCCAGCAATCTTTTCACCAAATCAAGTTCTACTCTGATTCTTGTCCTTTCCTCATTGCATTCTTGCAAAGAAGCTTCAAGCTTTAACTTTTCTTCCTTGCAACAGTCAAGACTTAAAATAGTGCACTCCAATTCAGCCTTCATTCTGTCATAAGCCTTGGCTAATTCTCGTTTATCAGCCACAGCTGTTTGCAGCTCGGCTTCCATGAGTGAGATCTTCATTGACAGCTCATCACTTCTTTTAGCTAAAGAAGCTTCAGTTCTCTTTCCAGTCTCGATTTCATCAAGAGCACTTTGCAACTTTAATAACATTTCATCTGCATATTGTTTGGAAGCAAGTATCTGAGTTTTCATCTCCTGAAGTTTAGACTCGCATTGCTCCTTGATGAAAACAATTCTTAGTGAATCCTGCTTGGCAAGTGATGCTCCCTCAGCTTCCCTTCTTTCACGAGATTGAAGACACTCAGCTTCTGCTTTATCTTTGAGTTCTCTCAGATGAATAGACAGATTCTTGAACTCTTCTGTCTTCAGAATCTGTTCAGAGAGCTTGTAAGTAAGCTCAATGTGCTGCTCCCTTATCCTCTTCAGCTCCTGTTCACATTCCTCAAGCAATGACACATGGGTTTTCTGTTCATCCAGTTTCGATTTAAGAACAATCTTTGTGGTTTCCAACTCAATCTTTGAGAACTGTAGGTTGTCCACCTCTTCTTCCAAACCCACCAACATGTTTCTCAGCTGGCAGATATCATCTTCATGCCTGTGCTTATCTCTGATATTACCAGCTTCCAGTATAGCAGCTCTGGATTTCATATCATCAAAATCCGCCGATACAGAGTTCTTTTCATCAATGTAATGTAAAAGGCCTTCTTTCTCATGGGCTATGACTGCTAGTTCAGCTTCCACGGACTGAAGAGCTGCTGATAACCTTGCATTTTCATCAGCAAGTTGTGCTTCAATAGTGATATGGTCTTTCACAGAGGCAGCAACAGCTGTATGCTTCAAATAAAGCTCCTCAAAGGCGCCTTGCACAGTCTTATTTTGGTCTCTAAGCTCCTCCACCTTCAGCTGGAATTGACACCTCAAATAAGTAACTTTGACATCTGCAACTAATGAATGGTCAAGGATTTCAGCCAGATAGCACTCCAGGTCAGCAATTTGGTGGTTGAGAGATAAAATCCTGTCGTTTAATTTCCTTTGGCACTCTTTGAAGTTCAACTGAAAATGCTGCATTTCTGTTTCAAAATCAATAACCCTTTTCCAGACAAAGATTAACTCAGACTTCTGTTCCTCACAGTTAAGTAGCTGCTGATCTCTCTCTTTCAATTGCAATGTAAGATCTGCAACTTTAACTTCCAGTTCCTCCTCTGACACTTTTTCCAAATGCAGATTATCATAGGAGCATTTCAAACCTTCTTTTAAGATGCTGAGTTCATTTTCCAATTGTATAGATAGCACTTTTCCAGACTCCATAGACATCATTAAAGCTTTGTTCTCTTCCATGCAATCCATAAGACTTAAATTTGTCTTTTCAAGTTCCTCCTTTACATTGTCAAACTCCAGTATCCTTTGAGTAATATCCTTGTTTTCATCATTAGTATTTTGCAGTTCGCTTTCTAGAAAAGTTAATTTTGATGTCAACTCCCTATTTGTACTTTTCTGTTTTTCTTCAGCTTCTAAACTGAATTTAAGCTTATCCCCGACATCTTGCAGTTCGAGCTGAAGCTTTTCTAACAGAGCATTCAAATCTTGCTTCATTCTGGTTTCCGCAGCAAGTTGTGCTTCAAGAGTTACATGATCTTTGAGGGAGGCAACAACATCTGTATGCTTTAAATGAAGTTCCTCAATCTCACCTGACAATGCCATGTTTTGGTCCACAAGCTCCGCTGTCTTTAGTTGGAATTGACTCCTCAGATAATCAACTTTAACATCTGCACTGAATGCATGATCAAGAATTTCATCCAAATAATATTCCAGATCAGCAATTTCAAGGCAGAGAGTTGAATTCTCGTGATCAAGTTTATTTTGGAGTTCTTTGGAGTTCGGCAGGAAATGCTGCATTTCAGTTTCAAGATCAATTACCCTTTTCCTGACACAGGTCAATTCAGATTTCTGTTCAGCAGAAGATAGTAGTTGCTGGTCTTTCTCTTTCATTTGCAATGTAAGATCTGCAACTCTCACCTCCAGTTCCTCCCTTGTTCCGCTTTCAGAAAGCAGATTATCATGGGCAAATTTTAATTCTTCTTCTAAATTGCTGAGCTCATTTTCCAACCGCATACGCACCACTTTTCCAGATTCTACAGACGTCAGTAGATCTCTGTTTTCTTGGATGCAATCCATAAGATTTATTTTTGTACTTTTGAGTTCCTCCTTGACATTATCATACTCCAGAATCTTCCGAGCAATCTCTCTGTTTTCATCATTAGCTTGTTGTACTTCAATTTCCAGGATACTAAGTTTTGCTGACAACTCTATGTTCGTGTGTTTGTATTCTTCTTCAGCCTGTAAACTGGACTCAAGCTTAGTAGCTACATCTTGCAGTTCTAGCTGAAGTCTTTCAGCCAACGTGTTTGACAAATCTAGCTTCATTCTGGCCTCTTCTAAGTCAGATTCAAATTTCTGTGTCACTTGCCGAATCTGTGCTTCAGTCTTATTTAGACGGCAATGAGTTATATCTCTATCTTCTTCAATCTCCTTCTTCTCATGATGGAGTTGAAGAATTTTCTTGTATGCTTCTTGCTGAAACTGTTCCCAATGCGAGACAATGGCCATGTAATTGTTGCTTTCTAATTCTTGCTTTAGAGAGAGGAGGCCATCAACCGTAGAGACATCAATTTTCTCACTGAAAGAAAGCATGCTATGGCATAGATCCCCCAACATTGTTTGAAGATAACTGATAGTTTTTTGCAGTTCAAAGTTTGCAGATGACTGATTGCCAAATTTTTCTTTTAATGCCTCAAAGTTTTTGATTGTGGAACTTGCTTCATTCTGGAGACAATTTCTCTGAAGGCTTTCATTCTTTAACATGTCCTCAAATTCATTTCTTTCTTCAAGGCAGCTATTATACTTGCTTTCATATTCAGCAACCTTCTTAGCAAGCGAATTATTCTCTCCGAGTATATCTTCAATTTTTTCTTCAAGAACTTGATTTTTCAACAACAGATCATCACACTTGAAGCGAAAATTGGCTTCATCTTTCCTCAACTTTCTGGCATCATCGAAAGCACTATGCAGCTTAAGCATCAATACTTCCTTCTCCGAAGTTGAGCGTTCGTCCTGTTGTGCTAGCTTAATCATCGCTGTCTTCATGTGCATAACTCCATCATTCACAATATGCATTGCTTCTTTCAAAACCTGCACGAACACTTCCCGATGCATTATAAGCATAAGCATCTCTGAAATCTCAGCTTCTGTGTCTGCTTTGAAGCTTTTGCAGCATTCGCAGTGGTCTTCTTGTTTCATGAGAGCACATTCAAGTTGTGAAATTGTTTCAATATCATTAATTTTCAATCCATCTCTACAACTGAAGCCTTCGTCCACGGTACATACATCAACATTTCTTGGCAGTCCTCTTTCAAAGAAATATCTGTTCTCCCTATGAATGTCGATATTACAAAACTTTCCATTGCTGGCCTGGTCTGAGATCCCATTAACCATTGTAGACATTTCATTATCAGCTTTCTTAGCTGTATTCTCTAACTGAAATTTTATAGTGCCAGTCTTGTACAGCTCGTCTGGAAATTTTTCATTGTATTGATGAGGAAATAACTGGGAAGTATCTAGAAGGGCCTGCTTTGCAAGGTTTTCATTTGTCTCATACATAGAGAAAACCTGGAATGAAAGTAATTCAAGGTCTTTCTGTAGGCGATCAACTGCTATAGCATAGTTCAAACGTACCCTCTTCAGTGCAGATTCTGAGGCAATAGCCCTCTTCTCAAGTTCATTTTTTCCAGAATCCAAGTCATGCTTGTCTCCTGCAAATCTGACAAATTGTTCGCTCATTTCTTGTTGTAACTTATCAGTCTGATTTTGGAGAGCAGAAATTGTATAAAGGCAAGAAGAATGTTCGGTTCTAAGTTTTTCCAACTCATTAACCGTTTGATGCCGGCTTTCCTCAAGTTCATGAATAAGCGCCTCATAATAACACTCCATTTGGTCCATTTTTTTGTTTAGAATTCCCTTCTCTGCATCTGACTCTTCTAACTTCTGTAACAGTTCACATATTTTCTCCTCCAGTACAGTTGTAGAAGTGATACTTCTCTCGAGAGGGTGAGAATTTGCTAAGGTAGGAAGACTACCTTCCAGATGGCGATTCTCTACAAAAGACCCTTCCAAACCCTGATCATGTATAAAGTTCTCCGGTTGCAAAACCCTTGTGAGCGGCATCTCCTTCAAGTGAGTTTCTTCCACCTCCAAAGAAGTTTCATGTTTAAGATTTTGGATGATGCAATGAAGAATTTGAAAATCGGAACTAAAGAAATCAAGATCACTTCCACAGTATCCAAGACATGCCTTATTTTCAATTTCTCGAACTTTCTCTTCAAGAAGAAAAAAACCTTGAAGCCACTGGACTTGATGTTGATTGAAGAAACTGTCATGGTATGTGGAAAGAGCGTCTGCCCCTTGCCTTTTCACTGTTTCTTGAAAAACAGTTCTATTGCCAGGAATACACTGCATTGCACTAGCAGATTTTAATTCTTCTAGTTCTTTTTGGAAATTATAACACTCCGACTTTAGGATGGACACTTCTGTTGCGAGTTTCTCCCCCGAAGCAAGTTCTGTAGCAAGTTGCTTACCCAAGCTGTGTGTTTCGGCACCTAGTTCATCAGAAAGGCTCTGTAGAGACTTTGCTTCAGTTTTAAGCTGTAAAAAACCAGCCTCGACTCCTTCCAATCTTTTTCTAAGCCTGTTATTCTCTTCATTGGCGGTGGACAAATCAATATCAGCAGAGTAGTCAGAACTCCATCCATGAATCCAATCGTTGCTCCCTTGTTTTGAAAGCCGAATGTCACGCAGGTCGCCTTTGACAACTTTAGGACTCTGAAAAGCAGGCGGTGCACTAATATCACCAGAAGCAGCACTTTTAAGGCTATCAACCTCATGTAGACTAGATATTTCATTCTTTTCAGTATATAGACTTTCGGAGGTGTTAGATGAGCAATCGATTCCAGCAACAGAGTCTTCATAGTACTCATTTGATTCCCCCACCTCTCCACGTGAAGGACGCTCTGAGGAATCTTCTTTGAACCTGACCTTCCAATTATTAACCTATTTCCAAGAAACAAAACAAAGAAAAATTATCACCAGTACCATGAAGATGACACAATTATGGTTATAGTTTTTAGAACTAATATCTTAATGAAGAAGAAGAAGAAGAATACGTTATATATTTAGTGCAATGGATATGATCCCATTACACAGCTTGCTAGTATGAGGGTCAGCCTAAACCAAGTTTGAGAATATGGTTTCAGTTTCAATATAATTGTTCACGTCTGGCTAACACTTTAATTCAATAACCCTTGGATGTAACTACATATTTTAAGTTGAAACAGTGATTAAAAAATGTCTAAGAAAAGAACTGCAATCAGAATAGCATTATGCGTTTATGATGGAAAGGTCAACAATCAATGCTAATTTCATACTTTATCGTCTGATTGAGCGTTCTATGCCGAGTGTTGTAAGGATTACGTATCTATGCGTAACCAACAAAAACACACATGATTTGCCCAGGTTCGACACAATTATCACCTAATTCTGCAGACTGCTACAAGAACTTCCACTATGAGAAAGAATTATAAGATATTACACCGACTCCTCACCCTCCTTTACAGAGAAACACTCTCTTACAAAACATCTCTCTATCCGCGACCGCGCTTGGCCGTCCTCTCCCACTCTAATCAAACCCTAATTTATTAGAGAATTATGGATACACTAAAAATCTAGAGAAAACCTCATATATATAAGGTATATAAATGCTAGAAGATAAATCCATATTTAAACTAGAGATAAATATGAATTTAATCTTGAGATTAGATTCAAATCTAGGTTTAATTGCAAAATGGTACCCATGAACTTTCAACTTTTTTGTGTTTGACATCATGAATTTTAATAATTAGATATAGCTGCCATGAACTTTTCTTTTTGATATAAATACCACACGGCGTTAAAAATGTTGCATGAATGGACCGATGTACCTTTCGATTTATATTAATCTTTTCCCTATATTACTAACTCATTTACCCTGGTACTTTTACATTTACTACGCAGTAAACAACAGAAGAACCGAATCATCCCCAACATCGACATCGAAGTCGTTCCCGATCTCGTAATCGAAGACGACAATCCACGAAATCAACGACGACAACCAAACTGAGCGAACATCTTCATGGATCGAAGTCGTTAAGAAGACGATCACCAAAATCGACGACAATCCGCGAGATCGACGAGGACGATCAAAATCAAGGACAACGAGCACTTTTAAGAGGCGTTTAACCTGATTTGAAGGTATGTGATCTCGACCAAGCCCTAATTTTCGTATTTTACTTTGCCTGGGGTTTGGATAGGATTTAAAATTGGGGGGTTTCCCATCTTCCCTTTTAATATGGTTCAAAAGTTGTTTGATTTGGTTTTGTTGATTGTTCTGCATATGATTAGAATGTTGTACATTGTTATTCATATGATCTTTGAAATTAACTTTACCAACTACTTGAAGAAGATGACGGAAAAGAAAAGCAGGCATCCAAGAGATAGGTGGCCCATCATAGCCTATGTAGAGTCGTAGACATCACTGGTATCCTAGTGCAGGTACTTTTCACATGCACTAAAGATTTCAAATGCACCAAAGATATCAAAAGTTGTGATGTTTGAACCTATGAAAACTATGCAAATTTTCAAATTTTGAAAGATTTCAGACTTTGAAAGATTTCAAACTTTGAATGCGTTGGATACTTTTTTATTAAAGGCCTTGTTAGTTAAGCTAAGCTAAACTTAGAATTATAAGTGTTACTTTCAAAATCCACTAATGCGCACTTAACAATGTCTATGTGCTGGGGCGTTGTTAATTAAGCTATATCTAAACATATATGCTACTTGTTAGTGCACTTACCAATGTCAACACGTGAACCTTATTAAAAAATCTAGATCATCATATACATACCAATGTCAGCATGTGAACTACTCTATATCATAGCCAATTCAATCTCTATAAATACCAAGTTCTATCCCAAAGAGTTTCACAGCAATCTCTCATATCCATCCTCTTTAAAAAAATTGGTTGTTTACAAGGTAAGTGAACCATGATGGTTTCAAAGTCATACAAAGCTCATCTGTATATTCCATGAACAGATATATATGAAGTTTAATGATTTAGATGAATGTAGGGTGTTACTAAACATGGACTGACAGAGGAAGGCCAACGGAATGGTATTGACAAACGACAAATGTAGGGGTTACTAATATGGTCCCTACTACGTTGAGTTTGTCAATGTGTACTAAGAAATTTTACCTATCGAGTACCTAAATGCACCGGGTGATGTTCTTTAGGACATTTAAAACTCAAATGTTTTATTTAAAAGCCAACGGAGTTGGGTTAAATGTTCTTTTTCCCAACCCACCCAAGCGGAAACGCCAAGAGCTCCCTTCATGGCTTTGCTGATAAATAAGCTTACTACCAAATTTATCAAGAACTATTGTATTTTTGATATTTAATAATGTATGTGATATGTAACTCTTGATGTATATGTTAATTTCTTGTATAAATTAGATAGTATATCTTTAAAATTTTGTTTGTTATGAACTTATGTCATTTATATATCATATCCAGTACTTGTGTATGTGTTCATAACAATGTTTGGCATTTATATATGAATTTCTTCATATCAAGCGTTTATTGTGGAGTTATTTCGTTTTCAGAATGGAGTATTGATCCATTATAGTGGTAAATTCAGCAGTGTAGAAAAGAACAAAATCTATTATGGTGGAAAGATTCATATTTGGAAAGATTATGATCCTGATGTTTGTTCATAGGTACATTTGAGACGCGAGTTGACGAAGGTGGATATTTTCAAAGACTTTATAGTTTACCAAAGGTGCCTAATATGGGTCTAGAAAGTGGTTTGGTAGTGGTAGATTATGATGCATCTGTGCTAGTGATGTCTAGTTTTGTTCAAAGAAAAATAATGCCAGTATTATACATTTAGCATTTTCAGCCAGGCAGTGATTATGAAGAGTTGATTCCAGATTCTTACAAAGACGTCACTCCTGAGAAGAAATTGAAGGTTCCACCAGTAACTACAAAGATGGTACAATTTCCTAGAAAAAAAGTATGTGGTCCTATAGAGAAAAATGGTTCAGCAAGTCTTCAAGATATCTAAGGCAGGTAATAAAAGATCCTATAAAGAAAGATGGCCCTCCAAAATTCAATGTTCCAATTAAGATAACTGCTACAGAGAGAGAGCCAACCACCAAGTCACCAAGCTCTAAGAAAAAGACAACACCACAGAGGCAAGTTGTCCCTAGAAGATGGAGTATAAGACATGCCACAGCAAGAGAAATTTCAACAATAGCTCCAGATGCAGATAATGCAGAAGATGCCCCTCCAGTGAAGAAGAGCCTAACCAAGATAACCAGTCCAAAAAAGAATGCATGCAGAAATTCTACCTCAGTTAAAGAGAAGTCTTCCATCAAGACAAGCAGCAAGTCTATACCAATTATAGAGAAATCTCCAACGAAAGCAACCATCAATTCTACCCCAATTAAAGATAAGTCTCCAACCTGGACAAACAATTCAAAATATAAAACAACAAAGTAGAAGAGTGTATCCCCAAAGAAGAATACAACTCCAAAAAAACAAGGGGTGACAATGAGGAAGAAGAAAAAGGACAAAATCAGAAACAAAAGAAAGGACAAAAAAGTTGCCGATGAAGAAGATTTCTCAAGCCATGATTCTGATAATCATCAGTGATCTAACACTGAGGATGAAGCAAGAATGGAACATGCAGGGCTGGATGAAGAACCAGGAAATTATCCTGCTCCAACAGCAGATGATGTGTGCATTGAGACCTTCTATGCTGAACTCAGATGATGATGAAGTGAGAAATAAACCTAGGTATAAGTCTTTCAATGAAGATAAAGAAAACGATGATCCTAAACTTGAAATTGGTCTTGAGTTTGAATACCCAATGCAGTTCATGGTTGCTGTAAGGTTTCTGTAAGATAGCATGCTATTATCAATGACTTTGATATAAAATGGGTTCAGAATGAGAGTATAAGAATCATAGTTAAATGCAAGCATGCAGATATATATCCCTTTGGGGTATATGGGAGTTGTAACTCAGATGGAAATAGATTTGTGGTGAAGAGGTTCATTGATGGTCACAATTGTAATAGAGGAATACACAATAGGAAAGTAACAGCTCCATGGTTGGCAAAAAGGTACTTTGAAACTCTTCATGGATGATCCAGATATGAAGTGAAAACTTTCAGAAACACTGTCCAGAAAGATATTATAGTTGATGTAAGTGAGGGATATGCTACAGAGCTAAAAGATTGGCTCTTGAAAATATCCAAGGCAACTACTTGCAACAATATGCACAGCTTAGAGACTAAGCAAATGCATTGCTGCAAAGAAATCCTGACAGCCATGTCATTATTAAAACTCAACCCATTTTTGGAGATGAAGTTAATCTTATATTTGAATCAATGTTTATGTGTTTCAGTCCAATGGCCAATGGATTGTTCAAGGGATGTAGGCCAATAATTGGATTAAACGGCTGTTTTTTAAAGAGTGCTACGGGTGGTATCTTGCTCAGTGCAGTATTAAAGGACCCTAACAATCAGATATTTCCAGTTGCATGTACTATAGTTGAAGTGGAGAATAAGATGACATGGACCTGGTTCATGGATAATCTCTTGGAGACCATTGGAATGGACAATATAAAGGGATGGACATTTATAAGTGATAGGCAAAAGCTAACTTTTTAATACATGTTCAGTTCATTATATTATTTTAAGTTGTAGTTTAGATTGCTTTAACTTTATGTTTCTTAGATATCCAATTTGATGGTAACCGCTTCAAATTACATTAGATTGCTTCACATTACTTTGAAGTGATTGCTATACACATCCATGGTTATTGCTTCAGATTACTTTAGATTGCTTTAGATTACTTAAGATTGCTTAAATATCCAATTTGATAGTTATTAGATCATCATACACATCCATGATCGATGCATGTTTCTGTTCTTAGGGTTGATTGAGAGTTTGAAGTTAATGGTCCCTAATGATGATGTTAGGTTTTGTGCGACACACTTATACAATAATTTTCAAGAAAAGCACAAGGATTTGACACCGAAGAGATTGTTGTGGCAAAGTGCAAAGGCATACAAGTATGACCATGAACAAGCATTCACTAAATTGAAAAAAGAAAAGTTAGCGGCTTGGGATTACTTGGTAAAAGTGGGTGGGAAACATTTGTGGACTAGGTCACATTTTAGTACTTTACGTAAATGTGATCTGCTATGCAACAACATTTGTAAGTCTTGGAATAAATACATCTTAGATGCAAGGAATAAGCTTATTATCACACTGCTTGAGTGGATAAGAATTCAGTTAATGAGAAGGTTTCCGAAGAAAAAAGAGATAATCCAAAAACATATCTCTGGATTTTCATATAGACCACCCCTCATATGTCCCAGAATTAAGTTGATTATAAAGAAGCAAATCTTCCTTGCCAAAGACCGTCATGCTCATTTTGCTGTAAATGATAACTTTGAAATAATTGAATATCAAAGAAAATACATTTTGAACTTGGAGAAGAAACATTGTGATTGCATGGAATGAGATCTAACTGGAATACCTTGTAAGCATGCAGTAGTGTGTATCACGAAGCTATGGAGAAAGATTGACACTTATAAGGGAATTTATAAGGGAATTTATAAGATTGACACTTATAAGTTCATGAATACTATCATGTGTCTAAATGGTTGGAAATTTATAAGGGAATGATATATCATGGTCTTGACTCTACAATGTGGGATAATGTGTTGTGTTTTCCCATCTTGCCACCTAATTATAAGAGACAACCAGAAAAGCCAAAGAAATCTAGAAAAAAGAGTGCTCATGAACTTAAAGACAAGCATGCTGTGTCTAAAAGGGGATGTTAATGACTTGCTCTAAGTGTCATGTTGTTGGACACAATACTAGAAGTTGCAAAGCAGATCTAGTTCAACCAGTAATATCTAAGAAAAGGATGGGAGGACCAAATAATAGCAGCGTTCTATCAGAAGTTGGGAGCACTCATATTGAAACTAATGTAGGAACTCAGTCTGCAGTCACTGCTATAGAGGACACTCATGTTGGTGCTGTGAATATTAAGAGTGGAAAAGGTATAACAATTGGTAAAGATACAAATAATGATACCCAGATGTGTTTAAATTGCAGTTTAAGTCTATCATGGATACTAATTACTGCCTAAATTATTTAACTTGTATTAGGAAATCCAGCCAAAACCTGAGAAACAAGATTGTGCCATCAAGATATAGAGGGGCAGACACAAGTAACACAGGGGAAACATCTAACTCGGCTCCTACTAATATAGGCACTCAATCTTCATAAGTCCAGTTAATATCTTATTTCAAAACATTTCCAAAAAGCATTTTAATTTGTCTTTAATATTTACCATATTCCATTTCCATCATATTTTAATGCCAGGTAATGAAGAAAATTTGCTTCATTTTGATGATGCTTCCAACTCTACGGCCAACAATTTACATGTATTTGCAGTTTGTGAGGGTTCTGTACATAGACAAAATGATGCTTGGCTCAGAACTTGTTTTGTAGTTTGGTTGTATTTTGTATAGCTCTATGAATGTCTTTTGTATGGCTGTAAACAATATGGCTCTAAAAAAATGTTGCTACAATGAATTTGTGATCCTTTTCAAAAGGATAATCAAATGAATATAGTGTTGTTCAGGTTGTTGATGTCGCTGTTCAGCTCGTGGTTGTTGTTCAGGTAATTGCTTTGGTGGTTGTTGTTCAGGTTGTTCAAATTGTTATTTAGATTGTTGTTTTAATTCTAATATTGTTGTTCATGTGTTGTTGCAATGATTTTAGTGTTCCAATTATTGCTCCGGTATTTTGCTTCAGTATTATTGTTCCAGTATTTTGTTGCTCCAGTTCATATAACAATTTTACTAAAGTATTTTGTTGCTCCAGAATTATTGCTCTAACATGTTCATATAACAATTTTATTGCTCCGGTATTTTGCAACGTTCCGGTTTTGAATATATCATTAAATTGTAGTCTTGAGCCAGGTTTAGGTTTTGGTTTTGGTTTGGAAATTATACTCCAATTTCAACATCATGCAATACTTTGGTTTTGATTTCTGCAAAGAATTTTAGGTTTACAAATGCATTTTGGATGAACAGATCAAGTGATGATGAAATATTAAAAATCATTCAAAATCACGAAACATTTGATTCATTTACCTTCAAAATATTGCATCAAGAGCACTACAATAACTACAAAATAAGACATGATACATGATATTGTTCAGATCATCATCCTTGTTTCTAACCTTACATCTTACCAAGAAGAAACCTTAAAACTACGCCCAAAATCACAAAAACCCCAATTTTCAACTGCCCTATCTTCCTGACTTCAACAATTGTCGGCTCTTGATATTTTTTAAGATTAATGATCTGCAATTGCATCTCCTCCAACAAGCTTCATAAATCTCTTATATATTGCCCTAAAACAGCAGCACCCCTGACAACACTCCCAACAGCAGCACCCCCTCCGCCGACAGCACCCCCAACACCAGGGTTATCCCCGATAGCACCCCCATCAGTACCGTCATCAACCCATCTGAAGAAAGTTGCAATTTTTAACGGGCCAACTGCAGCAGCCCCAAAATCTCCTATCTGGATTGAGCTCGGTGTTGGGTCTAGTCATGGTAGCAGGAAGCCATAATCATAGCGCACCCTATGATTACTCGCATAGGAGGAAGATAACATGATCTCTAATTTTACCCTAGCCCTAGAAGTTAAAATGGGGAAATAGGAGGGAGAAAATGTTAAAAGAAGTAATTTAGGTCAAGAAATAGATCTTATTGTATTTAAAAACATCGCATGGGGGTAAAAAGGGAAAAACACTTCAAAAATTGCTGACATAGAACGTTTGCAGTTTTATGGTATTAAGTTGCAACCAAAAGTGGTAGTTCAGGATAGCCATCTCTAATTATTAAAGTTCATGGTATCAAACGCAAAAAAGTTGAAAGTTCAAGGGTATCTTTATGCAACTTAGCCTTAAATCTAAACTAAAGAGATTAGATTTAAATCCTAATTAATCCTAATTAAATCAAATTTAACAATTTCCACCTTGATTCAAATGCGCCATAATATCTTCATTTTCTGAACACCTTGGAACTCCGCTCTTGTCGTTTTGAGCCTGAAGACACCTCAATAATCTACTAGGCAACACTTGAACTTGGACCGGATCCATCTTAGAAACGCATCAACCGGATTATCTAGGGTACCAACCTCCATAAGAGACATTACTTTCTTCTCAGCCTGCAAGAACACTCTCAACACCTCTGAAACCCCAAACCCAACAATCTCCGTAAATAAATGGCCTTCCTAACCGTCTGTATAACGGCTATCAACCATGCCTCCATTGTTGAAACCCCTGAAGTGTCGATCTACCTGACCCTGCATCCGTAGTCAACATGTAACCCATCGTCGACCTCCATCTGCCCTTATCACCACCGTAATCTATACCTGATGATAATATCGCCGAAAGCCTGAAGTGCACCTCTAAGTAAGAAGTTACGGGTCGAATCTCCTCCATCTCGTACCGAGCTGAAACCTGCTCGATACTCTGCCGCAACCGACGGAACTCCCCATACATTACATGACACTGATGGTTCCTAATGCCCTCGACGCGGCAGCCGCGGCCGATGCATGCGGAATGGAAAACTAAAAAAATTCAAGAGAGCACTAGAAACTAATCCCTAGCGATCGTTCCAAACGCTAAACTAGAAAACAAGCATGCAAGCTTTAGGAATTAAAACCTTTGATGTGTGTCCACCCAATCGGGAAAGACCCCTCCAACCTTCTCGTAGGCCATCGGGAACAAGCATGAGAGGCGGCCGCCCTTGTCGAAGATGGTCCACCTGAAGAAACTGATCCAAGTTTCAGCTTCACCTAGTGAAGCAACCGACGCTCCAAGCTCGTTAGGAATGGAGAGCGGGGATGTAAGGATTTTCCACTATCATTCTCTTAAATATTTAAGCGCAAGAGAGCATGCAAGAAGGAGAAGAGAATGAGGTGATAGTATGTCACAAAATGGCTAAGTGTTTCCATGTTGTGAGAATGAGAGTCAAAGAATGGCTACCTAATTTTTTCAACCATCAAAAATAATATCACAACCTTTTTCAATAAACAATGATGCACATCCCTATCTTCCATGCTCACAACCATACCCAAATCCACCTCACCCTCCACCTCATTTCTCAACGATTTTCTAAAAAAGAAAATCAATAATGAGGTGTCCTCCTTCTAGAAGTATTCCGTATAAATACGGAATACAACCCGACATACGTATCGAAATACATATACACGTATCCGTATAAAAATACGAATAGCTAAGAAAGAAAATGAATAGTGAACAATAATACTAGAATATATATATATATATTAAAATATATATATAAATTATTAAATCAAAACATGATTTAATAATCCGGCTTAATTCTAAGCCGGCTAGTATTATCAACCGTCCGATTAAAGTCCTTGTAGCTTATACACGTATTTAATCGGACCCCTATATGTACCAACATACGTTATCAACATCATATCGTCTGAACCGGGAAAACTCTCTGTGTAGGATTCTAAACACTCGACAATACGCTGGCAGTGATTTACTAGATAAATCCATAACAATGGACACGTCAACGGCACTAGCTGCACGTAACGGCTATCCAGGTATATGCCGAAAGAGAGGTCGCGAATCAAGTTCGTCCGTACCTTACTGAGCCTGAATATGACAATCTCCGTACAATCCGGTCTCTTCATGTCACGCCCCGCTTTCCAAAATAGGAAATACATGGAGCAACGAAGGCCAGCCATACTACATACGGTAAGGAAAGATCCTTCCATAGTCATATAAAGACTATCTAGCTAAACCTGTCAAAGATAATATTCAATAACAGAAGAGATAACAATGATAATCATGTTGCAATGAAATCACAAGGAATACTAAAAAAAGGTCTACTAGATAATAAATGCAAATAAAGATCCAATACAATATGTTCGAAATAAAAACAAGTTCAAAAAAGAGACAAATCCTAACGTCCCGCGAGAGCGCACATGCTAAGTACTATCTGAAATAAACTAGAAATAAACCTACAACTGCTATTGATTTTCGGCAACCTCCTAATAATCCCTCTGATCCTGCTCTGCCTGTGAACCAATCTCTAAACCTGAGATGGCAAGTCCCAGGGATGTCAGAACATCCCAACAAGTACTCAAACGTATTAGTGTGCGTGCGTGTGTGATATCATGGATATGTGAGTCTAGTGAAGCGAAGCACATATGCACATGTGAATATGAGTAAGGTAATAGTACAAATATGTATCATAACGAATGTTAAATGTCCCTATACTGGAAAGGTTTGGAGGCAAGAAAAACATGGACACGAATCAAGGGGTAAACATTTCACTTTATCGTTTTAGTTTGGTACCCTAGCAATTCACTCGCTTTATCGTTTCAGCTTGGTACTTAGCAACATTATCTCTTTACCGTTTCAGCCCGGTAATCAGCAACACTATCACTTTACCGTTTCAGCCCGGTAATTAGCAACACTATCACTTTACCGTTTCAGCCCGGTAATCGACAACACTATATCTTTACCGTTTCAGCCCGGTAATCGGCAACACCATCACTTTACCGTTTCAGCCCGGTAATCGGCAACACCATCACTTTACCGTTTCAGCCCGGTAATCGGCAACACTATATCTTTACCGTTTCAGCCCGGTAATCGGCAACACTATCACTTTACCGTTTCATTCCGGTACTCAGCAACACTACACTATAAACATGAAACTGACTGGATAGGCTCTGGCTATGAATCATAGTCACGATAATTTCGCTAAATGGGAAAAACGTGTAACCACAAATAATGGCAAGTAATTCAGCACTACGATTGGTAATTGTATTTTAATGTAAATAAACTGTGATGATGAATAGGGATGGCATGTCAAGGTGTTTTCATACACGTCAATCAATAATGGTCTCGAATATATATATATATATATATATATATATATATATATAGTGTAAAAGAAAGTGTTCTCGTGCACGTCAATGATAACAGTCAGCGTGTCATTGCAATAATTAACTAAAATATTTGTGAGACATGTTTGTAGTGAGGGTTTAATTATAAAATAAACTTTTACATTAGAAATTTCATTTAATCGAGTATGAAACATGCATATAATTCTTAATAAATTGATTAACGGTTTTGCTTGGATTCTAGGGTTTCGATTATATAGGCAATAAGCAGAGATTTATATCAATATAGAAACTCAGTGTTAAAGATTACATTCTAGTAATTCTAAAACAATGTATTAAACCAAGAGATAATCAATGTTGCATCAATTAAAAGAATAACAAACAGGAGTACTTGCCTCGGAGACAGACAAACACGACGACACGAAGCGCGACTCCAAGTTTTGATGGCACAGCTAATTTTGAAGAAGAAAATATTATGATGGGAAGGAGGGAGAAGGTTGATTTATATGAGTAGGAAAGAGATGATGATAATGAATATATGTACTTTTTCTCAGGTGCAAAAGGTACCAATATGAATTGATTCATTTTCCGCTTGCCTCACTGCTCTTGTCTCATCCTCACTCACTCATCTCGAACTCAGGAACCTTTGCCAACTTTCCGTCTCAGGCAAGAGCTACGGAACTAAAGCACCAACGACTCCCGCGCATATTCTACATTATAGCCTGCAACTGATTCAGCTTCCGCTTCTGAGAGATCAGACGGAGCTTGTTTGCAACACCCTTCCGTAACGGGATCACATCCTGAACTATTTCCGTTTAGGTGGAATCTCTCGAATAAGACTCTTCCTTAGTCTCGTACCTCTCCTTCTTAATTAGTAGATCTGGTTACCTTCTTAAACTTTGGAAGCTACCTTCCACTCAAGAAAAGGAATAACCGTCCTAGCAATAGTGGCTGAAGCTGGTCTCGATCAATAGAGGAGAGCGAGATAGCTGTGTTCGACCAGACCTGTCGATCTTCACCCTCGGAAGAGAGAAGCAAGCGCACGGAAGGGTAATCAGTCCAGCTTTTAGTGTCTGTTCAACCAGAGCTCTCCCCGCCGGGTTGACAAAGAAAGCTAATGTCGATTCTTTCAAGAAGCCAATGCGGATGCCGATTCCTCTAGCGGCTCAATCTGATGAAATCAGCAGTTATATTTCTCTTCTCGAGAGTCCGCTACGGGCCAGCGGGAAAAGAGGAGAATGGCTAATAGCATAGCAAGCCGCTTCCAGGGACTAGAATAGGCCGGTTGGTGCGTGAAAAGGGGGAGGTGATGCTCTGTGCTGGGACTTCGAAAGCCCACAGCTTCCGCTTTTGAGTGGCATTGTAGCTTTTCATACTTGCTTCGCCAGTTCTGGCTAAAGTAATATCAGCGACCAAACAACGGAGTGAGCGCTAGCGCGAAAACCGTTGTGCGGTAGCACATCCGTTTCCTCTGACTGGCCGCTGCTTTTTTGAGTTCAATCTAGTCTGCTGGACTGTGACGGCTAATTACTCACCAGATACCACTGCCTTCCCTCTCCTTTCTTTCTCCCCCAATTCATTCACCAGTGGAGTGGTCTCATTCCTGACAGTAGTCGTTTTCGGAAAAGACCGGCAAAGAAAACAAAGCCCTCCTGCCCGCAACCATATTCTATAAAGACGGCTGGCCACATTACTGATAACCGCAGAACGAGCAATGAATCCCCAATGACAAATGAACAGCGGAGCGGGGCATTTTCGGGGAGTAGCCCACTTCTTCAGAAACTTCCTGGCACATACATTAAGGGAGCCATCGAAAGGTGACTGAAACACCAGAAACAGAGACTACCCGAGCTAATGATAGAGGCAAGAACACTTTCCGGCCAGGTCCCATTAATTGATCATAACGATATCCGGGTAAACTCCATGGCCTCCATCGTCGGGGGCTCGAAAAGACTGAGAAATCTTTCGAAGTGAGAGAAGGAAGGCGCGCTAGCGCCTTCGAGGAATCCCGTCACTTTGAACGGAAGGTGGCCTAGACTTCTTTAATGTTTAGGATGCTCATACAGACTTCCTCAAGTACTCCCTCCACCGATTTACCGATGGCGGAGAATCGTGGAAGAACCGTTCAACCTTGCCTCAAACTCTCTCCTAACAACTTATTAGAAACACAAGACAGCCAATAAGAAATATCACGAAATCCCCCGCGCTTCGAGGATGTCCTCAGCGTCGTGGAACCTAGACCTCGATTCCCGCATTGTGAAAATGGAAAGAGGCATCTTCCATCCGCCTTACTTAGATAGAGCGGGCTTCGCTCGCTCAATTCGCTCTAAAGCTCGTTTAGTAGACAGCGAGTGGAGGGCGTAGCAACGGCGCTAACGGTTCTTTGACGGACAAGCCTAGCTAAAGCCCCGCGGGCCGAGCGCATCGAGTTGAGTTAAAACTCGTCAAGTCGGTGAAGCGAAGATATGAATATAGTGACTATTGGTATGTCGAGTCGGGCGGCGGCCGTTAGGTCACCTACTTTGAGTTATGAACACACAAGCAAGGCCAAAACATGTGTGTCGGGCGTGCGGCCCATCAACCTACTAGCAATGGGGGAGAAAACATAGCATGTCGCAACAAACGATTCGAGGCGTCAGCAAAACACTGCCATCTGTTCCAAAAACAGAAGTTAAACGAGCATCCCACACCCGAAAGGTACCCCACATAGGCCTTCCCCGAAACCCCCCAGTCACTAAGGTAAACAAAGATATATTTTAACCAAACCCAGTTTCTTACCACGGTCCTCTCTAGGAACTCTACTTACCTCCAAAAAATAAGGTAAACTCATCGGGAATCTACTTGAGTTCCTTAACCGAACGTGCGACAGCAGAAAGGTAAAGGAACGGAAAGAACAATAGCGCTCAGAAGGAGAGAATGATTTCTATTTCATTTCATTGCCCTCTTATCTTATTACATTACATTGTCAGTAGGAAAGTCTCTACTCTTGGGGGCGTCGTCCACTGCATCTCGCCAACTCAGGAATCTTTTTCCGGAGCACGTATGCAAGAAGGAGGTTTGAGCTTGATGCAAATGGCTATAAGATAAAAGAATAAAATATTGAGGAGATAGAAATATATTTGAAGAGATCCAAATACTGTTGAAGAGATTAAATTATGTGCGAATTTGTAAAGGTTGTTTGGTATAAGATATATACATACATATACATACATATACATACATACATACATACATATATATATATATAAATATAGTTAAAATAGGTGTAGGATTTGTTATTATATAGAATAATAGGAAATATTTATATAAATATATATAGGGTTTTAAATAAATATGATGTATATACATTAGTTTAAATGTGTATGATTAAAATATGTATAGATTTATTTGAGAAGATAAAATATATTTGGAAAGGGAATATAATAAAATATATATAAGTTTAGAAAAATATTCTCATAATCCCCAATAGTTTAATTTGAAAAATTTAAAATAGAGTTTAAAGATTGAAAGATTATTAATAATATATCATGATCGACAAAACATTACTAGAATATAAATAAGATATTATTAAATTTAGCAAAACAAAACTTTAAAGTTAAATATCACATAACTTAGATAACCATAAAATATTTGTTTACATATCTAGTATTTGAAAATATATTAGATGCAAATTAAAATAAGATATTAATAAATTATCAAACCTTAAATACTAAATATCTTTTGTTAAAACAACCATACTAATATTATCTATTTAGTTATGAAACTAATTTTAGATAAATAAATATTATATGTATAGAAATTTCAGATATTAATCAAATAATAAACAAGCATAAATACTAATAATATACTTATTTAACAAACTTGGAAAACCATAACTATAACAAACTTAAAACAATCATAATAATATGTTCTATCTTAACTAGAAATTATTAAACTCCAACTTAAAATAATAATAATAATAATATAACAAAACCAAATACATTTAAAACAAAAAACTTACGATCGGGCTAGGATGTTCCACTTCGTCTAAGAGAATCGTATACCGAGTCTAAGGGGTGGATAACATCATACTCCTAATAACCATATAAGTCGTGTCGGAGTCAAACTCACCACTAACTGAGAAATTAGTGAACTCCTATCAGTAAATCTCATCCACCGCCACGGATTTAGGGTGATGGCCAACCGAACACAGCGCGACATCGACTCCTAATACCAGGAGAGACGAATCCCTGACAATCGTTCACTGCCTCCATGTGGCTCGGAACTGTATCCAACTAAAACCTGTTTACATAACTCTTTTGAGCCGTGGTAGGGTAGCAATCTAAGTACAGTGAGAACTCACACGAGACAACTGACGATCTCGGATCAAAAGACTAATCTGTACTCATGCCACTAGAGAACTTCTATCTGACGATAGAAATAATACCATCTAGAAATTCTCGGCGAGTTCGTCTATTGTACTCACCTCCAGTGAGCACCTGTATACTATCTTAGGTGACACAACAGCAATGGCTTGTGAGACCGGCCACCGCCTCTCATCGAGATCTAGAAACGTATACACTGGTGTACTCCGGAATATCGATGCTCAGTCTCGATACTCCCTCGACTAGGGACATTTAAGAATATGCTTATGGACTGCCCAGCTCTCACGTGTATGATCACCATCACAATACCGGTAGTCAAACAAGAATCCTACAGGCTTCATATTATGTATTAACGATATGTAATAACAAGTAAAACATATACATATCAATGATAAGACAAATCAGATAGCATGCTATCATTTCGAGTAAAACTGTTCTACCTGTATAGGTCCTCCCTCAATTATCATAACATTCCTGCGATTACAATAATTGTCTTGAGGGCACTATATCAAACAGACCCTCTCCATGCCACGAATCAAACATGTAGTTTTTCTATCGAACTCTTGATCCTCTTGCTTTAGAGACTCGTCCCTAACCACTCCTGTACGTCGAACTATCCTAGACCTCTACATTACTGGCTTTACTGGACTCTCCACCTGAATTGAAGTACCAACCAACTCATCTTTCATAACTTGGACTGGGACTTCGAACTCCATCTCGCTTGGCGATATACCTGTTCTCCGTTCACCATCTGACCGAGTCTGTCTTCTTCAAAGTATTGCAGACTCAACAAATGTCACTTGGCTAACTCCACTCTGGGTCCCAAGACACCACGACATGTACCCTTTTACTCCGATTCTAGAGCCGATTAGAAAACGTGTCTCGAGTCTCGGCTCCTCGATAAATCGAGATTTCCAAGAAGCCTGGAGTAATTCCCAGCCCCTGTAGTCCATAACTCCTTGGGAATTCTCATATCTACCGTCATCGACGGTGACCGATCGATGAGGTCTCAGTAGGCCTAGCAAACGAGGCGTGTTAACTGTGACTCGCCTCGCTTCATAACGGGGCGAATTTTATTCACCTCGTAACAGGGCGAATTTTATTCACCTCGTTACTGACGCGGGCGAGACAACGAGTTTGACTCGCCTCGTCATGACGAGTTCGACGAGGCGGATCGGTTTCGAAAATCCTCGATGTTGCCTCGCTACAATTCGCCTCGTCTCGTCAAACTTGTCAATCGCTTCGCATCGCATCGCCTCATCGATTCGCAAGCTGACTCGTCACGAATCGCTGGCTTGCCTCAACTAGTTCGCCGACTGGCCTCGAAATCCACATCCAACGGTCGACAACAATTGGATGCTCGACGAATCGCCTCGTCTCGAAACTCCCATCCAACGGTCGATCCTCGCCTCATCTCGAGATCAACATCATCGGCAGCGCTGGGATCTAGGCGAGTTGAGGCGAATCGCCTTGCCTTGGTTCGCGTCGCCTCGTAATAGGCAGAAATTTTGAAATTTTTTTAAAACCCTATAAATACACCGCACCCCATTTCTTCTCATTTCAATTCATTTTCTCCCAAATAAAAAAATTATCATCACTCACAAAAAAATACCAACTCTAACTTCCAAGTTTTGAAGAATAGAAGCTCCGAGCATCCGACCGACTCCACTCTACCGATATTCTGGAATTCTGCTCTTTCTTATTTCATGATTTTATTTTATTAGCACTTTTGGTTAAATTAGTATTGCCGGTTTGGTAATATTTAGTATTTAATTTTTTTAATTAGTTAAAACATTAATATGAAGGGTTCATCCGATACGCATCAAACCCAAGTTCCTCATCCCGAATTAAACCACGAGTAGGAGGGAAAGATTTCCCATTCCTTAGCCGTAAAGATATGTGGCCATGAAAAAGGATTAAGTGGAACAGAATTGGTCGGATGGTAGAGTTGTGGAAACACTTGTTTATTCCATATTTTTGACATTAGCTCCATGAAACAATTTGCTACTGCTGAAGCATGGAAGAATTGAAATCTTAGATCAAAACATTATGTATAGACGATATGGACTGCCTAGACAAGAATTCTTGAACGGTGAACAACCAGAGCCTATTACTCACTACATCAAAAAAATTCCATTAACGAACCATAGAAATCCGTCGGAAAATCAAAAATACACATGCCGGATGAAATGGTTGTTGCTATTTGCTCTAATAACGAATCATTGATTTAACTGAATAACTAAAGAAAATAGATTGACCTTTCTCTTCGTCTCAGGTCGATGGATCTTCTCAATTGGAAGATCCCCCGTATGGATAATATATATTGTTCAAGGGACAAGTTTCTTTATTTAAACACTTGAAATCCAATTGATCCAAATTCAAATTCATAACATTAGATCCGACGGTAGAAAGGGAAGTAGAAAACAAAAAAAGGAACGAAGAATTCATTTTTATGGTCCGGCCACACCTACATCAAGAGAACCTAGAAAACGTGCGCTTAGTAGTAATGTTTGAGACCACTATACAATTGAAATGAGGGAAGGTGTTAGATACGCAGCATGTAAATATTGTGGCGTTGCATATAAACATGAGGTACCGGCACCGGTATTTTGCATAAACATGTAAAAAAAACACTTAGATAGCACGGCCGGTTCTTTCCCTACACAATTACAAATTGGTTTCGCCTGTCAGTTTTTTTCAATATAATCATGATTTAAATGTTGAAGAAATGGTGAGATTTGTTATGGTTGATGCCCATGTTCTTGGATTTGGAGAAAGCCAAGCTTTTGAGTGGTAAGCTCAAAGGGCATTGCAACCGGCATACAAAAGGGTTCCGAGAAGTACACTTAAAAGTCGTCATTTTAGCCTCTATAACAAAGGTAAAGAGGTATTAATTGCTACTCTTGCTTCTTTAGATATCAGTATTTCATTAACTTATGATGTTTACTCTGATAGAAGAAAACTTCCCTGGATTTGTGTTACTGCACATTGGATAAATTTTGACTGTTATTTACAAAAAAGAATTAGATCTATTTTAGACAATTTCAATTCCCGCATAGTGTTTTTAATATAACTTCTGAAATTAGATCTATTTTAAAAAAATATCAGTTTATAAATAAAAAATATATATTTCTTTCGATAATACTAGCAACAATAATACCGCCGTTACTAAACTAATTAAAATATGCAAACAAATTTACAGTGGTCGCTTTTTCATATTGTTGTGCATGTCATATACTTAATCTTGTTGTACAAGATGCATATACCATATGTAGTTCAAATATTTATTAAAAGTTCTGGAAAATAATCTGAATATAAAACTAGAAGACAGGCTGCAGGATTAAGGTCGTCTCTTAGAAAAGATATGGTCATTCGATGGAGTAGTACATATGGCATGCTCTGTACTGCATCAAAGACCGCCGGAATTATTAATAACCAGTGGAATGAACAAATGCCAGCAAAAAACCACTTAACAGAGGATCATTGGGCGGTTACGGAACTTTTTAAAGATTTTCTTATGACTTTTAAAATAGCAACCGAATGGTTTTCTGCTACTTATATCCCCATTCCTCATATTGTTGTCTCTGAATTGTATAATACAGCTCAATGTTTTACTAGTCACTCGGATAATCCAATACTTCAGCCAGGTATACTTGCTATGCTAACTAAAATTTCTAAATATTTCTCTGAAATTCCAATTGTTTACTGTTTGTGTTCGGTAATAGCTCTAGAATTAAATTAGAAGGTTTGGAGGTTCTTTTATACGGGTTCCATGGATGCATGGGGCATAATGTAGATATTGATGCTGGTGTTAATACCGTTAAAAGTAATTTAAAAGTGTTTGATTTATATGTTCCACGATCTTCTAATGGTAGAACTACTGGACCACCGGCCGCAACCAGTTCACGTGCTTCGACTCCAGCTTTTGCACTTATTCAACAGAAGAAAAGGGCACGAGTCCCCGTTGCCTCATCATCGCCATCTTTAAATGAATTATCAATACATTTATAAACTGATTTAGATGTAGATTATACTATAGATGAGTTTGATATTTTAGCCTGATGGAAAAGTCACGGACATTTGTATTCGGTGCTTTCTATTATGGCTCATGATTTACTAATCATTCCAGTATCCACAATAGCGTTAGAAAATGCTTTAGTGCTGGTGGCAGAATATTACGCGAGAAGGGATGCAGTTTGGCCTACGACACAATGGAGTGCATGATTTGCTCGCAAGATTAGGAAGCAACAGTTGTTAGGAAACAAAATGCAATCAATTTGGACATGGGTTATCTACCTGAGGAGCTTACAGTATCAGACAAGACCAGCACCAAAGGAGGAACCACAACCAGCGCCGACGAATAATGAGTAAGATCTATAATGGTAGAAAAAAACTACATAGACATGATTCTCTCTCATTGAGCTCAATATTTAAAAGGGATACGTAAACAGCCCGAGTGGGTTCGGTCTCTAAAGTAAAAAACAAATTGTATTATGTAATTGTAATTTGATTTGTTAATAAAAATTTTCGTTCATTTTTCATTTATTATTAATTTTTAAGGTTTTTTTAATTTTTAAGATAAAATAAAAAATACCACAGTCAGGCGAGTTGACTCGCCTGCTCGTGCGAGTCGCTTCGCCTCGCGATTCGCCTAGACGAGGTGTAACACCCGAGCCCAGTAATACTATGTATATTACTAGTTGAGGGTTATATTTTTGCTCATTCCAATTTTCCTGATTTTCTGGTGTTTATTGCTAAATTTTACCCGGTTAGGTCATTTTGGCACATAACAAATTTTAACTCCTAAAATGAAATTTAAGATGTCCAGGTTGGCCTACTCGTCGCCACTAGTCGCGTGGTAGCGTCCGCGTGTCGAGATTCCGTTCCGTTTGGCTAAACGGGCAAGTTTGGGTGACTACGCGCGCGTGCAAGTGTCCGACTTGGGGGCATGCATTTTAATCATTAAACACCTATTTTCAAAATTTGGAACCCGCTTAAAATCATATAATTTGAATTTGGAACATTTGGGCGCGACCCGGGCGCGATTTGGAAATATTTCATTTCACGCCAAAAAGGGCCCGTTTCAATTTAATTTATAAAACTAATATATATTTATACGATAATTCCCAACGGCCAAATCCATTCAAATCTTATTCCAAATATTTTCCTCACACCCCCTCAGCCAATCACGAGCTCACAATCGAGCTCGTGGGCCCCCCTCCTTTCCATATCTCTCTGTCTCTCTCTCCTCATCCTCTCTCTCTCTATCTCATCAACCATCCTCTCTCTCTCTCTCTCTTCTTATATATTTGAGAATCTCCCCTGCATGCAGCCGCCTTCACCCAACCCTCGTCCATCGCGAGAAACCCAACCAACCCTAACCCTAGCTCACCGCCGACCTCCTCAAGATCTCGCCGTCACCGCCAGCAACGCCTCCTCGACCGCCGCGCCTTCCTCCTCCCGTTTCCCGACGACTCCCGCTCCTTCCCGCACTGCACCCATTCCCGACCTCGCCTCCACCCTCGTAGACCTCGCCGTCGACGTCGCCTCTCACCGTCGACGCCTCCCACGACTCCCTTTCACCCTACTCGACCCGACCTCGTCGTCGTTCCCTCCTCCCCTCGCCGGAACAGTAAACCCGAGCCTTCATCCATTGCCTACCTCCTCCGTTCGCCGGGAAAGCGCGCCGGCGACCTCGTCGACGCCACCTTCGACCACCTACTTCTACTTGATTTTGTTGGCATTAGTCCTTGACTACTGAATACCTGACCTGACATACATAGTTTGGGGGTATGGGGAAATCAAAGGTGAAACCGACTTGTAACTCAACAGTTCGATACATTGTTCTGATCAGTCTTACGGGCTTGGCCAGCTCCGGAGTGTTGTTGCTGACATCACTCATCCATCCTACTACCTTTTACTGCTTAGCGGCACGTCTCGGATTCAGCCCCGAGGATCATGACCGTGGTCCCGGGCACGCACGGGATACTATTGAGTTACATCGACGATTCATCAATTGGTTTCAAAGACTATAGAGTAGAAAACCTGATAGGACAGTTTAGTCACCATTGCACATTACCCTGCTTGTTACTTCTTATTACTGCTTTATTCATGTTCATGCTTGCATTGTTTATTACCATGTTTTTACTGTATACTTGATATCATGACGCGCTGACGTCTGGGTTTTGCATGGCCCAGATTCCGTACCTTTGTCGTCGACTGAGCAGGAGTACTTCAGCCAGCAGGCTGACCAGTGAGTCCTTAGGGTTTAGTTTATTTATTGCTTTTCATTTCCAGATGTGAGCCCGCATTATGGGACGTACTGTTTATTCACTGTATTGGATCATTAGCTTCCGCACTTATTGTTTATTGATTCTTGTTATTATGGACTTGGACATGTATTAGTTTAGTTTATTTTACTGTTCTTGATATCTCTACAACCGTAATGTGACTGTGGACGGATGCGTCCTACCCGCAGGTAGCATGGTTGGCTATGTCACGTGCCCAAGTTTGCGTACTCTGGGAAGCGGGGCGTGACATGGTTTTTTGGTATCAGAGCCATAGGTTAATTGGGTTGATTTCTTGTAGTTGGGTATCGCACCCGATACACGAATCGTAATACCTGTGATTAGGAAACATGTCCTGCCACTTGACCATTTTACTATCCTTGAATCATTCTTCCGGATCATGTCGACGTGCAAACTTACTTTGCATTTGTCAACTCAAAAACCTAATTTCTTGTTATCTCTAGGACTTAGGCGACTTGGGTGGAGTTAAGTAATTGCGGCTATGATACCGCGGCATAGCTACAATGCAGTACTCTATTTAAGTATCTTGGAGTTCTAGCCTTGATTTATATATTGAATCTATCATCATGCTAATGTGTTTGTTTTGATTTCAGGATCATGGCAGATAAAAATTTCAAGACGTATCAGAGGCGTGTGGATGAAGCCGCCATGTTAGGAGTGATACGTGGGATGTTGGAGAATCAGAAGAGACAAACTGAACTGATCCAACAACAGGCAGATTCATTTCAGGAGGGTTTGCAGGCTATTCAGCAGTCTGTAAACACCGCTGTAGCGAAGCCAGTTGACCGAGTAGGGCCGTGGCAGATTTCAGACGGTTGGGTCCTACTACTTTCACTGGCTTGGAGGAGCCATTGCCAGCCGAGCAGTGGCTCGTGGACACGGAGAATTTACTGATTGCAGCACAGATCCCTGAAGACAAGAGAGTTGATGTGGTGCGCATTCAGCTGGTGGATTACGCTCGAGAGTGGTGGCTTGTGGAGGAGACCCGCTTGTCCAAGCCAATCAGTTGGGCGGATTTCTCCAAAAGTTTCTTGGAAAAGTTCTTCCCGCGGACTGCACGGGAGGAAATGGAGGAGAGATTTATTGGGCTGAAACAAAATGGAGCAGCTGTGGATGTACATGCAGCGGAGTGGACGAGACTTAGCCGTTTCGCTGGGCCCTTGGTAGCCAAGGAGGCAGACAGGGCGCGAAGGTTCTTGCGCAGTTTGGATGTGGACATCCAGAGGCAGATTGTCTCCCTGGGTTTGACCACTTTCTCACAGGTTCTTCCGGCAGCCAGAGAGCAGCAGAGTTTATCAGGATCGAAAGGGAACCTTCACCAGACAGCAGTTGCGGCCAGGAAGCCTGCATTTGTACCTAACCGAGATCATGGGCGCAGAGGTATTCCAGTGGACCGTCGAGGTGTAGCGCCAATGAAGAAGCCTGTGATCGTTGATCGAAGGAAGAGTGTGATTTGTGATTACTGCCGATTACCTGGGCACGTGCAGAAGGATTGTCGTAGGAGACTGGGACTTTGTCTGGTTTGTGGGGCAGCCGATCACGCAGTTGGTACTTGTCCGTCGAAGCTTCGCACGAGAGATGATATACGGAAGCCTCCGCAGAGACCGTTCCAAGGGCAGAAGCAGCTGACACAAGGACCCAACCAGGGTCGAGCTTTCACCTTGACAGCTGAGGAAGCCAAGGCATCAGGAGAAGTGGTTTCAGGTACTGTACTCGTTCGTGGTTTTCCCGCATTGGCATTATTTGATTCCGGAGCATCCCACTGTTTTATGTCGTCCAAATTTATAACTACACACTCGATTACCTGCACGACCCTGTCTAGTTTCTGGGACATACACACTGGGAATGGGAAAATCATAGCTAGTAAGGAATGTAGAGGTTGTACTGTTGTTGTTTGTGGACGAGAGCTTTTTGCAGATTTCTTGGTGATTGATACGGGCAGTTATGATGTAGTTTTGGGAATGGATTTTCTTGGCACTTTCCACGCACATATTGATTGCAGGGCAAGGAAAGTAATTTTCCAGATTCCCGGGCACCCTGAGTTTACTTTCATCGGAGGAAGCAGTTCTGTCGGGCCAGTCGAGTTTAGGGCTAGGCCGACGAACAATATTCTTGCGGCTATGGTAGTGGATAGTAATGAAGAGCCGGCAGTTGTTCGCGACTTTATGGATGTGTTTGAAGATATTTCGGGCTTACCGCCGAAGCGAGATGTGGAGTTTGCGATTGACCTCATTCCTGGTGCAGCGCCAGTGTCAAAATCTTATTATCCGATGGCACCGGTGGAATTAGAAGAAGTTAAGAAACAAGTTGGCGAATTACTCGAGAAGGGATGGATTCGAAGCAGCAACTCGCCTTGGGGAGCTCCAGTTCTTTTAGTAAAGAAGAAGGATGGCACGAGAAGGATGTGCATTGATTATCGAGAATTGAACCGGGTGACTATTAAGAACAAGTATCCGATCCCTCGCATTGGAGAACTCTTTGAGCAGCTTAGTGGCGCGAGGGTATTCTCGAAACTGGACTTGCGATCAGGATATCATCAGGTCCGAGTGAAGGCAGAAGACATTTGCAAGACGGCGTTTCGGATTCGGTATGAGCATTTCGAGTATTTAGTGATGCCCTTCGGAGTGACTAATGCGCCGGCAATATTTATGGACTTGATGAACAGGATCTTTTCACCGTTCTTGGACCAGTTTATTGTGGTATTCATTGACGATATTCTGGTGTACTCGAAGAGTCCGGAGGAGCATGCTGAGCATTTAAGGATCGCATTGCAGACGCTGAGACAAGAGAAGTTATTCGCGAAGATGAGTAAGTGCGAATTCTGGCTGGAAGAAGTGAAGTTTCTGGGGCATGTCGTGTCGGGCGATGGAATCGCCGTTGATCCCGAGAAGATTGCAGCAGTTCGAGATTGGCCTGTTCCAAAGAATGTTGCAGAGATAAGAAGTTTTCTTGGACTCGCCGGTTACTACAGAAGATTTGTGGAGAACTTCGCTCGTTTAGCTGAGCCGTTAACCAAGCTTACGCGTAAGGAGGTACCGTTTGTTTGGACAGATGGATGTGCATTGGCCTTCGAGACGTTGAAGCAGAAGTTGATAACCGCCCCGATCCTGACCGTACCGGATAATTCAGGAGGACTGGTGATTCACAGCGACGCATCTGGAAAGGGATTGGGATGTGTTTTAATGCAAAATGGAAAAGTCGTCGCGTACGCATCGAGACAACTGAAGACTCATGAGAAGAATTATCCGACCCATGATTTGGAGCTTGCAGCCGTGATCTTCGCCCTGAAGATTTGGAGACACTACCTGTTGGGCGAGAGAGTCGAAGTCTTTACAGATCACAAAAGTTTGAAGTATGTATTCACTCAGAAGGAGTTGAACATGAGGCAACGCAGATGGTTAGAGTTGATGGCCGACTACGACCTTGATCTTAAGTACCATCCGGGAAAAGTTAACGTCGTGCCGGATGCGCTAAGTCGGTTGCCAGCCATTCAGGTATTGACCGCACAAAGGGAGATCATTGCGGATTTTCAGAGATTTGACTTGGAGGTCGTGCTACCACATGCTAAGGGACAGTTGATGCAACTGCAAGTACAGTCGTCTTTAGTTGAGAAGATTAAAGCAGCACAATCGCAGGATCCTAGACTGCAAAAGTTTCGGGAGCAGGTTGAAGCCGGATTGCGAACCGATTTACTGATCCATGAAGACGGTTCTTTGAGATATGGTAGCCGTGTGTGTGTGCCAAAAGGAGATGTGCGTGAAGAGCTTATGAGGGAGGCACACAGTTCAGCTTACTCTGTACATCCAGGAGGGACAAAGATGTACCGAGATATTCGACAGCACTTCTGGTGGGAAGGTATGAAACGGGAAATTGCTCGCTTCGTGGCTAAGTGCTTGGTGTGTCAGCAAGTCAAGGCTGAACACCAAAGGGTTGCTGGTTTGTTGCAACCACTTCCGATTCCTCAGTGGAAGTGGGAACATATAACCATGGATTTCGTGACGGCTCTACCGCGGAGTCCAAAGGGTAACAATGCTGTATGGGTGATTGTCGATCGGTTGACCAAGGCAGCTCACTTTATTCCTTTTCGGGTTGGTCAATCGACAGAGACTTTGGCAGAGCGATATATGCAGGAGATTGTCAGATTGCATGGAGTACCGGTAAGCATCGTGTCCGATCGGGACACTCGGTTCTTGTCGCACTTTTGGAGGAGTTTACAAGAAAGTTTGGGGACTCGATTGAAGTTCAGCACAGCTTATCATCCTCAGACTGATGGACAATCGGAGAGAACGATCCAGACCCTTGAAGATATGTTGAGAGCTTGCATGTTGGACTTCAAAGGTTCTTGGGAAGATCATCTACACCTGGTGGAGTTTTCGTACAACAATAGCTTCCAAGCAACTATTCAGATGGCCCCGTTTGAAGCACTGTATGGTCGTAAGTGCCGTTCACCTGTTTGTTGGGATGACGTTGGTGAACGAAGGTTATTAGGACCAGATTTGGTGGTACAGACAGTCGAGAAGGTGAATACAATCAGGAAGCATATGAAGGCAGCTCAAGACAGACAGAAAAGTTGGGCCGACACGTCAAGAAGACCTCTAGAGTTCGCCGTGGGTGATTTGGTATTCCTGAAGATATCACCGACTAGAGGGGTGATTCGCTTTGGAAGTCGGGGAAAGCTTAGTCCCCGATTCGTGGGACCCTTCGAGATATTGGAGCGTGTTGGAGAGGTATCGTACCGGTTGGCGTTACCACAGTCTTTAGCAGGAGTTCACGTTGTGTTTCATGTGTCTCAACTACGGAGGTATGTTCGTGATGAGACTCATGTCTTGGATCATTCGGAGTTGACTGTGCGAGAGGACTTGACTTTTGAGGAGCGACCAGTTGAAATCAAGGATCGAAGAGAAAAGGTTCTTAAGAACAAGGTTATCCCTCTTGTGCTAGTTTCTTGGGGTAACCGATCGCATGGAGAATCCACTTGGGAGCGAGAAGACGAGATCCGGCTGAAATTCCCTCACCTTTTCCCGTAGTTAGCTATCTTGTATTCTTGGAATTTCGAGGACGAAATTCTTTTGTAGTTGGGTATGATGTAACACCCGAGCCCAGTAATACTATGTATATTACTAGTTGAGGGTTATATTTTTGCTCATTCCAATTTTCCTGATTTTCTGGTGTTTATTGCTAAATTTTACCCGGTTAGGTCATTTTGGCACATAACAAATTTTAACTCCTAAAATGAAATTTAAGATGTCCAGGTTGGCCTACTCGTCGCCACTAGTCGCGTGGTAGCGTCCGCGTGTCGAGATTCCGTTCCGTTTGGCTAAACGGGCAAGTTTGGGCGACTACGCGCGCGTGCAAGTGTCCGACTTGGGGGCATGCATTTTAATCATTAAACACCTATTTTCAAAATTTGGAACCCGCTTAAAATCATATAATTTGAATTTGGAACATTTGGGCGCGACCCGGGCGCGATTTGGAAATATTTCATTTCACGCCAAAAAGGACCCGTTTCAATTTAATTTATAAAACTAATATATATTTATACGATAATTCCCAACGGCCAAATCCATTCAAATCTTATTCCAAATATTTTCCTCACACACCCTCAGCCAATCACGAGCTCACAATCGAGCTCGTGGGCCCCCCTCCTTTCCATATCTCTCTGTCTCTCTCTCCTCATCCTCTCTCTCTCTCTATCTCATCAACCATCCTCTCTCTCTCTCTCTTCTTATATATTTGAGAATCTCCCCTGCATGCAGCCGCCTTCACCCAACCCTCGTCCATCGCGAGAAACCCAACCAACCCTAACCCTAGCTCACCGCCGACCTCCTCAAGATCTCGCCGTCACCGCCAGCAACGCCTCCTCGACCGCCGCGCCTTCCTCCTCCCGTTTCCCGACGACTCCCGCTCCTTCCCGCACTGCACCCATTCCCGACCTCGCCTCCACCCTCGTAGACCTCGCCGTCGACGTCGCCTCTCACCGTCGACGCCTCCCACGACTCCCTTTCACCCTACTCGACCCGACCTCGTCGTCGTTCCCTCCTCCCTTCGCCGGAACAGTAAACCCGAGCCTTCATCCATTGCCTACCTCCGCCGTTCGCCGGGAAAGCGCGCCGGCGACCTCGTCGACGCCACCTTCGACCACCTACTTCTACTTGATTTTGTTGGCATTAGTCCTTGACTACTGAATACCTGACCTGACATACATAGTTTGGGGGTATGGGGAAATCAAAGGTGAAACCGACTTGTAACTCAACAGTTCGATACATTGTTCTGATCAGTCTTACGGGCTTGGCCAGCTCCGGAGTGTTGTTGCTGACATCACTCATCCATCCTACTACCTTTTACTGCTTAGCGGCACGTCTCGGATTCAGCCCCGAGGATCATGACCGTGGTCCCGGGCACGCACGGGATACTATTGAGTTACATCGACGATTCATCAATTGGTTTCAAAGACTATAGAGTAGAAAACCTGATAGGACAGTTTAGTCATCATTGCACATTACCCTGCTTGTTACTTCTTATTACTGCTTTATTCATGTTCATGCTTGCATTGTTTATTACCATGTTTTTACTGTATACTTGATATCATGACGCGCTGACGTCTGGGTTTTGCATGGCCCAGATTCCGTACCTTTGTCGTCGACCGAGCAGGAGTACTTCAGCCAGCAGGCTGACCAGTGAGTCCTTAGGGTTTAGTTTATTTATTGCTTTTCATTTCCAGATGTGAGCCCGCATTATGGGACGTACTGTTTATTCACTGTATTGGATCATTAGCTTCCGCACTTATTGTTTATTGATTCTTGTTATTATGGACTTGGACATGTATTAGTTTAGTTTATTTTACTGTTCTTGATATCTCTACAACCGTAATGTGACTGTGGACGGATGCGTCCTACCCGCAGGTAGCATGGTTGGCTATGTCACGTGCCCAAGTTTGCGTACTCTGGGAAGCGGGGCGTGACACGAGGCGAGCAGGGTCAGTGCCCGTTACTGTTGAACTCGCTTCGCCTCGCCTAGCGGGCGAGTTCAACTCGCTTCATAGGCCTCAACGTGTCGGGCAACTCGCGAGGCGAATCATCCCGGCTCGGTTCATTTACCATGCCTAGTACTCGGCAGTAGATAGGACTCTAACCCGAAATTCCCTTGGAAAATCAACCGTAAGTCGTAAAGTTATGTTCTTCCAAACTGTCTGAACCATCCACCATGCAATGTCATCTAACCGAGAATCTCCTAATATGGTGTACTAATGCACGATCCTCTCCGGCCTGCACAATCATGCGAACTCCAGCGAAGCGAACCTTCCGTATAATCCGAACTGAAGAACCTTTATGCGCTTCCCGAATACTTTAGATAGAATCGGTTAGTAAGAGATTTCTTCATGCAAAAGGACTCCAATATGTGCTACAATTCTGCCGATGTTGTCTCTTGCACCACTTTGCAAAAAACCTTATCGGCCATTGAAAGCTGAATTGAATTGTGAGCTTTGTCCTCCATCTCTACACTTTCCGCTACCGTGGTCGTCGCCGGATTCCTGTCTTTCGCAAAGAATCTTGTGCATACATTGTTGTTTCAGCAGCGCTGTCATTTCAATATCTAGAGACTGGATTTATTGCGCCAATCGAACTTTTCAATCTCGTAATTTGTAAACGTCGTCTCCCCAATCGACTCCAAAACCCGAACTTGACGCTCTGATACCACTTGTTGAAAGGATTACGTATTTATGCGCAGCAAAAATCCAAGACATTTATTTTAGAGTAGATTGAAAAACACCATCCAACGGATGCCAAATCACACGAAAAGAACACACCAACAAAAACACACAAGATTTATCCAGATTCGACGCAACTAGCACCTAATCATGCTAACCACGACGAAAACTTCTACTATGAGAAAGAATAATAAGAGATTACACCGACTTCTCACCTTCTTTTACAAAGAAATACCCTTACAAAAGCTCTGTATCCGCGATGGCGCTTAGTCGTCTCTCTCACTCTAATCAAATCTTAGGTTATTAGAGAATTATGGATACTATAAAAAAACCTAAAGAAAGCCTCATATATATAGGGTATATAAATGTTGGGAGATAAATCCATATTTAAATTGGAAATAAATATGAATTTAATCTAGAAATTAGATTTAAATTTAAACTAAAGATATTAGATTTAAATCCTAACTAATCCGAATTTAAATCAAATTTAACAATCTCCACCTTGATTCAAATTCACCATAATCTTTTCACTTTCTCAACGCCTTGGAACTCCATTCTCGTCGTCTTGAGCCTAAAGACACCTCAACAATTTATTAGGCAAAACTTGAACTAAGACCGGAACCATCTTAGAAACGCGTCTGCCGGATCTTCTAGGGCACCAACCATCGTAAGCAATATCACATCCTTCTCGGTCTCCAAAAAGAATACTCACTTCCTCTGGAACTCCTAAACCCAACAATCTCCGCAAATCGATGGCCTTCCTAACCGTCTACATGACAGCTATCAACCATGCCTCCATTGTTGAAACCGTGATACCGGACTAAAACGTCGATCTCCCTGGCACTGCATCCGTACTCAACATGTAACCCGTCGTTGACCTCCATCGTCCCTTATCACCGGTAAATTAATACATGATGATGATATCGCCGAAATCATGTGCGCCTCTAAGTTAGAAGATACAGATCGAATCTCCTCCATCCCGTACCGAGCTGGAACCTGCTCGATACTCTGCTGCAACCGACGCAACTCTCCATCCATGACATTCTCTATGCCACGGATCAAAGATGCAGTTTTTCTGTCGAACTCTCGATCCACTTGCCTTCGAGACTCGTCCCTAAAGACTCGTGTATCGAATTGTCCTCGACCTTTGCACCATTGGCTTTACTGAACTCTCCATCTGAATCAAAGTACCGACCACCTTATCTTTCATAATTTGGGCTGGGAACTCCACCTCGCTTGGCGGCATACCTGTTCTCCGTTCACCATCTGATTAAGTACGTCTTCTTCAAAGTATCGATGACTTAACGAATGTCACTTGGCTGATTATTCCACTATGGGTCCCAAGACACCACGACTTGTACCCTTTTGCTCCGTCTCCAAAACCGATAACAAAACATCTCTTGATCCCGGCTCCTCGATGCATCGAATCCTAAGAAGCCCTAAGTAATTCTCAGCCCCTCCAGACCAAAACTAATCAGAAACTCCCATATCTACCGCTGTTAATGGTGACCGATCAATGAGGTACTCGGCTTTAGATAGGGCTCCAGCCCAAAATTCCCTTGGAAAACCAGTCTTACACAATAAAGTTATGTTCTTCCAAACTGTCCGAACCATCCGCCATGCAATGCCATCTAACCGATGATCTCCCAATGTGGTGTACTGATGCACGATCATTTTCGGTCTGCATAATCCTGCGAACTACATCTAAGCGAACCCTCCGCATAATCCGAACCGAAGAATCTCTACGCGCTTCCCAGACAGCTTTAGATAAAATCGATTAGTAAGAGATTTCTTCACGTAAAAGGACTCTAATATGTTCCACAATTCTACTGCTGTCTCTTGCGCCACTTTGCAAAAAACCTTATCGGCCATTGAAAGCTGTATTGAACTGTGAGCTTTGTCCTCCGTCAATACACTTTCCGCTACCGTGGTCGTCGTCGTATTACTGTCTTTCGCAAAGACAATCTTGTGCACACCTTATTGTTTTAGCAACGTCGTCATTTTCAATCTCCATAAACTAAATTTATTACGCCCATCAAACTTTTTGATCTCGTAATTTGTAGACGTCATCTCCCCAATCGACTCTAAAACACGAACTTAACGCTCCGATACCACTTGTTTTAAGGATTGCGTATCTATACGCAGCGGAATCCAAGACCTTTGTTTTAAGGTACGATGAAAAAGACACACAAATACCAAATCACACGAAAAAAAACACCAATAATAATACACAAGATTTACCCAGGTTCAGCGCAACTAGCATCTAATCCTGCAAACTGCGACGAGAACTTCTACTATGAGAAAGAATTACAAAAGATTAAACGGACTTCACCCTTCTTTACAAAAAAATATCCTTTTACAAAACCTCCCTCTATCCAAAACCGTGCTTGGCATCCCTCTCCCACTCTACTCAACCCCTAACTTATTAGAGAATTATGGATATATTAAAAAACCTAGAGAAAGTCTCATATATATAGAGTATATAAATGCTAGGAGATAAATCTATATTTAAATTAGAGATAAATATGAATTTAATCTAGAAATTAGATTTAAATCTAAACTAAAGAGATTAGATTTAAATCCTAACTAATCCGAATTTAAATCAAATTTAACACTAAGAGTTGTATTTATCACGAAGATGAGCATAGAGGGTAGATAATGGCTTCCATCTAAGTGGGTACGGGATAGTAGGGGCATTCAAGAGGAGCATTGAGGATAATAGATGTTAAAAGTATTACAATCCACTTTGTATCAGCATCCATCTAGGCGGATGCATATATAAATATTTAGTGTACATATAGAATTCAGATAGTTGATATCCCTTCTATTTATAGACGGCATAGGTAAATGTACCAAGGTACTTTCTCCACTTAATGGGTGATCCCTTATAATATATCACGTTATTATGCATAAATATGTATATGCAATTGGTTATATCATAAATTTTCTTTCTTACCAGGAATACCAGACCTAGTTCCAATTATTTACTTGAGTAGATGAGTTCCAATTTGATGACCTTGCATACTAGTGCTTGTTGTCTCTCAATAAGAAACTAAATGCTTTCAGTTCTATTAATTTCATGTCTAGTGAATTAAACAGATATTTGGATTGCAAATAAAATATCTTTAAGCATAGTTTATATTTTTATATGACAGCGGATTAGTAGGAAAATTGGATATCCCATGAGTTTGGATACACTATCAAATTTGGATCGGGATCACAGTTTGAAATTCGAACGGCTATCAATATGTAGTTTGATGGATTATTGAATATTGGGCATCCGCTGAGTATTAGGATTATTTACTCTAGTGTGAAACAGGAAGGATACAGGTATCACCGCATTTGTATTCGGGATTTTTTCCCTAGAGGATTTGGATATGAAAATGTATTGTATTCATATTTTGAAATATGAATAGCTCCGAAGCGAATTGGGATGGAGACTAATAAATTGTAAGTTAGTTATGGATACTAGGGCATCCGCTTTGTATTAGTTTTGTTTACACTTGTGTTAAAAAAAAGATTGGATACAAGTAACACTGTATCTGTATTCAGTTATTCAGAGGATATGGATATGAAAAGGATATTGTTGTGATGTTGAACTGAATTATCCATATTTAATGATAATGATTTCATACTTAGAACGAATATCTGTTGGCCAGATATTACAACATGACCAATTGGAAGAAGATTTGAGTTTAACCATTTGCTTTAAGTCCCTTGTTATGTTAAATATGAAAATTAGGAATTTATATTAGTTAATGCATATTAAGAAACTTAATTTATATGCATTGGGTTTCATCAAAGAAAATTTATATGCATTGGGACATATTCTTGTACATTTTGAGCATGTTTTCAGTCATTCAGATTTTTCGGTAGCTTAGCACCATTCATTATATGTGGGAGTATCGCATTCATATTTGCCAACATAAGGATATGCAATCGGATAGGGATCCGATAGTTCGTATAATTTGTATTCTTGTATCCCAAGTTGGCATCTCTAAAGATATGTCAAAATGGACATGGAAGATGTGATGTGAAAATTAGGCTAAAGGTGAACTAGTGAAAAAGATGAGCATGGAAAGAATCTTAGAATTGTCAAAGAAAATAAAAATAGAAGGTGACAGGCAATGGTGGTTGCAGCATAGTGAAACTTTGTTGCAATATAAGCATACAGTAACACCTATTAGTTTCCTACTCTCTTTATAACTATACTAGATTTTCTTCAAAGTGTCTAATATGAGATACCTTAGGTATATGTAATACCATGCACAATCATGTAGATTGATGTGAACTAGTTAGGCATATAATAACGTTAAATATTAAATTGAAATGTGCAGGAAATCCATGGAGGACAAGGGGATAAAGGAGGGGGGAGGGGAGTTCAGTGAAAATAATGAAACAAAATGCTGCATCAAACTAAAATTAGCAGCCAAGATATAGCAAACAGTATGTAGCGTCACTATCTTGGGCATATCGTATATCTGAAACGGGCAGAGATAATTGAAAATGCATACACAAAAACTTGATAGCCACTTAGAAGAAAAAAAAATCTTTATGTTGTATGCGATTTTCATTAATAAAAAAGGCTGTGCAGGACTGATTTTTATCCTTGAAATTGGATGTGGCAGCAATCAACCATGTACTTTTTCATGTAGTTACAGGACTGGAACCTGTGATTTCCCACCATCCTCCTCCATCCACCCCATACTACTAAACGAGACTAAGCGGCATTAGCCAACTAAAGTTATATAAACTAAAAGAGATCCTGCTCTGTTGAAGTTGGAGCACATAAGCCTACACAGAGCACATAAGCCTACACAGAGCACCACATCATCAACTCCATCAGTGATAGGGTGTTTCTTGAGAAGAGTTCCTTGATTTAAAATCGAAGATCCTTGCATTGGCTGAAAGGGACTCAGAGGTGCAAGAGCTCATCATCAATATCATAGCGAGCCTACCACATGATCAATGCGGGAAATGGATAGCACAGGTGGCGCAGGTGTGGGGCAGTACAGGTAGTGGATCAAGTGGAAACAAGGTTGGAGATGATGTTGTTGGACACGATGATGGACAACAATGACGATATTGTGGAAACTTTGCATTCACTAGGGAGTGAGCAGAGATGACTATGAGAGAGATCTTGTTTTGTATCGTTTGGTTCTTGTTTGTGCCAGATGAACATTCGTCTAAGTTGTGATTTGAAAGAATTGGATATTATTTATGTTTATTTTAATTTTGGATTGATGTGTTTTATATTCTTTATATGGAAAAAAAAGCAAGTGCGATAGAGAACATAAAATAAAAAATGACTGATATGAAGACAAAGATGGACAAGGGGAGACAAATGAGGGGTGAATATAGAAGAGAAAGTATTAAAGCTGCACAAATTTGGTAAGACAAATACGACCAAGTATTGTCGAGTACAAGAAAGAATGTGACTTCATTATAAGCTATCCCAGTTTGCCAGATGAGGTGACAACAATTTTTGCTGCACAGAATATGATATCCCAAGTGTTGGAATATAGCTGATTATTCCACATTGTAGTGGCCCATTGAATAGGCATGTTGTTGATTATGATTTTCTGCAGTTTATGACCATATTGCGAAATGTGAATTTTCATATCATGATTCTGCAGATTTACTCCATAAACTCTTTGCACTTCACCCTCTCTAAAAAGTTAGCACATTCTCCCTCAATGCAGGAAAAAATATTGCGGTCACTTGAAAAGTTCACATCATTCCCTCTATATAACATACTCCTCCACTCGGATAAATAATAATATGAGACTTTAAGGAACTATGGATATAAATTTATAAGTGGAAATAATTACACCTTATCTAGCTGGTCACTCGACATCATTTGGAAGGTTCGCATGTTTTAGGATTATGTACAGACGCATATAAATTCAAAGGTGGCAAACATGACAGAAGCAATAAACTATGTTAAAGCAGAAGATAATTTATGGTGTCCATATTTTCAAAATTAGCACACCTTATCTAGCTGGTCGCTGGCCATCTCTAAAGAAGCTGCTGCAACCTCAGAAGGGTCGTGACTTCTTCGACCAGATAATGTCTGAAAACCTTTCACACTAAGCTCCCTTTGCTGCTCAAATTCTCTGAACATGCATTGCCAAAAATAAGGCAATGTAGGTAAGAAAATTATAAAGCAGTTTGAACGGTTAGAAGGGGTACCTGAACCCAGTTTTGGAGGTGAGGAGCTGTACTGTTACCTGAATTCAAACAGCATGCAAAATTATAACATTAGAAAATAGAACCATGTGATACCCATTCCTCATAAAAGTATGCGGTCATCATGAAGATGTTAGTATGAAATTAGCAACAAAAGAATAACATTTAAGTGCACAATTTTATCGAGAATTTAGTTAGGCTTGTTACACAACAATATAATTAAATGGAAACATTTGGTCTGTTTATTTGATTTGCATCTTAAAGACATGTGATGGACTGAAAATTAGTAGGTCAATCAAAATCATAGAATACCTAGCAAAAATGCATTGATGAATGCTGACACTAAATGACAAAACTATGTGGCAACCAAAGACCAAGAAAAAAAGAATGGAAATTCAGAAAGCATCCTCACATGTAAAACAGTCCCATAGTCACAGCCGTGAAGAGGTAGGGCAACAGAAGAAGGCTTCAAAGCATCAGCAAAATCAGTAAGGTTGATGGTCACCTCCCCAAGAAGACTAGATCGTGAAGATCCCTGGTTATTTCATTGTCATAAGACATCATCAATGTCAATCATTACCACTTCCATAAGAAGAAATCTCAGAAGTCCGAAGCATATTAAACAGCATAAAGGCATCAGTTTCTACTCATCACAAGTCGAGAAAGAAAATTTAATGAAAAGAGCAGGCAAGTAATTTTACTTTTTAATAATTAAACAGAAAACCATAGCCACGGAAGAATTTGTACCATTGCCACCACAAGCTTATATAACTTCTCATCATAACTTCTACTCCGTGTGTCCTGAAGAAGTCTTGTAGTTTCATAGATGGGATCTGCCCATTTGCAATTCCCGGTTCTCACAGTTGCTTTGGTTGTCTTTGCAGTTACTTTCCCTGTGTCAGCGGGGATGAAAGAGACAAACAATTTATCCCATCCTGGTTGTGGAATCTGCAACAAGGACAAATTACGACTCTTAGTTCATGCAGATTCGCTCTCAGAAAATGAATTAAGAATTCAACTTCTTGCAAGCGATGCCAGAAAGGTAAGGTATTTAACCACTTCCCACTTGCATTAACAGTAATTGTCTACGTACACCTGGAAAATGTCTGCATCACCCAAGATATATTAATCTACAAGAGACTAGACAGTCCTTGGCATTTAGATGTATGGAAAAATGATAATGCAAGTTAGCCATGACAGTAAATGAACACTAAGTGGTGTTCTCATGTCACTAAGGCAGTACCTAAGGATGTTATCTTAAGTTTCTGAATCCTGTAAGCATAATTTACTGTGGCAGTAAGTCTAGCAAATAACTTCTCTTAAAAAAAACATCCCTCGCACCGGTGGTTATGTAGAAATTGATATGAAATTATGAGTGTTGCAAACAGATAGTCCATACTCCACATCCATCAGTATGGCCGGATTCCTTACTGTTAGGGTCAAAAATACACCCTGGTTGACCAAATCAAAATCGACGTCAACCCCAAGTTAGGTGGGCCCAAGCCCAGGCCAAGTGGGCCCATGCCCAAATCGAGCCCCGCTGCCAGCCTCCCCCATGCCAAAATGAAAATTATGTAATAAATAATTTTGATGCAATTTTCATACATGAATGTAAGAAAAATAGGCATAAAGCCAATTTTTTGTAAAATTCATGGCTCATTTGCAAAAGAAATGAGCACATGAGGCATGGGATGGGTAAAATATCATTTTGTAAAGCCCAAGGAGCTATATGTAAATTTATAAGCCTATAAAAGGCAACATGATGATGAAATGAAAGAATAATTCATTCTCCCCAAAAATTAGGTTTTCTGTGCCTTCTTCTCTTTGCTCAAGGTTCTAAACCTTCTTTGATCATTTCCAAATATTTCTAGGAGTTTAACCCCATTCAAAATCTGTTGGAGTTTAACTCCATTCAAGAACTGTTGGAGTTTAACTCTATAAATCAATCTATTTTTAGGAGTTTAACTCCAAAAGTCAAATCGGAAGCACGGCTCCCAGTGCAGGGACCAAGTCCCCACTTTTGCGGGCAACCAGCGCCAGGCATGCGAAGAGCTGCACCCGGCCCCCACGTGCCCAGCACGTGAGGTGCATGCGCCCGGCACCATGCACGCGTCTTTAAGACGCTTCCCCTCTCGATTTTATATGCACTCCACACTAAATTTACCTCTCCCGCTAGAAAAAATTTTCTAACGGGGCGCTGCCCCACACCCCGAAAGGGGGCTGCTAGCCCCCTTGACTCTCAGCCCGCTATCCAAAACCCCTCAATACACACATACGCACACCGCACATTAAGTTCGCATGACCAGTTTGACCCGTCAATCGGAGGTTCCTTCACTCCAAAGATGAGGGGTAATTAACAGCAGCTTAGTTCGCGACTGCCGGAGATTCGGATCCCCACAATCAATAAACACCGCCTACCCTAAGCAGGGAGAATCTGTAGTACGCGTGACAAGCGCGCGCGTATTCCCATCTCAATGAGGTGACAAAAAACGCCTACAGATTCTGGCACGCCCAGTGGGACTATTTCTCCCCTCCCATATTTCGAGTTAAACGTTCATGCGAACTCAATCAACATGTACATTGATTGCTTATACTAAAATCATACTTCTTTGTACAGGTTAACAATTTTCAATAGCAATCTTCGGACGAAGCAAAAATATCTCCAAGGAAAATCTCAGCTCTCAGCACAACTCTCATCTCCTACACGATGAAGATGGACGCCAGGACGGTCCTCCCGGCCAATCTCGGGAGACAGTAAGAGGACCTGCTGCTACCATTTGGTTCTATTCTGTTCGTGCCAACTAGCGTCATCCTAGCTCCTCAAGCTCCAGTAACAGACGGACCGGCCTCGAAAGGCAGGAGGCCAAATATGGTGATCTCGAAGGTGCCCCGACCCAAACGCAAGTCGGTGTTTGAACTTTCTTTGGCCCCAGCCGGGGGCAAGACCATCAACACCAATAGAGTAACAAGGTGTCTCGAGCAAGCTCCAGCGGTGCCCTTGACAACTGCTCGATCGTGTATCTTCTCTAAGCTCCCCGTCAATCGACTCACAATGGCTTTTTAGACAACGGATACAAACCCTCAAAATCAAGAAGCTAAGACAGAAAATGCTCAGATACAGAGCCAACAAATGGACTAGGGCTCCTGCTAGGCTGAAATTCATGAGGTTCGAGGAACAGGGTTACCCCGCCAAAGATAAAGAGATGGTTGGATGTGTGGTCCACACTGTCTACATGGTGGGCACGTGCAGCAAGAGCAAGAACGGGGCCACCACATCTCAAATCCAATTTGGTATAAATGTGGCTGCCACTTCCCATGACCAACATCCTCTGGGAGGTAATGAAAACCCTTCCGGTGAGGCAGATAAGCAAAGAGATCTCTCGGTTCATAAGGAGTCGGGCTCGGAAAGCGAAGAGGAGACGATCTTTCGTCCTAAGAACACAGAGAAGTAATTTCTCCAAGAGCTCCGAAAACAACTCAGAAGTAAAGACAAGGAGATGGCCAAACTTTACTCCAAAACTGACGACTTGACGAACGTCGTCTTACGGCTCACGGCCCAAGTTGCCTCTCATCCGCCCAATCAAGCGCAGAGCTCTGCTCATGAACCGGGAAACGGTGTCCCGAGACAGCCGACGCCTATTCCCTCAAATTCAAAGATGGGCGAGCTGCATGAAAGTCGGCCGCATCCTATCGCAGGAAATGTCTTGGCTATCGATGACAGCAACCCGCTAACTCAAGATCAAATCATGGATTTGGATGCCAACAAAGTCAAAACATTAGCAGCCGAAGCCGAAACGCAAAAGATATCAGGGGTAGTAGGAAGCCGTATCCTGCTCAGTATAATCCGGTAGAATTTCCTAGCGGCTATGTCATCCCCAAATTCGGAAGGTTTGATGGGACGGGAAATGCGAATCAGCATATCGCCGACTTTAAAGCCTCATGCGGGAATACTAGGGGTAATGATGCGCTTCTCCTTGTAACACCCTAGTTCATTTATGCCGGTTCTAGTTCATATATTTCTTTATTTATGGTATTTTCTTGATTTATTGTGTTTTTTGTGCGAATAGTATATTTGGCATCTGTATTTGCATCCGACCCGCTTGCTTGAAATCTATCTTGATTCATGTTTTTGATCTACCATGACTTGTTACGTAGACTTATACACTTTCTGTCACACCCCGCTTCCCAGAGTACGCTAAATTGGGCACGTGACATAGCCAACCATGCTACCTGTGGGTAGGAAGTATCCATCCACAGTCACATTACGGCTGTAGAGATATCAAGAACAAAATAAAACTATCTAAAACATGTCCATAAGCCAAGATAACATGAGTCGAGAATAATAAAAGTGCGGAAGCAAAAGATCCAATACAAATAACTGGAATGTATGTCCCATAATACGGGCTCACATCAGGAATAAAATGCAGGAAATAAAAGAACTAACTACTGCTGACACCTCACAGCTCAGCCTGCTGGCTGAAGTACTCCTGCTCGGACTGCAGCAACGGTACAGAATCTGGGCCATGCAAAACCCAGACGTCAGCGCATCATGTCATCAAGTGATAAAATATGAACAGAGTAACAGGCAATACAATTATAAACATGAATGAAAAGCAGGTGTAACAGTAATATAAATCAGGCAGTGCAGGGTAGTGTGCAGTGAGTAAACTAAACTGTTATATTGGGTTTTCTACTCTAAAGTCTTTGAAATCAATTTGATGAATCATCGATATAACTCAATAGTATCCCGTGCATATCCGGGACCACGGTCCAGATTCCCGGGCTGAATCCGAGACATGCCGCTAGGCACTAAAACAGGAAATATGTACAGATGAATGATGTCAGCAGCAGCATCCCAAGGCTGGCCTAGCCTCTAAAACTGATCAGTAAAGGTAGTACACTGTCGAGTTACAAGTCAGGTTTCATCATTGATTTCCCCATATCCCCAAGTTATATGTGTATGTCAAATCAGGTATTCAGTAATCAAGAACTAATGCCAACACATGGTCAGGTAAGAGCAGATTTGTCTGGATAGACAACTGGAACGGTCCGTGAGGACTACATGTCAGGTTTGTTGGCATTAGATACCAGATCATGTAACGAGTCAAGCCATGGTACATCAGGTCGAGTCAAGTAGTGTACGGTGCCATGTCGGGTCAGGTAATATATGTAGCAAGTCAGGTCAAGGTGTGAACGATATCATGGGTGTGCTCATATTCAGCTAGCATAATCAGGGTTATAATAATCAAGCATGGGTATCACAACATGATCTAAGCAATGAGTTAAGCAATAAAGCGGATTTTATTTATTTAGCTGTACAGTTATCAATTGTGTTTAACAGACAGTGTCAGCATAATGTGCATACAGTATGATAGATGTAAATGCTGAAAAACAGGTTAATAAATATTGAGTGATCCATGGATGCGACGACATGTATAATCTGTTTAATGAATGCAGTTGTAATTAGACCGGTTAAAGTTGCACATGAATGTCTGATAGGCTAAAACTGGAAAAAGGGTATCATAGCAATAAACATATGTGATCTATCATGTACATGTGATTGTTAGATGTAAATAATTAGATGCAAGATTAAGTTTCACGTTTGGAATCATGAAATGTATAACGGAACTTTACACGGTTAACTTGTAATCTATTTCTTTCGATTCTAGCTAGAGATTTAACAGGAAATAAGTAATTTAGCATATGAATAGTTTATTATAGCATGTAGCAAGTTTCACTTGCCTCGACGGGTCGCGAAACGGAAAACGGAACGTTACGCGTCGGCGGGGAAAAGTCGCGATGCGCGCACGGTGCACGGAATAAGTCCGAACGACAAACAGTGGAATCACACGGGTCAGAGTTCCTCGCTGGATCGTCGGGAAACGTCGCCTGCACGGTCGTATTCCGGCCAAACACAACAGTGAACACACAAAATTCAAGAATGCATGGGAAAGAGAAAATAAGAAGAAAGAAGGGATGGAGGAAGGAGAAGAGGGTGCTCACGATAATCTGTAGAGGGGTTGAGATCGTCAATTGCGTCGACGGAGCTCCGGCGGACAGCCTACAGTGACAGCGACCAATCACAGATCACAAAGAATAAGAAAAGAGAAGGAAAGAAGAAAACGAAAGGGAGGCTATGCTCACAGAGGAGGGTGCGCGAGGCCAAGGAACGGATCAAGATCGCCGGCGGCGATCCCACAATGTGCAGCGGCGTGCAGGTGGGTGCGCGGTGCTCGTGCAGGGTGCTCGGGGAGAGGAGGAAGGAGATGAGGTGGAAGTGACGAGGGCGAGCAGCGGCGTGGAACGGTGGTGATGGCGTCGTCGCGAGGGCCACGGCGAGAGGAGGAAGGCGGCTAGGGTTTTATCGAGGTGGGTTCTGTAAAAAAGAAACTGAAGAAGGAGAAAAATATAAAGGAGAGAGGAGATAGAGAGAGAGAGATAGAGAGACGAGAGAGAGAGATTCTCTCGCGAGAGGAAAGAGAAAATCTCGCGGCGAGAGGAGAGAAAGTAACAGTGAGGAGAGATAGGATTGGATTTTAGTGAATGAATAGGGAGGAGAGAGAGAAAGAGAAAGGAAGGAAGAGAGAGAGGGATACAGTGGGACCCACGGCGAAAGGATGGAGCGCTGCGATTGGCTCGTGGCCAAAAAGAATAAAGAAAAGGAGAAAAAGATAAAATTAAGTGAAACGTGTTGGGTTAGGAAAATTTTAAAAGGATTTTAAAAGTGGGGGAAAATATTTTCTGTTATCGTGAATTTTAGATTTCGCTGGATTTAAATATTAGAAAATAGGATTTGGCGCAAATGCAAAATATTCCAGAATTGCGCCCGGGTCGGGTCCAAAAATTTGAATTTGAAAAACGAAAATTACTGGTGGGTTCCAAAATCTAAAATGAAGGATTTTATAATTAAAAAGCATACCCCCAAGAACGACCGCACGCACGTGCGCGTAGCCGCCCAAGCACGTCCGTTTCACTGAACGGGACGAGAACACGATGCGAGAACGCTACCACAGGGTTAGGGGTGTCAAGCAGGCCATGTCGAATATTTTTAATTAAATTTTAGATGACTTAAATTGTTATATGCAGAATTGAATTGTCGGGGTGAAATTTATAACTAGCAACAGTCAATTAAGATAAATGAAATAAATACCACACAACATACATACGGTAACTGAAATTTGTAGAACTAGACTCGGTTGTTACACTTTCATTCTAATTTATACATTGCATACTGGCATTATATCTGGCATCTGCATTTTTTAAATATAACATTTAAGTCACATAAAATATTTTTAAAAAATACATTGCATGGCCTGCCTGATACCCCTAACCCTGTGGTAGCATCCGGGCATCCTGTTCTCGTCCCGTTCAGTGAAACGGACTTGTTTGGATGGCTACGCGCACGTACGTGCATCTGTTCTTGGGGGTATGCATTTTCGTTACCCGGACATTCATTTTTTGTTTTGGTCGTCGCATATATTTTTCATATTTTGAAACTGAATTTTTGACCCGACCCGGACGTGTTTTGGACTAAATCTGTATTTACCAGAAAATCCAATTTTTATTTAATATAATATTTATTTAATCGGTTACATTTAAAATTTATTTTAACTAACAGATATTTTTTTAAAATTTAAAATCTTAAAACAATTTTTTCCCTAACAACTCTCTCTCCCTCTCTCCGACCCCACCAGCTCTCTCTCTTCTCTCTTTCTCTTTCTCCACCCGCATTCACTGTTCATTTCTCGAGTCGCGTCACCGCCCGTGCGCTACGGTCACCTCCCTCCTTCTAATCTTCTTATTCTCTTTTTAAACCCCCGAGCCCCACGAGAAAACCCAGTCTCCTCAAACCCTAACCCTAACTCCTCATCACCCTCGACCTCAACCAAGCCTCCATCTCCTCCTCCTCGTCATCTCTTTCCTCTTCTTCCTCCATTCCTGAGCACTGCACCCTGCACCCACAGAACCCCGAGAACCCATCACCACCACCCTGCACCTCCATCGCCGCCGATCACCTCGTCATCGCCAGCACTTCCTTCTCTCCTCATCTCCATCATCTCCTTCTCTCCTCTCCCTTCCTCACCCAGCACCACCTGCAGCCAACCCCGATCAAGAAAACCCTAACCCTAGCCTTCCCCTCACCGGCGCACCTCACCGCCGTTGATCCGCCGTCGCCCTCACCTCTTTCCTGACCCCTGTGCACCAACTCCAGTGAGCCTCTCTCTGTTCTTCTTTCTCTTCTTCTTCTCTTCTCTTTTTATGTTCTTGATTTTCGATGTCACGTTTTCCAGCGATCGCCGGAGTCGCGTCATCGCTGCCGTTCCAGACGACCCAGTGGACGACCCTTACCTGCATGATCACCCTCATGCATTGCTTGGACCCGTCCCGTGTGCCGTGCGTTGCGACGTTTTACCGACGTCGGACGTGCCGTGCGTATCCGTATCGTGATCCATCGAGGCAAGTTTATCTTACTACATGCTATGTTACTCTATTTACATCCATTTGAATAAATATAATACATGTATTTTAAATTATGCATCCCATGTTATAGTTTTATAGTTTTACGACGTCCGTTTGCATCCATATCGTTATTTACATATCTAGATGCATGCTAATTCATCTTGCTACATGCTAGGTATAGTAATGTGTTACCCATATGAGTAAAGTGTTACCCGTTTATCACATTGTGCATCCATTTTACAGTCTTACTGTTTTCGGATACCCGTTTGCATCCATTTCATTTAAAATATATATAACTGAATATATAGATCACATTAATTCATATTATTGTTATAGTGACACCCCATGCTAGATAATGTGCATCCTACTTGGTAATGAAGCTATAGTTGCAATCCCTAATAGTTAGTTATGCATCCATATTTATTTGTGTATCCATACCATTAATTCTGCATACCTAGTTACACCTCATATTACATTAACTCATATTATTAATACATTAGTACCCCATGCTTGATATTGTGCATCCTACATAGTCATGATGTAACCCTAGTAAATATTTGCGCATCCATACTTTTACCGTGCATCCGTACTTGCTACAGTTTATTATGAGCATCCGTTTGACACATGTGCATTACCTGTCATGACCTGATATACCACTGCTTGACTTGATACCTGATCTTGTTACTAATGCCGACAATCTTGACCTGTTGTCCCTATGGACATATCCTGTTGTCTATTTAGACAAACCTGTACCTGCTTGATCCTGTGTTGGCATTAGCTCCAGATTTTCAATACCTGACTTGAACACATAACCTTAGGGGTATGGGGAAATCAAAAGTGTAAACTAAAGTGTATCTTACAAGGGTATTACTTGATCCGTGGTCCCGGGGGATAACGGGACAGAATCATTCGTGATTCTTACTTGATCCGTGGTCCCGGGGGATAACGGAACAGAGTCATTCATGACTCCCACTACCTGATCCGTGGTCCCGGGGGATAACGGGACATATCCTTTGAGTTACATGGAGGATTACATTAATTGATTTCAAACAAACTTTAGAATAGATAACCCAGTAGTACAGTTTCGATTGATCACTGCACGTCACACATATTGATACACTTCATTGTTCTATATCCGTGTTTACTTATTACATTCATGTTACTGTTTATGATTCATGCCTGCATATCTCGTGTATCCTGTTCATATATGATATCATGATGCACTGACGTCTGGGTTTTGCATGGCCCAGATCCTCTATCTCTGTCGCAGGCAGTTCAGGAGTATTTTGACCAACAAGCCGAGCAGTGAAGATCTTGTTAGTTGCTAGTTAGTTTAGTTTTATTCCGCATTTTCATTCCTGATGTGAGCCCGTATTATGAGACGTACTTTCCAGATTGTCATTGCTACTTTTGGATTTATTGCTTCCGCATGTTATTTCTTGACTTGTTTATTTTGGCTCATGGACATGTACTAGATAGTTTATTTTATTTCTACTGTTCTTGATATCTCTTGACAGCCGTAATGTGACTGTGGAGGGATGTTTCCTAGCCACAGGTAGCATGGTTGGCTCTGTCACGTGCCGATCTTAGCGCACTCTGGGAAGCGGGGCGTGACACTCCTCCGCCAGTCCGTTAATAGCTTAACCGATATCGCTTTCGACTGGTACGCGAGCATACCAGATGGCTCTGTTACCACTTTCGCCCAAATGGAATCTCTGTTCCGACAAAGGTTCATGAGTGTCGGCGATAAGATCACCATTGCCGACCTCGTAAGGACCAAGCCAAAGAACAACGAAAGCAACACGGATTTTATAACCCGGTGGCGCAATCTCTCCGTCAAATGTGAACCGCCGATAGAGCAGGACCAATCTGTCAGTCTCTTCGTCGGAAATCTCAACAATTGGATGGCCCCGTTTCTATGCACCACGGGTCTCAAAACATTCCAAGAGCTTACCAGGAAAGTCCAGATGTTGGAGCGCTCAAATCAGGAGTCTTCCTTTGATTCCTAAAATAACAATAGGTCCTGGAGAAACCGAAAGGACGATAATCGTAAAGACGGAAATTCCGACGATGATGAATCTTTTAACACTTCGGCTAACCGAAATAAGCAAAAGATGAGCGGGCCTAATGCCAACCGGCCTCAGAAGCCAGTGTTCGGAGAGGGAGGAGAATCTCTACTGAAAGAGAAGCTGGATAAGGTCTATTTCTTCAGAAGGGACAAAATCCGTAAAATATTCAATGATGCCCTAAGAAATGGTCTAAACCCACCGTTGCCGGTCCCAAGTCCGGATGAGAAAGGATGAGGGTTGTGGTAAGCTTATGACAGCCAACGTAAAACTTTGTCACATTCTATGACATGAACCATAATAAGAATATCGTTGGGGCGTCCCCTACTCAGCGACGCGCTACATCGGATCCCGAGTGTAGTGTTAAGTATGCAAGGGCTTCTAAGTCGTCGTCCAGATGCAGCGCGCTACATCGGACCTCGGGTGTAGTGACAAATAAGCAAGGGTCGTCGTCCAGAAACGACGCGCTATATCGGACCCCGAGTGTAGTGACAAATAATTAAGGGTCGTCGTCCAGAGACGACGCGCTACATCGGACCCCGGGTGTAGTGACAAATAAGCAAGGGTCGTCGTCCAGAAACGGCGCGCTACATCGGACCCCGGGTGTAGTGACAAATAAGCAAGGGTTTCATAGGATCCGTCTAGCTTCCTGGAATATAGATTCCCTTACGGGTAGACTAATAGAATTAGTGGAGGTGATGATTAGGAGGAGAGTTGGTATTATGTGTTTGCAAGAAACTAAGTGGGTAGGTGAAAAGAGTAGAGTCATAGAGCCTTAGGGTTATAAGCTTTGGTATACGGGTAGAGATAAAAATCGTAATGGGGTAGGCATAATCATAAATAGACGGTTGCTTGAGGATGTAGTTGAGATTATGAGAAAAGGTGATAGAATTTTACTGGTTAAGCTTATTCTAGATGGAGAGATTCTTAATGTTATTAGTGCTTATGCACCACAGATAGGTCTTGATGACGCTACTAAGCGTCTATTCTGAAAGGATTTAGACGAGGTGGTGCAAAGTATACCTAGTGGAGAGAAGTTATTTATTGGTGGTGATCTTAATGGACATGTAGGTACTAGTCGTAGTGGGTTTGATACTATCCATGGAGGTTTTGGTTTCGGACAAAGGAATGAAGTAGGTGACTCGATTCTAAATTTTGCCTTATCTTATGACTTGATCTTAGTAAACACCTGGTTTAGGAAAAGAGAGTCCCACCTTATCACTTTTAGGAGCGGATCAAGTGCTAGTCAAATAGACTTTTTTGTGACGAGAAGAATAGATAGGGGTTGTTGTATCGACTGTAAGCTAGTGCCAGGTGAGAGTGTAACCACTCAACATAGACTTTTAGTTCTAGATTTTCGATTTAGAAGAGAACTTAGGAAGATTAGACGTAAGGTAAAGCCTAGAATTAAATGGTGGCGATTGAAAGAAGGTAACCAAAAGGCTTTTATAGATCGTGTAGTCCAAGAAACGGATTGGCAGTCGGAAGATGATCCAGACAAAACATGGAACAAAATGGCTAGTTGTATTAAGAAGGTAGCTAGAGATCTACTTGGTGAGTCGAGAGATGGTGCTCCACCATCTAAGGACATATCATGGTGGAATGAAAATGTAAAGGCTGCTATTAAAATTAAAAGGGTATCTTATAAAAATTTGAAGAAAAGTAGAGATTTGAGAAGTACAAAATGGCTAAAAAGGAAGTTAAGAAAGCTGTTCGGGAAGCTAAATCTAAGGTCTACAAGGAGGTGTACGAGAAATTAGACGCTAAAGAGGCTGCAAATGATATATACCGGATTACTCGGATGCGGGAAAGGAAGACTAGAGACTTATGTGCGGTGAAGTGTGTCAAAAATGAAAATCAGAAGGTTTTAGTTCGAGATGAGGATATCAAGGAAAGATGAAGAGATTATTTTGACAAATTGTTCAATGAGAACTTTACTAAGAATTTGGATGGACTTGTCATTCAATCTCAAGATATAAACCGTGATTTCATGCGTAAAATAAGACTACCTGAGGTTAAAGAAGCTTTGAACAGAATGAGTTTAAGAAAAGCGGTTGGTCCTGACGGGATTCCTATCGAGATTTGGAGATGCTTAGGAGAAATAGGCATTAAATGGCTGACAGATCTGTTTAATAAGATTTGGCAGACAACAAAAATGCCAAATGAATGGAGGAAAAGTATCATTGTACCTATCTACAAGAACAAGGATGACATTCAAAGTTGCTCAAACTATCGTGGAATAAAACTTATATGTCACACCATCAAACTTTGGGAGAGAGTGATTGAACACAGGCTAAGGAAAGATACTAGGATAACAGAGAACCAGTTTGGGTTCATGCCTGGACGATCGACGACAGAGGCTATTCATTTGCTTCGTCAACTTATCGAGCGTTTTCGAGAGAGAAGAGATTTGCATATGATATTTATTGATTTAGAAAAAGCGTACAACAAGGTACATAGAGAGGTATTATGGGGGACAATGATGAAGAAGGGGGTCCCCATCAAGTATATTGACATAATCAAGGATATGTATGATGGAGTAGTGGCAAATGTCAGAACTTGCGGCGGCTTAACGAGTGATTTTCCGATTACTATTGGTTTACATTAAGGATCTGCATTAAGTCCATTCCTGTTTACCTTCGTGATGGATGAGCTTACTAGAACTATCCAAGATGAGCTACCTTGGTGTATGCTATTCGCTGATGATATTGTTCTAGTAAATGAGACGAAAGCAGGGGTTAATGCCAAATTGGAATTATGGAGGCAAACATTGGAATCTCGGGGATTCAGCTTGAGCAGGTCCAAGACAGCATATATGCATTGCAAATTTAGTAACCAGGGAAGTCAAAACCATATTGGTATAACATTGGAAGGGCAAGAGATATCACCGAGCGACCAGTTTAGATATCTAGGTTCCATCATCCAAAAGAATGGGGAGATCGATAGTGATGTTAATCAAAGGATCCAAGCAGGTTGGTTGAAATGGAGGAGTGCAACAGGGATTTTGTGTGATCGTAACTTTCCGTTAAAATTGAAAGGGAAGTTTTATCGGAGCGCTATTCGGCCTGCCTTATTATATGGTACAGAATGCTGGGCTCCTAAGAAGCATCATACATAGAAGATGCACGTAGCGGAGATACGCATGCTTCGTTGGATGTGCGGTAACACTAGAAAAGATAAGGTGCGAAATGAGGATATTCGTGCAAAAGTTGGTGTAGCACCTGTGGAGGAGAAGATGCGGGAAAACCGGCTAAGATGGTTTGGTTATGTGTGACGCAGACCTATGGAAGCACCGGTTCGACGAATAGATACTCTCGATATGGGCAATGGCAAAAGGGCAAAAGGGAGACCGAAGAAAATATGGATGGAGGTGATACGAAACGATATGGTTGCCAAAGGACTCAATGAAAGTATATTGTTCGATAGGAGTGAGTGGAGGCAGAGAATTCATGTGCTGGACCCGGCGTGATTCTCATGTTGGTTCATGTAGCCTACCCCATATGCTTGGGATAAAAGGCTCAGTTGTTGTTGTTGTTGCCCTAAGAAATGGTCTACAATTGCTAGAATCAAAAAGACCGCAAGAAGCGAACATGACCGACGACCCTAAATACTGCCCCTATCACAGAGTGATAAGTCATACCATTGAGGACTGCTTCGTCTTCAAAAATTGGGTTAAAAAGCAATACAATGCAGGAGAGATAAAACTGTCTAAAGGCGTGTTAACAAACAGTCAAGCTGCGACCGTCAATTTCATACAAATGGAAACCGAAGTCCTTCGGGAACCTGATTCTCTTAGACATCTGTCTTTCTCTAAAAAGAGCTGACCACCACGTCATTAAACTGGGAGCATACGACCCCTAAGTCGTTAAACTGGAAATGTAAAAAAATGTGGGTAAATAAAAAATAATAATGTGTAAATTAAAGAAAAAAGAAAAGCCGAAATGATGGAGCAACTCGCAATAAAAATCAATGAGTAAAATAAAGATGAAAAATAAAGCCGAAATGATAGGGCGACCGTGAATGAATAGCCGAAATGATAGGGCAATCGTTACCTTTGCGATAAGAAAAGCAGAAATGAAAGAGCAATCGCGGTTAAAAAATGGCGAATTATGAGTCGCTCCTGGTACCATATTCCAGTGTAGCGATGCAGACGCCAACCAACATTCAAATCCCCAATGGCGAATGTTGAGTCGCTCCTGGTACCATATTCCAGTACAGCGATACAGACGCCAACTAAAATCCAAGTCCCCAAATGGCGAATGATGAGTCGCTCCTGGTACTATATTCCAGTGCAGAGATGCAGACGCCAACCAAAATTTCAAATCTCCGAATGTCCCAAAGGCGAATGATGAGTCGCTCCTGGTACCATATTCCAGTGCAACGATGCAGACGCCAACAAAATCCTAAAATTCTCCCAGTCTTACGGTTGGTCCCTGAACTGACTACCGTATACAATCCACGGGCTCAAATAATTCTCATCACCCATACCGCACCACAATCACCAGTCCAGCGGCAGGTCTCCGCCCTTAGAATTAGCTCCATTTGGGAAGACTCACTCATGTGTCCTTACGATACACGAGGAGAACGGAACTTGCGAGATCCTCTCGACTCGTAAGAAAACACCTTCGTGAGATCCTTACGACTCATAAAGGAAAACACACTTGGGGGTCCTCACGACTCTTAAGAAGAAAATACACCTACAGGATCATTTCGACTCATAAAGAGAAAATGCTTTTATGAGACCCTTACGGCTCAAAAATTGAAAAGCCTCAGGTGATAGGGACTTAAACCTGCCATCGCTCCCCAACAAAAAAAGGCAAATGATGAATTGCTCCTGGCACTTGTGCTTCAGTGTTAGCAACGCTGATGCCGACCCCTACCCCAAAATTCCAAACTTCCGATCCAATAGACCTCTAAATCGTTAAACTGGAAACAGATGACCTCTAAGTCGTTAAACTGGGATCAGATGACCCTTAAGTCATTAAACTGGGAACGAGGAAAATCCCCTCACAGCAGATGATGATTCGCTCTCGGAACCATATTCCAGTGTAGCGGTGCTGATGCCAGACCGAAACCAAAATCCCCTCATGGCAAATGATGATTCGCTCATGGTACCATATTCCAGTGTAGCGATGATGATGTCAACCCAAATCATATCAAGTCAGCAAGACAACCAACGACCTCCCTGGCGGAATCAAGCTCCATCTTGGAAATAAGTCAAACACCGACACCGCAAGAAGCGGAGCACGTCAACTTCAACTCCGACACCACAGAAAGCGGAGCAAGTCAAATCAAATCCCGACACCGTAAGAAGCGGAGCAAGTCGTCGACCGTCCACGTCGCTAAAAGGGCAGCACCGACCGTCCACGTCGCAAAAAGGGCAGCAACAACCTCCTCGTAGGAATTATGCTCCGCCTTTGAATCAAGTCAACCAGATACTCCATGCTGGGGAAACGTCGACCAGCGACACTCCGTGCCGGAGACACGTCAAACAGACACTCCGCCTCGGGGACACGTCAACCACCGACACTCCGTCTTGGAGACACGTCAAGTATCGACCGTCCATGTCGTAAAAAGGGCAGTGCCAACTTCCCAAAAAACGGGAACCAAATCAGGTCGTCTCCACATAAAAGAAGATCCATCAATTTCATGCACACGACCCACATATACGGTGTGCATTTATTGATGTAGGGCACTTTGTTGGGGGCAAAAATTACACCCTGGTTGATCAAGTCAAAGTCAAAATCAACCTCAAGACAGGTGGGCCCAAGCCCAGACCAAGTGGGCCCATGCCCAAGTCGAGCCCCGCGACCAGCCTCCCCCCTGCCAAAATGAAAATTATGTAATAAATAATTTTGATGCAATTTTCATACATGAATGTAAAAAAAATGGGCATAAAGCCAAATTTTTATAAAGCCCATGGCTCATGTGTAAAAGAAATGAGCACATGAGGCATGTGATGGGCAAAATGCCATTTTTTAAAGCCCAAGAGGCTATATGTAAATTTGTAAGACTATAAAAGGCAACATAATGATGAAATAAAAGAATAATTCATTCTTCCCAAAAATTAGGTTTTCTGTGCCTCCTTCTCTTTGCTCAAGGTTCTAAACCTTCTTCCTTTTTTGATTAAATCAAGAGTTTCACCCTTCCTTTTCCAAAAAGAAATAGGTTTCACCACAAAACCCTTAAAGGGGGACGCGGATCTTCCATCAAATCTCCAAAAGAGGAGATTTTTAAAATCTCACCATCTTTCCTCCAAGATCCAGCCAACAAAGAGGAAGAAGGAGACCCGTCTCCAAAAATCCCATCTTGGAAAGATCCAGGGCCAAAGAGGAGAAAAAAAGAGCCCCCTATGATCATTTCCAAAGATTTCTAGGAGTTTAATTTCATTCAAGATCTGTTGGAGTTTAACTCCATAAATCAATCTCTTTTTAGGAGTTTAACTCCATAAGTTAAATCGGGACAGCTCCCAGTGCAGGGACCAAGTCCCCTCTTCTGCGGACGCCACGTGCCAGGCACGTGAGGCGCGGGCGCCCGGCGCGCGGGCGCATGAGGCGCTGACGCTCAGCTCCATGCACGCGTCTTTAAGACGCTTCCCCCTTCATTTTATATGCACTCCACACTAAATTTACCTCCCCCGCTAGAAAAAAAATTTTAACGGGGCGTGCCCTGCACCCCGCAAGGGGGCTGCTAGCCCCCTTGACCCCAGCCCGCTATCCGGGTAGCGGGACCCACGTAAATTCTGCGAGGCCCCCGATATATCCAAAACCCCTCAAGACACACATACGCACACCGCGCATTGAGTTCGCATGACCAATTTGACCCGTCAATCGGAGGTTCTTTCGCTCCAAAGGTGAGGGATAATTAACGGCAGCTTAGTTCGCGGCTGCCGGAGATTCGGATCCCCACAACCAATAAACCCCCGCCTACCCTATGCAGGAGGAATCTGTAATACGCTTGACAAGCGCACGCGTATTCCCATCTCAATGGGATGACAAAAAACACCCTACACTTACATGGCCTTCAAATATCAAAAGAGTAGATGACAACATACACCAAGTAAGGAAGCTCGCAAACAAAGACATGAATTACTCTTCAATGAAGAAAAGATTGCCTACTCAAATTCAAAACCTGGAACTCACATGTCCCATTCATCATCAATCAATAGCCCTTGGCACAAAAATGAGAGCAGTGTACCAGGAAAAGAAAAGTTATTTTCGCTGATAGCAAAGCCTAATATAATGATAAAGGAGCAAATGTAAACAAATGTCACCCACTTTGGAGGCATTTCAATCAAAATATTAAGTATAACAATAGTTTGAATTATTTTCCCCCCAAAATCAAAGTATGTCTAGTAGCTCTTTGCATGTTAAGAAATAAAAGAAAATAATGAGAATTTGAAAATGGCAGTTTAAGTATAAGGAATATACTATTTAGAAGTTCTGCTCCCAGATTCTACAAATTCCTAATTTCTTTTCCAAATATGAACAAGAGAGAATTAGACAATAGTGTGAGTTAATTGTATATATAATCACAGCCTAAGCTTGCTAATGGTAGAAATTTTGGGAGCACGCCATTTTAAGTCTAATAGGTAATTGAATAACAAAGAATGATCAAACCTTTGACTTTTTTAAATGCAACTTCAGCAACCCTTTAAAATTCCCAAGCACAAGCAAGGAATCGAAAAAGAAAACCACACGAGGTGCTAATTACAAAACTAAAGTGTAGGGGGGAAATCAATAATCTATGTTACAACTGATCCAGGCGAACATATCAAGAAAGAAGATCCACCGATGTAGAAATTCAAAGATAGAATAACAACAAAAATCCAGCATCTAAAGGTAAAGCTTACATGGGTAGCATGAAACTGAAGTCGAAAGACCACTTTCACTTTTGCCTTTTCAACCTTCCACTTAGGAATCCTTGACATTGTTCCAGAATCACCTAATCATCGGCTAAAGCATAGCCTTTCCTCTTTAATTGAGTCCCCTGCATGATAATACCGAGGTCATGGCCCCAAATTCTCTATCTAATCAAAGCATAGAACTCGGTTCAACGACTTGAGTTCAAACGGCACCTGATAAAAGAAAAAAATACCAATAAAAATCCATGTTATATAAGAATTCAAGTCTAAGAAACAAGAGAGAGAGAGAGAGAGAGAGAGAGGCAAAAAAATCACAATCAAATTGCATGTTAGCCTGGGTCCTTGCTCTTTTCCCTCCTCAAACACAGAAACAAAGACACAGGTACAAAGGCAAATTTTCCCAACTTCCTTTCTTTAAAAGTGACACAGCAAAGAAAATCCAAAGAAAAAACAAAGATATTGATTCAAATGAAAGACTAAATTTTGATGATACTGAGCACAAATCCACTGAATCAATTCCAAAAAAAACAGTGTATTCCTCCCAAAACAAAACAGCTGAAATGTAGCATAAAGATTCAATTTTTCTCATTGCATTGACAAAAACTCAGCTCCAAAGAGGAAGAAACTATAATCGGACTAGAGATCTAGCTTAAAATCACCACGAATCAACAACTCCCACTAGAATCAAAGCATGCCGACTTGATTAAGATCTAAAATTCAAAAAAAAAAAAAATTAAAACAATTTACCTAAGATGCATTCAACTCCCAATCGCCACAGCATGAGGCGGCCCCCAATATCTCCTGCTTTGAGATTAAGCTAACATGAAGAGACGCGGAATCTTCCTCGAGACGCCTTTGATGGTAGTAAGTAGGCAAGTGATGACGCGGTGGGCCTAGGGTTTCGGAGCGGGTTATTGTCAAGATCGAGTATGAGATCTCAGTTTCTTTTTCTTTCCCTGTTATTTTTAATTTTTTAGGGCTCGATCTCGATTCGAGTCAAGAGAGGAGAGAGAGAGTAGGGTGTACGTATTAGGTTAATGATGAGAGAGAGAGTTGTCGGAGGTTTAAGATAAAGGCCATCCCGCCAAAGCCCTGTAATTTCCTTCATTTATTTTAATTAATTATTTTTATTTACATTAATTTTATGGTTTGTTTGTTGTGGGTGATCTAAATCTAAAGCTGGGCTTAACGGGCAGTTAGAAGGGACATGAAAATGTGGAAAAAATTTGGGAGTCTCCTTTTAGTATATGCACGTCTTGATTTAAATTTTATCGTCCAATGCAATTAAAGACCTATTTATATAAAAAAAATCAATTTAATTTAAAATAGGAGTGGTAATAGCATCGTATGGTTAATGTTGTGTTAAGAATAAAATTAAGGTTTTTTTTATATCTCACCCCAAGATTAAAATATTTTTAAATTTCTTCCAAAAACCTGTATTTCTAAATTTCACTTCTAAAATTTTTAAGTTGTTCAAAAATGTTCCCCAATGAGTTTGACCAAGTATTTGAAGAGAATATTTTTCATCTTGAGTTAATAACAGTAATTAACTTAGTAAAAGATGAAAAAGCCCCCCTTCCCCCTCTCGAAATCATCTTCTTTACTGATGTCATAAATTGGGGTTATGGCTAAGATTCTTCTTAATTTCAAAATTAGGGATTTTCTTTAGACAAAAATTAGAGCAATTCTTCTCTAATATTTCTAATATGTTGATACAGATGGAGATTGTGATCTTTATTATTACAATTATAACAATTCCAGTGAAAAAATGGGTAATGGAAGAGATGAAACCCTCATGATTGGGTTAAGAATAATATTTAAGAATAAATCTTATATTTTTTTTATAGAGTAGAAAATGAGTCTATGTCTTTTTTGATAATTAAGAAAAACCTTAGCCTTAGCCTCCAATTCATGACATTAGTGGAGAAGAAGATGATCATTAGGGGGTATTTCTTTTTTTTACTAAACTAATAACTGTTTTAAACTAAAGATGAAAAACATTTTCTTTAAATACTTGTTAAAACTAATCAGAGGATATTTTTGAACAACTTAAAGATTTTAGGGGCGGAATTTTGAAATATGGTTTTTAGAGGAGAAATTTAGAAATATTTAAATTTTGGATGTGGGATATAAAAACACCCTAAAATTAATAAATTTTTATTATGAGTATCTATTTAAGTTGGGCTTAACGGGTCAGTCACAAGGGACATGATTACTGAGATAGGCACCTCAATTCCTTCTCCACACGGAATGAATGAAAAACTCCAACCTCTCCGCTTTGAAACGATGAAATCTTTCTCTTCCAAATGCACAAAACCTCCGTCCCTTTGAATCCCTAATTCAAGATATCATTCGCTGGCTTATTCTTATAAATGAGGCATCTAGGTTGCAACTCAAAGTGCTGCAACTCAAAGTAACATCGCTCGAGGTATTTACTATGTATGTTCAATTACAATCAAATTTTTTATCGTGAAAATTTGTTGGATTTATTAATTATTAATTTACCTGTCAATTGTGCTTTTATCAGGGAATATGTATTTTTATTCTACCTTCTTCTTAAATGTATTTGTTAGCCATTGGTCCCGATCTAGCCCAATATCCGTTCATATGAGTGGGCGTCCTATATATTCATATATTGGGGGCTAGAGGTTCATATGACATATATGATGGATGACGCGACATGGTGAGTTTTTCTAGAAAGAAAAACGAGAGAGAACCGTCGTCTCCTTTTCTCATCCTCTTCTAATTTGAGTTGGCTTGCAGGGTCATCAAGAGAGGGATTCTCGCTTTCTACCAAAGTATGATTTTACCCTGGCCATTGTTTGGAGGCGCTAAAAATCATATCTTCTATGTGACGCAGGCAAGGTGATCGATCTAATCAATCAGATCAGGTATATCGTAAACCTTTAGGGTGGATACATAGACTTTCTGTTGCGTTTGATTGCATATTTTGTATCTATGTCACCTAAAGTGAATATCGGTATCAGAGCCATACATTCCACGTTCGTAGAATTATAGATCTGTGACATTTAAAATATTTGTAACTAAAAAGTTGTGTTTTTTAATCTAAATCCAGATCGAATTTTTTAAAATTATTTTTAATGACAGATCTATGATATTAGGGTTATCATTTGATGGATTTTTTAAGATCAGTCTATTTGCATCATATTGTCACCATAGATTACATCTATTTTTAAGGCGCTTATGATGTTTTTTTAGTTCGTTGATGTGAAATTACCGATGGAACGAAGATGAGATGAAATTTTGTAAAAATTGGATTTTGTGTAAAAAGAAAAAAATTAATTTTTTTTCTCTCTTTTGGTGAGCATTAATGGCAATAAGGCCGCAATTTTTTTCTAAAACCCTAACCCTATTTTTTGGGGGATAAAAGAAACCCCTTGGGATTTTTGGATTTTGGTGATAGCGTAAAATTTTTTTGGGGATTTTGGTGGAACCAAATATTATTTTGGATTTTGATGATAGCACCAAATTTTTTTGGGGGGGATTTTGGTTTGGAATCAAATATTTTTTGGGATTCTGCTTTGAAACTAAATATTTTTTGGATTTTGGTTAGGAACTAAATATTTTTTTTGATTTTGGTACAGGGTCAAATATATTTTTTAACAAAAGAAAATATTTTTGGAAAATAAAATAAAAATTCTGATTTTTTATTTTATTTTATTCGGATTTTCTGGGAAAATCCAGAAAATAACCTTTTTATTAAATAAAGGTGGTGCATACTGGCCATGACAAGCCCGAGCCGGCTCAGTTTTATAAAAAAATTTTAAAATTCCAGATAATCCAAAAAATTGCCGAAAATTCCAGAAAATTATTTTTGGTGTTTTCTTATTTTTTTAGATTTCTCATTCAAGTTTGGGAACAGTTGAGGATTTTGCTATTAAATCTGAGAGTTATGTTTTTTCGAAAATTTTGTTTACTCACTAAAATTTTTAAATTTTTACTCTCAAATAAAATCTTGAAGATTTTATGGGTAATTGTTCCAGCGAGCGTCTCTTGCTGCTAGTGGACCTTCAAGCTAACCCGAAGCAAGTGACAGGACTAAAGAAAGCAGTTGGATGCGGAAAACTATCCTGTCAGTCGTAGTATGACCTCACTTAGTGAAATTGGGAGCGCCTGGTGCGCATGTTAATTTTATGAAGAAAATGAAAACCCTAATAAAACGGACAAGATAAGATAGGATAGTTCAATGAAAATGAAATTTGTTAAATTTATTGTTGCATTTGTGATGTGCATGACATATTATATATATAAAGACGCATACGCATTAATCTGACAAATTTCTGTTGGATATAGTGCCCTCAAGGCAATTATTGTAATTGCAAGTAGGTGATTATGATAATTGAAAGAGGACCTATACAAGTAGAACAGTCTTACTCGAGATGATAGTATACTAACTGGTTTGTCTTTATCATTATGTGTATACGTTTTGATAAAGCCCGTATGATTATTGCTTGACTACCAGTATTATGATGGCGATCATATACGTGGGAGCTGGGTGGTTCGTAAGCACATCCTTAAATGTTCCTAGTCGAGAGAGTATCGAGACTGGGCATCGATACTCCGGAGTAGACTAGTGTATACTTTTCGAGACCGGGACGAGGAGCGGTGGCCGGTCTCACAAGCCATTGGTGTTGAGTCATCTAAAATAGCATACAGGTGCTCACTGGAGGTGAGCACACCGGACAAACTCGCCGAGAACTTCCAGATGGTATTATATCTATCGTCAGATGGAAGTTCTCTTGTGGCATAAGTACAGATTAGTCCTTTGACCTAAGATTTTCATTTGTCCCGTGTGAGTTCCCACCGTACTTAGATTACTATCCTACCACGGCTAAAAGGAGTCGTGCAAATAGGTTTTAGTTGGGTACAGTCCCGAGCCATATGGAGGCAGTGAACAATCGTCAGGGATTCGTCTCTCCCGGTATTGGGAGTCGATATCGCGCTTTGTTTGGTCAGCCATCACTAGAAATCCTTGGCCAAGATGGATGGGATTTACTAATATGATAACGGTAGTTTCTCAGTGGGTGATGAGTTTTAGACCGACATGACTTATCGGGTTAGTAGGGATCTAACGTTATCCACCCCTAGATTCGGTATGCGGTTATCTCAGACGAAGAGACCGGACAGTACGGAGATTATCACAAACAGGCTCAGTAAGGGTACATATGAGTTTGCTCGTCGATCTTCCTTTCGCTCAATACCTGGGTAGTCGTTACGTACAGCTAGTGCCGATGACGTGGTTGTGGTTAAACCCACTGCCAATGTATTGACGAGATTTTAGAGTCCCACACAGAGAGTTTTCCCGGTTCAGACGAAATGATGTAGTGGTCATATATTGATACATGCAGGATTCTGATTGGGTATGCGTGCTAGCCACACGACTTTAATCGAACGAGTGATAATACTAGTCGGCTTAGGATTAAGCCGGATTATTAAATCAAGTTTTGATTTAACAATTTACATATATATTTCGATATATATATTCTAGTATTATATTCATTGTATTTTTCTATCTCTTAGGTATTCGTATTTTGATACGAATACGGGCATATAATTGCAGGGACGTATTCTTGTATTTATAAAAGAATACTAGAAGAAAGACACCTCATTACTAGGATTTTCTTTATAAAGAAAATATGAAATGAGACAAAAAAGAGAAATGGTGGAGGGAATGGGCAAATGGATTATAAATTCATTTGCAGATACTAGTCAAACATGGTTGTAGTTTTAAAATGGAAAAAATCTTTTTACAAAATATATGAAGCATGCTTGAATTTGTTAAGAAAATGATTCATTCTACCATTCTTGCTCCTCTCTCTTTCATGTGTCATGCCCTGCTTCTCAGAATGCGCAGACTACGGCATGTGACAGAGCCAACCATGCTAACTATAGATAGGAATTATCTTTCCACAGTCACATTATGGCTGTCTATAGGATATCAATAACGGAAAAATATAAAATCTATCTAGTACATGTCCATTTACCACAACAAATAGAGTCAAGAAAATGTATAAGCGGAAACGAATCAAGCTCCAATAAACAACATCTGAAATACGTCCCAATATGGGCTCACATCAAGAAATAAAACTACGGAAAATAAACTAAACTAAATATCTCCAAATAACACATGTTCAATTCCTCACTGCTCGTCTTGATGGCTAAAGTACTCCTGCTCAGCCTGCGATAAAAATAGAGGAACTGGGTCATGCAAAACCCAGATGTCAGTGCGTCATAGATATCAAAGTAACAATAATAACCAGGATGTAACAAGATAGGTAAACATGAATATAAATAAATAACGTAGATATAAACAGTGGGGTATGTGTATGTATGTGATGTGTAACCTAAAACTGTGCTTATAGGTTATCTATTCTAAAAGTCTTTGAAATCAATTAATATAATCATCATCGTAACCCAACAGAATATATCACATTCATTCCCCCACGGGATCACGGTAACAGGATTATTCCGTAACGCCCGGAAAAACGGCAAACATGTAATTATTCTGTAACGCCCGGAAAAACGGCAAACATGTAATTATTCCGTAACGCCCGGAAAAATGGCAAACATGTAATAATATCCTCTTGAGTTACGTTTCGGTCATATTCTTGATTTTCCCTTTACCCCCAGGTTTGTGTTCAATTCAAGTATTTCCAATATAGATTTAATGCCAACACAGGATCAAGCAGGTACAGTTCTCGTCTATACAGACAACAAGTTATGTCCGTCAGGACAACACGTCGGTATTGTTGGCATTAATAACAAGATCCAAGTAATAAGTCACGTAGTGTGTCGTGAACATGTTATGTTATGCATATGTATCAAATAGATAGCCAAATGTAAAACTTTAACGAATATCGAAACACGGTTAATGCACGGATGCACATGTATCTATCTGTAATAATCTTTATATAGCCATTACTACGTATGATGCAAACTAGATAGCATGTTGTACTAATATAGTAGTATGATGATATCATAATGTTCCAGCATGCAACTAGATATGCGATTATCAGTACGGATATGAACGGATATCGTAAAACTATAATATTTGTTGCATAATGAAACACATGTATTATTTTTATCCATATAGGAATAAATATATTAACATAGAATGTTACAAGTTAAACTTGCTTGATCGGATCTCACGTCGGGGTATGTACGTCACGTTCGATATCGGATAAACGTTGCGATGCAACTAAGCGCGTAAAGGACTGGGCTCGGCTGATCAAAGACGCGACTACGCTGGATGACGACGGCGACTGGGTCGTCCGGATCATCAGCGACGTGTGCGACTCCAACGAGACGTCCGGAATAAGCAAGAAAGAAAAGAAAAGAAAAGAAAGAAGAGAAGAGAAGAGAAGAGAAGAATGAGAAGGATGAGCTGCTGTGTCAGGCTCTGGACAGAGGACAGAGGACAAGATGACGGCGACGATGGGTTGCCGGCGGCGACGATGTGGCTATGGGTTTCATGAGTTGCTGTTGGGTCGGGGAGTTGTCGAGGGCGTTGGTGGTAGTATCGGGGATATAAGAGGGATGGGGAGGTGAAGACGGAGATGAGGGTGACGGCGACGAAGTGGTGATCGACGGTAAGGGTGCAGGTGTTGGGGTTGTAACAACCGAGCCCAATACTACTAGTTTCTGTTACCGTATGAATGGTGTATGGTATTTATTTCTTTAATCCTAATTGAATGTTGCTAGTATAAATTTTACCCGACAATTCATTTCTGCATATAACAATTTAAGGCATCTAAAATAAAATTAAAAATATTCGTCATGGCATGCTTGACAACCCTAACCCTGTTGTAGCGTCCGTGCATCGTGTTCTCGTTCCGTTCAGTGAAACGGGCGAGTTTGGACGGCTACGCGCACGTACGTGTGTCCATTTTGGGGGTATGCTTTTTGATGGTAAAATACTTCATTTTAAATTTTGGATCCCGTCTAAAATTTTCTTATTTCAATTTCAAATTTTTGGACCCGACCCGGGCGCAATTTGGAAATATTTTACATTTGCGCCAAATCCCAATTTCTAATATTTTAACCGTCGAATATATAAAGTTTAACCCCTGAATATTTTTCTATTTCCTAAGAAAATCTTTCACAAATTTTTCTGCCAACCAATCCCCTTCTTTCTTTCACCCCCGTGGGCCCCACCTTCTCTCTCTCTCTCCCCCCGTCTCTCTCTCTCTCTCTCTCTCCCCGTCTTTCTCTCTCTCTCTCCTCTATATATTTCTTCTTTTTCTCCTCAACAGAACCCAACCTTGCGAGAAGCCCTAGCCGCCTCGCCCTTAGCCGCCGCAGCCCCAACGCCGACGTCATCATCGCCGACCGCATCGCCTCCTCGCCCTCGTCCGCTCCACTGCACCTCCTTCCTCCTTTCCCATTCTTTCCGAGTACCCTGCATGAGGCCGCGCACCCACCTGCAGCCGCAGCTCGTCGTGGGATCACCGCCGGCGATCTCCATATGTTCCCTAGCCTCACAAGCACCCTCCTCGGTGAGCTTAACATCCCCTCCTCTTCTCCTTTCTTCTTCTTCCTTCTCTGTTCAGGTTTCTTGATCTGTATATTTCTCGCCGTCGTCGTAGGCTGACCGCCGGAGCTCCGTCGATGTGGTCGACCATCACCACCCCTCCACAGTTCCTCGTGAGCACCCTCTTCTCTATCCTCCTTTTCTTCTCTCTTCTTGATTCTTCTTGTGTCGTTTCATGAATTCTTGAATATTGTAGATTCACTGTTTTTAGGTTCGCCAGAATTCGGCCGTGCCGGCGACGTGCCTCGATGATCCAGCGAGATACCCTGACCTGTGTGGTTCCACTGTTCGTCGTTTGGGTTCATTCCGTGAACCGTGCGCCCGTCGCGAGTTTTCCCCGCCGACGTTTAACGTTCCGTTTTCCCGATTCGCGACCCGTCGAGGCAAGTACCCCTTGCTACATGCTAAATAATATTTACATATACACTAATAACACCCTAAACCTGCAGTTTAACTTTAGTACTATAATTTCCCATTTTTCATGTTCAATGTCGTGTTATATCATTTTATCATTTTATCTTCCAAGCTTGAAACCTACCGTTTGCAATTACTGTATTGAATCTAATAACCACGTTTACATATTTTAATCACACTTCCACTGTTGACGTAGCCTATGGCACTTTCTCTATAGTTTTACTTCATTCGGACACTCGTGTACATTTAACCTGTATTAGCTGTGATTTCATCCATTGAACCTATATATATGTATATCATTGCATCCATAAAATTCTTAAACTTGTTAACATGATTAAATGGCCATAACTGTCATATTGTATTCTTATAACGTTGAAATCACCTCTGAAACACAACTGATAACTGTGCTGCTAATTAATTGAAGCTTCTTTATTGTTTAATTCGTTGCTTAGATTTATGATGTTGATAACCATGCTTGATTATGTAACTGAGTATGAGCACACCCATGATATCGTCTACATCTTGACCTGACTTGCTACATACATATTGTTTGACCCGACATGGTACCGTATACTGCTTGACTTGACCTGATATACCATGACTTGACTCGTTACCTGATCTCGTGTCTAATGCCAACAAACCTGACATGTAGTCCTCATGGACCGTTCCTGTTGTCTATCCAGAGAAACCTGCTTATCTGATCCTGTGTTGGTATTAGTTCTTGATTATTGAATACCTGACTTGACATACACTTATAACCTGGGGGTATGGGGAAATCAAAGGTGAAACCTGACTTGTAACTCAACAGTTCACTACCTGTTCTGATCAGTTTAGAGGCTAGGCCAGCCTTGGGATGATGCTGCTGACATCATTCATCTGTACATATTCCTGTTTAGTGCCTAGCGGCATGTCTCGGTTTCAGCCCGAGAATCTGAGCCGTGGTCCCGGGTATGCATGGGATACTATTGAGTTACATCGATGATTTACCAATTTGATTTCAAAGACTTTAGAACAGAAAACCTGATAGAACAGTTTAGTTTACCCACTGCACACTACCTTGCACTGCTCTGATTTATATTATTGTTACCTGTGCTTTATTCATGTTTATATTCGCATTGCCTGTTACCCTGTTTATATGTTATTACTTGATGACTTGACGCGCTGACGTCTGGGTTTTGCATAGCCCAGATTCTGTACTGCTGTTGCAGTCCGAGCAGGAGTACTTCAGCCAACAGGCTGAGCTGTGAGTGTCAGCAGTAGTTAGTTTTCTTTCCTGCATTTTTTATTCCTGATGTGAGCCCACATTATGGGACATACATTCCTGTTATTTTGTATTGGATCTTTCTCTTCCGCATTTTATTATTCTTGACTCATGTTATCTTGGATTATGGACATGTTTTAGATAGTTTTATTTTGTTCTTGATATCTCTACAGCCGTAATGTGACTGTGGATGGATACTTCCTACCCACAGGTAGCATGGTTGGCTATGTCACGTGCCCATTTTAGCGTACTCTGGGAAGCGGGGCGTGACATGGTTCTTTTGGTATCAGAGCCATAGGTTAGTCGGGTTGATTCTTTTGTAGTTGGGTATTGTACCCAATACACGAATCAGAATACCCGTGTTTAGGAAACATGTCATGCCACCTTGCCGTTTACCGTTCTTGAATCAAGTTCTTCCTGGTTATATCTTCTACGATGTGCAAACTCCCTTTGCATATCGACTCGAAACCTGATTCCTTGTTATCTCTAGGACTTAGGCGACTTGGGTGGAGTTATGTAATTGTGGCTATGATACCGCGGCATAGTTACAATGCGGCACTCTATTTAAGTAACTTGGAGTTCTGGCCTTGATCTATATTTTGAATCTATCATCATGCTAATGTTGGGCGTTTTAATTTCAGGAATATGGTAGATAAGAATTTGAAGACGTACCAAAGGCGTGTGGACGAAGCCGCCATGCTGGGAGTGATAAGGGGAATGCTGGAGAATCAAAAGAGACAGCCCGAGCTGATCCAGCAGCAAGCGGAATCGTTTCAGGAAGGTTTGCAGATCGTTCAGCAGTCTGTGAACAATGTTGGAGCTAAACCAATTGACCGAGTAGGGACCGTGGCAGATTTCAGGCGTTTGGGTCCGTCTGCATTTACTGGTTTGGAGGAGCCGTTGCCAGCAGAGCAGTGGCTAGTTGACACAGAGAATTTGCTTATTGCGGCACTGATTTCAGATGAGAAAAGAGTTGATGTGGTACACATTCAGTTAGTGGACTACGCCCGAGAATGGTGGCTTGTGGAGGAGAACCGCTTGCCCAAGCCGATCAAGTGGGCGGATTTTTCAAAGAGTTTCCTGGAGAAGTTCTTCCCGCGGACAGCACGGGAGGAAATGGAAGAGAAGTTCATCGAGCTAAAGCAGAAGGGAGCACCCGTAGATGTGCATGCAGCAGAATGGACAAGACTCAGTAGATTCGCTGGACCTTTAGTTGCCAACAATGCAGACAGGGCACGGAGATTCATGCGCAGTTTGGATGTGGACATCCAGAGACAGATTGTCTTCCTGGGTTTGACCACTTTCTCACAAGTACTTGCGGCAGCCCGAGAGCAGCAGAGTTTATCTGGGATGAAAGGGAGTTTGCAGCAGACAACAGTTGCGGTAAGGAAGCCAGCATTTGTACCAAACCGAGCTCATGGTCGCAGAGGTATTCCAGTGGACCGTCGAGGTGTAGCACCCATGAAGAAGCCTGTTGTCGTCGATCGAAGAAAGAGCATGACTTGTAACTACTGCAATTTACCTGGCTACGTGCAAAAGGATTGTCGAAGGAGGCTGGGACTCTGTTTGGTTTGTGGAGCGGCAGATCACGCTGTTAGTGCTTGTCCATCGAAGCTTCGTACGAGGGATGATTTTCAGAAGCCTCCGCAGAGATCGTTCCAGGGACAGAAACAGCTGACTCAAGGACCTAATCAGGCTCGAGCTTTTACCTTGACAGCTGAAGAAGCTAAGGCGTCAGGAGAAGTTGTTTCAGGTATTCTACTCGTTCATGGTTTTCCCGCATTAGCGTTATTCGATTCTGGTGCATCCCATTGTTTTATGTCATCCAAGTTTATAGCTACACACTCGATCACCTGCACGACCCTGTCTAGTTTCTGGGACATACACACTGGGAATGGGAAAATCATAGCTAGTAGGGAATGTAAGGATTGTACAGTTGTTGTGTGCGGACGGGAGCTTTTTGCAGATTTCTTGGTGATTGATACGGGCAGCTACGAGGTCGTCTTGGGAATGGATTTTCTTGGCACTTTCCACGCTCACATTGATTGTAGGGTAAGGAAAGTAATTTTCCAGATTCCCGGACATCCCGAATTTAGCTTCACTGGAGGAGGCAGTTCTGTCGGGCCAGTCGAGTTTAGGGCTAGGCAGACAAACAATATTCTTGCATCAATGGAAGTTGATAAAAGTGAAGAGCCGGCTGTTGTTCACGATTTTATGGACGTGTTTGAAGATATATCGGGTTTACGGCCGAAGCGAGACGTGGAGTTCGCAATTGATCTTATTCCTGGTGCAGCGCCAGTATCCAAAGCGTATTATCCAATGGCACCAGTGGAGTTGGAAGAGTCAAAAAACAGGTTGCTGAATTGCTTGAGAAGGGTTGGATTCGAAGCAGTAACTCGCCTTGGGGAGCTCCAGTTCTTCTAGTAAAGAAAAAGGATGGCACAAGAAGGATGTGCATCGACTATCAAGAACTAAACCGGGTGACTATTAAGAACAAATACCCGATCCCTCGCATTGGCGAACTTTTCGAGCAGCTTAGTGGAGCGAGGGTATTCTCGAAACTGGATCTGCGATCCGGATATCATCAGGTCCGAGTGAGAGCAGAAGATATTTTCAAGACGGCGTTCCGAACTCGGTATGGACATTACGAATACTTAGTGATGCCCTTCGGAGTAACAAATGCGCCGGCAGTATTCATGGACTTGATGAACCGAATCTTTTCACCATTCTTGGACCAGTTTATTGTGGTATTCATTGACGGTATTCTGGTTTACTCGAAGAGTTTTGAAGAGCATGCAGAACATTTGAAGATCGCACTGCAGACGTTGAGACAGGAGAAGTTATATGCGAAGATGAGTAAGTGCGAGTTTTGGCTGGAGGAAGTAAAGTTTTTGGGGCATGTTGTGTCTGGCAATGGAATCGCCGTCGATCCCGAAAAGATTGCAGCAGTTCGTGATTGGCCAATTCCAAAGAATGTTGCAGAGATAAGAAGCTTTCTTGGACTCGCCGGATATTACAGGAGATTTGTGGAGAACTTTGCTCGTCTGGCGGAGCCGTTGACCAAGTTTACGCGCAAGGAGGTACCTTTTGAATGGACTGATAAATGTGCGTTAGCTTTTGAGACGTTGAAGCAGAAGTTGATAACCGCCCCTATTCTGACCGTGCTAGACAATTCCGGAGGATTGGTGATTCACAGCGACGCATCTGGGAAAGGATTGGGATGTGTTTTGATGCAGCATGGGAAGGTTGTAGCGTACGCATCGAGACAGTTGAAGACCCATGAGAAGAATTACCCAACTCATGACTTGGAGCTTGCGGCTGTGATTTTCGCTTTGAAGATTTGGAGACACTACCTTTTGGGCGAAAGGGTCGAAGTTTTTACTGATCATAAGAGCTTGAAGTATGTGTTAACGCAGAAGAAGCTTAATATGAAGCAACGTAGATGGTTGGAGCTGATGGCTGACTACGATCTTGATCTTAAGTACCATCCGGGGAAAGTTAATGTCGTGCCGGATGCGCTTAGTCGGTTACCAGCAATTCAGGTGTTAACTACGCAGAAGGAGCTCGTTGAAGATTTTCGAAGATTTGACTTAGAGGTTGTGCTACCGCATTCTTCGGGACAGTTGATGCAGCTGCAAACACATTCATCGTTGATCGAGAATATTAAAGCAGCACAATCGCAGGATCCTAGACTGCAAAAGTTTCGAGAACAGGTTGAAGCCGGACTACGAACAGATTTATTGATCCACGAAGATGGTTCGTTGAGGTATGGTAGCCGTTTGTGTGTGCCAAAGGGAGATATTCGTGAAGAGCTTATGAAGGAGGCACACAGTTCAGCTTATTCTGTACATCCAGGAGGCACAAAGATGTACCGAGATATTCGACAGTATTTCTGGTGGGAAGGCATGAAACGGGAGATTGCTCACTTTGTGGCAAAGTGCTTGGTGTGTCAGCAAGTTAAGGCTGAACATCAAAGGGTTGCTGGTTTATTGCAACCACTTCCGATTCCTCAGTGGAAGTGGGAACATATAACCATGGATTTCGTGATGGCTTTACCGCGGAGTCCAAAAGGCAACAATGCTGTATGGGTGATTGTTGATTGATTGACCAAGGCAGCTCACTTTATTCCTTTTCGGGTTGGTCAATCAACAGAGACTTTGGCGGAGCGGTACATGCAAGAGATTGTAAGATTGCATGGAGTACCGGTAAGCATCGTGTCCGATCGTGACACTCGGTTTTTATCACACTTCTGGAGGAGTTTACAGGAAAGTTTGGGGACTCGATTGAAGTTTAGCACCGCTTATCATCCTCAAACTGATGGTCAGTCGGAGAGAACAATCCAAACTCTTGAAGATATGTTGAGAGCATGCATGTTGGACTTCAAGGGGTCTTGGGAGGATCATCTACATTTGGTGGAGTTTTCTTACAACAACAGTTTTCAGGCAATTATCCAGATGGCTCCATTTGAAGCTTTGTATGGTCGCAAATGCCGTTCACCTGTTTGCTGGGACGATGTCGGTGAACGAAGATTATTGGGACCAGATCTGGTTGTGCGGACAGTTGAGAAGGTTAACACTATCAGAAATCATATGAAGGCAGCTCAAGACAGACAGAAGAGTACGTGGAGAAGACCTCTAGAGTTCGCCGTGGGTGATTTGGTATTCTTGAAGATATCACCGACTAGAGGGGTGATTCGCTTTGGAAGTCGAGGAAAGCTCAGTCCTCGATTTGTTGGATCCTTTGAGATCTTGGAGCGTGTTGGTGAGGTAGCGTATCGTTTGGCGTTACCGCAGTCCTTGGCAAATGTGCACGATGTGTTTTATGTATCTCAACTCCATAAGTATGTTCGTGATGAAACGCATGTATTGGATCATTCGGAGCTGACGGTACGAGAAGACTTGACTTTTGAGGAGCGACCGGTTGAAATTGTGGATCGAAGGGAAAAGGTTCTTAAGAACAAGGTGATCCTTCTTGTGCTTGTTTCTTGGGGTAATCGCTCGCATGGAGAGTCCACTTGGGAACGGGAAGATGAAATCCGGCAGAAGTTTCATCATCTTTTCTTGTAGTTATTTGTCTTCTATCTTTGTATTCTTGGAATTTCGAGGACGAAATTCTTTTTGTAGTTGGGTATAATGTAACAACCGAGCCCAATGCTACTAGTTTTTGTTACCGTATGAATGGTGTATGGTATTTATTTCTTTAATCCTAATTGAATGTTGTTAGTATAAATTTTACCCGACAATTCATTTCTGCATATAACAATTTAAGGCATCTAAAATAAAATTAAAAATATTCGTCATGGCATGCTTGACACCCCTAACCCTGTTGTAGCGTCCGTGTATCGTGTTCTCGTTCCGTTCAGTGAAACGGGCGATTTTGGACGGCTACGCGCACGTACGTGTGTCCATTTTGGGGGTATGCTTTTTGATGGTAAAATACTTCATTTTAAATTTTGGATCCCGCCTAAAATTTTCTTATTTCAATTTCAAATTTTTGGACCCGACCCGGACACAATTTGGAAATATTTTACATTTGCGCCAAATCCCAATTTCTAATATTTTAACCGTCGAATATATAAAGTTTAACCCCTGAATATTTTTCTATTTCCTAAGAAAATCTTTCACAAATTTTTCTGCCAACCAATCCCCTTCTTTCTTTCACCCCCGTGGGCCCCACCTTCTCTCTCTCTCTCTCTCTCCCCGTCTTTCTCTCTCCCTCTCCTCTATTTATTTTTTCCCTCCTTTTATTTCTTCTTTTTCTCCTCAACAGAACCCAACCTTGCGAGAAGCCCTAACCGCCTCACCCTTCGCCGCCGCAGCCCCAACGCCGACGCCATCATCGCCGACCGCATCGCCTCCTCGCCCTCGTCCGCTCCACTGCACCTCCTTCCTCCTTTCCCATTCTTTTAGAGTACCCTGCACGAGGCCGCGCACCCACCTGCAGCCGCAGCTCGTCGTGGGATCGCCGCCGGCGATCTCCATACGTTCCCTAGTCTTGCAAGCACCCTCCTCGGTGAGCTTAACATCCCCTCCTCTTCTCCTTTCTTCTTCTTCCTTCTCTGTTCAGGTTTCTTGATCTGTATATTTCTCACCGTCGTCGTAGGCTGACCGCCGGAGCTCCGTCGACGTGGTCGACCATCACCACCCCTCCACAGATCCTCGTGAGCACCCTCTTCTCTATCCTCCTTCTCTTCTCTCTTCTTGATTCTTCTTGTGTCGTTTCATGAATTATTGAATATTGTAGATTCACTGTTTTTAGGTTCGCCGGAATCCGGCCGTGCCGGCGACGTGCCTCGACGATCCAGCGAGATACCCTGACCTGTGTAGTTCCACTGTTCGTCGTTTGGGTTCATTCCGTGAATCGTGCGTCCGTCGCGAGTTTTCCCCGCCGACGTTTAACGTTCCGTTTTCCCGATTCGCGACCCGTCGAGGCAAGTACCCCTTGCTACATGCTAAATAATATTTACATATACACTAATAACACCCTAAACCTGCAGTTTAACTTTAGTACTATAATTTCCCATTTTTCATGTTCAATGTCGTGTTGTATCATTTTATCATTTTATCTTCCAAGCTTGAAACCTACCGTTTGCAATTACTGTATTGAATCTAATAACCACGTTTACATGTTTTAATCACACTTCCACTGTTGACATAGCCTATGGCACTTTCTCTATAGTTTTACTTCATTCGGACACTCGTGTACATTTAACCTGTATTAGCTGTGATTTCATCCATTGAACCTATATATATGTATATCATTGCATCCATAAAATTCTTAAACTTGTTAACATGATTAAACGGCCATAACTGTCATATTGTATTCTTATAACGTTGAAATCACCTCTGAAACACAACTGATAACTGTGCTGCTAATTAATTGAAGCTTCTTTATTGTTTAATTCGTTGCTTAGATTTATGATGTTGATAACCATGCTTGATTATGTAACTGAGTATGAGCACACCCATGATATCGTCTACATCTTGACCTGACTTGCTACATACATATTGTTTGACCCGACATGGTACCGTATACTGCTTGACTTGACCTGATGTACCATGACTTGACTCGTTACCTGATCTCATGTCTAATGCCAACAAACCTGACATGTAGTCCTCATGGACCGTTCCTGTTGTCTATCCAGACAAACCTGCTTACCTGATCCTGTGTTGGCATTAGTTCTTGATTATTGAATACCTGACTTGACATACACTTATAACCTGGGAGTATGGGGAAATCAAAGGTGAAACCTGACTTGTAACTCAACAGTTCACTACCTGTTCTGATCAGTTTAGAGGCTAGGCCAGCCTTGGGATGATGCTGCTGACATCATTCATCTGTACATATTCCTGTTTAGTGCCTAGCGGCATGTCTCGGTTTCAGTCCGAGAATCTGGGCCGTGGTCCCGGGTATGCACGGGATACTATTGAGTTACATCGATGATTCACCAATTTGATTTTAAAGACTTTAGAACAGAAAATCTGATAGAACAGTTTAGTTTACCCACTGCACATTACCTTGCACTGCTCTGATTTATATTATTGTTACCTGTGCTTTATTCATGTTTATATTCGCATTGCCTGTTACCCTGTTTATATGTTATTACTTGATGACTTGACGCGCTGACGTCTGGGTTTTGCATGGCCCAGATTCTGTACCGCTGTTGCAGTCCGAGCAGGAGTACTTCAGCCAACAGGCTGAGCTGTGAGTGTCAGCAGTAGTTAGTTTTCTTTCCTGCATTTTTTATTCCTGATGTGAGCCCGCATTATGGGACATACATTCCAGTTATTTTGTATTGGATCTTTCGCTTCCGCATTTTATTATTCTTGAGTCATGTTATCTTGGATTATGGACATGTTTTAGATAGTTTTATTTTGTTCTTGATATCTCTACAGCCGTAATGTGACTGTGGATGGATACTTCCTACCCACAGGTAGCATGGTTGGCTATGTCACGTGCCCATTTTAGCGTACTCTGGGAAGCGGGGCGTGACAGGGGTTCTTGGGTTCTCGGGTTATAGGGTTAGTGATCGGGGGTTCAGGGTACTCAGGCAAAGGAGGTGGTGAAGGTGACGACGACGACGAGGAGATAAGGGTAAGGCGATCGGCAGTGAGGACGAGCGGATAGGGTTTGGGTTAGGCTTGGGTTCGTCGGGGTTTTGGGTCGTCATTGGGCTCGGGGATTGTGGGTTCTCAGGGTTAGAGGAGGAGAGAAGGAGAAGGTGGTGAGGGTGGTGATGAGGTCGTGGCGAGGTTGGCGGCGATGACGAGGTGAGGGTTAGGGTTGCAGGTGTGGGTTAGGGCTCGAGTTTCTCGTGGCGAGAGGAGGAAGAAGAAATAAAAGAGAGGAGAGGGGGGGGGTTAATAATAATATATTAGGTTTATTAATTAGATATATATTTATAGGAGGGAGAGAGTGTACGCGAGAGGGGGGGGGGAGAGAGAGAGAGAATATATATATATATATATATATATATAAACTATATATATAACAGTTATTATGTAAAGAATATAATAATATATTTTCTATTATTATACAGCTAATATCAAAATACTCTGAAAAATACTCGGGTCTTTTCTAAAAATCTAGTTTTAAAATATGGATAATATACGTATCAGCTAAAACTATAATACGATGTTCGATTTGTAAAAATGCATACCCCAAGAATGGATATACGTAAATACACGTAGCGATCCAAACGAGTCCGTTTTAGCAGTCTGGACAGGAACACGATGTATGGATACACGCATATGATATGGGGTATGATAACAGGCCATGCTAGATATCAAAAATGTATTATTGGGTTATAATTTGTATTATTTAAAAGATATGCAGATACCAAGTATATTATACATGTATATAGAGCCTAGATGTGCACGTATTCTCTGTACTAGTAAATATATGACGTAATCTTGAACCATAATGGGTTTCAAGCATGCAGGTCGGGTCGGATACAACCACAGATACCAAATGCATCATCCGCACCTAAAAACAATAATAAATAAGAAGTTGTCGCAAAATTGGAAAAATACCCAAATAAAATATCGTATAAATGCACTAGGGTGTTACATCATGGCTCCTTCTTCTTCTTCATCTTCAACCTCTCATGAGTTGAGAATCATGAAGGTAAAGAGAAAGAAAAATGCTAGAACACTCACACACATCACTAAGCTTCTTAGATTAACAACCTAGGATCTTTAGTTACTTCATTAATGAAGTTGAAGCTTGAACTTGGTTTGTTCAGATGGATCATCTTCGGCGAAGGAGGATTGGCTTGCAAGTGCGATCCGGTGCTCTTGAGAGCATATTAGAGTCCAACCCAATTGGAGCAAATGAAGATACTACAAAAGTTGTGATTTCTATCATTTTATGTTTGCTAATTTAGGTGTTTGGTTTAGATTCTAGGAAATAAGTTTTTAGTGGCTTGAAAATTTTTGTTTTCGGATTTCGCATTGATCGTGGGTTAGCGGCGAGTGTACTAGGAACTTTCAATGGTATTAGAGCCACCCAAACACCCTAAAATAGATAGATACGACTTCCGAATCCCGCTGGTTTTTGCTTCGCAAAAACTGCCGAAAAACAGTGAGGAATTTCATGCTATATTGATATTTTGACTCCCCGCGGGCTCTCGGTTTGGACCAAGAAGCCGTGGGGAGATACGCGGGGACCTCGGGAACGTCCTAGGGGGACCTAAGGAGGGACCACATCCCGAGACCACCCAAATAGCCTTAGGGGGTGGGGACCCAAAACTGCCTCTTAGAAGGCAGTTTCGGGTCAGCCTACCCCTTGGGACACCTTAGGGTGGCCTAGGGGATGGGTACCCCCTAGGTGCCTCCGAGTCTACGTTAATTTCTTGCCGGAATCTTCCGCGAAGTTTCGGCTCGATCCGAGGTCATTTCGGACTCCCGGAGTGGTTTTTAGCATAGATTTTTTGTCGGTTTTCAGCCCACTTGATTTTCGGTGTTTTTGGAAAATTGAAGTGTTGGATATATGTGTGTGGTATTCGATTGTCGTAGGTTTTATGTTGGTTCCGTATATTATAACGTTTGGTAAAACGTCATCTAATTGCTATATGTATCAATTAGACGGGGTTATAGAATTGATACTCGCAAGTTTGAATGTTTTGTGATAGATTTTGCTTAGTGGTTATGGTTGTGTTGGATTTGTCGCGATGGATAGCCCGTAGTGTGTAATATTAGATGTAATTCTCTGTGATGTAATGTATATTCATATTGCGTGGCGAGCGTATTTACCGCCGAAAGACCGGAGACAAATTGGGATTGATCGTCTTGCCTGAATTTGGGGGAAGATACTATTTGGAATTATCCATCCACCTCTCTGAAGATACCAGGTTGATCATATATCATAGGTTTGGACAGACGCGACCGTTGTATCAGACTTCATCAGATTCCCCTTCGTTTGTGGAGGGTTTTTGATTGTAGGGACGCTCTTCCCTGCAGGCGTAAGCCCCTGCAGTTAATTACGTTATTGCGTTGCGATAACCACTTTTTCTTGCTCCAGCAGTTCACTTCGCGTCGTGTGTATTTTTGTTTATTTTGGTTGCCAGTGGATGTTATACGGAGACTAGTTTATGTCGTCGCTCGTAGGGTGCGAATTAGTCCAAATTCGTATATTTTAGATTTGGATTTGTTTTATTTAAGGACCGTTAATCTAGTTTGAGATTAAGATCAACTTAAATATGTGAGCATTTGGGCTCAGTTTATTTTAGCTAAGAATACGTTAGTCTTATTTGAGACTAAGATCAACTTAGCAAAATTTTAAGAATCATTTTTATTTAAGATCCAACAACAGAGCATTTGGGCTCAGCCGAAAGAAAACTTTTCAGAGAGACTTAGCCAATTTGGGCTTAGTTTGCTCAGTCCATTTTCTTGTTCAAAAGTGCCAGGCACTTATTTGGGCTCTGCCTGTTCAGCCCCCCTTTTTATGCAAAAGTGCTAAGCACTTATTTGAAACTCTGGCACTCACATGGGTATCATGTTAAGCCTTCAGTTATAGTGCTAAGCACTTTTTTATATGGCGTCGACGTGAGGAGCACGTGTGGCGCTGGGCGCTGCCCAATCAGTGCTGAGCATTCAGCTGTTTTTGCTGTATATGAAATGCTAAGCACTTTTGTATGTCGTCCACGTGAGGAGCACGTGAGGCGCTGGGCGCTGTCCAATCAGTGCTAAGCACTCAGCTGTTTTGGCTATATATGAAGTGCTAAGCACTTTTATATGGCGTCCATGTGAGGCGCTGGGCGCTGCCCAATCAGTGCTGAGCACTCAGCCATTTTGACTGTATATGAAGTGCTAAGCACTTTACTCAGCGCTCACGCGTATTTCACGTAAGGCATTGGCCTTCTATTTTGGGCGTCCACGTGTTTTTCATATGAGGCGCTGATTTCCTTTTGTTTTGGGAATCTGCTGAAGGCGCCCACATGGGAAGCACATGCGGCGCTAATGTTTTTTCCTTTTTAGAGATTGAATCTCTATTAATGGCATTTTGACCATTAATGACACCAATATCTTTGTTTTGAAGATCTGGGATTAGTTTTTCTTCAAGAACTAAGTTCTTATGTCTTTTTCTTTTATAAGAACTAAGTTTCTTTTAGGTTTAAACCCTATTTTCCGAGGAATTAAATTCTTATAAGGTAGGTTCTGTAACAACCGAGTTCAGTTATACCAATTTTTGTTCCGTATTTATTATCTGTGGTATTTTTATTGATTTATCTTGTTTGGGTGCGAATGGTAGTTTATTTTTACATTGCATTCGACCCGACCCTCTTGCTTGAACTAGTTGATTTATATTTATAGACTACCCTGGCTGGTTAAATAAACACGTGCATCTCATGGATACTGCATATTAACATCTCACCTAGCATCGCGTATTTTACATACAACATTTTAGATCACGTAAAATAAATTAAAATTGCATTTCATAGCCTGCATGATACCCCTAACCCTGTGGTAGCGTTCGCGCATCGTGTTCTCGTCCCGTTCAGTAAAACGGACGTATTTGGATGGCTACGCGCACATATGTGCATCCGTTCTTGGGGGTATGCTTTTTCATTACCTGAGCATTCACTTTGAATTTTGAAAGTCGCATATATTTTTCATATTTTAAATCTGAATTTTTAGACCCGACCCGGACGCGTTTTGGAATATTTTGTATCCCGCCTAAATTCAAATCTATTTAATATTTATTTTAAATTTCTACATTTAAAATCTCGTTAACTGATAATATGTTTTTTAACAAATAAATCTTTTATAAAATTAAAATCAAAACCATTTACCAACTCCCCCTCTCTCTTTCCTTTCCCTGGGTCCCACTCTTCTCTCTCTCACCCGCGCTATCTCTTTCTCTCTCCCCTCACAAAAATACAAGTTTATATCTCCTTACTGTTCACCTCTCTCTCTCTACCTCTCGATCTCTCTCCTCTCGCATACTCTCCCTCTCAACCCCCCCTCTCTCAATTCTGTCTCTTTCTTTATGTACATATAATTATTTATATATTATATTATTAAAACCTTTTATATTACACATCTCTCTCCTCTTCCTTCTTCTTTCTTTTCATCTCCTCGCGAGAAAACCCACACCCGAGCCCTTGCCACCCATCGCCGCCGCGTCCGTCGCCTCGTCGACACCATCCTCGCCTCTCTCGTCTCCTCGACATCTCCTCCGCTTCCTCTCCTTTCTCGCAACGAGAACCCTGCACATCCAAACCCACGACAACCCTAAACCTGCCTACGTTGTCGTCGTCGTCATCCTCGCCGTCGACGACCCCGTCGCCACCACCTCCATCTTCATCACCTTCTCCTTCTCCTCATCTTCCTCATCTCACTCCTCGTCTCCTCACCTCCTTCTCCCGAGCCTGCACCTGAAACCCCCTGCAAACATTACCCGTGTCTGCACCACCTCGTTGCCGCCTCACGCCGCCGATCCCCGTCACCACGAACTTCCCTCTCGCCTCCAATCCCTCGCAACCACCTCGTTCTCCTCTCTCCTTTCCCTAATGAACCCGAGCACCCTAATCTAGAACCTGCAACTCAAAACCCAATCACCCGACTTCAGCCTAGTACCCACTGCCTTGTTGTCGATCCTTTCCGGCGATCCCTCGTCGTCGGCTTCACCCCATCACCACCACCTCTCTCCTCTCTCCTGCACCAAGCTTCGACACAACCATTCCCCTACACCTGAGACTCCCCCTGCACAGAAACTGCAACCGTCTCGCCGTGAAACCTCGCCGGAAAACCCTCGACAGCCTATCATCGACTTCACCCCATTGCCATCTCCTCTGAACCCAGAGCACTTAACCACAGTGAGCCTCATCTCTCTCTCATTCTTCCTTTCTTCTCTTTCATTCTTTCTTTCTTCTCTTTTCTTTCGGTAAATTTTGTTTTCTGTAGTTCGCCGGAGCCGTGACCGCCGCTGCCGATCCAGACGACCCAGTGGACGTACCTTACCTGCGTGATCACCTTCTCGCATTGCTTGGATCCGTTTCGTATACCGTGCGCGCATCGCGACTTTTTCCGCCGACGTGTGACGTTCCGTATACCCGTTTCTTATTCCGTCAGGCAAGTAAAACTTGCTACATGCTATTTATGATATTTTATACTTATTTGATTACATGTAAAACCTATAGATTTAATCTAATGTCTCATGTTACGTTTTAACATTCGATATTCCATTATATCATTTTAGATTCAGAAATTGAGACATACCCTGTTGCATTTTAGTTTACTATACAAAGGACCCACATCCATATTTAAATCACATAATAATTATTTACATAGCCCATAGTACTCTTTAAATAGTTTATAACTGTTCAAACACCTGCTTGCATCCATCTCGTCTAGTATACATGTTATTGCATCCATAGATCACTTGAATGTATAACATTGAAATATTAACATTCCACATTTGATAAATTGTAGTTTAATTAGTATTAGAACTTTAACTTTAACCCTAATCATAACTGTGCATCTATATGCCTTAATCTGTACCTGATTACATATCACATTACAATGTTCCATTTTATTGTTCCATTAGTACCTCATGCTTGTTTTGTATACCCGTGATTATGTTAGTTGATTATGAGCACCCACATGACATTTTATGCACCCCTGACATGACTTGTTACACCTACTACTTGACACGACATGGTACCGTGCACCTTTCGACATGACATGATACCTATATACTACCTGACTTGACCTGATGTACCATGGCTTTACCTGTTACCTGATCTTGTGACTAATGCCAACAAACCTGACCTGTTGTCCTTACGGACATTTCCTGTTGTCTATCCAGACAAACCTGTACCTGCCTGATCCTGTGTTGGCATTAGCTCCAGATTATTTAATACCTGACTTGAGCACATATAACTTGGGGGTATGGGGAAATCAATGATGAAACCTGACTTGTAACTCGACAGTTCTATACCTTTTCTGATCAGTCTTACGGGCTAGGCCAGCCCCGGGGTGATGCTGCTGACATCACTCGTCATTACCTACCACCCTTTACTGCCTTGCGGCACGTCTCGGATTCAGCCCGAGAGTCATAGACCGTGATCCCGGGCACGCACGGGATACTATTGAGTTACATCGATGATTCATCAAATTGATTTCAAAGACTTGAGAATAGTTAACACAGTAGACCAATCCAGATTACTCACTACACATTACCCTCACTGTCCTCACTTATATTATTGTTATATCTGTTTTACTGTTCATACGCATACCTGCATGTCTTGCTATCCTGTTTATATTATTGCTTGATGTTATGACGCACTGACGTCTGGGTTTTGCATGGCCCAGATTCTCTACCTTTGTTGCAGACTGATCAGGAGTACTGCCGCTGTTAGACCGAGCGGTGAGAATCCTGTTGGTATCCAGTTTTACTTTTCAGGTGTTTTATTTATTGGATCTTTTGCTTCCGCATTATTTCATTCTTGACTCGTTTTATTCTGGCTTATGGACATGTGTTAGATATTTTATTATTGTTCTTGATATCTTCACAGCCGTAATGTGACTGTGGAAGGATATTTCCTATCCACAGGTAGCATAGTTGGCTATGTCACGTGCCCATCTTAGCGTACTCTGGGAAGCGGGGCGTGACATGGTTCTTTTGGTATCAGAGCCATAGGATATAGGTTAATCGGGTTTGATTCTTTTGTAACTGGGTATTGGACCCAATACACGAATCAGAATACTCGTGATTAGGAACATGTCCTGCCACATTGCTATCATGATTCTTGAATCATATCTTTCTTTTATCCTTCGCCTTGACGATATCCAAACCACTTTGCATCTCGACTTGAAATTCTTTTGGTTCCCTATTGTTTCTTCCGTCCTATTCCTTTGATTCTGATACTAGGATTTGGGCGACTTGAACGTAGTTATGTGATTGTAACTATGAAATGCAGTATGGTTACAATGCGGTACTCTATTTAAGTAACTTGGAGTCTTGGTCTTGTTTTATTTCCTTGTTTCATGGTCGTTCTATTACCTTGGTTCTCTCCGTTTCATTACTTACCAGTTTATGTTTTGCAGATTTCTTGGTGACCGATACCGGCAGTTATGAAGTTGTCTTGGAAATTGATGGTCTCACTTTCCACGCTCATATTGATTGTAGGGCAAAGAAAGCGATTTTGCAGATTCCCGGACATCCGGAGTTTGTTTTGCCAGAGGTAGCAGTTCTGTCGGGCTAGTCGAGTTTAGGGCGAGGCCAACAAGCAATGTTCTTTCGTCAATGGAAGTTGATAAGGAGGAAGTGCCAGCTGTAGTTTGAGAGTTCATGGACATGTTTGAGGACATCTCGGGTTTACCGCCAAAACGAGATGCGGAGTTCGCGATCGATCTTATTCCTGGTGCAGCGCCAATTTCTAAGGCGTACTATCCAATGGCACCAGTGGAGTTGGAAGAAGTCAAGAAGAAGGTTACTGAATTACTTGAGAAGGGTTGGATTCGCAGCAGTAACTCACCTTGGAGAGCTCCAGTTCTTCTAGTCAAGAAGAAAGATGGCACAAGAAGGATGTGTATCGATTATCGAGAATTAAACCGGATGACTATTAAGAACAAGTACCCGATCCCTCGCATTGGCGAATTATTTGTGTAGGGTTCCTAGGCACGCTAATGAAGTCTCACGAGGCATCAACCATGCCAATTTCTAATTTTACGGGTGCCGAGAAACCCTAATACGGATCGTTGACTAGAAATTTAGGCGAAATACGAATCTAGTTAACAACTTAACTAAAGATAAGAAGCTACAACCTTTGTAGATCCGGATATCCACTTCCTTGGCTCCATGTAGGCGTCCTCTCGCTGTCCATCTCGAATCCCGGACTCAATCGTCGGCTTGATCGGAGAAATGGGCGGACTAGGTCGTCGGCTTCGTGCCGAAGATGATCTACGTCGAGGCATCACAAGTTCAAGCTCCGACTTCACAAATTTGTGAAACTTGTGAAGAAAACACCCAAAACAACTTGGCAAGAGGTAGAGGGTGAAGAAATAGGAGGTGGGTTCACTTTAGAATTGGATTTCTCACTTTAGAACTCAAGTTGCCATTGATGGCATCAAGCTTTTCTTGAAGAAGAAGATGATGAAGAAGAAGAAAGAATATGATAAGTCTCCTCCTTTAAAATGAAAAAGAAAATGAATACTTATCATAATCTTAACCATAGTTAAGTGTAGAGAATGAACTAGGGTTACTTCAAATGGTTAGGGTTAAGCATGAGACAAGAATGGTGACTAAGTCAAAGCTTCATGAAGCTTCAATAAGAAACAAAGAAAGCCACCATTCTCATCTTTATCTTTTCCAAATAAATAAATAAACAAATAAATAAATAAATGAATATGCAAAACCCTAATCATCAAATTAATCATGGTTTAATTCTATACACTTAACTAAATGATCAAGTATCATCAAACATGATACAAATATGTGCACAAAAGTATATCACATATACTTCTTGCACATCAAGTGAGAAAATCCATATAAAGTGAACTAATACTAGCTAATGCAAAGTAATATATCAAATATATAATTATACATTAAATCATTAAATCAACACTTGACTTAACGATCCGGTCATATCGCATATAACCGACTAGTATCCTATGTATCGGCTTATCGAATCAATGATTCGATAACTAGGTCATATCGAATATAACCAATCGATACATCCATCGCGAGAATGAAATACGGTATCACATACACGCATTATTCTCGGTCCTGCACATATCTCATATGCGCTCCTATTTCGTTTCGCTTGAGCCAGGAAACCTCTGTGTAGGACTCTAAAGACTCGTCAATACGCCGGTAGCAGATGATGATCATATCAAGCACCCACAAGCCGCAAGCTGTCTGCTAAACGTAACGGCCATCCGGGTATTTGAGCGATCAGAAGATCGACGAGCTAGCCCGCTCACACTCCTGTGAATCCAACCAGTAACACTTACCGTACAGTCCGGTCTGTTCGTCTGATATGTCGCATATCAAGTCTAGGGGTGGTAAACGTCAGACCCCAATAACCGATAAGTCGTGCCGATGTGAGGCTCATAACGGGTCGAGAAACTATTAGTAACACTTACCAGCAAATCTCTGATCAGCCCTGGCCAGGGACTTCCCTGTTACGGCCAATCGAGCACTGCGCAACATCAACCCCCAATACCGGGAGAGACGAAACCCCTCCTATCGCTCATTGCCTCCATGTGACTCGGGACTGTACCCAAAGACCACCGTTTTGCACGCCCTCATGGACGTGGTAAGGTGGAGATCAAAGCACAGTGGGAATCACACAAGACTCTATGACGATTTCGGGTCTACAGACTAACCTGTACAAGTGTCACCTGAGAACTGCCATCTGACGTGAGGTATAATACCATCTGGGAATTCTCGGCGAGTCCGTCCAGTGTACCCAGTCTCCACTGAGTACCCGTATACCATCTCTGATGTCAAACACCAATGGATATGGGATCATCCATCGCCCATCTCATGGGTCGAGAAGCGTATACGCTAGTCTACACTGGTATATCGATGCCCTGTCTCGATACACCCACGACTAGGGACCTTGAAGGATGTACTTATAGACTACCATGTCCCCATTAGTATGATCTGCATCATAGTCCAGGTAGTCAAGTACACATCTTAAGGGCTTTATCAACATGTAACTATAAGACAGTTTAAAGAGACAAGTGTACATGTTAAGATAAAGAGTAACCAGATAGCATACTATCATATCGAGCAAGAAAGTCATCTCTATATATGTCCAAGCATCCAATATAATATACATCATCTGTACAATACTGGCCTCTAGGGCATACATACAACTAACAATCTCCCACTTGCACTAGGGCCAGCTGCTGTAGTATCGCATACCGAGCATCCCGAAGAGTCTCTCAAACTGTATCTGGGGAATGGCCTTCGTGAGTGGATCCGCCGTGTTGTTCTTCGTGTCAACCCTCCTGACCTCGATCTCCCGGCGATCAACTATCTCCCGAATCAGGTGATACCGCCTCAGAATATGCCTGGATCGCTGATGGGACCTGGGTTCCTTGGCCAAAGCCACCGCTCCATTGTTATCGCAATACAAAGGTATTGGATGCTCAATGGATGGAACCACTCCAAGTTCAGTAATGAACTTCTTGATCCCGACAGCCTCTTTAGCAGCATCGTTGGCAGCGATGTATTCAGCCTCCATCGTCGAGTCTGCCACGGTTTCCTGCTTGGAACTCTTCCAGCTAACCGCCCCTCCGTAAAGGGTAAAGATAAATCCCGACTGCGACTTAGAGTCGTCCTTATCACTCTGGAAGCTCGAATCGGTAAAGGACTCCACTTGGAGTTCTCCATTACCATACACCAAGAGCATCTCTTTAGTCCTTCGCAAGTACTTGAGAATGCTCTTCACAGCTGTCCAGTGACTCTCTCCAGGATCAGCTTGATACCTGCTCACTATACTTAGTGAGTATGCTACATCGGGTCTGGTACATAGCATCGCATACATGATAGAGCCTACAGCCGAAGCATAGGGTATCCCTTGCATGCGAGCTCTCTCCAAATCAGTCTTGGGAGACATCTCTTTGGAGAGAGTGACTCCAGAGATCGTGGGCAAGTTCCCACGCTTGGAATCTTCCATACTAAACCTTTTTAGTATGGTGTCAATGTACCTGGATTGGGACAATCCCAATATCCGTTTGGATCTATCTCTATAGATCCTAATTCCCAATATGCAGGAGGCATCACCAAGATCTTTCATCGAGAATCTTTGTGATAAGAAGAGCTTGACCGATTGCAGCATAGGAATATCATTTCCTATCAAGAGTATGTCGTCTACGTACAATACGAGGAAGACAACCTTACTCCCTGCTACCTTCTTGTAAATACAAGGTTCATCTGGGTTTTTGACGAAATCAAATTCTTTGATAACGACATCAAAGCAGATGTTCCAACTCCGCGATGCTTGCTTTAATCCATAAATGGATTTAAGCAGCTTGCACACCTTGCCGCTGCTCCCACTGTCTTCGAAGCCCTCTGGCTGAGTCATGTACACGCACTCTTCTAAATCACCGTTTAGAAAGGCGGTCTTAACATCCATTTGCCAGATTTCGTAGTCATGACATGCAGCGATGGCAAGCATGATCCGGATGGATTTAAGCATAGCCACTGGAGAAAAGGTTTCGTCATAGTCCACACCTGGTCTTTGACGAAAACCTTTTGCAACAAGTCTAGCTTTGAAAGTCTCCACTTTCCCATCTACACCAAGTTTTTTTCTTGAAGATCCACTTGCTCCCGATGGGTTTTACCCCTTCAGGAGCAACTTCCAAAGTCCATACTTTGTTGGTGTACATGGACTCCATCTCGGACCGCATAGCATCCAGCCATTTCACTGAGTCCCTACTCGTGATGGCTTGCTTGAAGCTAGTTGGGTCATCATCCTCCATGATGCAATCCTCGCTTCCACCGTCCATGAGAAAACCGTAGTATCTCTCAGGTTGGCGAGGAACCCTACTAGATCGGCGGAGAGGCCGGGGTTCATTGGGAGCTACTGAATCTTCTGGTTCCACTAAATCTTCAGTTACGGTTTGTGTATCTGGAACCTCTTCCAGTTCTACCACTTTGCCACTAATTTCTTTTTCAAGGAATTCCTTTTCTAAAAAGGTGGCATGTTGAGCAACAAACACTTTTTATTCCTCACTGTGGTAGAAAAAATACCCATAGGAGTTCTTTGGATATCCCACAAACTTGCAAAGAACTGACTGTGCCTTGAGCTTGTCCGGATTTTGTCTTTTGACATAGGCTGGACAACCCCATATCTTAACTCGTTTAAGATATGACCTCTTCCCACTCCATATCTCATATGGTGTGGTAGGTACAGATTTAGATGGAACTTGATTCAATAGGTATGCTGCTGTCTCCAGTGCATATCCCCAGAAGGAAATAGGTAACTCAGCTGTGCTCATCATAGAGCGCACCATATCTAATAGGGTGCGGTTCCTCCGTTCTGATACACCGTTGTGCTGTGGTGTATATGGAGGAGTCAGCTGAGAGAGAATCCCATTCTCTTTTAGGAAGTCCAGGAATTCATTGCTCAAGTATTCACCTCCTCGATCAGATCGTAGGATTTTAATACTTTTTCCGGTTTGGTTCTCAACTTCTTGTTTATATTCTCTAAATTTCTCAAAAGCTTCTGATTTGTGTTTCATCAGGAACACATATCCGAATCTAGAGAGATCGTCAGTGAATGTAATGAAGTATGAAGAACCATCCCTGGCATGTGTAGACATAGGACCGCATACATCACTATGTATCAGTCCTAAGAGTTCGGTAACTCTTTCTCCGTGTCCCGTAAACGGAGTTTTGGTCATCTTGCCTTTGAGACATGACTGGCAAGTGTCATAAGATGAAAATTCGAATGGTTTCAAATATCCATCCTTATGCAACTTAGCCAGTCGTGTCGCATTGATGTGACCCAGTCTACAATGCCACAAGAAGGATTCGTTCAGTTCAGAACTCTTCCTCTTGTGTGTGTTTGTTATACTTAGAACTGTGGATTGATTTAGAACATAAATGCCATTGCACAACGTGTCTGATCCAACCAACTTTTGGTTACGGAAAATGTTCATAACATTATCCTGTAATACAAAATTATATCCCTCTTTACTCAACAAAGAAACCGATATAATGTTGCATATCAGGTTCAGCATGTAATAGCATTCGTTCAGAACCAATGTATTACCAGTTGGTAATACAAGGTGATATTCCCCGACAGTCTTAGCTGCAACTATTGCACCATTTCCAACTCTAATGTCTTTATTACCTTCTCCAAGTTCTCTACCTTTCCTAAGCCCATGTAACTGATTACATATATGGGATCCCGACCCGGTATCTAATACCCAGGATGTAGAGCAAATGGAGAAACAGTTCTCTGTAACGAACACACCCGAAGAAAATGCATCATCATGTACTTTCTTCATTCGGGTGGCATGGGAATCCTGGTATTCCCCTATATCCTGTTCAGTTCTATAACTCTTATAGGAAAGAACGGAACCAACGTTCCCCAGCACAGTACAACATGCGGGTTCGGTCAATACATCCATATTATTATCTTTATTAGGGCATGAAATGGTCGCTACCTGGAGAGAGAGAGAAGAAAACACTTTAGCGTTTGCTCGTGCAAGATCAGATTGGTTATTATCTTATCTAATCAGGATGGCTCCCACTGGTTTTTATCAAATCTTCCTTCAAACCCTAAAAGGAAAGACTAGCCGGGATTAATTACACACTACAAGTTCGCCAATCTTTCAGCCAGGCCAGTGTCGGTACTTTGAGGGAGATCCCCCGTGCTTTCGCACGAACCTAATTAATGCAAACCTCGTTTTCCCAGAGGCGTAACCCCGTTCACACCTTTCTAGACACCTACTTGATCGGCTAATTGTAATGTGTAAAACTCTCCCAGGAGTAACTCTTACTCGCAGTGGGTATCGGGATCCAACTATCTCATAGAAGGTATGCAATCTCATTGCAAATTTCAACACTTGAAATTCCCGATAATATTTTGCCCCAAATGATCTATGACCTTGACAAGGTCAACAAACCATAGACCGTAAGTCAAGTTCAACCCGTCATTTCTTGATTGAATTAAACCCACCCGCACGACCCTTGACAAGGTCAACAAGGCCGTACGACTACCCTAACTCAATCTGCATCATATGCATAAGCAGATAAATATTGGTTAGCTACCGCACACTGCGCCTTGACAAGGTCAACAAACGCAGCACGAATACTAAACAAGACTTATCTGAAATGACGGAGGGCTACGACAGGTTTTTCTGAAAACCTATTGCGTAATGAACTTGATATCGTTGTAGAATCAAATGAAGTTTTGAAATGGAGTGATTTTGAGGTTTTTCTAGTTTTGCTAAAGGGGTCACTCTCGGTGAAGGGATCGTCGGCCCTTTCCTCGTCGAATGAGGTGCGGGATATATCATATATATCACTGTGCAAAGCAAAACTCAAAAAAAATCAAAAGCAAACCGAGTATGTAGCATCTGCCAGTTATTGCTAAAGGAGTCACTCCCGGTGAAGGGATCTCGGTTCTTTCCTCATCGAATAAGGTGCAGGGTATATCATATATACCGCTATGCAAAGCAAGAACTGTAGCTACCTGTTTTATTTAAAATTTGATTCTACAACATCATTTGGTTTCTTTTCTTTCATTAATCACATTAATGAAGTCCCATCATTTAAATGCCTAAACATCACAGATAAATACGACGTACACTTATGCCATCCGCATTCGCCTCGATGTCCCCTCGTGCACCGTTAGGTTAGGTAACTAACGACAGAGCAGGGCAGGGCTAGTACGGGTGCAAAACATAAGTAACGTCTATATAATATATCATATATACTATATACTGTATCTATCACAGAACATCACATGATCACATCACAGATATCGCAGCAGAAAATATCATATGAAATATTGGATATACCAGGACGTCCGTGTTTTCAATACGAGCCAGTATAAAACACGGATTCCACGGTCGTGATGAATAGCCAATCCCACACCCCTAGACCCCTACGAGAGCGGCAAGCAACCCTACCAATTCTAGGGTTAGGAGACCCGGACTCGACTCCTCGAGATGGTCTCCTACTGGACCCTAGAACCCGGTTACTTGTGCTCCCCTCCTTGGGTCTATCCTAGTGCAGAAAAGTAAATAATATACAAAGGGTGACAACTTCCGCAATCTGGAAGTGCCCCAATAAAAGAATATTACATACAAGTTTTTTACATGAATGAAAATGAAACACACTCATTTCACACAAAAACCCCCGGCTATTCAAACACGACAATCCAATATAACATATCCAGCAACACATAACATCACATGTCATCAACGTAAGTAAATATGCGCATCCCAATTGTCGTTGACATATAGCAACGAAACCGGCGATATCACATATTACACTTACGGTCACAGAAAAGAAAGTGTAAAACTACAACAGTTGGAATCCGCAACCTCTTTAGACATCACATGCCTAATCAAATGAAATGCTTAGACATCACATGCCTAACAGTTATAAACCCCGCATTTTAGTCCCATTATCGAAAACTCTTTTCAATATCTAGTGAGACTAAACCGCTAGATTTATAACATTCATTCAGTTATCTCATAACTGTTTGTGAATTCCAATTATTGTATCCCATTCCGGATAAATAGAAAATATTAAACTTTCCGATCGAACATTCGAACACCCAAGTTTTCCCGAAACCGTTCAACACATGAAATAAGTTCAAAGACGTTCACTTCATGCCTCAGTACCAACGGTCCAGCCGTAGAAGGGTCAAGCCAACGCCTCACATGTGGCACGCCGTACTGCCCCAAACCCTAAGGTTCAAAGGGCAGTTCAAGACGGTCACATAATCGAGTTAAGGTTTGTTGTCTTCTAGAGGGACCATCGCGTTACTTGCACTACTCAGAACGTCCTTAAACCATAGAAAAATCCAACACTTGGAAATTTTTTCGGCAGGGGAAAAGTTGGGTATTCATATCCGGTCGAAATTTTTAACATATTCTAAAGTTATCCGGAAAAACACATAGATGAAGTTTAACAATCCGATCGAATCTACGATTCCCAATGCAACCCCAGAATACTCAACTCTTGAGTCAATTTAAAAAATTCCCAGAAAACTCAGCATAATTAAATAGGAGTTACTGTGCAAACGAGGAGGGTTGACGTCATCATCAGGCCGCGGAACCGCCGCATAAGCCATGCTTATGCCGCGGTTCCGCCGCACTCTTTACTGTTCATGTGAAAAAATTTGCACTGTAATTCTTAGAATTCCCTGCTGAATTTTTTAAGCATTTTTAATATGGAAAAATCCCAGATTTTAGAAAAAGTCCAGAGAGCATGAAAAAGTTAGGGTTTCGGGTTCGATCGGGTTTCAAACATCGTCTAGACTTCGCCTAAGGCTCTAGGTAGGCTCTGATACCACTGTAGGGTTCCTAGGCACGCTAATGAAGTCTCACGAGGTATCAACCATGCCAATTTCTAATTTTACGGGTGCCGAGAAACCCTAATACGGATCGTTGACTAGAAGTTTAGGCGAAATACGAATCTAGTTAACAACTTAACTAAAGATAAGAAGCTACAACCTTTGTAGATCCGGATATCCACTTCCTTGGCTCCACGGCTTGATCGGAGAAATGGGCGGACTAGGTCGTCGGCTTCGTGCCGAAGATGATCTACGTCGAGGCATCACAAGTTCAAGCTCCGACTTCACAAATTTGTGAAACTTGTGAAGAAAACACCCAAAACAACTTGGCAAGAGGTAGAGGGTGAAGAAATAGGAGATGGGTTCACTTTAGAATTGGATTTCTCACTTTAGAACTCAAGTTGCCATTGATGGCATCAAGCTTTTCTTGAAGAAGAAGATGATGAAGAAGAAGAAAGAATATGATAAGTCTCCTCCTTTAAAATGAAAAAGAAAATGAATACTTATCATAATCTTAACCATAGTTAAGTGTAGAGAATGAACTAGGGTTACTTCAAATGGTTAGGATTAAGCATGAGACAAGAATGGTGACTAAGTCAAAGCTTCATGAAGCTTCAATAAGAAACAAAGAAAGCCACCATTCTCATCTTTATCTTTTCCAAATAAATAAATAAACAAATAAATAAATAAATGAATATGCAAAACCCTAATCATCAAATTAATCATGGTTTAATTCTATACACTTAACTAAATGATCAAGTATCATCAAACATGATACAAATATGTGCACAAAAGTATATCACATATACTTCTTGCACATCAAGTGAGAAAATCCATATAAAGTGAACTAATACTAGCTAATGCAAAGTAATATATCAAATATATAATTATACATTAAATCATTAAATCAACACTTGACTTAACGATCCGGTCATATTGCATATAACCGACTAGTATCCTATGTATCGGCTTATCGAATCAATGATTCGATAACTAGGTCATATCGAATATAACCAATCGATACATCCATCGCGAGAATGAAATACGGTATCACATACACGCATTATTCTCGGTCCTGCACATATCTCATATGCGCTCCTATTTCGTTTCGCTTGAGCCAGGAAACCTCTGTGTAGGACTCTAAAGACTCGTCAATACGCCGGTAGCAGATGATGATCATATCAAGCACCCACAAGCCACAAGCGGTCTGCTAAACGTAATGGCCATCCGGGTATTTGAGCGATTAGAAGATCGACGAGCTAGCCCGCTCACACTCCTGTGAATCCAACCAGTAACACTTACCGTACAGTCCGGTCTGTTCGTCTGATATGTCGCATATCAAGTCTAGGGGTGGTAAACGTCAGACCCCAATAGCCGATAAGTCGTGCCAATGTGAGGCTCATAACGGGTCGAGAAACTACTGGTAACACTTACCAGCAAATCTCTGATCAGCCCTGGCCAGGGACTTCCCTGTTACGGCCAATCGAGCACTGCGCAACATCAACCCCCATTACCGGGAGAGACGAAACCCCTCCTATCGCTCATTGCCTCCATGTGACTCGGGACTGTACCCAAAGACCACCGTTTTGCACGCCCTCATGGACGTGGTAAGGTGGAGATCAAAGCACAGTGGGAATCACACAAGACTCTATGACGATCTCGGGTCTACAGACTAACCTGTACAAGTGTCACCTGAGAACTGCCATCTGACGTGAGGTATAATACCATCTGGGAATTCTCGGCGAGTCCGTCCAGTGTACCCAGTCTCCACTGAGCACCCGTATACCATATCTGATGTCAAACACCAATGGATATGGGATCATCCATCGCCCATCTCATGGGTCGAGAAGCGTATACGCTAGTCTACACTGGTATATCGATGCCCTGTCTCGATACACCCACGACTAGGGACCTTGAAGGATGTACTTATAGACTACCATGTCCCCACTAGTATGATCTGCATCATAGTCCAGGTAGTCAAGTACACATCCTAAGGGTTTTATCAACATGTAACTATAAGACAGTTTAAAGAGACAAGTGTACATGTTAAGATAAAGAGTAACCAGATAGCATACTATCATATCGAGCAAGAAAGTCATCTCTATATATGTCCAAGCATCCAATATAATATACATCATCTGTACAATACTGGCCTCTAGGGCATACATACAACTAACAATTTGAGCAGCTTAGTGGTGCAAGGGTATTCTCGAAGTTGGATTTGCGATCTGGATATCATCAGGTCCGAGTTAAAACAGAAGATATTTGCAAGACCGCATTCCGAACTCGGTATGGACATTACGAGTATTTAGTGATGCCATTCAGAGTAACGAATGCACCGGCGATATTTATGGACTTGATGAACCGAATCTTTTCACCATTCTTGGACCAGTTTATAGTGCTGTTCATTGATGATATTCTGGTCTACTCGAGGAGCATTGAAGAGCATGCGGAACACTTGAAGATCGCACTGCAGACATTGAGGCAAGAAAGATTATATGCAAAGATGAGCAAGTGCAAGTTTTGGCTTGAAGAAGTGAAGTTTTTGGGGCATGTCGTATCCGGAGATGGAATCGCCGTTGATCCCGAGAAGATTGTAGCAGTTCGAGATTGGCCGATTCCGAAGAACGTAGTAGAGATCAGAAGTTTTCTTGGATTTGCCGGCTATTACAGAAAGTTCGTAGAGAATTTTGCTCGTTTGGCTGAGCCTCTGACCAAGCTTACACGCAAGGAAGTACCATTCGTTTGGATGGATAAGTGTGCGGCAGCTTTTGAGGCGTTGAAGTAAGAATTGATAACCGCTCCTATCTTGACCGTACCAGACGGTTCCGGAGGATTGGTGATTCATAGCGACGCATCTGGGAAAGGTTTGGGATGTGTTCTGATGCAGCATGGGAAAGTTATAGCTTACGCATCGAGACAGTTGAAGGCCCATGAGAAGAATTACCCAACTCATGATTTGGAGCTTGCAGCAGTGATTTTCGCTTTGAAGATTTGGGGACATTACTTATTGGGCGAAAGGGGTTGAAGTATTCACCAAGCACAAAAGCCTAAAGTATGTGTTCACACAGAAGGAGCTTATTGAAGACTTTCGGAGATTCGATTTGGAAGTTGTGCTACCGCATTCTTCAGGACGGTTGATGCGGCTGCAAGTACAGTCGTCGTTGATCGAGAATATTAAAGCAGTACAATTGCAGGACCCAAGATTGCAAAGGTTTCGAGAACAGGTTGAAGCTGGACTTCGAACGGACTTGTTAATTCATGAAGATGGTTCGTTGCGATATGGTAGCTGTTTGTGTGTGCCAAAAGAAGATATTCACGAAGAAGTTATGAAGGAGGCGCACAGTTCCGCATATTCCGTACATCCAGGAGGCACGAAGATGTACCGTGATCTACAACAGCATTTCTGGTGGGAAGGTATGAAACGGGAGATTGCTCGCTTTGTATCAAGGTGATTGATGTGTCAGCAAGTTAAGACTGAACATCAAAGGGTTGCTGGTTTATTGCAACCACTTCCGATTCCTTAATGGAAGTGGGAACATATAATCATGGATTTCGTGACGGTTTTACCGCGGAGTCCAAAGGGCAACAATGCAGTTTGGGTGATTGTTGATCGATTGACCAAGGCAGCTCATTTCAGATCATTTTGAATTGGTCAATCAATGGAAGCTTTGGCAGGATGGTATATGCAGGAGATTGTAAGATCGCATGGAGTATCGGTGAGCATCGTGTTCGATCGTGACACTTGTTTCTTATCACACTTTTGGAGGAGCTTACAGGAAAGTTTGGGGACGCGATTGAAGTTTAGCACATCTTATCATCCTCAAACAGATGGCTATTCGGAGAGAACGACCCAAACTCTTGAAGACATGTTGAGAGCTTGCATGTTAGACTTCAAGGGATCATGGGAGGATCATCTACATTTGGTGGAGTTTTCGTACAACAACAGTTTCCAGGCAACTATTCAGATGGCTCCATTTGAAGCTTTATATGATCGCAAGTGTCGTCACCTGTTTGTAGGGATGATGTTGGAGAACGAAGATTGTTGGGATCGGATTTGATCGTGCAAACAGTTGAGAAGGTTAACACTATCCGGAATTTTTTGAAAGCAGCACAAGACCGACAAAAGAGTGGGTAGATACATTGAGAAGACCTCTAGAGTTCACTGTTGGTGATTTGGAATTCTTAAAGATATCACCGACTAGAGGGGTGATTCGTTTCGGAAGTCGAGAAAATCTTAGTTCTCGATTCGTTAGGCCTTTTGAGATTTTGGAACGTGTTGGAGAAGTGACATATCGATTGGCGTTACCGCAATTCTTGGCGAATGTTCATGACGTTTTCACGTATCTCAACTCCGTAAATATGTTCGAGATGAAACACATGTGTTGGATCATTCGGAGCTGACTGTACGAGAAGATTTGACTTTTGAGGAGCGACCGATGTCGATTGTGGATCGAAGAGAAAAGATTCTTAAGAACAAAGTTATCCTTCTTGTACTTGTTTCTTGGGGTAATCGCTCACATGGAGAATCAACTTGGGAACGAGAAGATGAAATCCGGCAGAAGTTTCCACATCTATTCTTGTAGTATGATTGATTGTTTATCCTTTCTTGTTCTTAGAATTTCGAGGACGAAATTCTTTTTGTAGTTGGGTATAATGTAACAACCGAGTTCAGTTATACCAATTTTTGTTCCGTATTTATTGTCTGTGGTATTTTTATTGATTTATCTTGTTTGGGTGCGAATGGTAGTTTATTTTTACATTGCATTCGACCCGACCCTCTTGCTTGAACTAGTTGATTTATATTTATAGATTACCCTGGCTGGTTAAATAGACACGTGCATCTCATGGATACTGTTAGGCCACGGCAGCGCCCCGGCCGTCTGTCCGAGGCCAAAATGCAGAAACAAAAACTTTTCTTTAAACAGAAACAGGTGCTACCACGGACTATAAACCCGGATCGGACCATTAACCTACTACTAGCTAACAAGAGAAAGGGTAGAGAGCTATACCGAGCGATCCGTGTCCTTCGGTCTTCGGCCTCCATCCCGATCTTCTCGCGGAATCTCCGGTCTTCATCTCCTCGTCGGAAAGGGCACCACACTGCCGATTCTTTTTACGGGCTCCCACCTCTGGACCGAGGCAACTCGGACACGAAGTTGGCAAGCCAGCGTGTCCAAGATTGCTGTAGGCTAAGTGTAGAATGGTTTTGTCTCACGGGGTTAGTGAGGTTGCTATTTGGAAGTGGAGGTGAAGTAATAAGCTTTTGAGATGAACCAAGAGGATTTTGTGCAAGCAAATGAGATGAAAATCCTTTACCCAAATTTTGGACAGCCCCCACCATATTGTGTGGCCGGCCATCATCAAAAGGAGAGGGGGAGGTGAGCACACACAAGGTGGGTGAGCATAAGGAGAGAAATAATGAGTGATGATGAGAAAAAGAACGATCACAACAAAGTCTCCTCCACATCAACCATCTCATCACAAAAGTCAAGCAATGATGAACAAATGAAGTCAAAGGATGGTAGAATCATCATGAAACAACTAACATCAACCATCTCATCACAAAAGTCAAGTAATGATGAACAAATGAAGTCAAAGGATGGTAGAATCATCATGAAATAACTACTCACAAAAACCACCCTCCACTTTGGTAATTTGCACATTTGCAAATAACCCCCTCCACACCAATTTTCAGCCAAAGAAAGATAGAAAGGAAAATGGCCGAAACGAAATGCAAACTGGCAACTTCAAAAAGTGATCCGGTAATAAATTACAGGAAAACCCCGCGACTGTATATACATACCCGCATTTGTATTCCGACCGAATACAAATGCAATGAGACAAAATCTACACTGTACAATACTAGGATCCGGCTTAAACCAAAGCCCGCTAGTATTATCCGTCCGAACATGATCCGTGCAATACCGCACGTATATGATCGAACCCTGCCATATATCCATACGGCCTCTACAGCGTTTCACCCGAAACTTGAGAAACTGTCTGTGGGGGACTCTAAAGACTCGTCAACACTTTGGCTGTGGATTTAACCACTAGCACGTCAGAGGTATTAGCCATACGTAACGGGCTATCAGGTATTGACCAAAAGGGACGTCGATGAGCGAACTCATCCTGACACCCTACTGAGCCTGTCAGTGACAATATCCGTACAGTCCGGTCCGTTCGTCTATGAGCATCGCATGGCGGTCCTAGAGGGTTGGTAAAAGTCAGACCCCCAAAAGCGGTACAAGTCGTGTCGGAGTGTAGCCCAGAACACCCTGAGATATTACTGGAATACCTACCAGTAAATCTCCTGCCTTGGCCAAGGACTTCATGTAATGGCTCTCCCAGACACAGCGCGACCTCACCCCCAATACCGGGAGAGACGAACCCCTGCAGATCCGCTCACTGCCTCCATGTGGCTCGGGACTGTACCCAACTAAAACCTGTTTGCACGACTCCTTTGAGCCGTGGTAGGGTAGTAATCAAAGTACAGTGGGAACTCACACGAGACAAATGACGATCTCAGGTCGATGAACTAACCTGTACACATGTCACCAGGGAACTGCTATCTGACGTCAGGTATAAGACCAACTAGCATGTCCCCGGCGAGTCCTGTCCGGTGTACTCATAACCCAATGAGCACCTGTATACATCTTAGGTGAACCAACTGACACCAGTGGCTTGTGAGACCGGCCACCGCCCCTCGTCGGGGTCTCGACTGTATACACTAGTCTACTCTGGAGTATCGATGCCCAATCTCGAAAACTCCCACGATTAGGGACCTTTTAAGGATGTGCTTATAGACTCCAGCTCCCACGTATATGATCGCCATCATACTGCTGGCCGTCAAGCAAGAATCCTAAGGGGTCTATCAACGCGCAATAGTGACCTGTAAGGTCACATAAAGCAGTACACGATGATAAAGATAAACCAGATAGCATACTATCATCTTGAGTAAGCCTGTTCTACCGGCATAGGTCCTCCCTCAATCATTGCAATCACGTGCCTGTGATCCAATAATTGACTTTGAGGGCACTATCTCCAACAATCTCCCACCTGCACTCAAGACTAATTATTGCGATGTCGCATACTCACAGCCCGTGTGATACCGAACACCCAACTCCTCTACTAATCAGTCTCACAAAACCCGTTTGCGAAACTAATGCGTTTGAGGAATAGCCTCAGTGAGTGGATCCGCTCTGATGTTTCTTTCTATGTCTCTCTTAATCTCAAGTCCGCGGAGAAACCCATCTCCCGAAATGAGCAATACCTGTCTTAGAATATGTCTGGATATCTGATGGGACCTAGTTCATAAATGAACTCCAAATCCAAACTTCTTAGACTGTATCAACAACTGAACTTAATCAGCATCCTGCGCCATGCCTCCCTCAGTATCCCCTTGGACCATCTGTCCAAAATACTGCCCCTCTTCAGAGGGAAAACTTTCACTCTGACAGTCACTCTGTCATCCAGGTCACCTTAGAAGCCTGGAATGATAACTGTCTCCCGAAGGAGGATGCCGTTATCATATCCCTAGAACATCCACTTATGTTCTAAAACTACTTCCGACCGTTTCTCCAGGATTGGATTGCATCTACTGCAAAAACAACATCTGGTGTGGTACTTGACATCTCATGATTGACTCAATTGCCTAAGCAAGTGATCTGCCAATCATGCGCATCCCTCTCCCCTTTAGTCTGTAAGACACCTTAGAGAAGGTGACTCCATCACCTGCAGGTACACTACCGTGCCAGAGTCGTCCATTCTAGATACATTTAGAATGCTGTTTAAGTATCCTGATTGGAAACTACCCAAATCTAGATCTAAAACCATAGATCTAGTAGCCAGAATGTCTGATATAATATCCATATCTTATGTGGAGAAACCACTGTGTGACAACCAAAGTATAACCGATCGTAGTATAGGAATATCACTTCCTACTCTGTGCATGTCATCCAAATACCAGGACATCCCACCCAACTACCTTCTTAACAGATCCATCCCCTATTTTGATGAAGTCAAACCTATGACTGTCACATCAGAAATAGATGATCTATCTCCGCTATATCTGCTTTAGTCTATAAATAGACATAAGTCACTTGTCCACCAATGCTTCGCTGCTCTCACCGACTATGACACACCCCTCTGGCAGAATAATATACACGCACACTTCTAAAACTAGTTTAGGACGACGCTATACTCATCCTTCTGCCGGGTCTCATAGCCTGGAACAACAGTGGTGTCAAGTCTGGGTAAACAAGAACCTCCCTGCCACCGTCCTTGAGGCTACCGGAGTACCTCTCGGGTACCTGAGGTTGTTGAAGTCAAAATTTGCACCCCGGTTGACCAAGTCAAAGTCAAGGTCAACCCCAAGCCAGGTGGGCCCAAGCCCAAGCAAGTGGGCCAATGCCCAGGTCGAGCCTGAACACGAAGCGTCCGGCCTTCCGCCATGCCAACAACAAAAATCATGTAACACATAATTTTTATGTAATTTTTGTGCATGAATGTATGCAAAAGGGGCATAAAGCCAAATTTTTGTAAGCCCATGGCTTATGTGCAAAATGAAAATGCACATGAGCCATGGGATAGGCAAAATGCCATTTTTGCCAAAGCCCAAGGGGCTATATGTAAATATGTAAGCCTATAAAAGGCAAAATGATGATGAATAAAATATACTTTTTCATTCTCTCCACAAAAATTTTAGATCTGAGATCTTTCGTGCCTCCTGCTCCTTCTCCGAGGTTCTAAACCTTCTCATTTCTTTTGAATTAAATCAAGAGTTTTACTCTTTCTTTTCAAAAACTACGAAGTCTTCCACCACAAAACCCACAAAGGGGAACTTGGATCTACCATTAGATCTCAGAAAGGAGGGATTTTTAGATTTCACATCTCTTGATCATCAAGATCCAGCCAACAGAGGAGGAAGAGGAAGAACCCCCTTTCATCAACCAAAACATTTTAGGAGTTTAACTCCATATATTTACATAGATATATATATATAATAAATATTTCCTTTCTGAAGCATAGCTTCTGGTTCTGGGACTAAAAGTCCCTTTGTTTCGCCAGCGCCCAGCGCTCGAGGGCAAAACGCCCACGTGCCGACACGTGGCGCGCTTGCGCTCAGGCGCACTGCGCTCGAGCGCAAAGCGCCCACGTGCCGACACGTGGCGTGCTGCGCTCAGGCGCACTGCGCTCGAGCGCAAAGCGCCTAACGTGCCGACACGTGGCGCGCTTGCACTCAGGCGCACTGCGCTCGAGCGCAAAACGCCCACGTGCCGACATGTGGCGCGCTTACGCCTGAGCGCACAACACCTAAGCGCACAACGCTCAAGGCGCTGGCCCCACGCATCCTTTGGATGCCTTTTCCCCCCTCTTTCTTTTATATATATATACATATATACATATATATATATACACATATGTATACATATTTACACACACACATACTCCGCGACACTGTCCCTGTTAGAAAAAAATTCTAACGGGGCGCTGCCCCGCACCCCGCAAGGGGGGCTGCTAGCCCCCTTGACCCCCAGCCAGCTATCCGGGTAGCAGGACTCCTGTAAAAACTCTGCGTGGCTCCCGATATATCCAAAACCCCTTCAAAACACAACACTGCACATTGAGTTCGCATGACCAGTTTGACCCGTCAATCGGAGGCGAGGGGTAATTAACGGCAGCTTAGTCCGCGGCTGCCGGAGATTCGGATCCCCACAATCATTAAACCCCGGTCTACCCTAGGCAGGGGGAATCTGTAGTACGCCTAACAAGCGCGCGCGTATTCCCATCTTAATGGGGTGACGAAAAACACCCTACAGATTCTGGCACGCCCGGTGGGACCAATCTCTCCTCCCATTTTTCGGGTTAAACGTTCATGCGAACTCAATCAATATACATACCTATATTTATACTAAAATAATGCTCTTTCATACAGGTTTTCAAGCAATCACTCTCCAACAATGTCTCCAAGGACGATCTCAGCTCTCAGCACGACTCCCGTCTCCTACACGATGAAGATAGACTCCAGGACGGTCCTTCCGGCCAGTCTCGGGCGACAATGGGAGGAGGAGCCACTACCATTCGACTCTATTGTATTCATACCAGTTGGCGTCATCCCAGCTCCTCAAGCCCCGGTGGTAGACAAACCGGTCCCGAAAGGCAGGAGACCAAATGTGGTGATCTCAAGGGCGCCCCAACCCAAACGCAAATCGGTGTCTGGACGGCTTTCCATAGCCCCAACTGGGGGCAAAGCCATCGGAACAAAAGAAGTTTCCAGATGTCGTGGACAAGCCCAGGCGATACCTTCGACGGACACGCGGGCAGATGTCTTCTCAAGCATCCCCATCACTCGGCCTATGGCGGCTTCTCGAACAGCAGAAGCCTGCCAAGCGCTTAAGGCAGAGAAGCTGAGGCAGAAGCGGCTCAGATATAGAGCCAACAAAAGGACTAGGGCTCTGGCCATGTTAAAATTTATGAATTTCCAAGCCCGGACCGCTCCGCGAAACCAGCTGCCAGTGATGAAAGAATGGCTGAATGTGTTATCCACACTGTCTACATGGCCGGACATGAAGAAACGAACCCTCCTCTTCTTCACAGCCATGGTGATGATATGATTGACGCCACCCAGCATCGGCTTGATCTAAATGATGAAGAGCCCGCTCAGGCCGATAAGCCAGAGGAGCCCGTGGTTCCTACGGAATGGAGCTCAGGCAATAAAGATTACCCGGTTGTCATAGCCAGAACTACAGAACAAGTATTATTCCAATGGCTTCAAAGGCAATTTCAGGACAGGGATGAGAAGATGGCCGAGGTCTATTCCAAAGTCGACGAGCTGGCAAACATCATGGCAGATCTCGTAACCCAAGTCGCCCGATTGTAATTACAGCAGAATCAAATTTTGGCTCATGAGCCAGGGATTGGTACCCGGGAGCAGCCAACTGATATCCCTTTCAACCTAAAAGCGGAGTGCCTTCACGAAAAACGGCCGCAATCAGCCTCCAGTCCCTCCGATACATACGTCGGGGGGGGGGGGAATCGCCTCTGAAAGAGAAGCTGGAAAAGGTCTATTCCTTCAAGAGGGAAAAGGTCCACAAGATATTCAGGGACGCCCTAAGAAACGGTCTACAACTGCCAGAATCAAAGAGACCGCAAGAAGAGAATATGACCGACGACCCAAAATATTGCCCCTATCACAGGGTGATAGGTCATTCCATTGGGGACTGCTTCGTCTTCAAAGATTAGGTCGAAAGGCAATACAAGACGGGAGAGATAGAACTGTCTAAAAGCGTGTTAGCAAACAGTCAAGCTACGACTGCCGATTTTATGCAAATGGAGACCGAAGCCTTTCGGGAACCTAACCCTCCCAGACATGTGCAGGGCGAACCAAAGATTGATCGGCCTCAGGGACCGGCGTCAGTGAGGGCACCTACTCTGATGGAGAGAAGGAAGAAGGTGTACTCCTTTAGGAGGGATGAGGTCCGCGATATATTCGAGGAAGCCCTGAACAATGGCCTGCAACTGCCTATCCCGAAGAGGCCACATGAAATGAATATGACTGGCAGTCCCATATACTGCCCATACCATAGAGTGCTGAGCCATACCATTGAAGACTGCTGTGTTATCAAAGATTGGGCAGATGACCAATATAAGCTTGGAAAAACCTCACAATCCTCGGATGTATCAGCAAGCCACAGAGCTAGGTCATCACCACAGCTCCGCCAAGATCAATGTTCAAGGAGCTGGGATAAGCAAAGAGGACCACCACGTCGTTAAACTGGGAAACAATCGACCACCATGTCATTAAACTGGGAACAGTCGACCTCTAAGTCGTTAAACTGGGAATGTAAAAAAAAATATATACATGTGTAAATAAAAAATGTGTAAATAAAAGAAAAAATGAAAAGCCGAAATGATTGGGCAACTCGCAATAAAAATCAGCGAGTAAAAATAAAGATGAAAATAAAGCCGAAATGATTGGGCAACCGCGAATAAATAGCCGAAATAATAGGGCAATCACGATTTTCGCGATGATAAAAGCTGAAATGATAGAGCAATCGCGGTAAAAAAAAACAAACAAACAAATAAAAAACAAACAAAAAAAAACAACGGCGAATGATGAGTCGCACCTGGTACCAAATTCCAGTGCAGCGATGCAGACGCCAACCAAAATCCAATTTCTCAAAATTCTCCCGGCCCTACGGTTAGTCCCCAAATTGATTACCGTATACAATCCATGGGCTCAAATAATTCTCATCACCCTCATGCCCCACCGTAATCACTAGTTACGCGGCTGGTCTCCGCCTTTGGAATTATGCTCCATTGAGAAGACCCACTCATATGTCCTCACGATACATGAGGAGAACAAACCTTTGTGGGATCCTTACGACTCACAAAGGAAAAGCACACTTAGGAGTCCTCACGACTCCTAAGGAGAACATACACCTGCGGGATCCTTACGACTCGTAGGGAGAAAATGCTTTTATGGGACCCTCACGGCCCATAAAATTGAAAAGTCTTAGGTGACAGGTATCTAAACCTGTCTCCTAAGCCATCGCTTCCCAACCCCCAAGTGGCGAATGATGAGTCGCTCCTGGTACCATATTCCAGTGCAGCGATGCAGACGCCAACCAAATTCCAAATCCCATACCCCAATGGCGAATGATGAGTCGCTCCTGGTGCCATATTCCAGTGCAGCGATGCAGACGCCAACAAGGTCCTGAAATTTTTCCGGCCCTACGGTCTGGATCATACATCCTGCAAAACCGTATACAATCCACGGGCGTAAAACGATCCCAACCTCTCCCAATTCCTACTGGTGAGACCACATTCAATGTCCAAAAAAAAAAGAAAATGAAAAATGAAAAAAAAGAAAAATAACATAAAATAAATAAAATGGTATGTCCACAAGCAAAATGGGCACGGATGAAAACCCGCAAGGGCTCCGTGAGTAAAAACAGCAGGACTGCCGGCGAGTTTGTGAAAACCCGAAAGGGCGCAAACTCGTAAAAAAAAGAGATGAAATGCACTCGCAAAGTCCTCTCGACTTTGTGAGGAGAAAATTCCCGCGTGAGATCCTTACGACTCACAAAGGAGCAACACACTGGGGAGTCCCCACGACTCCCAAGGAGAAAATACACCTACGAGATCCTTTCGACTCGTAGGGAGAAAATGCTTTTATGGGACCCTTACGGCCCATAAAATTGAAAAGTCTTAGGTGATAGGGATCTAAACCTGTCTCCTAAGCCACCGATTCCCAAATCCTCCTAGGGCAAATGATGAGTTGCTCCTGGCATTATTCCCGTGCAGCAATGCAGATGCCAAACAAAAAAAACCCAATCCCCAAATCCTCTCATGACAGATGATGATTCGCTCCTGGTACCATGTTCCAGTATAGCGATGCTGATGTCAACTCAAGTCAAACAAATCAAACCAACCAATTCCAACATCGACCTCTGCGTCAAACATCGACACTCCGCCTCGGGGAAATGTCGACCAGCGACACTCCGTGCCGGGGGCACTTCTACCAAATCGCTTCGTAACAGAGCGTCGACCGTCTATGTCGCAAAAAGGGCAGTGCAGGCTCCCGCAAATTGAGAACCCAAATCGCTCCGGATCAGAGCGTCGACCGTCTATGTCGCAAAAAGGGCAGTGCAGGCTCCCGCAAATTGGGAACCCAAATCGCTCCGGATCAGAGCGTCGACCGTCTATGTCGCAAAAAGGGCAGTGCAGGCTCCCGCAAATTGGGAACCCAAATCGCTCCGGATCAGAGCGTCGACCGTCTATGTCGCAAAAAGGGCAGTGCAGGCTCCTGCAAATTGGGAACCCAAATCGCTCCGGAATAGAGCGTCGACCGTCTATGTCGCAAAAAGGGCAGCGCAGGCTCCCGCAAATTGGGAACCCAAATCGCTCCGGATCAGAGCGTCGACCGTCTATGTCGCAAAAAGGGGAGTGCAGGCTCCCGCAAATTGGGAACCCAAATCGCTCCGGATCAGAGCGTCGACCGTCTATGTCGCAAAAAGGGCAGTGCAGGCTCCCGCAAATTGGGAACCCAAATCGCTCCGGATCAGAGCGTCGACCGTCTATGTCGCAAAAAGGGCAGTGCAGGCTCCCGCAAATTGGGAACCCAAATCGCTTCGTAACAGAGCGTCGACCATCTATGTCGCAAAAAGGGCAGTGCAGGCTCCCGCAAATTGGGAACCCAAATCGCTTCGTAACAGAGCGTCGACCGTCTATGTCGCAAAAAGGGCAGTGTAGGCTCCTGCAAATTGGGAACCCAAATCGCTCCGGATCAGAGCGTCGACCGTCTATGTCGCAAAAAGGGCAGTGCAGGCTCCCGCAAATTGGGAACCCAAATCGCTCCGGATCAGAGCGTCGACCGTCCAGGTCGTAAAAAGGGCAGTTCAGGTTTCCTACAAAGCAGGAACCAGATCACTCCGGACCAGGGAAACGTCTACCACGGACACTCCGTCTCGGAGACGAGTCGAGCGTCGACCGTCCACGTCATAAAAAGGGCAGTGCATCCCAAAGAGTAGGAAACAAGGCAAGTCGCCTCCACGTGAAAGATAATCCATCAATTTCATGCATACGACTCACATATGTGGTGTGCATTTATTGATGGGGGGCACTTTGTTGAAGTCAAAATTTGCACCCTGGTTGACCAAGTCAAAGTCAAGATCAACCCCAAGCCAGGTGGGCCCAAGCCCAAGCAAGTGGGCCAATGCCCAGGTCGAGCCCGAACACGAAGCGTCCGGCCTTCCGCCATGCCAACAACAAAAATCATGTAACAAATAATTTTTATGTAATTTTTGTGCATGAATGTATGCAAAAGGGGCATAAAGCCAAATTTTTGTAAGTCCATAGCTTATGTGCAAAATGAAAAGGCACATGAGCCATGGGATAGGAAAAATGCCATTTTTGCAAAGCCTAAGGGGCTATATGTAAATATGTAAGCCTATAAAAGGCAACATGATGATGAATAAAATATACTTTTTCATTCTCTCCACAAAAATTTTAGATCTGAGATCTTTTGTGCCTTCTGCTCCTTCTCCAAGGTTCTAAACCTTCTCATTTCTTTTGAATTAAATCAAGAGTTTTACTCTTTCTTTTCAAAAACTAAGAAGTCTTCCACCACAAAACCCACAAAGGGGAACTTGGATCTACCATTAGATCTCCATTAGATCTCAGAAATGAGGGATTTTTAGATCTCACATCTCTTGATCATCAAGATCCAGCCAACAGAGGAGGAAGAGGAAGAACCCCTTTCATCAACCAAAACATTTTAGGAGTTTAACTCCATATATTTACATAGATATATATAATAAATATTTCCTTTCCGAAGCATAGCTTCTGGTTCTGGGACTAAAAGTCCCTTTGTCTCGCCAGCGCCCAGCACTCGAGTGCAAAACGCCCACGTGCCGACACGTGGCACGCTTGCGCTCAGGCGCACTGCGCTCGAGCGCAGTGCGCCCACGTGCCGACACGTGGCGCGCTTGCGCTCAGGCGCACTGCGCTCGAGCGTAAAGCGCCCACGTGCCGACACGTGGCGTGCTGCTCTCAGGCGCACTGCGCTCGAGCGCAAAGCGCCCACGTGCCGACACGTGGCGCGCTTGCGCTCAAGCGCAAAGCGCCCACGTGCCGACACGTGGCGCGCTTGCGCTCAAGCGCAGTGCGCTCGAGCGCAAAACGCCCACGTGCCGACACGTGGCGCGCTTACGCCTGAGCGCACAGCACCTAAGCGCACAGCGCTCAAGGCGCTGGCCCCACGCATCCTTTGGATGCCTTTTCCCCCTTCTTTCTTTTATATATATATATATACATATATACATACATATATATATACACATATGTATACATATTTACACACACACATACTCCGCGACACTGTCCCTGTTAGAAAAAAAATTCTAACGGGGCGCTGCCCCGCACCCCGTAAGGGGAGCTGCTAGCCCCCTTGACCCCCAGCCCGCTATCCGGGTAGCGGGACCCCCGTAAAAACTCTGCGTGGCTCCCGATATATCCAAAACCCCTTCAAAACACAACACTGCACATTGAGTTCGCATGACCAGTTTGACCCGTCAATCGGAGGTTCCCTCGCTACAAAGGCGAGGGGTAATTAACGACAGCTTAGTCCGCGGCTGCCGGAAATTCGGATCCCCACAATCATTAAACCCCGGCCTACCCTAGGCAGGGGGAATCTGTAGTACGCCTGACAAGCGCGCGCGTATTCCCATCTTAATGGGGTGACGAAAAACACCCTACAGAGGTTACCCACCTTATCTACGGAGTGGCCAATGGAATGTCAAACCAGATTGAATCTTTAGGTCCTTATCAAATTTTCAGTAATCGTTTGCGGTTCCAGTTCTACCATACTCCCACTACTGTTTTCTGAAAAAATCCATTTTACTAAAACTGTGGCGAGTAAAGAACAATATCACTATTGATCTTCCAGATGGTAGAAAGTCAACCCTCGTTATACCCCGGGTCAATCCACAAACAGCCATTACAGAAATATGCCTCGAGTTATCCAGAGTCTGGTTTTAAGCATAAGCCGGACAACTCCCCGTACCTTAACAATGTCAAGATATGAACTGTTCTATATCCAATATAGAAACAGAGACACTGATTTAATTTAACCAGATTCAAATCATGCAGCTGTCTCCAGTGCATGTCAACTAAATGGAGAGAGGCCGATCAGTATTACTCAACTTAGGAGTGTTTCCAATTATGAGTAACCTGAAAGAGAAACAAGTTCTCTTAATCACTATTATTAACTGAATACCAAATACAAGTATCTACATTTTCGATCACTTTGAAGAATCCCGATACCTGCAATACCTGGTTCTCTACTTTATTCATATACCTATAACTTCTCAAAACTTAGACCTTGCATCTTTACGAAACACATGTCTAAAAACTAGAGAAGTCACAAGTAAACAGAATATAGTACGAGTACCAACCCCTCTTGTCTTAATAGACACTGGACAACATACAATACTCTGTATAAGTCCCCTAAGTCCGATAACTCAATCCCTGTGTGTCGTAGGTTGAAAACTGTACTTATGGTTAAGAAGAATTACACCGCTGTTTAATGCTCCTTACCTAACCATCAACTGATATAGGTAAATGTCATGAACATAATTTCAAAAAGTTATATCTCACTCTATAAAAATAGACGTACAGATATATCAATTTGAAATTGGTGCATTACAACGGATATTCAAAACCAAATATTTGCTGTCCGGCAAACAACCCAGGTGATTTCCTCAAATATCACCAATTATAACGAATCCCGATATAATGAGGATGATCACCCAATTCCTAATGGCTTACTCCCACTCATCATCTGTAAAACCATACAGATGTGAGAATCATACCTGGTAAATACATACCCTGGAGCAAGGGCTAATTGGGAAATCAGTTTTCCTTTAACAGTGCACAGTGAAACTGAAACATGAAAATGTTTCGAAGGGGTTTCCGGGTATTCCTAGTAATGCCTCTTCCATTATCAGATTCACAACTGTAACCGTATATTTCTTTGCCATCTCTCCAAATCCCTTCATATGTCTTTAGTCGTTACCTTCTGCACACCCTCTTAGGCTATATGGTTTTCTTCCTTCCCTACCTTTCGACACCAGCCTATGGTTTGGAAGAAGACTATCCAATAAGCGTAATGGGTGTACTGTCCTAATCCTAGGAGCACTCGCAACCCGAGAGAAGGTAAAGATAAAAGACACCTGAATAAACCTTATTCCTATTTCTCCTAAACCAGAATTTATCCCCGAACCGGAACAAGTTCCTTTCGAGTTCGTATATAACCATACGATGGAGTATCCAATAAACTGTGGATCTTCATAGTGATACGGAGTGTTCTGGAGAAATACAAAGGTGAAGTAGGAGTGGCGATGAAATACTTGGTTTGGTCGTGAATAGCAGTCGCAGTTTACTTTGCCCTCTTACTAATCCCTTTATTTGTCTTAACTTATTACCTTCTGTACACCTTTTAGGCTAAATGGTTTTCTTCATTCCCTACCGTTCGGCACCTGCCTATGGTTTGGAAGAAGACTATCTAATAAGCGTAATAGGTGTACTGTCCCAATCCAAGGAGCACTCGCAACCTGAGAGAAGGTAAAAGGAAAAGACAACTGAATAGTCCTATTCGTTTTCTCCAGAACCGGAAACCATCCTCGAATCTGGAACAAGTTCCTTTGAGTTCGTATATAACCATACGATGGTTTTATCCAATGGAAGTGGATGTTCGTAGTAATACGGGGTGTCCTGGAGAAAAGGGTAAAAGTAGGAGTGGCAATGAGGTTTGCAACTCTGACAATCCAAAATCCAGTGTTTTAAGAATGTTCGGTCAACTTGGTCACTGAGTCATAGTCAAGGGTCGGGCCATGGTCGCTGCCAGAGAGAGAGAGAGAAAAGAAACACTCAGCGTGCACTCTAACCTAGATCAGAATGATTACCAATTTATCCAATTAGGAAACCTCCCACTGTAACCTCAAATTCTCCTCCAAACCTGAAAGAAGAATTAGTCGGGATCACCCGAGGAGTAAACCGACTCATCAGTGGGAATCGGGATCCAACTATCATCGCATGATAACATGATGGAATCCACTCACGTTATCACACTCCAGAAGGTATGCGCATGCCTGGCAAGTTTCAGTTTTTTTAGAAACTCCCGATGTGATTTTTACCCCTAGGACCCAAGTGACCTTGACACAGTCAACAAATCAAAGAGTCCTAGTCAAGTTCAACCCGTCATTATCCTGGATTGCATTAAACCCATCCGTACAAGCCCTTGACACAGTCAACAAGGCCGCACGACTGTCCTAACTAATCCCATTAATATGCCACAAACGAACACTACTTAGCTACCGTATACTACGCCTTGACACAGTCAACAAACGCAGCACGAATACTAAGTAATATTTGTAAGAAATGACGGAGGGCTACGTCTAGTTTTTGGCGAAAAACTTTTAACGTAATGAACTTGATATCGTTGAAGGAACTGCATAGCTTTTTATAAAAATATAGTGGCGAAAACCTTTGCTAAAGAGGCCACTCCCGGTGAAGGGATCTCGGCTCTTTCCTCGTAGAATGAGGTGCAGGATATTCCAACTGAATACCACGATGCAAAGCAAAAAGTAATCGGCTATAGTGAAGTTATTACCCTGACGCAAACTTCTGTCCAAGGGGTCACTCCCGGTGAAGGGATCTCGGCCCTTGCCTCGTCGACTGAGGTGCTGGATATTCATAACCGAATACCACTGTGCAAAACAAAAGAGAACGTCCTTGCAATAACAGCTTTTTGAAAAATGTTCCAGCAATATCAGAATATGTTTGTTTAACTTGCATTGATCCGAATCAATGCAGTCCCATCAATTGATCACACCAATAAAGAACGAAAATAATGATGTACGTATATGCCATCCGCATTCGCCACTGGGTCCCGTCATCACCCGTTAGGTTACTTAACTAACGACAGAGCGGGGATTGGACTAGCGCGGATGCAAAACATATACAACATCTACTAGTATATATATCAATATATAATATTCGCTCAAGGCGTGATAAAAATGCAACATCATAGAAATGTAATAAGCATCACAGAACAACACAGATATTTGGGATCCCCGGGTTTCATAGAGCCGCTACTGAAACCCAACGTTCCCCTGGTCGTGTGGATAGCCTGTGCAATGAAATCCTAGACCCCTACGGGCGCGGCAAGTTACCCGCCAAAACCTGAAGCGAGGCAGCCCCCTTCAACAACGTGAATGGACCACCCAGCACTTCACGGAATCCAGTAACTTGTGCACCCCTCCTTGGGTCAACCTGTACCCCCTACGAGTGCGGCGAATAGCCCGCCAATTCTAGAGTGAAGCCCTTTCCGTCTCAACGCCATGAGATGCGGGCCTGTTGCCCTCTAGAACCCGGCTACCCGTGCACCCCTCCGCGGGGTAATCCTAGTACAGAAAGTAAAATATATACAACGGGTACATCGACCTCAGCCCGGTCGTGCCCCAAAAGAATAATATACAAACAGGTAGTGACGGCAGTCCATATGTCGGACGCTCGCCCCGCAATATCAAATGTACATATACAACCAAACTGTATTAACATTGCATCCAGGCTATCCACCATGACAAATCCGCAATAGCACGGCACAACACAGAACATCAACGTGAATGTCACGTTCGCAAATCCGTCTAAAAGGGCTATAACAGTTAGACAGGATTTACCGATCAAATGACATTCACGGTCGCAGATATAATGTAAATACTGTAAACTAACATGTTAAAAATTTTCGATCGACTAAATTTCCCGAAGTGGGCCCCAAGCACTACTGTAGCACTCAAAATAAATCTGGGCCCAAAAAGAATATACCAGAAACCCTATTTCCATGTCAGAAACCCTCTGTAGAAATTTGTTGCAGTTTGGCCATAGTACGGCGGCGGATCTGCGGCCAAAACGTGGTTTTGGCCGCTGATCCGCCGCGCTACAGTAATTTCAGCCGACCAAATTTTCACAGAATTCTAATAAAACCCTGTACGTATTTTTGCAATGTACCAAATAATTTTTTGAGCACAGCAAAAATTCGACAGAAACCTGGACTTGAAAATGGGGTTTTTGGAAAATCCGTTCGATCGAACTTGTAAACACGTTAGATCAAGCTAGACTAGGTTAATGGCATGGCTCTGATACCATGTTAGGCCACGGCAGCGCCCCGGCCGTCTGTCCGAGGCCAAAATGCGGAAACAAAAACTTTTCTTTAAACAGAAACCGGCGCTACCGCGGATTATAAACCCGGATCGGACCATTAACCTACTACTAGCTAACAAGAGAAAGGGTAGAGAGCTATAACAAGCGATCCGTGTCCTTCGGTCTTCGGCCTCCATCCCAATCTCCTCGCGGAATCTCCGGTCTTCATCTCCTCGTCGGAAAGGGCACCACACTGCCGATTCTTTTTATGGGCTCCCACCTCTGGACCGAGGCAACTCGGACGCGAAGTTGGCAAGCCGACGTGTCCAAAATTGCTGTAGGCTAAGTGTAGAATGGTTTTGTCTCACGGGGTTAGTGAGGTTGCCATTTGGAAGTGGAGGTGAAGTAATAAGCTTTTGAGATGAACCAAGAGGATTTTGTGCAAGCAAATGAGATGAAAATCCTTCACCCAAATTTTGGACAGCCCCTACCATATTGTGTGGCCGGCCATCATCAAAAGGAGAGGGGGAGGTGAGCACACACAAGGTGGGTGAGCACAAGGAGAGAAATAATGAGTGATGATGAGAAAAAGAATGATCACAACAAAGTCTCCTCCACATCAACCATCTCATCACAAAAGTCAAGCAATGATGAACAAATGAAGTCAAAGGATGCTAGAATTATCATGAAACAACTACTTACAAAAACCACCTTCCACTTTGGTAATTTGCACATTTGCAAATAACCCCCTCCACACCAATTTTCAGCCAAAGAAAGATAGAAAGGAAAATGGCCGAAACGAAATGCAAACTGGCAACTTCAAAAAGTGATCCGGTAATAAATTACAGGAAAACCCCGTGACTGTATATACATACCCGCATTTGTATTCCGACCGAATACAAATGCAATGAGACAAAATCTACACTGTACAATACTAGGATCCGTCTTAAACCAAAGCCCGCTAGTATTATCCGTCCGAACATGATCCGTGCAATACCGCACGTATATGATCGAACCCTGCCATATATCCATACGGCCTCTACAGCGTTTCGCCCGAAACTTGAGAAACTGTCTGTGGGGGACTCTAAAGACTCTCAACACTTTGGCTGTGGATTTAACCACTAGCATGTCAGAGATATTAGCCATACGTAACGGGCTACCAGGTATTGACCAAAAGGGACGTCGATGAGCGAACTCATCCTGACACCCTATTGAGCCTGTCAGTGACAATATCCGTACAGTCCGGTCCGTTCGTCTATGAGCATCGCATGGCGGGTCTAGGGGGTTGGTAAAAGTCAGACCCCCAAAAGCGGTACAAGTCGTGTCGGAGTGTAGCCCAGAACACCCTGAGATATTACTGGAATACCTACCAGTAAATCTCCTGTCTTGGCCAAGGACTTCGTGTAATGGCTCTTCTAGACACAGCGCGACCTCACCCCCAATACCGGGAGAGACGAACCCCTGCAGATCCGCTCACTGCCTCCATGTGGCTCGGGACTGTACCCAACTAAAACCTGTTTGCATGACTCCTTTGAGCCGTGGTAGGGTAGTAATCAAAGTACAGTGGGAACTCACACGAGACAAATGACGATCTCAGGTCGATGAACTAACATGTACACATGTCACCAGGGAACTGCTATCTGACGTCAGGTATAAGACCAACTAGCATGTTCCCGGCGAGTCCTGTCCGGTGTACTCATAACCCAATGAGCACCTGTATACATCTTAGGTGAACCAGCTGACACCAGTGACTTGTGAGACCGGCCACTGCCCCTCGTCGGGGTCTCGACTGTATACACTAGTCTACTCTGGAGTATCGATACCCTATCTCGAAAACTCCCACGACTAGGGACCTTTTAAGGATGTGCTTATAGACCCCAGCTCCCACGTATATGATCGCCATCATACTGCTGGCCGTCAAGCAAGAATCCTAAGGGGTGTATCAACGCGCAATAGTGACCTGTAAGGTCACCTAAAGCAGTACACGATGATAAAGATAAACCAGATAGCATACTATCATCTTGAGTAAGACTGTTCTACCGGCATAGGTCCTCCCTCAATCATTGCAATCACGTGCCTGTGATCCAATAATTGACTCTGAGGGCACTATCTCCAACAGATACTGCATATTAACATCTCACCTAGCATCGAGTATTTTACATATAACATTTTAGATCACATAAAATAAATTAAAGTTGCATTTCATAGCCTGCATGATACCCCTAACCCTGTGGTAGTGTCCGCGCATCATGTTCTCGTCCCGTTCAGTAAAACGGACGTATTTGGATGGCTACACGTACGTACGTGCATCCGTTCTTGGGGGTTTGCTTTTTCATTACCTGAGCATTCACTTTGAATTTTGAAAGTCGCATATATTTTTCATATTTTAAATCTGAATTTTTAGACCCGACCCGGGCGCGTTTTGGAATATTTTGTATCCCGCCTAAATTCAAATCTATTTAATATTTATTTTAAATTTCTACATTTAAAATCTTGTTAACTAATAATATGTTTTTTAACTAATAAATCTTTTATAAAATTAAAATCAAAACCATTTACCAACTCCCTCTCTCTCTTTCCTTTCCCTGGGTCCCACTCTTCTCTCTCTCACCTGAGCTATCTCTTTCTCTCTCCCCTCACAAAAATACAAGTTTATATCTCCTTACTGTTCACCTCTCTCTACCTCTCGATCTCTCTCCTCTTGCGTACTCTCTCTCTCTCAACCCTCTCTCTCCCTCAATTCTCTCTCTTTCTTTATGTACATATAATTATTTATATATTATATTATTAAAACCTTTTATATTACACATCTCTCTCCTCTTCCTTCTTCTTTCTTTTCATCTCCTCGCGAGAAAACCCACACCCGAGCCCTTGCCGCCCATCGCCGCCTCTCCCGTCGCCTCATCGACACCATCCTCGTCTCTCTCGTCTCCTCGACATCTCCTCCGCTTCCTCTCCTTTCTCGCCACGAGAACCCCCGCACATCCAAACCCACGACAACCCTAAACATGCCTACGTTGTCGTCGTCGTCATCCTCGCCGTCGACGACCCCGTCGTCACCACCTCCATCTTCATCACCTTCTCCTTCTCCTCATCTTCCTCATCTCACTCCTCGTCTCCTCACCTCCTTCTCCCGAGCCTGCACCTGAAACCCCCCTGCAAACATTACCCGTGTCTGCACCACCTCGTCGCCACCTCACGCCGCCGATCCCCGTCACCACGAACTTCCCTCTCACCTCCACTCCCTCGCAGCCATCTCGTTCTCCTCTCTCCTTTCACTAATGAACCCGAGCACCCCAAGCTAGAACCTGCAACTCAAAACCCAATCACCTAACTTTAGCCTAGTACCCACTGCCTTGCTGTCGATCCTTGCCGGCGATCCCTCGCCGTCGGCCTCACCCCATCACCACCACCTCTCTCCTCTCTCCTACACCAAGCTTCGACACAACCATTCCCCTACACCCGAGACTCCCCCTGCACAGAAACTGCAACCGTCTCGCCGTGAAACCTCACCGGAAAACCCTCGACAACCTATCATCGACTTCACCCCATTGCCATCTCCTCTGAACCCAGAGCACTTAACCACAGTGAGCCTCATCTCTCTCTCATTCTTCCTTTCTTCTCTTTCATTCTTTCTTTCTTCTCTTTTCTTTCGGTAAATTTTGTTTTCTGTAGTTCGCTGGAGCCGTGACCGCCGCTGCCGATCCAGACGACCCAGTGGACGTACCTTACCTGCGTGATCACCCTTTCGCATTGCTTAGATCCGTTCCGTATACCGTGCGCGCGTCGCGACTTTTTCCGCCGACGTGTGACGTTCCGTATACCCGTTTCTTATTCCGTCAGGCAAGTAAAACTTGCTACATGCTATTTATGATATTTTATACTTATTTGATTATATGTGAAACCTATAGATTTAATCTAATGTCTCATGTTACATTTTAACATTCGATATTCTATTATATCATTTTAGATTCAGAAATTGAGACATACCCTGTTGCATTTTAGTTTACTATACAAAGGACCCATATCCATATTTAAATCACATTACAATTATTTACATAGCCCATAGTACCCTTTAAATAGTTTATAACCGTTCAAACACCCGTTTGCATCCATCTCGTCTAGTATACATGTTATTGCATCCATAGATCACTTGAATGTATAACATTGAAATATTAACATTCCACATTTGATAAATTGTAGTTTAATTAGTATTAGAACTTTAACTTTAACCCTGATCATAACTGTGTATCTATATGCCTTAATCTGTACCTGATTGCATATCACATTACAATGTTCCATTTTATTGTTCCATTAGTACCCCATGCTTGTTTTGTATACCCATGATTATGTTAGTTGATTATGAGCACCCACATGACATTTTGTGCACCCCTGACATGACTTGTTACACCTACTACTTGACACGACATGGTACCGTGCACCTTTCGACATGACATGATACCTATATACTACCTGACTTGACCTGATGTACCATGGTTTTACCTGTTACCTGATCTTGTGACTAATGCCAACAAACCTGACCTGTTGTCTTTACGGGCATTTCCTGTTGTCTAACCAGACAAACCTGTACCTGCCTGATCCTGTGTTGGCATTAGCTCCAGATTATTTAATACCTGACTTGAGCACATATAACTTGGGGGTATGGGGAAATCAATGATGAAACCTGTTCTATACCTTTTCTTATCAGTCTTACGGGCTAGGCCAGCCCCGGGGTGATGCTGCTGACATCACTCGTCATTACCTACCACCCTTTACTGCCTTGCGGCACGTCTCGGATTCAGCCCGAGAGTCATAGACTGTGATCCTGGACACGCACGGGATACTATTGAGTTATATCGATGATTCATCAAATTGATTTCAAAGACTTGAGAATAGTTAACACAGTAGACCAATCCAGATTACTCACTACACATTACCCTCACTGTCCTCACTTATATTACTGTTATATCTGTTTTACTGTTCATACACATACCTGCATGTCTTGCTACCCTGTTTATATTATTGCTTGATGTTATGACGCACTGACGTCTGGGTTTTGCATGGCCCAGATCCTCTACCTTTGTTGCAGACTGATCAGGAGTACTGCCGCTGTTAGACCGAGCGATGAGGATCCTGTTGGTATCCAGTTTTACTTTTCAGGTGTTTTATTTATTGGATCTTTTGCTTCCGCATTATTCATTCTTGACTCGTTTTATTCTGGCTTATGGACACGTGTTAGATATTTTATTATTGTTCTTGATATCTCCACAGCCGTAATGTGACCGTGGAAGGATATTTCCTATCCACAGGTAGTATGGTTGGCTATGTCACGTGCCTATCTTAGCGTACTCTGGGAAGCGGAGCGTGACAGGTTCTTTTCCTTTTTCCTTTCTTTTTAATCTAGTTCTTTTCTGAATTTTTGATTCTCAAGAACAAGGTCTTCCCGATGTGAATTAAATTCTCAACTAGTGGGAGATTTGTCTTGTGGATCTTAGATCCAGAGAAAGAACTAAGTTCTTGAGAAGGGTTAAACCCTTGGGTATACTACGATAGGTAAAGGAGATATTTTCATCTCTGTGATTTTTTTACCTAGGGTTTGAGAGGAAAAAAATCTTCTTCTTTATGGAGAATTAAATTCTCTATTGTTTTTGAGAGACTTCTGTATTTTTTTGCAGAAACTTATGGGGGTTCCCTCTATATGTCTGTGTATTGATACTTGAAGTCTCGGATCTTTTATATAGTGAAGGCAAATTGTCAATTAGTTTTTTGGGAAAATCTCTTATTGAGAGATTCCAATTGATTTAATTGGTCTCAAATTTTGTTTGGAGAATTTTACCCACCGTTGGATCTTTGATCTAAGGATTTCTGTTTTACAGAATATGTCTTCTTGTTTTTAACAAGATTAGGGAAATATTTTCCCCATATACAGAATTTTATTCTGTCAAATGGTGATTTTTAATCACCATTGGATTTTTAATCCAAGGGCTCTCTGTTATACAGAGCACATATTTCTTTGTTTAGAAAAATATAGGAAAATATTTTCCCATCTTATTGGATTTTTGATCCAACAATTTTTTGTTCATTTAGAATGATTAGGGGAATATTTTCCCTTAATAGAATTCTATTCTATTATTTGATAATTTATCATCACCATTGGATTTTTGATCCAACGGCTCTGTTTAACAGAGAGTATCCCAATTTTTAGGGAAATATCCCCATGTAGAATTTCATTCTACTTGATTTTACTTGGGCGCCGGCGCTCACGTGTTGTGCACGTGGGTACCACTTAAGAATTTACTTCTTATTTATGATAGGCGCTCCTATACTTTATACATTGGTGCCTACGTGAGCTTCACGTGCGGCGCCATCATAAGATTCAATCCTAAGGGGTTGGCGCTGGCGCCCTCGAGGGGAGCACGTGAGGCACCGCCTTATTAAATTTAACAGAGCTTAGCTCTTTTATCATGTTTAAATTCTAGGGGAACAGATTCCCCCCACCGTTGTTCTTACGTGGCTCACACGTGAGTGCAACGGTGTCACTTTTTCCACCGTTTGATCTTCTAGGGAGTTGAACTGTTCCTTTACATCCTATAAATAGGGTCTTTGGCCCTCAAAATGACTGTTATTTCATCATCTTTCTTAAGTTTCCTTCTTCCTTGAGAATTTAATTCTCATCTCAGAGCTTAGATCTCTGCCAACAGAACTCAGAGTTAAACTCTGCCACAAAAAATTGGTAAGGATTATGAACAGAGTTTAACTCTTAAAAGAACATCCTTTTTTGTTTTGGATTTTTAACCCATTAACAGTGCTCGGCTCTTTTTTTTGAAATAATCTCTCAGAGATCTTAAAAGAATCTTTTCCTCTTTTTTAAGTTGACCGTGGGTCTCAAATCAATGGGCATTCCTGAGAATCGTTAGTTCTCTTCTTAGGGTTTTACCCTATCATTGATCTTGATCTTTGAGGGTTTCTGGAATTCAATTCCATTATATTTCCCATATGTCTCCAACATGGGGGATTTCTGGGATTTAATCCCGTTATCTGATGAATTTAATTCCATCTTGTCTTACAGAACTTATCTGACAAATTTTTGAACTTTTTGTGAATTTTATTCCCCTTCCTATTCTTTTTTTTATATATAGGGTTCTAATACCCTTTTTTCTACAGATTTAAATCTGTTGCTATCTTTTAACAGAACTCGTTTTTCGAGAACATTGGGAGTTTTTTAAATTCCACTATTTAATGGGACTATTCATTTAATGAAAATCCTTTTGGATTCTCACAATGTACGCATGTCTCATCATTGATGAACCATCTCCTTGATTTTGTGGGACTCACTGATTTTTCCTTTAGACTGTGATGATTTTAATACGACAATCGCTAACCCTCCACTGATTTTTCTTTTCAGGTACTATGGCTGGTCGTCTGTATGATCTTGAAGAGATTATCTCTTATGAGGAGATTTACATCCAAGGCCGCTGTCAAAGCCAGGAGTTTACTGACGCCCAATGTGATGAGGTGATATATCGCTTCGACGATTACAATGGTCGATTGCTCCCCCGTTGTTCTGCCTTTTTGAAGATCGTTGTTGGGTCAATCTGGGAAGCTATACTGTCACGCCTCGCTTCCCAGTATACGGGCAGAGGATACGACGAGGCCGCTACGAATTTACTCAGAAGTAAATACGCTGAGCGTAACTAAGCAATATAAAAGAAATATACACAAGAGACAAATGTAATGAACATCAACTTTATTTATTAACATTCTTTTGTACAATGCATCTGAAAAGTAAATACATGGAATGGAAAGCAATGCCTAAACAGTGGCATAACAGAAATGGAAAATACAGAATGTAAATGTGTACAAGAATCTAAAGCTCTGGGTTGTAAGCTAGCTGGTCCAAATTCTCGCTGGTGGGCTCGATCTCCAGTGAATCACCTGACGACATTCAAAGAAGAAGAAAGAGAATGTCGTCAGCGAACAAATCGTTCGGTAAGTCCCAAAGATGAGGCCGAAATAGAATAGAAAGAGAGAGTGTAACTTTTAAAGTTGTATTATATTGTTAATGCTGTTGTTTGTAGCTTGGTACAGAAGAGGCCAGTGTATACGAGAGGAGTCTCAGTAGACCAGAGACTAAGGTGGGCGGAAAGTATAAGGAACCGTTCAGCCACGGTACAACGGCAATGGAATACAGGTTAGGTGTCTTAATGGTTGCAGTCGCGTGCCACTTCTAACACCTTCCGTACCAATCTACCCCTTAAACCCCGCGATATCTTGTTGTATTGTTTGTATTGTATTATCTTGTAAATTGAATTGTATAGATGGACGACTTGCCGAAACCATGATATCAGTAATAGAACGGATATAATGGATGATCATGTAGATGGAATATATCCATGGTTCGGTTCGATCAATATAGATTGAACAAATTGAATATATAGATTCATGGATTCATGTTGAATTGTAGTTTGATACTTGAATCATATTCAAGTCAGATTGATTATATTGAGACTCAGTCTGAGTCAGACAATTAGAAAAGAAATTGAATCCTGAATTAGGTTTTGGTGTTATCGGTAACCGCTGCACATGGATGGCAGAGTTTGTGTCTTTTTTAAAGACGATTACCGTGTTGATAACACCGTTTGTTAAGTTGTCTACCTTAAATAGGAAAGCACCTATATCTCCGTCTCCCTGAGGCTTAAGAGACTGGTCCCGCTTAAACCTATATTTACTAGGGTCCTTATTGTAATTTAGTATAACTTGAGGGGCTTTATGTAAAAATAATTTTGTATAATTTTTAAAATACATCTCAAGTATTTTATTATCGTCTTTAGAGTTTTCATTGATATATATTTTATCATTGTGACATTTTTAGTGAATAAAACCTATTTTTTCATAATATATGGTATTTATTTGTAATGTATTGAACTTGTATGGAATTGCATGGTATTTTCATGTAAAGTGATTCTTTTTTATTTAGAAAAGTTGGAATATTTATAATATATCAAAAATAGATATTTTGATAATACATATATATATTTATAAAATAATTAAATTTATTATTTTTTCTAGAAATCTCATTTTCTTAAGATATTTGTATTTTTAAATCTTTCGAGACCGTATGCTCCTTACGGAGGTCTGCATCTCGCACTATTAAGCCCGAGGATGTGAGATAATCCGCACCATCCCGAATGGGTCCCCTAAATGTGTTGTAGTGGCGCTTTGCAAAGATTTGTTAAAAATACATATCTTGTAGAAAAATGTTTTTATAAGTTTGATGTAGTTTTTTGTAAAATCGTATTTTCCCAAAAGTATGTTTCCCAAGATTATCATGCTATGTTACATATGAGTGTTGTGAGGAGGTATGTCATTACCTCGTGAACTATCTAAAGATATAGCAAGGGATTATAATGATTTATATCAAAACTAAACTATATGGTATTTTTCTGAAAAAGTGCGATAAAAATTAAAATATGAATTCTTTTGCTATGAAAATTATTCAATATGTTTTGTTAATGTTTAATGGTCATGATGTGCAAGTTTGGTATTGTTGTATTTAAGAAAATTGGAACTTTTTAAAGAAAACCGAATCGGAAGTCGGATTAACTCCGCTTCCGTCGGGTTTTAGAAATACAAGTTTTCAGAATAGAAAAGAGAAGAGAGAGGAGGGACTTACAGGATTGTAGAATAGAGGGGAGGAAAAGGAAGAAGTGTGAGGCACCGGTGCGTCGTTTCGTCGCCGGAATCTCCTCGAGTCGTCGTCAGAAGTTTGCCGGAGTTTCGCCCTTTGCTAACTCCACTTGCACACACAAAGTCTATGGAATTTTTCTTGAGAGTTTGGACAGAGATTGTGAGTGAAGGGTGTGTGAAATGGAGTGGTATTTATAGGAAAATCTAGGGTTTAGGATAGATGAAAGGGTGTGATAAAATTGTATTAAAATTTGTATTAAAAAAAGGATTAATGGGTTTTTTTAATGGTTCTGTTACTGTGCAGGGTTTTTAAACTGTACAGGGGTTATAAGAAGACCAAAAGGCACAGAAGTCAAGAAGGCAGAATCGGATTTTGGACTGACTCGGCTGGCGGCGGCTGCCGATTCGACCGAGTCGCCGGACGAGTTAGGCCGTGTCAGGTCGAGTTCGGCCGCTACGTGTCCCCCGTCGCTTGGTCTATCTTCTGGACTCGTTTGTTTTATATGTGACTTTTGGTTTTTACGAGTTATGCACGTGTAGACTCTTGGGCTTCTAAAAATTTAAAAGAAAATTAATTAAAAAATAATGTGGCTAATGAATTTGAACTCTGGTGCTTTGGTTCAGCAGTGGAAGGTCTTACCAATGAGCTACAAGCACCTTCTTGCTGTTAAAAAGTAAATTAAATACTTATAATACTCACAGGAAATGTAAATACCCCAAGTATACATTAACTTTAAATCAATTTTACGTACACAAGAATTGGAGTTGTTACAGTCTACCCTCCTCACAAAAATTTCGTCCTCGAAATTTACAATTTTATTTTAAGGAATAGTTTACAAATAGGTGAGGATATCTTGCACGAATCTCATCTTCTCTTTCCCATGTCGATTCTCCTGGTGTGTCTTTTCTCCACATCACTCAAACCAAGTTGACTTCCTTGTTCCGAAGTGACTTCACTTTCCTGTCCAGGATCTCTACAGGTTGTTGCTCACAAGATAAGTCGGGCTGTACAGTGAGCTCGGAATGATCGAGAATATAGCTGGGGTCACTAACATACCTTCTGAGTTGGGATATGTGGAACACATTATGCACTCCTTCCAATGAAGGTGGAAGTGCCAAGCGGTAAGCCACTTCACCGACTCGTTCGAGTATGTCGAACGGTCCAATGTATCTCGGACTTAGTTTACCCCGTCTTCCAAATCGAATCACTCCGCGGTTTGGAGATATCTTAAGAAATACATGATCTCCCGGCTGGAACTCCGAATGACGGCGCTTTCCATTAGCCCAGTGCTTCTGTCGATCTTGGGCTATGCGCATCTTTTCTTTGATAGTACGACCAGATCAACAGTTGCTACTATCATCTCAGGTCCAAGATGTTCCCTATCTCCGATGTTGTCCCAACTTAATGGCGATCGACACTTCCTTCCATAAAGTGCTGCAAAAGGTGTCATTCCGGTACTTGCTTGGTAGCTGTTGTTGTATAAAAACTCCACAAGATGTAGGTGATCTTCCCACGATCCTTCGAAGTCTAACATACACGCTCTGAGCATATCCTCCAAGATCTGAATAGTTCGCTCAGACCGACCATCTGTTTGTCGATGATAAGCCATGCTGAAGTTTAGACTTATTCCCAAGCTCGCTTGCAGACTCTGCCAAACTTGCTATCGGAACCTGGTGTCACGATCGGAACCTGGTGTCACGATCGGAGACAATGCAGACCGGTACTCCATGAAGTCTCATAATTTCCTGTATGAGTTCATGGGTATTAGAGATGGTACATTATGAAGAGTTTAAATCTTAAGTAGATTCTTACCTCCATGTACTTCTTTGCTAATGTCTCAGTTGATTGGCCAACTCGAAATGGGATGAAGTGTGCCGATTTGTTAGTCGATCTACAATAACCCATACCGCATCGTTACCCTTTGTGCTGCGAGGATGTGCAGTCACAAAATCCATTGTGATGTGTTGCCACTTCCATTCTGGGATAGGTAACGGTTGAAGTAATCCAGCTGTCCTGTGATGTTCAGCCTTTACTTGCTGACACACCAAGCATTTAGCGACGCTTCTGGCTACTTCACGCTTCATTCCATGCCACCAGTAATTTTGACACAGATCTTTGTACATCTTTGTACCTCCAGGATGTACTGAGTAGGGAGAGCTGTGAGCTTCTTTCATTAACTCTTCCCCAACAGAACCTTTTGGTATACATAATCTGCTGCCGTATCTCAAAGATCCGTCTTCAGGGATGATGAAGTCTGTTCTTAGTCCATTCAAGACTTGTTCTCTGATCTTTTGCAACTTAGCATCACTTGCTTGAGCTGCTTTGATCTGATTGACAATAGTAGATTGAACTTGTAAATTCAACAAACTTGAACCATTACCTGGCATGATCACTTCAACCTCCAGCTGATGTAAGTTTTGTTGAAGCTTCCACTGAGCGGTGAGATTCATTGCTAATGGTTGGCGACTAAGAGCATCTGGAACTACATTCACCTTCCCTGGATGATATTGCAGGTTGATGTCAAAGTCCGCCATGAGTTCTAACCATCGTCTCTGCCGCATATTAAGCTCTTTCTGAGTAAACACATATTTCAGACTCTTGTGATCTGTGTATATGTTCACTCGTTCACCATAAAAATAATGGCGCCAAATCTTAAGAGCAAAGATAACGGCTGCCAATTCCAAATCATGCGTCGGATAATTGCTCTCATGAATCTTCAGTTGTCTTGAAGCATAAGCCACAACTTTACCGTGCTGATGTAGAACACATCCTAAACCCTTACCGGATGCATCGCATTGCACTTCGAAACCTCCAGATTGGTCCGGTATAACGAGAATAGGCGCTGATGTCAACCTTGACTTGAGTTCTACGAAAGCTTGTTCGCATGCTTCTGACCACACAAATTCTTCAACTTTACGTGTGAGCTTGGTCATGGGTGTTGCTATCTTAGAAAGCCTTCAATGAACCTGCGGTAATATCCAGCTAGACCCAAGAAACTTCGAATGTCCTTCATTGACTTTGGTGTCGGCCATTCGCTTACTGCTGAAACTTTCGCTGGATCCATAGAGATTCCTTCGCCTGATACGATATGTCCAAGAAAACCAACTTGATCTAGCCAAAACTCGCACTTGCTGTACTTGGCGTAAAGTTGATGTTGTCGTAGAGTTTCCAAAACAATTCGTAGGTGCTCGGCATGCTCTTTCCGACTCTTAGAATACACCAGGATGTTGTCGATGATGATGACAACGAACCTGTCTAAGTACTCCCGGAAAACTTGATTCATTAAGTTCATGAATATTGCTGGTGCGTTGGTCACTCCAAATGGCATCACAAGAAATTCGTAATGACTATAGCGATTTCTGAAAGCTATTTTATGAATAACAGCTTCCTTGACCTTCACCTGATGATAACCTGAACGAAGATCTAGCTTAGAGAAAACATAAGATCCACTTAGCTGATCGAATAAGTCGTCAATGCGCTGGAGTGGATACTTGTTCTTTATAGTTACTTCGTTCAAGGCTCTATAATCGATGCATATTCTGTATGAACCTTCCTTCTTCTTCACAAGTAGTACAGGAGATCCCCAACTTGAAGTGCTGGGACGAATCCATTCTTTCGCCAATAATTCGTCCAACTGAGTTCAGACTTCCTTCAAACCTTCCGGACTTAATCGATACGGTGCTTTGATCACCGGTTGTGCTCCTGGTACTAAATCAATGCTGAATTCAAGAGCTCAATCGGGAGGCAAACCTAATATATCGTCAGGAAACACATCGTCGAATTCTCGAACCACTTCTGGCTTTGATCCTTCCTCTGCTTGAGTTGCTGCAATTACTGCCTTCTTTGGTTTCGCCTTGTAAGTACTTTGCTCCAGAGTACGGTCTCCACTTTTGAAATAGAAAACCGGATGGTCTGGAATCTCAAATACTACCCTCCTTTGATGACAGTCGATGGTAGCATAGAAGGTTACGAGCCAATCCATACCTAGAACCACATCGAAGTTCGGTATGTCCAGCACCTTGAAGTTGGCATAGAATTCTCTGCTACCGACGACTACTGGACACAAGCTGTATCCCATTGTTTCCTTTAGAACGTCGTTCCCTGAACTGACATTCCAGCTGGATACAAGCGGTGTGACTGGAATCGCATGAGTTCGGACGAACCGTTGCGACATAAAGCAGTGAGATGCTCCAGTATCGAAGAGTGCTAGTGCAGGGAGTGAGGCTACTAAGATTGTACCTAAGGTATGTGGGATATGATTTAGGTATAGGAAAATATGTGGATAGGTATTAAGACTGAAAGAAAAGCTTTAGAAGAAAGGGTTACCAGTGATAACTTGGCCAGTGGCCTCAGCTTCTTCCACGGTCATCGTGAAAGCCTGTCGCCGTGGTACATTCCTCCTGGCTGGAGGAGCATTCCTCGGAACATTCCGTTGAGTTTGATGGAACTGGCGAGGAGGAGGTGCAGTCGGTGCTCCTCTAGGTGGTGGAGCAGGGAGAGCGAGTCTTGGAGCAGGTGCCTGAAGGGCTTGTCTCTGCTGGTAAGTGATTGCTGGCCTGGGTGCAGCAATTGGGTTGTGTCTTATGGGACAAGACCCAATATCATGAGTAGCTAAGCTGCAGACTAAGCAAAGACGATTAGCTCGCCGGCAGTCTTTCATCATATGTCCAGCTCTCTTGCTGTAGGTACAAAAGGCCGGGCTGGGCCTGTTGTTCGGTACTCCCGGCCTCATTGGCATAAATGGTGGTCTTGATGAGGCTCCTCCTGCCATCTGGGTGGCAGGACGCTTAACTCTGGCAGATTGAGGTCTGCCCCTTATCTTTACCACTGCCTCATAATGGCGGACCGCTTTCAGAGCCGATTCATGAGTCGAAAAATCTCCTGTGTCTAGTGCAGCCTGGATCTCCGAATTTAACCCTTGTTGAAATCGATGGGCTCTGATCTCATCCGTCGGTATCAGGTGTGCCGCAAATCTGTTAAAGTATTGTGTTAGCTGTGCAGTATGTGATATATTGAAAAATTGAATTATTGAGACATATCTTACCGACTGAGCATGGTGAACTCAGCGTCATATTCATCTACTGACTTGGTCCACATTGAACCTTGTTGCAGATGGATGAACTGCTGTTCCATGTCGAACCTGGCAGTCTCAGGGAAGTACTTTGTGTCGAACATGTCGCGGAAAGTCTTCCATTCGATCGGTTGGGCGAAACGGCTTTCTTCCGCCTTCCACCAAACCCGTGCATTGTCCGTAAGTTGTAGCTTCGCAACCCGGACCCAAGCTATCTCTTGCACTTGTGCCGCTGCCAGATCGTCTTCGATGCTTTGAGCCCATTCCTCCGCTTCTAGAGGGCTCTCTTTTCCTGAGAAGTGTTTGGGGTGCAAAGCTCTGAATTGTTTCACCCCAGGTGCTTCTGCCTCAGGTTGGCTCATCAGGATAGCAGTCTACTGCTGCCGTCCTTCCAGGAAGCTGCGGATCGGCTCAAGCAGAACTGTCTGCTCGTTGATCGGAGCAGGGACGACAGGTGTGAGTGGTAGTGGTGGAGGTGTGTTGTTGACATTGGTGCTGGTGTTGTTCGGGGAATCCATAATCTTGAATGAAAAATTTTGGGTTAGGACAGATTCAAAGTATATGAAACGATAAAATTCAAGAAGTATGAATTGTAAAGAATGTTTTCAGTTGCTGGTTCTTGTGTTATATTACTTAGGTTGTCCACGTAGAACTGAACTGCATGGTAGTGTTCCATACAGTTCGAACCTGCATGGGCCACCAACAAAACCTGCCACGCCTCGCTTCCCAGTATACGGGCAGAGGATGCGACGAGGCCGCTACGAATTTACTAAGAAGTAAATACGCTAAGCGTAACTAAGCAATATAAAAGAAATATACACAAGAGACAAATATAATGAACATCAACTTTATTTATTAACATTCTTTTGTACAATGCATCTGAAAAGTAAATACATGGAATGGAAAGCAATGCCTAAACAGTGGCATAACAGAAATGGAAAATATAGAATGTAAATGTGTATAAGAATCTAAAGCTCTGGGTCGTAAGCTAGCTGGTCTAAATCCTCGCTGGTGGGCTCGATCTCCAGTGAATCACCTGACGACATTCAAAGAAGAAGAAAGAGAATGTCGTCAGCGAACAAATCGCTCGGTAAGTCCCAAAGATGAGGCAGAAATAGAATAGACAGAGAGAGTGTAACTTTTAAAGTTGTATTATATTGTTAACGATGTTGTTTGTAGCTTGGTACAGAAGAGGCCAGTGTATACGAGAGGAGTCTCAGTAGACCAGAGACTAAGGTGGATGGAAGGTATAAGGAACCGTTCAGCCACGGTACAACGGCAATGGAATACAGGTTATGTGTCACGCCCCGCTTTCCAGAGTACGCTAAGATAGGCACGTGACATAGCCAACCATGCTACCTGTGGATAGGAAATATCCTTCCACAGTCACATTACGGCTGTAGAGATATCAAGAACAGTAAAATAAACTAATCTATCTAATACATGTCCATGAGCCAGAATAAATGAGTCAAGAAATAATATAATATGCGGAAGCAAAAGATCCAATAAACTAAACACTTGGAAAGTAAATCTGGATACCAACAGGATCCTCACTGCTCGGTCTAATAGCGGCAGTACTCCTGATCAGTCTGCAACAAAGGTAGAGGATCTGGGCCATGCAAAACCCAGACTTCAGTGCGTCATAATATCAAGCAATAAAATAAACAGGGGTAGCAAGACATACAGGTATGTGTATGAACAGTAAAACAGGTATAACAGTAATATAAAAGTGACAGTGAAGGGTAAGGCATAGGTGCGTGCAGTGAGTATTCTAAACTGGTCTACTGGGTTAACTTCTCTCAAGTCTTTGAAATCAATTTGATGAATCATCGATGTAACTCAATAGTATCCCGTGCGTACCCGGGATCACGGTGAAGATTCTCGGGCTGAAACCGAGACATGCCGCTAGGCACTAAAAGGAAAAGGGGTAACGATGAATGATGTCAACAGCATCATCCCAAGGCTGGCCTAGCCTCTAAAAGGTAATGGGTAACGATGGACGATGTCAGCAGCATCATCCCAAGGCTGGCCTAGCCTCTAAAACTGATCAGTAAAGGTAACGAATTGTCGAGTTACAAGTTAGGTTTCATCATTGATTGCCCCATACTCCCAAGTTATGTGTTCAAGTCAGGTATTAATAATTCTGGAACTAATGCCAACACAGGATCAAGCAGCTACAGGTTTGTCTGGATAGACAACAGGAAATGTCCATAGGGACAACATGTCAAGGTTGTTGGCATTAGTAACAAGATCAGGTAACAGGTCAAGCTATGGTACATCAAGTCAAGTCAAGTAGTGTATATAAGTCCAATCATGTTAAGAAGTGCACGGTATCAAGTCGTATTAAGTAGTAGTGTATCAAATCATGTCAGGGGGTGCATAAGTAACAAGTGGGTGCTCATATCAAACTATAATAAGCATGGTATACAAAACAAGCATGGGGTACTAATGGAACAATAAAATGGAACATTATGATGTGGTACGCAAAAGGTACAGATTAAAGCATAAGGATGCACAGTTATCGATTTGGGTTAAGATTATAGTTCCAACGTTAACTAGAATACACTTTATCAAATATGGAATGTTAAAATCTCACTAATATGTATTAAATAATCTAGAGATGCAATTGAATATATATTAGGCTAGATGTATGCAAACGGTTGTCCGATAGGGTATAAACTATTAACGGGGTACTATGGCTACGCAAATAATTATTATATGATTTAAATATGGACGTGGGTACCACGCATGGTAAACTAAAATGCAACATGGTATGTTTCAGGTTCTAAATCTAAAATGATATAAATGGACATCGAAATGTAAAATGGAACATGTGGCATTAGATTTAATCTACAGGTTCAATATGCAATTAAATACGTATAAAATAATATGAGTAGCATGTAGCAAGTTTTTACTTGCCTCGGGAACGAAATAGTAATGCAGACATGAAGCACAACACTACTTGATGCACGATCATGGCTAGACTTTGGCTCGATTAAAAGTTGTGCTCGGCTAGATATTTGCTCGAGACGACGATCACGACAACGATGGATACAACACGGCGGCGAGATGATTCGTCCACTGACGGCGATAGGGAATGGAACGCCACGGCGGCTCACTGCACGATGAAGATGGAGCGGTGCTTGACGAAGTCGACTGGGGTTACACTCACGGTTGCGGCGAAGAGGTTGCAGCGGCCGCGATGATGGAGAATGAGAAGACGATGGCTGGAGGAAGGTCTCGTCTCTGGATGGGTTCAGTTGTAGAACAGGAAAGAAGGAGAAGTCGATGATGGCGAAGATGACGATGAAGATGGCCGGAGGTTTAAGGAGGAATAAGGAGAAGGTTGCGGCTAAGGCTGACGAGGCGGTCGCTGATGTGAAGGAGATGAGGAGGTGGCAACGATGGATTGGCGTTCGAAGGAGGCGATGGGAACGGAACTCCGACGATGGGTAGTGATGGTTACAAATGGGTTTCTGTGTTGGTTTCTGCAGTATTCGGGTGCAGATGAGGAGAAGTGGTTGGTGAGGAGAAGGCGATGGGCAGGAAGGCGAGGTGCCAAGGTGGCGACGGGGTGAGGCCGATGAGGGTGCCGGCGATAGAGGCGAAGATGGGTTCTTGGTGGTTCTCGTCGTGTGCAGGGGTCGGGGTTTCATGTCGGGGGTGGCGAGAGCGGGAGAGGAAGACGAGGAGAAGAAGAAGACGACGGTGAGGGAATGGTCGACGACGTGAGGCGAGGACCGAGACGAGATCGGGTGAGGCGGCGAGGTCGTGGGTTAGGCGAGCGGAAAAAATTTCTGAGAAGATGAGAACGAGGAGACGTGGGGAAAAATATTAAAGAAAATAAATAGAGGAGAGAGACAGAGAGAGGGGGCTGAGAGAGAGAGAGAAATCGAGAGGAGAGAGATAAAGAGAAGAGAGAGATCGAGAGGAGAGAGAGGAAGAAAGGAACAGGGAGGAGAAAGAAAGAAGAGAGAGGAGAGAGGGAGAGAGGGAGAGAGAAAGAGAGAGAGCCGGTGGTGGGGTCAGAAGGAGAGAGAGAGAGAGATTTATCAGTTAAAAAAAATTTTAAAATATTTTTAGTTAGGAAAATCTTATAAACATATAGATATATTAAAATATAATATTAGAAAAATTTAATATTTTGGCTAATACAAAACTAGTCCAAAACACGTCCGGGTCGGGTCTAAAAATCCGGTTTTAAAATATGAAAAATATATGCGACTTTCAAAATTCAAAATGAATGCCCGGGTAACGAAAATGCATACCCTCAAGAACGGATGCACGTACGTGCACGTAGCCATCCAAACACATCCGTTTCACTGAACGGGACGAGAACAAGATGTGCGGATGCTACCATGAGATTAAGGGTATCATGCAGGCTATAAAGTGTATTTTAAAAATATTTTACGTGACTTAAAATGTTATATGTAAAATGTGCGATGCTAGATGAAATACTAGTATGCAGTCCACGTTAAATGCACGTGTCAATTTAACAAGTCAGGGTAGTTTATAAATATGAATCAATTAGTCCAAGCAAGCGGGTCGGGTCGAAAGCAATGCAAAATATATAATACCTTTCGCACCCAAAATACGATAAATCAAGAAAACACCACGAATAAATAGATACGGGAACTGAATTGGTATAAATGAACTCGGTTGTTACAATGTGTCTTAATGGTTGCAGTCTCGTGCCACTTCTAACACCTTCCGTACCAATCTACCCCTTAAACCCCGCGATATCTTGTTGTATTGTTTGTATTGTATTATCTTGTAAATTGAATTATATATATGGATGACTTGCCGAAACCATGATATAATTAATGGAACGGATATAATGAATGATCATGTGGATGGAATATATCCATGGTTCGGTTTAGTCAATATAGATTGATTAGATTGAACAGTTGAATATATAGATTCATGGATTCATGTTGAATTGTAGTTTGATACTTGAATCATATTCAATTCAGATTGATTATATTGAGACTCGGTCTGAGTCAGACAATTAGAAAAAGAAATTTAATTCTGAATTAGGTTTTGGTGTTATCGGTAACCGCTGCACATGGACGGCAGGATTTGTGTCTTTTTCAAAGACGATTACCGTGTTGATAACACCGTTTGTTAAGTTGTCTACCTTAAATAGACAAGCACCCATATCTCCGGCTTCCTGAGGCTCAAAAGACTGGTCTCGCTTAAACCTATATTTACTAGGGTCCTTATTGTCATTTAGTATAACTTGAGGGGGTTTTATGTAAAAATAATTTTGTATAATTTTTAAAATACACCTCAAGTATTTTATTATCGTATTTAGAGCTTTCATTGATATATATTTTATCATTGAGACATTTCTAGTGAATAAAACCTATTTTTTCATAATATATGATATTTATTTGTAATGTATTGAACTTGTATGGAATTGCATGGTATTTTCATGTAAAGTAATTCTTTTTGATTTAGAAAGTTGGAATATTTATACTATATCAAAAATAGATATTTTTATAATACATATATATATTTATAAAATAACTAAATTTATTATTTTTTTCTAGAAATCTCATTTTCTTAAGATATTTGTATTTTTAAATCTTTCGAGACCGTATGCTCCTTGCGGAGGTTTGCATCTCGCATTAAAAAGCCCGAGGATGTGAGATAATCTGCACCATTCCGAACGGGTTCCCCAAATGGGTTGTAGCGGCGCTTTGCAAAGATTTGTTAAAAATACATATCTTGTAGAAAAATGTTTTTATAAGTTTGATGTAGTTTTGTGTAAAATCGTATTTTCCCAAAAGTATGTTTCCCTAGATCATCGTGCTATGTTACATATGAGTATTGTGAGGAGGTAGGCCATTACCTCGTGAACTATCTAAAGATATAGCAAGGGATTATAATGATTTATGTCAAAACTAAATTATATGGTATTTTTCTGAAAAAGTGCGATAAAAATTAAAATATGAATTATTTTGCTATGAAACTTGTTTAATATGTTTTGTTAATATTTAATGGTCATGATGTGCAAGTTTGGTATTGTTGTATTTAAGAAAATTGGAACTTTTTAAAGAAAACCGAATCGGAAGTCGGATTAACTCCGCTTCCGTCGGGTTTTAGAAATACAAGTTTTCAGAATAGAAAAGAGAAGAGGGAGGAGGGACTTACGGGATTATAGGATAGAGGGGAGGAAAAGGAAGAAGTGTGAGGCGTCGGTGTGTCGTTTCGTCGCCGGAATCTCCTCGAGTCGTCGTCGGAAGTTCGCCGGAGCTTCGCCATTTGCTAACTCCACTTGCACACACAAAGTGTATGGAATTTTTCTTGAGAGTTTGAGCAGAAATTGTGAGTGTGGGGTGTGTGAAATGGAGTGGTATTTATAGGAAAATCTAGGGTTTAGGGTAGATGAAAGGGTGTGATAAAATTGTATTAAAAAAAGGATTAATGGGGGTTTTAATGGTTCTGTTACTGTGCAGGGGTTTTAAACTGTACAGGGGTTATAAGGAGACTAAAAGGCACAGAAGTCAAGAAGGCAAAATCGGATATTGGGCTGACTCGGCCGGCGGCGGCGGCCGATTCGACGGAGTCGCCGGCCAAGTTAAGCCGAGTCAGACCGAGTTCCGCAGCCAAGTGTCCCCGGTTGCTTGGTCTACCTCCTGAACTCGGTTGTTTTATATATGACTTTTGGTTTTTACGAGTTATGCACGTGTAGACTCTTGGGCTTCTAAAAATTGAAAAGAAAATTAATTAAAAAATAATGTGGCTAATGAATTTGAACTCTGGTGCTTTGGTTCAGCTGTGCAAGGTCTTACCAATGAGCTACAAGCTCCTTCTTGCTGTTAAAAAGTAAATTAAATACTTATGTACTCACAGGAAATGTAAATACCCCAAGTATATATTAACTTTAAATCAATTTTACGTACACAAGAATTGGAGTTGTTACATATACCCGGGCGCCTTGAGGTTATGCCACTTCAAGCACTTGATAATGCTGAAGACAAGGTGCATTCTGTGTATATGATGGGGTTGATCTTGAAGAAACGGAGAGATAATCTCGTCGCCATCTTGCACCGTGTCTTTCAACAGAAAGCAATAGTATCAGCATATGAGAGGGTGGAGGACATCAGTGGTGATCCTGACGCTTGCATCCGAGAGAAGATGCATAAAAAGATGGTTAATGAGGCTGAACATGCATTGCTCAAACTTGCTTTTGAGTTTGAGAATCCATGTCCAGAGTTCAGTGTCTTGCCATTGTAGACATTTTGATATTTTTTTTTTGCATCATCATTCTCATTATTAATATATAAATTTCTTTTGAAGTATGAATGACAAAGTCCCCCTCCCCTTTTTTTTTCCGCCAACACTCACATGTGCTTCACGTAAGGTGTTTTTATATAAAAGAACTAGCGCCGGCGCTCACGTGTTATGCACGTGAGGCGCTGCTATAGCATTTAACCCTAAAAACTAGCGTCGACGCTCACGTGTCATGCACGTGAGGCGTTGCTACAGGATATGAAGGAATCGTTTCGCCTTCTTGCTCCGCTTTTCATGAGTCAACTCTTTCTTTTTATATGCCCTTTTTGTCAGGACTTAGAAATAGTTCCACCATGCACAACATTTTCTGTGCCTAAGCTTAAATACTTCTCTTTATAATCTGAAGCAATGTTTTCCTTCTTCTTCACAAGGAGAGAACCATTTTTAACAGACCAAGAGTCGTGGCTTGCAATCGTCCATATGCTCGTCGGCAACCATGGGAGGTGCCTATCTGTCACGCCCCGCTTCCCGGTGTACGGAAATGGAGACATGGCGGGCCCGCAATGTATTTACTAAGAAATAAATACGTTAAGCTTAAATTAAGCAATATATGCAACATGCACAAGAAATAACAGGAGATAAAAATTAATTTTTATTAGATTAGAAAATGCGTTTTTCTTAGAAACCGTATTTAAAATCTTTCGAGATAGAATGCTTAGTGAGGAGGTTTGCGTCTCGCTCTACTAGCCCAACGATGTGCGATAATCCGTACCATCCAATAGCGAGTCCCTTAAAAAGGGTTGCAGAGACATATTTGCAAAGGAATTACAAATACAATTTAAAAGAAAACCGTTTTTATAGTAAGTGGAATTTTAATGTAATATTGTAATCGTAACAAAAACTATGTTCAAAGAGTATCATGCTATAGAACCATGTGTGTTTGTGAGAGGTAGGTCGTTGCCCCGTGAAGTTTCCTAAAGGTAAAATTAACAAAAATACTAAAAGAGGGATATATGAAGTTTTTGGTATTTTAGCGTAAAAGTTAATTTAGAGTTATGTTACATGACATATTTGAGTGAAAGTTGGTTTTAAACCTTAGTTTTATGATTACAAACCTTGTGTAAGGATATGGATGCCAAATATGTAAGAAAAAGCGGCTTTTATATAGTATAGAAGAAGATGTCGGTATTAACTCCACTTCCGACATATGTTTTGAAAAAGAATTTTTAGAGAAGAAAAATGTAGATTGGAAGGGACTTACAAGTGACGTGGATTAAGGGAAGGTGTGGGAAGATGTGGTTGTCGTTGTGACGTCGCGGGGACGTCAGAACTTGCTTCAATTCTTGCCGGAACTTGATCGTTTGCTAACTCCTCTTCTACTCCACTTGTACTTATGAAAATTTGAGAATTTTGGTTATAATTTTAAGAATGAGGAAAGGCTAGGGCATGAGGTAGTATTTATAGTGTGGAATTAGGGTTTTGGAATTAAAAGAATGAATTAAAATGTATTAACAAGATGATAAATTATGAATTGAAAAGTCTCTGTTTGATTGCAGGAAAATCAAATAGTGCAAGGGAGTTAAAGGTAGGCCAAGAGTCATATGTGCAAAGCCCGGGCCTTATTGGCCACGGGCCGACCGTCGGCGCCGGCTATAATGCCAATCTTGCGGGTCGTTTTAGGGGAGGGGGTCGGTGGATCTTGGCCACGTGTACTCCTCTGTATCTACAACATTTTGCATATGTTTGTTTTCTTTGTCTTTTTATTTTTGTGTGCATTGCACGTGTAAACTTTTAGGCTTCCAAAAAGTTTATAATAAAAATCAGAAAAAATACAATGTGTCTGATGGGATTCGAACATAGGGACTACGTCACAGCAGTGCAAGGCTTTACCAGTGAGCTACAAGTTGTTTCTTGCTATTCTTAAACAAAAATTAACTTATAAATTGTATTCAGGTTTGTAAACTCTTTTCTGTACATTGAACTGAAAAAGTTTGTACAGTAAATTCAGAGTCGTTACATTCTACCCTCCTTATAAAAAGTTCGTCCTCGAAATTTACAATTGCTTAAGGAATAATTTACAAATATGTGAGGATATCTTGCACGCATGTCATCTTCTCGTTTCCAAGTTGATTCTCCTGGCGAATCTTTTCTCCACATCACTCGGACCAAATTTACTTCCTTGTCCCGCAATGTCTTCACCTTTCGGTCTAGGATCTCAACGGTTTGTTGCTCGCAAGTCAGATCTGTCTGTACAGTGAGCTCGGAGTGATCAAGGATGTGGCTGGGGTTGCTCACATATCTTCGAAACTGGGATATGTGAGACACGTTGTGCACTCCTTCCAATGAGAGTGGTAGTGCCAAATGGTATGCCACTTCTCCGACTCGTTCGAGTATGTCGAACGGTCCTATATATCTTGGACTGAGCTTACCCCTCTTGCCAAAGAGGATTACTCCTCGGTTTGGAGAGATCTTTAAGAAAACATGATCTTCAGGTTGGAACTCCAGGTGTCGGCGTTTTGTATCAGCCTAGTGCTTCTATCGGTCTTGGGCTATGAGCATTCTTTCCCTGATCGTGCGAACTACGTCTAGAGTTGCCACGATCATCTCTGGTCCAAGGAGTTCCCGATCTCCGATGTTGTCCCAACTTAGTGGTGAATGACACTTCCTTCCGTAGAGTGCTGCGAATGGTGCCATTTCAATACTCTCCTGATAGCCGTTGTTGTATGAAAACTTCACAAGGTGTAGGTAATCTTCCCACGAACCTCCGAAATCTAACATACAAGCTCTTAGCATGTCTTCTAGAGTTTAAATTGTTCACTTAGATTGTCCGTCCATTTGTGGATGTCAGGTCGTGCTGAAGTTCAGACTCATTCCCAGGCTAGCTTGCAGACTCTGCCAAAACTATGATCGGAATCTTATGTCAAGATCAGAGACGATGCAAACTGGTATTCCATGTAATCTCACAATCTCATGCATGAGTTCATGGGTATCAAAAATAGTACACTTTGAGGTTAAATCTTACTTTAGATTCATACTTACCTCCATGTACTTCTTTGCTAACGTTTCGGTAGATTGGCCAACTCGAAAGGGAATAAAGTGAGCCGACTTGGTGAGTCGATTCATAATAACCCATACTGCGTTGTTACCCTTCGTGCTGTGAGGAAGGGCAATCATGAAATCCATGGTAATGTGCCGCCATTTTCATTCTGGGATTGGTAATGGCTGAAGTAGACCGGCAGTTCAGTGATGTTTAGCCTTTACTTGCTGACACACCATACACTTGGCTACGCTTCTGGCTACCTCACGCTTCATTCTTTGCCACCAGTAGTGTTGCCGTAGATCTTTGTATATTTTGGTACCATCGGGGTGAATAGGATAAGGAGAGCTGTGAGCTTCTTTCATCAACTCTTCTCGAACTGAGCCGTTTGATACACACAATTTACTTCCATATCTCAAAGATCCGTCTTTGTGGATGATGAAATATGTTCGAAGTCCACTTTCTACCTATTCTTGGATCTTTTGTAGCTTGGCATCACTTGCTTGAGCCGCCTTAATCTGATTGACAATAGTTGACTGGACTTGTAAGTTCATCAGATACGAAGTGTTACCTGGCATAACTAGTTCTATCTCCATCCCGTGCAATTCCTGTTGTAGCTTCCATTATGCGGTGAGATTTATTGATAGTGGTTGGCGACGAAGTGTATCAGGAACTACATTTACCTTCCCTGGATGATACTGTAGGTTGATGTCGAAATCCGCCATAAGTTCTAGCCATCTTTTCTGTCGCATATTCAATTCCCTCTGAGTAAAAACATACTTCAGACTCTTGTGGTCAGTGTATATATCCACTCGTTCTCCCAGAAGATAGTGGCGCCAAATCTTAAGTGCAAAGATAACGGCTGCCAACTCAAGATCATGTATTGGATAGTTGCGCTCATGGACTTTCGGTTGTCTTGATGCAAAGGCTACAACTTTTTTATGCTGGTGCAGAACACATCCTAATCTCTTATCGGACGCACCACAATGTATGATGAATCCTCCAGATTGATCCAGTATTACAAGGATAGGAGCTGAAGTCAATCTCGACTTGAGTTCTACAAAATCTTGTTCACATGCTTCTGACCACACGAATACTTCATCTTTACGTGTGAACTTGGTCAGGGGTGCTGCAATCTTCAAAAAGCCTTCAATGATTCTTCGGTAGTATCCTGCTAATCCTAAAAAATTTCGAATATCTTTCACCGTCTTTGGTGTCGGTCATTCGCTGACAGCTGACACCTTAGCTGGATCTACTGAGATTCTTTTGCCTGAAACAATATGTCCGCGGCTAAAGTATAGGATATGCGGAGGAACCGTCGCGCATTGATCGCCGTAGGATGTGAAATTTTAGGGATAAGATTTTAACAACATATATTCTTATATGGAATTTAAGGTTTCTGTTTCTAGTGACTATATAAGGGACCGAGAGCTTCACATTAAAAATCATCACCGAAGAGATCAAGAGATCCACGCATCCGAGTGATCATCAGCTAGTCATTTTCTTCCAATAAGAGAGATCTCTATAGCAACTAGGGTTCTTGTAATCTACTTTCAAAGGATTTGTAAATGCAATAGTTGATTAATAAAGGTAGTTTTTAGTTTATTCCTTTTTGCATTTATTTTCCGCATTTAATTTCTGCACTTAATTTTCTGCATTTTAATCATATTTTCATTCTTCAACCTTTCTTCTAACTTAATCATGAGCGAGTAATTCCTAGCTTGTTAGGGTTTGTAAGATAGGGTAGAACAATAGATGATAAAATCTTTTAACTTCTTTTATACATTTTAAAGTTTATAAATTTTAGCAAAATAAATGTTAACATTCTTATCGGGCGCGCTACCAATTTATTGATAGTCACGACCACGATTTGAGATTGGTTTAATACTTGTTTTGTTAAGGGCTAGACATGAATAGAGATCAATGCAAGAACAAGGGTTAGTAGTGGGGAAACCCTAGTTTCTTCCAAAAACCCTAATCTACATTCATCACTATCGATCTAGTTTTAAACTATTAAAAGATAAAAGAGTTATTTTTAATTAGTCATCCATTACTACTAAGTCCTATGAACCCTACAAGCCTTTTTATTATAAATCTTATATCCGTAACGACAAACAATCACCCTTCTTTGATCAACTCGTCTAAAGCAAGAAAAAGGTTCACGTTTCTCTGCGGACGACCCGTACTCATCTCGGCTAGCTATTAGCGACACCGTTTTGATTGCGGTTATTTTACAAACTCATTTTTTAAACGATCAATCAAATGGCGTCGTTGCCGGGGAGATGGTCATAATTTTTTTCTTGCTATTCGGGTTGATTTCTTATAAAATCCAGCGAACATAGCATAAAATAAACAAAACCGAATCTTGTGTATTTAACGATTATTGTGCAAGTTTTGCAAGGGAATTTGGAGTAACTGGAGCGAGAAAACAGAGATTCAAAGACTTTCAACGTAGCCCAGAGGAGCATAGGAGGGCACTGAAGAAAAATTGGCAACCAATCCAACCACCTTGCGGCGGAACCGCGGCAGAAGTGTTGGTTTGGCGGCGGAACCGCGGCGCGTTGGTGGAGTTGGGCCCCCAAAATCCTCAGGTAATTTCCTCATATCTTTCTCTCTCCTCTAAAGCTCCAATAATATGATTTTGCCTGCAGGATTCTTTGCAAATATCGCTGCTCAAAAATATTTTTACGTGTTTTGATATCGGTTTGTTTGTGCATATCTTAACCGGACATTAAGGGGCAATAATCCAAATCCAGATAAGGTGGGGATTTCATCACCCTTCATAGGCCCTACAAATCACAAAACGAGCATACTATCACTCTACATTAATTAAAAAATATCGTGACCAAGGCTCTAAGGACCGTCGCGCTCAATTAGGATAGAGGAGGGTCGTGGGTAATCTATCGCTTATCTGCATTTCTCTTGTGGTGTCTAGGCAAGTATGACTAAAAAAAGTGGTTACTTAATTAGACCCGCTATTTCGGTGATTCGTATAGCGGATACCTCCCACTTAACTGGTTACATGAGTGATAAAGAGGTGGTAGAGGATTGATCTTACGACTTGTCTTTTAGAAGTCTAGGAGCGGTCTAGTGACTTGACCTAGGTGACCCTAACTATAGGGATTGATTGTGCATTTTGTGATTTGTTGAGTCAAGCCTCACGTCCGACCTTTTTCAAAACAAATCTTTTTACAATCGTTCTCACACACACTGCCACGTGCGCTAAACCCGCTTAGTGCATGATCGGCTGGACACGGGATTCTAGTGCCCGTCTAGTCTGTGTTTTTGCTATCTACTCCGAAGTCGGTACTTCTTCATCTTCTATCTCTCCTCCACCTACCACATCTTCCGAGATGGACAGATCTCCATCGGGATTTCACGATACCACCCTGCCACCACCCGTAGGTGTGCAGAATCCACCGCGCATCTCTCTTCAAGAAAGATGCTACCCCGTACGTGGGCCCCTTCCTACTTGTCTGTCTCTTCTACCAGCCGATGGGGATAATTTCGAAATTAAACCCCACTTCATCAACCTGTTGCCCAAATTTCACGGGTTTGAATCCAAAGCCGCATACGTTTTCATAACCAAATTCGAAAATGTATGTACAATGATGAGCACAACCCAACTTTCAGGAGATGCTATGCGCTTACGTCTTCTCCCTTTTACTTTGTGCGACCTAGCAGAAAAATGGCTTTATAATACTGTTGTATATTCTATCGCTAAATGGGATGAATTCGTTATACCATTCCTTAAGAAATTTTATCCTAATCACAAAACCGCCCGTGTTCGAAGCGAGGTTAACAAGTTTACCAAACCTCCCAACGAACTATTTTGGAAATGCTTTGAACAATTTAAAGATCTTCTTGTCTAATACCCTCATCACGGAATCGATAGATGACAACTTTGCCAAATTATATATGAGGGTATTAATCCAACCACGAAACAAATGCTTGAAACTATTTGTCAATGCCATTTCATGTCAAAAGACGATGGCGAAGCTTTGCAATTCCTGGAAGATCTCGCCGAACAAACATTATAGTGGGAAAGCGTTAGACCAACATCATCTTCATCTAGGGAAGGTATCCATCAGCTCGATATTTCCATCGCAGTAAAAACTGAAATGGCAACGATGCAAAGAAACTCAAAGCTATAGAAAACAAATTTTCATCAGCCTCCCTAAACCAAGTTACGCTCCCCAAAACCGTGTGTGGTTGCTGTTCTGACCCATCACATTTAACGGAAAAATGTCCTTTGAATCCTCCGTTTCAAGGTCAAGAACAAACTAATGCTGCTTTTCAGCAATGACCTAGAAACAATCCCTATTCCTCCACATACAATCAGGGATGGAGGAATCATCCTGATTTTGCTTAGAACCAAAACCAGTCTCAAAATCAAAATCAGTTCCCAAACCAAAATTAAAGGCTTCCTCCACAGCAACAACAGCCACCACAACAAATTCAGCAGCCCTTTCAACCGCAATCTTTTCAAAATCTGGCCAACACCTTTGCACCTTATAATAATTCTTTCCCAACGGCCGGTACCGATAAAATCTCTGCACTCGAACGAAACTTAGAAACGTTTATTAAACAATCTATACAAACGACGGATAATTTAACGTCTTCTATCCAAACTTTAGTGCAACACACTACTTTCCACGGTGAAAGCATAAAATCGATAGAAGCACAAGTTGCCCAGTTAAATGCCGCGATGAGAGAGAGAGAGAAAGGAAACTTCCATCTCAATCTCTACCAAATCCCGACCACTCACAAAGCGCAAATCTCATCCTTTAAAATCATAATATGAGTGCCGTAACTACGTTGAGATCGGGAAGAGTGCTGAATAACAAAGTTGGTGAACAAGTTGAGGTTGATGATATTGATGAAACCCCGGCTACTACTTATACTCCTACTTGTCTAATCCAATATCTTCTTCCGAGCCTATTCTCCGTTTTCCACTATGCTCGAACCCTTAGCCTACTTCCTTGAACGAATTACAATCTAAGATCATCCCAAATCCAATTTTGGGATACATTATATCCTCACAAACTTCTCCTCAAATGTTGGACCCTACCCTTATTGATAAAGCTTCTTTTCCAAACAGGTTAAGGGCCAACAGACCAAGTCCCAAAATGGAGAAGATTGTGGACATTTTTAAACAAATTAACATAAATATTGAGGTTTGTGCTTATTCACGCATCATTTTGCATTATACTAAATAAAAGCACTAAAGTTTTCTTTTGATAATAAAAGTTAGAAAGTGAAAAATACAAATGAAAGATAGGAAGAGATTTAAGAAATGCAAGAAAATTAGATGTTTTTAAATAAGGTTAGTAATAGGTAGTCATGATCTATTGTCCCAAGGGTTAGTAAGATGAAGGAAATTACTTATCTGAGGATAAAAATAAGTCTGAAAAATAGTTTCTATTTCGGAGTCCAAACATCTGAACATTGATACCCTACTATACGCACTTGCACACATCTTGAAACTTAGGATAGTAGAGGATACCTTGAAATGCACTTGTCTAAAAGCCTTAATATAAAGGAAACAAGTATATAAATAAACAAAAATAAAAAATAAAATGGTGAAGAAAAATAAACACTGGTTTTGTAATTACTTAAGGCATCGTAAAAAAAATATAGTGAGGGTGCCTTATCACCTAGTGACTTGGACCAACTGGTTTGGGAGCCACTGCTAAGTCTTAGGTGTTGCAAGACTAGGATATTGCTAATTACGCCTAAATGAGTGAGCACATTTGGCAATCGGTTGGTTAGTACCTCAAGAAGTATTAACGGTCGCATGAAGAAAGTGTGAGAAATTCCATCTGAAAATATTCACCGACTAAAAAGTGCTAAGGAAGATGGACAAGAGTATGATAGCTTGAATTGAATTCTCTAACTGTAGGGATGTCTTTTACACACACGTAGGGGTATATGATCGATATTTGGATGAAAGGTAGGGAGGAAGACTAAAGGCGATATTTTATTGAGGGATGATGTGATTTCTGACATCTTTTCAAGACCATTAAGATAGGGCTCATGACAACTAAAAAGTTAGTGTAGTTTGAAACTCTTATTTTCAAATTATTTTTATATGTTTCTTATCTTTGTATGCAACTTTCATCATCTTTCTTTTATTATGGGATTTTGTGGGTGTAATCCACTGAAAACCCTCAGGAGACAACACTCCTCCTACTAGAGACACCTAGAGGTTTAAAGGCTTGTTGCACGTGTAAAGTGCAATCGTATTGCCTACGAAAGTGTGCTAGTTAGGTTTTTCATTTTCTTTTTCTCTTTAATAACTAGTTTGCTCGGGACAATCAAAATTAAGTTTGGGGGTGTTTGATCAGTCTAAAATTTTGAACATTTGAATGAACATTTTCCCTACTATTGTTAAATACTAAAATGTGTTTATTGTAAATATAGAACATATGTGGGTTTACTTATAAAAAGATTATTATCATATATTTCTACATTTTAATGAACATAATTAGGGAAAATATATGCACATAATATTTAAATGAAATATTGTAATTAAAATATGCATATCATATCAAATATTTCTAATCAATATTCTTAAGATTTAATATCATATAAAATGGTTAGGATAATATCTCAAAAATACCAAATACTACTAACACTTTAATTTGAGATATTATGCAGATATTAGCTCAGGCCTGGAATCCAAGAGATCTGAGTTAAATCGGGATGTCGGAATCAAATCTGCCGAAATATGGAAGCAAACCATAAGATTTAGCAACGACAGAGACTCAGAGCATTATTCTCAGAATATAGACATCAAGAGGATCTCTACATGTCAACAGAAGAAACTAGATAAAATCCCAAGTCCTGATGCTACTAGGTCGCGGCGGATCCGCGGCTAAAGTATAGGATATGTGGCGGAACCGCGGCGCATTGATGGCCATAGGATGTGAAATTTTGGGGATAGAATTTTAACAGCATATATTCTTATATGGAATCTAGGGTTTCTATTTCTAGTGACTATATAAGGGACCGAGAGCTTTACATTAAAAATCATCACCGAAGAGATCAAGAGATCCAAGGGATCCACGCATCCGAGTCATCATCAGCTAGTCATCTGCTTCCAATAAGAGAGAGATCTAGAGCAACTAGGATTCTTGTAATCTACATTCAAAAGATTTGTAAATGCAATAGTTGATTAATAAAGGTAGTTTTTAGTTTATTCCTTTTTGCATTTATTTTCCGCATTTAATTTCTGCACTTACTTTTCTGCATCTTAATCATGTTTTCATTCTCCAACCTTTCTTATAACGTAATCATGAGCGAGTAATTCCTAACTTGCTAGGGTTCGTAGGATAGGGTATAACAATGGATGATAAAATCTTTTAACTTCTTTTATACATTTTAAAGTTTATAAACTTTAAAAAAATAAATGTTAACATCTTTATCGGGTGCGCTACCAATTTATTGATAGTCACGACCACGATTTGAGATTGGTTTAACACTTGTTTTGTTAAGGGCTAGAAATGAATAGAGATCAATGCAAGAACAAGGGTGTAGTGGGGAAACCCTAGTTTCTTCCAAAAACCCTAATCTACATCCATCGCTATCGATCTAGTTTTAAACTATTAAAAGATAAAAGAGTCATTTTTAATTAGTCATCCATTACTATTAAGTCCTATGAACCTTAAAAGCCTTTTTATTATAAATCTTATATCCGTAACGACAAACAATCACCCTTCTTTGATCAACTCGTCTAAAGCAAGAAAAAGGTTCACGTTTCCCCTCGGACGACTCGTACTCATCTCGGCTAGCTACCAGCGACACCGTCTTGATTGCGGTTATTTTACAAACACACATTTTAAACGATCAATCAAATGGCGCCGTTACCGGGGAGACAGCCGTAATTTTTTTCTTGCTATTCGGGTTGATTTCTTATAAAATCCAGAGAACATAATATAAAATAAATAAAACCACATCTTGTGTATTTAACGATTATTGTGTGAGTTTTGCAAGGGAATATGGAGTAACTGGAGCGAGGAAATAGAGATTCAGAGACTTTCAACGTAGCCCAGAGGAGCATAGGATGGCACTGAAGAAAAATTGGCAACCGATCCAACCACCTTGCGGCGGAACCGCGGCAGAAGTGTTGGTTTAGTGGTGGAACCGCGGTGCGTTGGTGGAGTTGGGCCCCAAAAATCCTCAGGTAATTTCCTCATATCTTTCTCTCTCCTATAAAGCTCCAATAATCTAATTTTGCCTGCAGGATTCTTTGCAAATATCGCCGCTCAAAAATCTTTTTGCTTGTTTTGATATCGGTTTGTTTGTGCATATCTTAACCGGACATTAAGGGGAAATAACTAAAATCCAGATTAGATGGGGATTTCATCACCCTTCTTAGGCACCACAAATCACAAAACGAGCATACTATCACCCTACATTAATTAAAAATGATCTAGACCAAGCCTCTAAGGACTGTCGCGCTCAATTAGGACAGAGGAGGGTCGTGAGTAATCTATCGCTTATCCGCATTTCTCTTATGGTGTCTAGGCAAGTGTGACTAAGGAAAGTGCTTACTTAATTAGGCCCACTATTTCGGTGATTCGTATAGCGGATACCTCCCACTTACCTGGACACAAGAGTGATAAAGAGGTGGTTGAGGATTGATCCTACGGCTTGTCCTTTGGAAATTTAGGAGCGGTCTAGTGACTTGACCTAGGTGACCCTAGCTATAGGGATTGATTGTGCATTTTGTGATTTGTTGAGTCAAGCCTCACGTCCGACCTTTTTCAAAAAAAACCTTCTTACAATCGTTCCCACATACGCTGCCACGTGCGCTAAACCCGCTCAGTGCAAGATCGGCCGGACACGAGGTCCTAGTGCATGATCGGCTGGACACTGGAGGTCTGAGATCCGCTCTTCATCTTCACCACTGCCTCATAGTGTCGGGCACCCTTCAGAGCAAGATCATAAGTTAGGAAATACCCTGTAGCAAGCGCAGCTTGGATTTCTGGGTCCGACCCTTGCTGAAATTGTCGATCCCGGATCTTAGCAGTCGGATTGAGGTGTGCTGTGAACCTGTTACGACCTTGTGTCAGTAGTGTAATAAGTGATATCAAGGAATTGAATATTGAGACATTATTTTACCTGCCAAGCATAGTAAACTCAGCATCGTATTCATCCACGGACTTGCTCCACATCGAGCCTTCTTGCAAGTGGATGAACTGCTGTTCCATGTCGAAACGGGCAGTCTCACGGAAGTATTTTGCGTCGAACATATCGCGAAATGTCCTCCATTCAATAGGTTGAGCGAGTCGGATTTCTTCAGCCTTCCACCTGACTCTGGCGTTGTCTGTTAGTTGCAGATTCGCAACTCTCACCCAAGCAATCTCTTGCATTTGTGCTGCTGCCAGGTCATCTTCTATTGATTGAGTCCATTCTTCTACCTCCAGTGGGCTCTCTTTCCTAAAAAAATGTTTCGGGTGCAATGCTCGAAATTGCTTGACTCCGGATGTCTCGACTTCAGGGCGGTTCATGAGGATAGCAATCTGCTGCTGTTGACCCTCTAAGAGGCTCTTTATCGCCTCAAGCAGTACCGTCTGCTCGTTGATGGGAACTGCAACGGTAGGTGGTGGTGGGTGCTGTCATTGACATTGGTGCTCGTGTTGTTTGGTGAATCCATGACCTTGACAGAATATAAAGGGTTAGGATAGATTCAAAGAATTTGTAATATAAAGAATGTATAGTTGCCGATTCTTATAATTCTTATGATATATTGCTTAGGATTTCATGCAGAACTGACCTGCATGGGCCGCCAACAAAACCTGTCACGCTACGCTTCCCAGTGTACGGAAACAGAGACGTGGCGGGACCGCAACGTATTTACTAAGAAATAAATACATTAAGCGTAAATTAAGCAATATATGTAACATGCACAAGAAATAACAAGAGATATAAAAATTAATTTTTATTAAATAAGAAAATGCGTTTTTCTTAGAAACCGTATTTAAAACCTTTCGAGATCGAATGCTCCGTGAGGAGCTCTACATCTCGCTCTACTAACCCAAGGATGTGCAATAATCCACACTATCCAATAGCGGGTCCCCTAAAAAGGGTTGTAGAAGCATATTTGCAAAGGAATTACAAATACAATTTAAAAGAAAACCGTTTTTATAGTAAGTGGTATTTTAATGTAATATTGTAATCGTAACAAAAACTATATTTAAAGAGTATCGTGCTATAGAACCATGTGTGTTTGTGAGAGGTAGGTTATTACCCTGTGAAGTTTCCTAAAGGTATAATTAACAAAAATACTAAAAGAGGGATATATGAAGTTCTTGGTATTTTAGCGTAAAAGTTAATTTAGAGTTATGTTACATGACATATTTGAGTGAAAGTTGGTTCTAAGCCTTAGTTTTATGATTACAAACCTTGTGTAAGGATATGGATGCCAAATATGTAAAAAAAAAGTGGATTTTATATAGTATAGAAGAAGATGTCGGTATTAACTCCACTTCCGACATATGATTTGAAAAAGAATTTTTAGAGAAGAAGAATGAGGATTGGAAGGGACTTACAAGTGACGTGGATTAAGGGAAGGTGTAGGAAGAGGGGGTTGTCGTCGTGACGTCGCGAGGTCGTCGGAATTTGCTTCGATCCTCTCCGGAAATTGATCGCTTGCTAACTCCTCTTCTACTCCACTTGTACTTAGGAAAATTTGAGAATTTTAGTTATAATTTTGAGAATGAGGAAGGGTTAGGGCATGGGGTAGTATTTATAGTGTGGAATTAGGGTTTTGGAATTAAAAGAATGAATTAAAATGCATTAAAAAGATGATAAATTGTGAATTGAAGAGTCTCTGTTTAATTGCAGGAAAATCAAATAGTGCATGGGAGTTAGGGGTAGGCCAAGAGTCATGTGTGCAAAGCCGGGCCTTATTGGCCACGGGCCGACCGTCGGCACCGGCTATAATGCCAATCTCGCCGGTCGTTTTAGGGGAGGGGGCTGGTGGATCTTGGCCACGCGTACTCCTCTGTATTTACAACATTTTGCACATGTTTGTTTTCTCCGTCTTTTCATTTTTGTATGCATTGCACGTGTAAACTTTTGGGCTTCCAAAAAGTTTAAAAAAAAATATATATATATATATAATGTGTCTAATGGGATTCAAACACAGAGGCTACGCTACAACAGTGCAAGGCTTTACCAGTGAGTTACAAGTTGTTTCTTGCTATTCTTAAACAAAAATTAACTTATAAATTGTACTTAGCCTTGTAGACTCCTTTCTGTACATTGAACTGAAATTTTTTTTATAGTAAATTCAGAGTCATTACACTATCGATGGAATTATTCCTCGTTTTGCTGCACGTTTGGTGAATCCCGTTCTTACGGATGACCAATGCGACATGGTGATGTACGAGCTCCTGACCCGTAGAGGATCTCCTCTTTCCTGCGGCTCCATTTGGCTCCGGATGATCTTCCTGTCCGTGCTTGCTAACATTCCCTCTTATCCAGCGGAGATGACTCCGGCAATACTCGACGCAGCGAAGGACAAGATCTAGTGCTTTCATGAGGCAGATTTTATTATGCGGCTTCTGAGGGATCGCTCTATTCGGTTGCTAAGCCAGATACGGGCTCAGCGGGCTATCATGTCTGCCTTCGCTGATGGGCACGACGCTGACCGATGGGGAGCGACTCCTCGTGAAGATCACTGCTTCGATATGGTGGAGAAAGCTGGGAGGGCTTTAGAAAAGTTTGTTCATAATTTTGTAAACCCTTGTACTTTTAATCCCGTGTTTGGTGATCTTTTTCCTGTGGAATAAAGTGTTTATTTAAATATATTTCTTTATCGTTGACTGCTGAATGTTCACCCCCAGCACATATCCATGTGGGCATTTTGCTTCTGCACATATACTTTGCACTTTACCCTTAGGAGTTTTTGATGCGTACGAATGCCAATGATGCGCGCATATATGGCGCACACACACGCACACATAAATATGCATCTAGATACAGATGAACACTGGTCTGATGTGAACAAATGCTTCCCCCTACTACCTTGCTCATGGAGGTATACCTGTGAGTGAAGTAGGGTAGAGTAATGCATAGCATATGGCTATTTTCGGGTTGGCGTGTCGTATATAACTTTTAAAATTTTGACCTTTCTGTTTCTTGATGTTTTGATCTGGCGCAAAGTATTTTATGCACTCATTTCGGAGTTTGTAGTTTATTCACTCGTTTCGGAGTCTCTAGTTTATTTACTCGTTTCGGAGTTTGTAGTTTATTCACTTGTTCTGGAGTTTGTAGTTTATGTACTCATTTCGGAGTTTGTTTAGTTTACCCTCCTTAGGTTTACGGGCAAACTTATCCTAATGTTGTATGTAGATAACCCTCATTCTTTACGACAGGGGTCCGTTAGGTTTATGGTACTAGGGTTTTAGTCTGTGGTACCGTCGCGTTAGCTGATATATTTCTCGATATGCAGTCTTTAAGCTGCTGTTCGAGTAGCCTTATGACTGTCGTGTCTCTGATCCCTTGGGGGACCGACAAGATGTCTTCAAGTAATCTCCTTAGGTCATATTACCGTCGGAAGAGCAAGAATTTGCCATAACGCTTTTTACTTGAGGTTAGGCTCAATTTGGAGCCCCGATGAGTCATAATCGCACCCTTCTGGGATGGGATGATCTCCAATGGTCTTTTAGGCTTTATATGAGTTGTCGTCAAGACCCGAAACTAGGAATATGCCGTCACTTCGTTTTTCTTTTGTTTTGACGATGTCGTGTCGATTCTTTACTGAAGTCGGGAAATATCTATATGATCTCTATGCTGTATGTATTGCAATCGAGATATGGAGCTAGGGATATTTCATTGCTCCAATTTCATTTGATAACTGCGTCCGCATCCTGTTGAAATGAGGGGGAACGCCGAGATGGTCCCTAAGTTGTATATGTACCGTCGAGACTTGGAGCTAGGATTTTGCCCTTACTCTATTTTTGTTTTGACCCTTGGGTCTTTGTTGACGTTGCGTCTGCATCCTGCTGGCATGAGAAGTACGTCGAACTGATCTCTAGGCTATAGATTTTGCCATTAAGATCTGAACCTAGGATTTTGCCGTCACTCTATTTTTGTTTGATTGTTGTGTCCACCCCTGCTGGAATGAGAGGGAACATAGGGATAGTCTCTAGGTGGTATATGTACCGTCCAGACTCGGAACTCCTTTTGACGAAGCGTGGTGGGAAAATATGGTTCCCTTTTCCTTTATTTGTGCCCATGGACAGTATATAAGAGTCAATATGGACATATTTGCAGGGCAGAAAAGTTTCATTTTCATTTCATTTTTTTTCCGCGATGCTCTATCTTTTCAGCTTTTCATATCGCGAAAGTCGCGATTGCCCAATCATTTCGGCTATATTTTTTTTATTTTTACTCGCTGCTTTTTATTACGAGTTGGGAACTTGAGATCTGATACCAATCTTGACATCAGTATCGCTGCAACTGGAATATTATTAGGAGCGAATCATCATTTGCCGTGAGAAGACATGGAGTTTGACACCTATTTAGGTATCAACATCGCTACCACTGGAATATTTCCAGGTGCGAATCATCATTTACCTTTGCCGATTTGAACAAAGATGGCTTAGTAGACAGGGTTAAGATCATGTCGACTAAGGCTTTTAACTTCATGAGCCGTAAGGGTATCATAAAAGGTTTTTCTCCCTACGAGTCATGCGGATCTCATAGGTGTATTTTCTTCTTAAGAATCATGAGGACTCCTAAGTGCGTTTTCTCTTGTAAGTTATAAGGATCTTGCAAGAGTATTTTCTCCTTATAAGTCGAGAGGACTCATAACTGTTGTTCACCATATGGGGATATTTCTTACCATAGGTGGAACTCGGTGGGGAATATATTTATTTATGCCCATGGATTGTATACAAGGGTTAATACTGGACCGGCCGTAGGGAAATATTAGGGGAATATGATGGCTTAAGAACAGGTTTAAATCCCTGTAGCTTAACGCTTTTGAATCCTGTGAGCCGTGAGGGTCTCATGGGGAGGAAATTCTCCTTACGAGTCTGAGGATCTCGCAAGTGTAATTTCTCCTTAGGAATTATAGGGATTCCTAAGTGTGTTGCTCCTTTGTGAGTCGTAAGGATCTCACGCAGGTATTTTCTCCACACAAGGTTGAGAGGTTCTTGCAGGTGCACATGAAATTTTTTTATTCTACAAGTTTGCGCCTTTTTCGGGTTTTAATAACTCGCCGGCAGTCCTGCTGTTTTTATTCACGGTGCCCTTTCGGGTTTTCATCCGTGCCCATTTTGCTTGTGGACATGCTATTTTTTTAAACTCTCGAGAATAGTTTCGTTACAGGTGACCCATCTGTCTGCCGGTGGGGCTTGGGGGTGGCTCCATTGCTGGAGTGGTCGTGCAGCCAGTGGGACTTGACTTGCAACCTTTGTCGCTAGGACTTCGATTGTAATATAGATTTCAAGGGAGCATATCGCCGTATTTGGGAAGATGCGCTAGTTTAGGGACGTTCCGGTCCATTATCGCCATGTTTGAGGCAAATTTCTAGTTTACGGACTTTTCGGTCCAACATTCCCAATTTTGGGACGAATGCTAGTTTAAGGACATTTCGGTCCATTATTAGTTTAGGGACGTCTCGGTCCAATATTCCCGTTTTTAGGACGAACGCTAGTTTAAGGACGTTTCGGTCCATTATTAGTTTAGGAACATCTCGGTCCATTATCGCCATATTTGAGGCGAAGTTTTAGTTTAAGAACATCTCGGTCCGTTGTTAGTTTAGGGACATCTCGGTCCGTTATCGTTATGTTTGAGGCGAAGTTTTTTTTGGATACTATTCTCAGAGTTTTGACTCATGAAGATAGCGAGCGGACATGAGCGTCGTCATCTATCATTGACCTAAGTCGCGACTCGTCAAGAGTACTATTTTTTGAGGAATCGGTCGTTTATTGGCCGGAAGGGTCGTTCGCCATGCATGTCTATGAGCAGGTAGGCTCCACCTTGGTAGACTTTGTCTATGATGTACGGGCCTTCATGGTTTGGCTCGAACTTCCTCCGTTTTGCACGATTGGGGATCATTGGTCTTTTGACGACTAGTATGAGTTCGCCTTGACGGAATGTTCTCGGTCTAGTCAATTTTTCATATGACTGTGTCATCCATGCCTTATAAGCCTCCTGATTTTGTTGTGCTATAAGGCGAGTTTCTTCGAGGGTATCAAGCTCCCTAAGCCGAAGATGAGCATTTTCTTCATCTGTCAGCTCATATCGAACCACTACTCGTAGAGAGGGGAGTTCTATTTCTAATGGGAGCACTGCTTTCGTGCCGAACACCAGTGCGTACGGTGTTGTATTCGTAGCCGTCTTGAACGTTGTTCGGTATGCCCAGAGAGCTTCATGCCGCCTTTCGTGCTAGTCCTTTTTGTTTCTGGACACTGTTTTCTTTATAATCTTTATCAAGGTCTTGTTGAAAGCTTCAGCTAGACCGTTGGCCCGAGGATTATAGACTGAAGAGTGTCTCCAATCTATTTTATGTTGCTGTGCGAAGCGGCTTATTTTATGGCTTCTATAAGCTGGTCCATTATCCGAGATAATTCGTCGCGGAGTGCCGGACCGATAGATGACATGGGTTCTGAAGAAATGGTGGATATTCTCCATCTTCACCTCCCTTAGTGGTACTGCTTCTGCCTACTTAAAGAAGTAGTCGGTCGTTACCAGTATGAACCGATGTCCTTTGGACGATGCCGGTTCAATAGGGCCAATTATATCGGTTCCCACATTTCGAACGGCCAGCTAGCCACTGTTGGTTGTAGCGGATTTGGATGTTGGTGGATGAAGTCCCCGTGAATTTGGCACGGGTGACATTGTTTCGCATATTCGAGGCAATCCTGAATCATTGTGGGCCAATAGTAACTCATTCTTTTTATCTTCAGCTTCATCTTTGGCCCGACTTGATGAGAATCGCAGAGTCTGTCGTGAGTTTCTTGGATGACTTTCTCTGCTTTCTCCGGCCCCAGGCATCTTAGCCACAGACAGTCGAACGATATCTTATATAGAGTATCATTGACGAAGGCGAAAGACAAAGCTCGTTTCATGAGCTGATGTTTAGACAACACATTTTTGGGCATTCGTTGGGATTTAAAGTTGTCTATGAAGACTTCCCCCTAGTTCTTGACCTTTTCTTCGTTCTCTATTTGAAGGGCTATTTGTTCGGTCATTTCTTTTCTTTCGGATGGCTCCGAAGGTATATCTGTTGGCGCGAGAACCCTGCGGCTTTGCACAATGATCCTTGCGTCATCAAGATTTTTATCGGCCAATTCCTTAGCCAATTTGGCCAATGCATCTGCCTTGCTGTTTTCCGCACGCGGTATACTTTCCATGGTATAGGCAGGGATTTGTGTCAGCAGTTGCTGCATTCTTTCGCCATACTTTATCAGATCTGGCTTGCATGTCTGGTAGTCGCCATTTACTTGACTGACGATCAGCTGGGAGTCTTCATATATAAGGAGGTCTTTGATTCCCATGTCGATAGCGATCTCGAGACCTGCTGTCACGTCCCGAAAGTACGGAACATGACCGGCACTTAAACTACGAAACGTCTCGAGGCGTACGTAATCTAAGTAAACCGAAAACCCAGAAATCCAAACCAAGAAAAGAAGTAGAGTGAAGGAAAACCAATTTAAAACAAGTAGTTTTAATAGCATAAGCCGAATTATGCGGTTTTTAAGAACATCAAAATTTACTGAAAATTTCGGCAGAGTCTCCTTTGTAAATACTGGCTCCCAAACGGGATACAACATGAATAGCATACGAAATCAATAAAAAGGCATCCCCAAGCGGGAGCTAGCTCTTCGTCAATCGACGGTCACAACCACACAAGCAATATAATATACAACGCCAACGGCGAGGATCAAAATTCAAAAGGAAACTCAAATCCACAAGAAAACCGCAGAAAAATAACGCGCGACTCTAAGGTCGAAGGAATAACATCACTGGTCTCTATCTCAAAATAAATACATGTTTGGTTGATGGAATTTACTAGATACAACAGAATAATTTTATACAAGGTAATATGATGGGTACGATACAAGAAAAACCCACCTACTAGCAAGTCACCCGAATGAAACTGAGCCCGCAAAGCCGTAATTAAACCTGTACGGCATAACCTGCAAGAAACTGGGGTACAACGGGGGTGAGTTGCCAACTCGTGAATAGAAAAACATCTACGAATAGAAATCGCATGTACGACGCAATCCTAGGTCATATGATCAATATACATCCTCAAATATATATAACCAGCAGCCTATAACAAGGCTAGGGTAAATATCTAACCCGAGTGTAATCTCATGTACCCGTGTCAGTGCCCAAGGGTAGCAATATATCATATGAATGAGGTATGAATGCATGAAAACAGAATACATGTAAATGAAGAACTGTTTCCATAATTTAGTGAGATTTCCTTTGTATTTTTAAAATGAGGTATCATAATGAAATCAGCATAAAACAGTGCCTAGCATCGGCACAAAACGTAATCCCAATATCTCGATATCTCTGTATCACAGTCTCTGTACCTCAATATCTCGAAATCTCAATGTCTCAATCACAATATCTAGGGCGCCGTCAGTCCAGACCGGCCCCTACCATCCATCTCAAGACCACGACGGTATCCTCCGGATATCCGACGCGTCGGGTAAAATCACCGGTAGGTAGTGCTCCCCTGCCAGGCTCACATCGTCATCATCACGCGCTTCTTGCCCCGGGGTACCTTACCGGGTCCACCATGTACCCGAAACGGTTCATCCGCCTCCTCGAATCGGGTCTCGAAATCCATCAGCAAACTCATGGTGGATGACTCATACAGCATGGGAAAACCGCACTTTTTATTTTAAAGAGAGAAAGAAGCTTATATAAGTTTTGCGGTTTTCCCCCAAAACCAGAAAATCTCATAGAAATCCGAATCCAATCCTCAATAGCATGTAAACAGTGCATATCGGCATAAAAATCCATGAATGCGGCATAACAATGAATATTAACATGCATGAAGTAACAAGTAATATCTACAATGTCTAATCTAGCATATAAGGCGAGTACACTAATATCATGTCTAAATTATTAGCTAACAACCTATGTCAATGCAATAGTATTTCTAAAGTGTACGTGGCATGACAATTACCGATGAAGATGTGTGTGAGCCGGCAAGTAAGTGTACGTGGTACATACGCATCATCGGTAATGGTGCTGGTGTCCTAACAGCATGATATCAATAATGTAGTACGAAACATAATATAAGCATGCGATGCGAAGCGAACCACAATAATGAGCGGAAGCTGAAAACTAGATGCAACTATAACTAATCTGCATTAATCTAATATAAGTCCTACAAATGGTACCTTTTGAAATAACACGAATCATGGGGTTTTGAAAATAGGGGCTACGGTGTTTTTATGAAAAGATACGTCTTTTGAAATCTCCGTAGGATCCCTTGGGCTGTCTTTTAAAATACCCACGATTCGTTAGTTTTTGAAATAGGTAAAAATCGAATCTAATCTAACAACTAAACTAAACTAAAGGGCTAAGCTAACCAGCTGGACTACAGGTAAGGAAACCGCCTAACATCTGAGTCGATGTATATACATACCTGTATATATATTAGTCGGTGATCCCGCCTCAATAATATCATATCCGATACCATATCTATAATCAGACATTCCAAGTCAAGAGTGTGGATCAATCATCAATATATAGCTTGTACGTAAATCCGTCGTACGGCATCCCCAAATCTGGGTACGGGTCAAAGTCACATCAATCACACTATTCATTTGGTATCTTCTTTATCAAATATCATGATCCGGAATAATATCCCACGTCTAGTACAATATTGATGCCATCTATGTATGCATGCGGGGGTAAGAATTACTACGTCAGAAGACCCGCTAAAACATCATGTCGTATCTCAATACGAACCAAATCACATCACCGATCTCCTGGCCTCAAGCCCAATCTCATCGACTCATCTCAAATTCCAAATACTATCCTCAAATCCAGTATATGAACACATAGTCCCATACCCATGTGAACACATAAATATATATTCCCATACACGCACATATGAAATAAGGAATGTATGCAAGTATGTATATGTGTGTATGTGTAAGTGTAGTGCACCCACTACCTAAGGTTTCGTAACCATGCACCAATCCAACACCAATATCCATCTAAAATCATCAATAATAAATCCTAACAACATATCATAAATTGTTGGTGTGTATACGAATCCGTATACATCACCACGGACTGCTGGGGTGCTATACGCCATCCACCCGACTTCTCCCCGTAGATATAAATCTACTCACCTGGTCCTCGCTAGCCGGTGCCGATGTCGCCACGCGCTTGCTTGTCGTCTCGAAGTCCACATGGGGGTACCTACATATCATAACGCACCATATCGCATTAAAACTAAATTCGAAATCGAAACGGCATACGAAAATCAAATCGGCACGCGTATCACGCATAAGTCCAAACCCATCGCCTACGCATGCAAGAATAGTCAAACCAACCCTCGATGTCGATGTACAAACGTCAAACCACCGAGAAAAATCCAATCACACTCATTTGCACATTCACGAACACTAATTTTAATATGAACTAGGTTAAAACTCACAAAAACCCCAATTTCACTTAAAAAGTCATTTTTCCGAAAATCTAGCAAGCACAATTCGCCGTTTTTGTACAAAACATGATGTTTAAATGAATGTAGCGGCCAATATACTTATTAAATATCTTAAATAAGTCATAGAAACAATTTCCGGAATTTAATCTCATTAAATTCCAAAAACCCTAATATTCTAGTTTACAAAATACCCTTTTTAACAATTTCATAGCAAAAATGCACAAACTACAATTTAGGTTGGATTTCCATGAACTAAAGTGTTAAACTACACTTAATAAAGTTAATAATATGATAAAAACCCTAACCATATTTTTAATCTCATATTTCGAATTAAATCAAAAAAACTAGTTTGCAACAAAAAGCTTAATTTGGACATTTTTCAAGTAACAACTTGTAATTAACAACTAGATTAGTTTTCTACAAAACTAAATATGTTAATCCACCTCACTAAACCATACACAATCAAACACAACTCATTTCCACAACAAACCCTAACTTGAAATCTTTAATCATGCAATTAAACTCATATAAACCAAATTAACACTTAATTAAATTAGCTTTAAGAAATTAGTAACAAATTAAGCAAAAATGTTTTAGAATTATACCCAAAAACATTTGAGGATCCACAAGCATCCATGGCCTCCCAAAATGCTCTCTTTTCACAAAGATCCATGCTATACGGGCTAAGCTAAAATGGGTAGGAGTCGGATTTGGGTTTTGGGATTTTTTTGATGGATTTTGGGGCAATTTTTGATGAAGTTTTGAAGAGAAAAGAGAAGGGAAATGAGGGGGGGGGGCTGTTGCTGCAGTAGGAGAGGGGGGGGGTCGCTAGAATGGGAGGGAGAGAGGAGAGAGAGGGAGGTAGAGAAAGTGGGGGGAGAAGTCAAAGTCAATTCAAGGTCAAAGGTCCACCTCATTTCTCCATTTTCTTTTCTTTTCTTTCATTTCTTTTCCTTTGAAATTCAAGTGGGGAAAAAGATGGGGCTGCTGAATTCAGCCAAGGGGAGAAGTGAATGGGGGTGTGTGGGTGTGGGTACGGGTGTGGGGTGATGAAAAATGATAAATACAATACCCCAAACATCCATTTACGCTAAAAAAAAGCCTTTTTTTCTTCAATAATTTCTAAACCGTTTTGGCAAATGATTTCGTTCCAAAAACCATATGATAAAATTTTATTTAATGTTTTATGATGCACAAAATTTGTTTCAACTCATTCCAATTTGTAATTTTCCCTAATTAAATGTATTAGTGACGGCTTAAAATAATAATAAAATAATATTTTTTTCAGAAAATTTGAAATTTCACCAGCGGCTCAATAAACACCAAATAATAGCAATTACATAGCTAGAATATGTATATTTAATTTTTATAATAAGATATTTGTATTTTGACTTTTTACAGAAAACCCCCTTATTTTACCGATTTTTTCGAAATTTCACCGAAACGATTTTCAAAACGTTACACCTGCTATCAAAGCTTCATATTCACCTTCGTTATTAGTCCGTGACTCCGTTGAGGAGATGGCGTAACACAATATCTCTCCTTGCGGAGTCACGAAAATAAGGCCTATCCCGGCTTTGATTATAGGGGTGTTTTGCTTTCACCTCTTCACGGAAGATGCTCCATCGAAGTAGAGTTCCCATTGGGAATCATTTTCTTCTTTCTTTTCTTCGATTACGTCGAACGCATGTTCGTCTGGCAATTCGCAATATAACGGTGAGTCGGCTGGTATCGGATGCTCCGCAAGAAAGTCAGCTATGGCCTGACCTTTTACTGCTTTAAGGGGTTTATACGTCATTGAGAACTCTATCAGGAGGAGGACCCATTTGGCAAGCCTTCCTGTTAGTATAGCCTTTGACATTAGATATTTGAGAGGATCCACCTTTGATATAAGATGGACCTCGTGTGCCAAGGCGTAATGTCTGAGCTTTGTTATTGCGAAGATCAGTGCCAGGCAATGCTTTTCGATAGGGGAATAGTTGTTTTCTGCCCCCAGGAGAACTCGACTTAAATAGTATAGAGCTCTCTTCTTTTCTTGATCGTTCTCTTGCGCCCACAATGCGTCTAGAGAACCCTCAAGGGCTGTTGTATATATGATAAGCGGTTTTCCTTTAACCGGAGCAGTCAGTTTTGGCAGATTTTGCAGGTATTGTTTGATTTCGTCCAATGCACTTTGAAAATTTTGATCCCAGATGAACGGGGCCCCTTTCTTCATCAAATGACTATAGGGACGATATTTCTCGGAGAGGTTAGAAATGAACCGCCGGATGTACGCGAGCTTTCCTTAGAGAGAGCGCAATTGTTTAAGGGTTCTTGACATGGGCATTTCCATACTCGCCTCGATCTTTGAACGGTCGATTTCGATACCCTGGTGACGTATGATGAATCCTAGGAATTTGCCTGAGGAAACTCTAAATGCAAATTTTAGACGATTCATCTTCAGATTATACTTCCGAAGACGTTGGAACACTATTTTTAGATGTTCCTAATGTTCCTCGTGAGATTTGCTCTTTACCATAAGGTCGTCGATGTAGCATTCAACAATCTCATGGATGAGGTCATCGAAGATCTTTGTCATAGCCTTCTGGTAGGTAGCGCCAGCGTTCTTCAGACCAAAGAGCATCACCTTATAACAGAATATGCCCAGTGGGGTCCGGAAGACGGTATGCTTTTGGTCTTCTGGATGCATTCTTATTTAGTTGTATCCAGAAAATCCATCCATGAAGGAGAAGACCTTATGGGTAGACGTGTTATCGATCATCAGCTCGATAACTGGTACTAGGAAATCATCCTTCGGGCAAGCCTTGTTGAGGTCCCGAAAGTCCACGCAGATGCGGACTGTCCTATTATTCTTCATCACTGGAATGATGTTAGCGATCCAGTCGGGATATTGAACTTCTTGGATGAAGCCGGAGTTGATTAGTTTCTTGACTTCAGTGTTGATGCTCATCTCAAGTTCGAGTTGCATCCTTCTTGGCGCCTGTTTGATTGGCTTTATACTCGGCGATATAGCCAGTTTATGTTCTGCCACCTTCGGATCTAGCCCCGGCATTTCAGAGTAGTTCCAGGCGAAGCAATATTTATACTGCATGAGCACGTCTTTTAACATGGCTACTTGTTTTTTAGATAGAAGTTCACCGACGAACGTTGGTCTCGGATATTTTTCCGTCCCTAAGTCAATTTTTCTTAGGTTGTCCGCCGTGGTATGTATCCCATCTTTCAGCTCTTTTGATGCTGGTGGAAACTCTGAGATCACCCCTTCCTTGTCTTCATTTGCGAAGCACATGTGAGGTCATCCATAGTCTCGCGCACACTCTCTTTTGAGAGTGTTATCATATGGCAGGTACGAGTTCACTTCCATTCTTGATGCTGAGATGGTCCTATCCTCATGGTATAGGTCCACTTTGGCTCATGTTTTTCCGGTGGGGTTACCCTCCAGCAGTCGGATAAACCAAACCTGCCTTGTTGATACCGGTCTTCTACCCAGTCTTTGAAGGTGAAGCAGTTTTCAAGGAGATGACCTATTACTCGGTGATAGGAGCAATAGTCCGTATGATGGACCTCATTTATTTGTTCGGGATGCCAAGACTCCGGAAACATCATCATTTGGTGCTTAATGACAAGGTTAAATATTTTCTTTGTCTTGTCCTGAGAGATAGAGTATTCCCGACCCATCTTCTTTATAAAGGACGGGCTCCAACCGAGTTTTTCTCGATTGCACGGCGTATTGGATCCACTTTGTTGTTTTTGAACGCTGTTTGTGTTCTTTGCCCTGTTTTTTCCTCCATTTCAGGGCTTTCCCTTTTCGCGAGAACATGTAGCGGGCCGGGAGTGAAGAGAATTATAGTCTATCTTCTCCACAGATTGCTGGCCGAGACACTGCGTTCTGGCATTTTCATAAATATCCATTTCACGGCTGTGATTGTTCCAGCTTGTTTGACAAACTTTTTTTTATTAACTTGTCAATCTGTTCTTCAAGCGATGGACTCAACGCTTTTAGAACGGATCTCACTCTGGTTTGACTCACGGCTATTTGGAAGAGCGTCTTCCGCTTCACTGGAGCTGTTTACGACACGGAAACTGTGGATCTGTTCCCGTTTCTTGGACCGAATGTATCCGAGCCCGGTTGTCTCCATCTTCCCGTTGGGTATCTTTCGCTGAGTCCCGGGAATATCCCAAATCTTTTTATAGAACTGGGCTTGTCGAATAGTTTGTTCGAAGGGTACACCTTGGCATCTTAACAGCCTTTTCAATCCCTCCGCATAGTATCTTGGCAGACGGATGGGTTGAAACCCGTCGAGTGCAAAATCGGCACCATGCCAAATTTCTTTTTCTACTTTGGTCTCCGTAGATTGTTAGAAGAGGATCGCTTTTTCACCTCTTTGCCTGGGAGGTATGTAGAAAGTGTGCATTTCTTGTACGCTGTATGTATAAAGCGCATCGAGTTCCTTATAATGCCGAGAAGGAGCCATTGTGATTTGCATACTCTGATCTGCTTCGGCGAAGGTTTGCATTGGCGGGCGAATGGAGAACACAGCGTTAGCCTCGTCCTCAGAGTCGCTGCCAAAGACCAAAATAGGAGTAGATGGTCTGGGCTTATTGTTTTCTTTCTGAGGTTGCCCCGAGTAGACTATTTCTTCGTCTTCCTCAGTATCGCTCCTAAAGATGGGGATAGTGTAGAGTGTTTTTCGTCACCCCATTGAGATGGAAATACACGTCGCTTGTCAGGCGCATTACAGATTCCCCCTGCCTTGGGTAGGCGGGGGTTTATTGACTGTGGGGATCCGAATCTTCGGCAGCCGCGGACTAAGCTGCCGTTAATTACCCCTCGCCTTTGGAGCAGAGAACCTCCGATTGACGGGTCAAACAGGTCATGCGAACTAAATGTGCAAAGTTTTGTTTTGAAGGGGTTTTGGACATATCGGGGGCGCCAAGAGGTGCAGGAGGAAAAATTGGGAAGCATTCCCTACGGGGGGCCCGGCGGTGCCGGCCCCCAAAGCAATCGTCGCCTGTCATTTTCCGAAGGTTGGGGTTAGGATTGAAGACACGTGTCCAAGTCTTTGTGTGCAACATTTTCCACATGTTTTTTTTTGTGACTCTTCATTTTATGTGTAGTGCACGTGCAAACCCTTGGGCTTCTAAAAGATTAAAAGAAAATTTAATAAAAAGATAATGTGGCTGGGGGGATTCGAGCACAGGGGCTACGTTACAGCAGTGCAAGGCTTTACCAATGAGCTACGAGGGCTTTCTCGCTATTCAAAAACAAATCAAATTTATAACTTGTGCTCAGGCTAAGGTGTTCCTTTCTGTATTTTTGAAAAATTCAGTACAGAAAGTTTAGGGTTGTTACACTCTTAAGCGGTTCAAAACTGTTTCCAGTTGGAATAGCAGCATCGACTTCCACCATTGGAGCTGGTGGGATGAGTCCAGAGGGGGAGTTGCCCCTAGATTCTCTCACTCGGCGCCAGTGGCGACGTCGAGTATGCCTTGTTGAAGGGACCGCCTCAGTTTTGGAAGCGGCTTCATCACGTCCCTGATTTTGCTGAGGAGCTGCAATTGGCGTCAGCCTGTTGAAGACCGACGTCCTTGTTAAAGTTTGAGGAGCGTCAGCCAATCTTTCGAAGACCGACTTTCTGATAGGGGAAGCACTTTTGACCGCTTCGCCTGTAGTAGGAGTTGGGAGAGCTAACCGTTTTGGGGTAGCCCCTTCAGATATCACGAGCTTCTTTACGGGCCCGTTTGAGCTTTTGCTCAGCCTGTTGAAGACTGAGACGCCAGATTTCGACGGCCCATTGAGAAGGGCCGTTGTGGTTGCCAGTCGATCGAAGACCGTCCTTTTGGGAGCTTCTTCTTGCAGCATTGAAGCACCGAAACTCACTGGTGTGATTATGGCCCTGAAGAACAATCCAGTAGTGGCCTGTGTGACTTGCCCCACTGGCATTGAGAGGATAGAGGCCACATTGGGCCCATAAGTCACTCTTCCAATTGGGGTGGAGCGAGAGTTGCTGTTGTATGAAGTGTATTGGGAAGCCATCGATTTCTCTACACAGGAGCAAGGCACCAAGTTTTAGTACCTCGAATCTAAGGGCAACCATAGCGAACCGCGATTTTGTTCGCAAAACACGACAGACGAAGTGTGGAGTGAAAAGAGGAAAAGGTCTCACCGGGCGTGTCAGAATTTGTTTACCGCCGAAAAACCGGAAACGAACTGGGATTGATCGTCTTGCCTAAATTTGGGGGCAGATGCTATTTGGACTTATCCATCCACCTCTCCAAAAATACCAAGTTGATTTATGGCACCATATATTGGAGGTTTGGATAGACGCGACCGTTGTAGCAGACTTCATTAGATTCCCCTTCGTTTGTGAGGGGTTTTTGATTGTGGGGACGCTCTTCCCTGCAGAAGCAAGCCCCTGCAGTTAATTACGTTATCACGTTGCGATAACCATTTTCTCCTGCTCCAGCAGTTCACTTCGTGTCGTATGTATTTTTGTTTATTTTGGTTGCCTATGGATTGTATACGGAGACTAGTTTATTCCGTCGTCCGTAAGGCGCAGATTAGTCTAAATCCGTATATTTTAGATTTGGATTTGTTTTATTTAAGGACCGTTAATTTAGTTTAAGATTAATATCAACTTAAATATGTGAGTATTTGGGCTCAATTTATTTTAGCTAAGGATACGTTAGTCTTATTTGAGACTAAGATCAACTTAGCAAAATTTTAAGGATCATTTTTATTTAAGATCCAACAACAGAGCATTTGGGCTCAGCTGTAAGAAAACTTTTCAGAGAGACTTAATGTCATGATCCGGAATTGGTACGTGACTGGTACGAGAATTACGTGAAGTCTATAGGACCCCGCCGTAATTCAAGTAAGCCGAAGTCCAGCAATCTAAACTTTTTTGCGGAAAATAATGGAGGTGCGGTTTTGAAACATTGGCATAAAGAATTTAAGCCTTCCTTTTAAAAGTATAATTAATATCATATGAAAATGCAACAGTTTTCATACTATCTTGAAAACATTTTCTTCCTTGAAATTTGGGCAGCACCTCCCTTGTATATTTTGATCCAAAACCATATACATGCAAATATATAGGCATCCCCAAGCGGGAGCTAGCTCTTCACCCATCGGCGGAATCACAACCATGCAATATATATATATATATATATATATATATATATATATATGACGCCCTACGGCGAAGATTAATCACAGAAAGAGAATAAGTAAAACCAAGACATCATCCAGCTCAAATAGCAAACATACACCCATCTCGCTCTAAGTCTCAAGAAATACAAGTCTGTGTCTAGGTATACCAAATATACATAGTCTGGTTTCTGGTTGATGGAGCTTTAAAAAGATACAACAGAAATAAATAGGTAAAGGGGTGGTCACAATCCAAATGTGCATCCCACCTACCAAAGCAAAACACTCTGAAGAATGCTGTGTACCAGCGAGCCGCTACTGATCCGAGCAGTCGAACCTGCAAGAAAACTGTGGCACAACGGCGGTGAGTTGCCAACTCGTGAGTAGAAAATATCAGCAGGTAGAAATCGAATGAACAACAATCCCTAGGTCATGCTGTAACATAAAGGTGATACTATGGTATCTAGGGTGAATCTGTATACATATGTATACAACAACAATATCGTGCCGGTAACAGTATGTAATGAATCATCTGAAATGTATGCATGTATACATGTGTGTCATCCAACGTGTGTCCATCAACGACACATCAATCATCATGAAACCTCAGTGTCCAATATCGACACTCGAAAATATCATAACCTGTGTCCAGCATCGACATGTAAATCCTCATATCTCGGGCGCCACATCATCGGATCGACCCTCATATCCATCTGATCTCACGACTCCGGTCGGTATCCTCCGGATAACCGCCGAGCCCAAACTATCACCGGTCGGTAGTGCTCCCCTGCCGGGCTCAACGCCTTTCTATACGATCTTCTTGCCCCGGGGTACCACACCGGATCCACCATGTACCCGCAGACGGTGCTTTCTCACTCCTCGAATCGGGTAATCATATAGTTTAGAACCGAGAAAACTCATGGTGGACGCCGCAAATCACATTATGAGAAACCGCATTTTTTTAAACAATCATAAGACTTTGAAATATATCAGCGGTTCTCAAATCTAGAGATATCATGAAAACAACATCTCATATGCTTGTAACCATAAAGTACAGTATATGCAAGCATAGAATAGTACTGCAAGTATCTCAAGGGTTATCATGTAAGCATGTCATGTGATAATTACTGAATAATAATTGTACTTTACAGTTAAGAGCAATACAGTGATGAAACAGTTCTACTATGTAGGTGGCATGGCAATTACCGATATAAGTGTGTAAGTCGGTAAATCTATGTATGTGTAATATATGCATCATCGGTAATAGTGCAGGTGTACTAGCAGACGATGCCATATAAAGGTCTGTGCTGGGAACATAGCACGTATGTCATGAGGAAACAATACAGCATAAACATGAACGGTAATAAGATATGTAACTACCCCTGGATTATTCAAATATAACCCATTATCCCCTAAGGTGTTTAGAAGCAATGATTCTCCGAATCAAGACAATCCAAAAGTCGGTGATCCAGCCTCATAGTATCAGATGTAGCAATATCATCGAACATCATCCTCAAGTCACGAGAGCGGATCAATCATTCGGTATATCATATCGCGTACGGTAATCCATCGTACGGTGTCATCAATTTAGGATAAGTATCTATCGTCCTACACATAAAAAAGGGTACGGATCTATGGTCTCGTACATTCTATCATCTCTTATTCTCATATATATATATATATATATATATAACTCAATCCCATATTATATCCTTGCATATGAATATAAATATGTATATTGCCTTGCATCCTCAAGGCAACATATCAACTCATGTCATCTTCATTATATATATATATATCGCCTCACATCCTCATATCAACATATCCATTCATGTCTTCTTTTCATCATGTCATCTCGTACTAAATCTCGTGATTATATCCGTAAGTTCATAAGCATAGGTTTCTCAAAATATATTCTATATATATCGGTTTTCCCATTATTGTGGTTGCGGAGGTGCTATACGCCATCCACCCGACTTCCCTCATAAATATAGATCTACTTATCTTCTAATCCTTGCTTTAGACGAAGTCGATGAGCTTCTTGTTCTTCTTCGTCGTCTCGGAAGTCCACGCGAAGGTACCTACAATTAATACATATCGTAACGATATCAAAACCAAATCCGAAAACCGATACGGCACGCGAAGTGCTCATAAGTTAGAACCTATATCCCACGCATGCAAGAACAACCAAATAACCCTCAGCGTTGACGTACAAATGTCCAACGACCGTGCCGAAACTCAAATACCAAAATCAAGTTTTCCAAAGTTGGAAACATCAAATCAGCAACATGGAAAAACACTTCCAGATTCTACCCAGGTGAAATTAGGAGATTTTGTATATAGGGTAGGCCTACACAACAGATAACAGGGCCATGGACCAAACATCAACCAATATCATCAAGACCAGACCGCAAATTTCGGCCTGGGGGAATAAATCTGCGGCCTGAAAGAGGAGATAGGGGCTCGGGTTTCAAGGGTAAATTCTATGTGGCCTGCACTCCTCTCTATGTTGGGATCTTATTTTATAGAGCTCTCGGGTGATACCAGATTCATATAAACATCAAAATCTGTCAAAAACCGATATCGGAAAAAATCTAAGTTCGTGTTTTGGTGTTCTAGTCTCAAGTTTGTCCAGGATTATCATCACTAAGGGTTAGGTCCACTAACTAAACCTTAATTACATCTCTACTACTCAAATCATCTACTAAAATCATCCTAGAAAATTCCAAGATCACTAATCTAGCTTAATCGAACTCTAAACACACATAGGAGATGAAGAAACTAGATAACATGAAAGAAAGTGAAGTTTTTACCTCTTGGAGCCACTGAAGAAAATTCCAAAATGGTTCAAAGAGCTCAAAATCCAAACTTGAGCTTGCTATAAGGTGTAGGATGAGGTTGTGTACATTTTTTGTGAAGGAAGCCATTGGTTTTGAGGTGGTTTTGGAGATGTTTTGGTGGAGGTAGTGAAGGTGGAGGGTGAGGAGAAGGAAGAGGATGAAGGAGATGAGGTGAAGAAAATGAGATGAAGTGTGAGGTAATGTGATAGGAGCCATGGTCAAAGGAAGACCCTTCTCTCTCTCTCTTTTGCCCATGCTTTCTTGTCCCCTCTCAACAAATATCTTTTCTTTTCTTTTCTCTTTTTCTTTTAAAAATCAAATATCACAAACAAAAGTACCATGCATGAACAATGAAATGTGTCATGGTGCACTAGCCATGGTTATTAAGAAGATGGATTTGGCTTAATCATGATTAGTATTGCACTAATCAAGTTTAACTTAAACTTGTATATAATTAATTGCATAATTATTTATAAAATGTCCAAATCCATTAAATACCTTTTGAATTAATAATTCATATTAATCTCCAATTATTTTCCAAATATTGGTATATAATTATACCATTTTACGAAAACCCCAAATTCATACTCGTATAGTTTTCGTGAAATTTATTATTTTATTATTTAAATTCCAAAAATAATATTTTATATTTCTGAAATGTTACACTTAACCAATTTGGGCTTAGTTTGCTCAGTCCCTTTTCTTGTTCAAAAGTGCTAAGCACTTATTTGGGCTCTGCCTGTTCAGCCCCCCTTTTTTATTCAAAAGTGCTAAGTACTTATTTGAAGCTCTGGTACTCACATGTGTATCATGTGAAGTCTTCAGTTATAGTGCTAAGCACTTTTCTATATGGCGTCCACGTAAGGAGCACGTGCGGCGCTGGGCGCTGCCCAATCAGTGCTAAGCACTCAGCTGTTTTGGCTATATATGAAATGCTAAGCACTTTTATATAGCGTCCACGTGAGGAGCATGTGAGGCGCTGGGCGCTGCCCAATCAGTGCTAAGCACTTAACCATTTTGGCTGTATATGAAGTGATAAGAACTTTTATATGGCGTTCACGTGAGGAGCACGTGAGGCGCTGGGCGCTGCCCAATCAGTGCTGAGCACTCAGCCGTTTTGGCTGTATATGAAGTGTTAAGCACTTTACTCAGTGCTCACGTGTATTTCACGTGAGGCGCTGGCCTTCTATTTTGGACGCCCACGTGTTTTTCACGTGAGGTGTTGATTTCCTTTTGTTTTGGGAATCTGTTGAAGGCGTCCACGTGGGAAACACGTGCGGCGCTAATGTTTTTTGCTTTTTAGAGATTGAATCTCTGTTGAAAGAATTTTGACCATTAATGCCACCAAGATCTTTGTTTCAAAGATCTGGGATTAGTTTTTCTTCAAGAACTAAATTCTTATGTCTTTTTCTTTTATAAGAACTATGTTTCTTTTAGGTTTAAACCCTATTTACTGAGGAATTAAATTCCCATAGGGTATATTCTTTTCCTTTTTCCTTTTTTTTAACCTAATTCTTTCCTGAATTTTTGATTCTCAAGAATAAGTTCTTCCCGATGAGAATTAAATTCTCAATTTGTGGAAGACTTGTCTTGTGGATCTCAGATCCAGAGAAAGAATTAAGTTCTTGAGAAAGGTTAAACCCTTGGGTATACTACGATAAGTAAAAGAGATGTTTTAATCTCTGTGGTTTCTTTACCTAGGGTTTGAGAGGAAAAAGACCTTCTTCTCTATGGAGAATTAAATTCTTTGTTGCTTTTGAGAGCTTTTTATATTTTTTTGCAGAAACTTATTGGGGGTTCCCTCTATATGTCTGTGTATTGATGTAATGACTCTGAATTTTTTGTACAATTTTTTTTCTTTTTAAAGTACAGAAAGGAGTTTCTTATCCTGAGTACAAGCTATAAGTATATCTTGTTTAAGAACAGCAAGAAACAACTTGTAGCTCTCTGGTAAAGCCCTTGCACTGCTGTGACATAATGTTTGAATCCCATCAGATACATGTTTTTTCTGATTTTTTTAAAAAACTTTTTAGAAGCCCAAAAGTTTACACATGCAATGCATATAAAAATGAAAAGTCTGGAAAAATAATCATGTGGAAATGTATTTAAATACAGAGAACACGTGGAAACAATTTACCGGCCTAACCTTACAAATCGACCGGCAAGATCCCTCCTACGGCTGGCACCGACGGTCCCACCGTAGCCAATGAACCCCGGGCTTTGCACACTTGTCCTTTCCCCTACCCCTCCCTGCACTGTTTGATTGCTCTGCAATCAAACAGAGACCTTTCAATTCCCCATTTATCCTCATTTTAATGCATTTTAATTCACTCTTTTCATCCCAAAACTATAATTACACACTATAAATACTACCCCATGCCCAAGCCCTTCTTCATTCTGAAAATCCCGAGCCAAAACTCTCAAAATTTCTCAAGTACAAGTGGAGTAGAAGTGGAGTTAGCAAGCAAGTAACTTCCGGCGAAGATCGAAGCCGATTCCGGAGCTTCCGCGACATCCCAAAGCTTTCCCCCTCTTCTTCTTCCTCTCCTTAACAAAATCAAATGGTAAGTCCCTCCCCAATCTGTCACGTCCCACCCCCAATACAGATGGTATTGTCCCATTTGGCCGAAACCGCACGGTTTTTCCCTTTAGAGCGAACTAGACCCGACCAGGGGCCATTTCCCAGGAGGTCACCCATCCCAAGACTTCCTTGGCCGAAACCGCACGGTTTTTTCTGATTTTTCTTTTTTAAACTTTTTAGAAGCCCAAAAGTTTACACATGCAGTGCATATAAAAATGAAAAGTCTGGAAAAATAATCATGTGGAAATGTATTTAAATACAGAGAACACGTGGAAACAATCTACCGGCTTAACCTTACAAATCGACCGGCAAGATCCCTCCTACGGCTGGCACCGACGGTCCCACCGTAACCAATGAACCCCGGGCTTTGCACACTTGTCCTTTCCCCTACCCCTAACTCCCTGCATTATTTGATTGCTCTGCAATCAAACAGAGACCTTTCAATTCCCCATTTATCCTCATTTTAATGCATTTTAATTCACTCTTTTCATCCCAAAACTATAATTACACACTATAAATACTACCCCATGCCCTAGCCCTTCTTCATTCTGAAAATCCCGAGCCAAAACTCTTAAAATTTCTCAAGTACAAGTGGAGTAGAAGTGGAGTTAGCAAGCAAGTAACTTCCGGCGAAGATCGAAGTCGATTCCGGAGCTTCCACGACATCCCAAAGCTTTCCCCCTCTTCTTCTTCCTCTCCTTAACAAAATCAAATGGTAAGTCCCTCCCCAATCTGTCACGCTCCACCCCCAATACAGATGGTATTGTCCCATTTGGCCGAAACCGCACGGTTTTTCCCTTTAGAGCGAACCAGACCCGACCAGGGGCCATTTCCCAGGAGGTCACCCATCCCAAGACTTCCCTGGCCCGAGCACGCTTAACTACGGAGTTCTCAAGCTCCTGTAGTTCCGGTTCACTTAAAAGGCGCCTCTGTATTGAAGAGTGGTATCATTCCATTTATAGTACAGATCTGCTCTCTTTCAGAATGTATTCCGAAGAGTCCCCATTGTTCTACAGTGGGTCCCACGGACTCAAGAGGTGGCCCCCGTCCACTTAACACGACACTTGGCGTGGCACTTTGTTCCGTGTGGCACTTTGCTCCGTGAGCAAGAACCGGCTCCCGACATTCTCCCCACCTTTGAACAATGGTTCGTCCTCGAACCGCAGACCTATTATTGAGGGACCAGCTCTGATACCATTCTGTCACGCCCCACCCCCAATACAGATGGTATTGCCCCATTTGGCTGAAACCGCACGGTTTTTCCCTTTAGAGCGAACCGGACCCGACCAGGAGCCACTTCCCAGGAGGTCACCCATCCCAAGACTTCCCTGGCCCGAGCACGCTTAATTACGGAGTTCTCAAGCTCCTGTAGTTTCGGTTCACTTAAAAGGCGTCTCTGTATTGAAGAGTGGTATCATTCCATTTATAGTACAGATCTGCCCTTTTTCGGAATGTATTCCGAAGAGTCCCCTGGACTCAAGAGGTGGCCCCCACGGATTCAAGAGGTGGCCCCAATGGATTCAAGACGACACTTGGCGTGGCACTCTGTTCCGTGTGGCATTTTGCTCCGTGAGCAAGAACCGGCTCCCGACATTTATGATGGCGACCATATATATGGGAGCTGGGTGGTCTATAAGCACTTCCTTAAATGTCCCTAATCGAGAGAGTATCGAGACTGGACATTGATACTCCAGAGTAGACTAGTGTGTACTTATCGAGACCCCGACGAGGGGCGGTGGCCGGTCTCACAAACTATTGGTGTCAGTTAGTCACCTAAGATAGTATGCATGTGCTCATTGGGTTATGAGTACATTGTACGGACTCGCCGGGAACCTACTAGTTGGTATTATAGCTATTGTCAGATAGCAGTTCCCAGGTGATATGTGTACATGTTAGTTTGTAAATCTGAGATCGTCATTTGTCTCTGTAACGCTTTGAAATTCGTTTAGGTTAATTTCGCGTTAGTTAGTAAGATGCGTGTTTTTCATAAAAACCTGTAAATCTTATTTTCCTTAATTACTTTTCCTAAGCTAGGTTTAGTGTTACTACATGCACACTTATCATTTGTTTTGTAACATAGGTTAAGTGTAACCATGTTATTTTCATTTTTCTAGCATGGTTTATATTCCCACATTAATCCATTTAAACCTTTTAATTTTAAAATTTAAATGAGGGAATGGGAGGTACGGTGGTTAGGTGAAATGGCTTGACCTTTTGACCATCTTTCTCTCTCTCCCTCTCATTCTGAAAATTTCTGCAGAGAGCAGCTGCAGCAACAACATTTTCATCATCTTTTTCTTCTTCTTTCACTTCTCTTTGAATCCATATACAAACCCTACACAAAAACCCATTTTTACTTCACAAAAACCTTGGAAAAATGGCTTCTTTGTGGACTTGGGTGGCAAGTCAGTGCATTTGAGGGCAAGGGCTGGAAAATTGAGTTCCCTAAGATCTTTTGAAGGTATCAAACTCACCCTTAACACCTTAGATCATAACTTATAGTTTTGTTAGCTAAAATTCGTATTTTGTGCATTTTTAGTGCTATTGAAGGGAATTTTGTGAAGCTTGTGATAAGTTAACATTTTTATGGCTTGTTTAGCTTAATTAAGTGCTTATAGTGTTGTTTTAACCTAGGGTTTGTTTCAGGTTGCACTAAAATACCCTAATGTATTGATTTAGTGTTAAATAAGCTTTTTAACTTGGTTTTGTGCTCTGTGGTGATCTGCTTGTGACCCGATGGTTTCAGGAGAAAATTGTTTTTACTGGAGCATGTACACTAGGTTTAGAGAACACACACGAAGCACGGGAGCACAACTCCCTGGTTTGGCCACCAGAAAATTCGTTCTGGACGCAATTTGCGGCCAGATGGGGGACCTGGGTTTTGGGGTTTGCTGTGTGGGTGTCTGCTACTATTTTAAGACTTATGGTATATGCAACTTTCTAAAATTCTTTCTGTAGAAAAATCTGGAACCATTTACCCTATTTCGTATATTTTTAACCTCCGCGACACATGTGATACGTGTGTGGGTTTGGGGTTTTCTGCGTATCGCGATGTGTCGGGGTAGATTCAGGCGCGTAATCACACGTTTTAGCGTATCAGACACACACGCGTTTGGTTCGCGACGCGGGTTTCTTGTTTGGCTTTAATGTCGCGTTTTTGTAGATTTGAGCTTATGTGTATTTCCTGTGAAATTCTAGGTTCGCAGGCGAGTACGACGGACACCGCGAAGAAGGGGAAACAAGTCGTCGGCTATACTTAGCACGACTAGGTGAGTAGATTTAACATCTACGGGGAAATCGCCCGTATGGCGTTAAGCGTCAGGGCTTGATAGGCTATAATAGTTGCATATTTGTATCCATATACCTTAATTGCATACTGTAGTTCCTACTATATATATATATATGTATATGAATTTATAATTAATAACACACCGCACTATTACTACAGTTAATGTTGCACGAGCACTAATCTGCATGTTACACACACACCGTTAGTAATTGCCATGCTACTCACATTATAGAATTGCCATGAACAATATGTTGTAGCTCACCTGATATATTATGTGACATGATTATGCTACTTGTGCACATACTCATTTGCATATCCATACTTATGCCTATTCAAACTGTAACTACCTAGATAAGCTGATTTTTGGTAAAAACTGGGGACCACATGATATCTTTTAAAAACTGAATCTACTTAAAGAGCGGTTTCTCCCTTTTTCTCATAGTATGACTTATGATGCATACATTACATCGCATGGATTTACGCATTGGCTTTGGATTTCATGTGATTTCTGGATTTGAGGACCGTGGGGTTATTTAAGAAAAGATGCACTGTTTTGAAAACCCGGTTCCTCTTGATATGATATTTCAGTGCGTTCATTATGTGTTTTTTCGGTGCTGAGAGTGACATGTGAAACCCGATTCGAGGAGTGGACGAGGCCGATTGCGGGTACATGGTGGACCCGGTATGGTACCCCGGGGCGAGAACGGATCTGCTGTGTAGCTAGACGGTGAGCCTGGCAGTGGGACCACTACCTACCGGTGATTGGTTAGACCTGGCGGTTATCCGGAGGATACCGACCAGAGTCGATAGATGGATACGGGACGACACGTACTGCCGGGGCCGAGGGCCGACACCGCAGACGGAGCCCGTGGGCCTATCCGTGCTGACGGATCCCGATATATGAGGATTTGCTTGTCGATGCTGGACACGATTATTTTATGATATTTTGAGTGCCGATGTTAGGCATTCGCGATTCTCAGAGATTTACAGGATTTGAGGGCCGATGAGGATTTCGGCGCCTGAGTTTTATTGGGATTTGGGTGCATTGATGGACACCGATTATTTTTCCACGTTGACATTCCATGTAGATGCTATTTTATCCCATGCTCAGCATTCATTATTATGCATCTCATCCTGCAGTCATATTACCTGATAGAGTACTTATGCATGATTATTGCACATCTTGCTCATCGCATATAGATATTATCTGCTGGCATATGTTAGAGTAGCGCAGTACGTGCATACTCGTGATTACCTTTATATGTTATCTCCTATTCACGAGTTGGCAACTCACCCCCGTTGTGCCACAGTGTTGCAGGTTGCCCCTCAGAGTAGTCGCGGCAGGCTGCCTTCTTGTCTCTTTTGGCTACGGATACCACTGCAGTTGGTGCGTAAGCTGTTTTGCTGTTAGGTGGGTTGTGGTATCCGGTTATTTTCCATTGTACACACTTTTGTATCTAGTATTCTCCATCTACCCTTATATGTATTTGACTTAGAGACCAGTGTGAGGACGATGATGTATATTATTTGTATTCTGGTATCGAGCTCGTGTGAGCCGACTTTACTTATGCAGTTTTTATCATGTGTGATGTTTTTCACTTATTGCTCATTTCTTCGCTACGACGTCGTATATTACTCTTGTGGTGATTGTTTCCGCCATTGGGCGTGATTGCTCCTGTTTGGGATGCTTTATTATTATTGTCATCATTTTACTCGTATCATGTCTTGTACCCGATTTCGGGGTTAGTTTTACGAAGGAAATGCTGCCAAAATTTTTAAGAAAATAACTTGAACTTTAAAGGAATGTTACTAAACTACTTAAGGTTTTCCAAATGTTTTTAAACAAATGTTTCAACACTCACAACTTTTAATGGTTTTGATTTCTGGGTTTCGGCTTACTTAGTCGCGTTACGCCTGTAGACGTTACGTGGTTAAGTGCCGGTCACGAGTCGAACTTCGGGTCGTGACAAAGTTGGTATCAGAGAGTAGGTTTTACCTTTCGGAGTGTAGGATGGCCCTGGTATGATGGAGTAGGTAGCTAAAGCAGAGTAGCATAGCGTGTGTATGTTCCGCGGCATACTCACGATACGGTACTTCGCCTAAGTGACCTTAGGACTTATTGATTAAATTCCTTCATGAGTATATACATCCTTGCGATTCGATTTCCGTATCCTTATCGAATCCTGTTTTCTTTTCAGTCATTATGCCGCCAAAGACTACGAGGGCACAGAGAGCGGCCGCGAGAGCCAAGATTCGAGTTGACTCGTCCGAGACGAGGACTGATCCGGGTAGTACACCGGTTGTACCCGAGCAGGCTGTTCCTCCTACGATAGATCAGATCTCCATGCTAGGGGCTGGTATGCAGGAGATGCGCCAGACGATGGGATCCAGTATGCAGGAGATGCGCCAGATGATGGGATCACTAGTTGAGACACTTCGAGCACAGCGACCAGAGGTAGTTCCACCCGTTGCAAGGACTGTGATGGTACCCACAGTACAGGCAGTTGCCTCTGCAGCTACAGAGGTCATTACTGTATCGCTATCAGAGTTTATGAGGCTGAAGCCTCCGGTCTTCACAGGCACCGATGCAGCCGAGGACCCACAGTCTTTCATTGATAGGATGACCCGGATATGCTGTTCCCTCAGTTGCTCAGATGCGAGATGGGTAGAGTTCACGAGCTTTCGCCTGGAAGGTCTTGCGAAGAAATGGTGCGAATCGGTTGAGAAGGGCAGAGCGGCAGGTCTTCCTCCTATGACCTGGGCCGAGTTTGTGACGGTATTTCTAGCCCGTTTCCTTCCCCTTAGTGTCAGGGATGCCTGAGCGCGCAGATTCGAGTCCTTGAGCCAGACGCCAGAGATGAGAGTGGCAGAGTACGATGTGCTATTTACCGAGCTGTCAGTTTACGCTCCATACCTAGTGGCTACTGAGGAGATGCGAGCAAGAGATTTGTCCGAGGCTTGCTTACCCCACTGTTCCTTGCGATCAGCGCCCAGCATTGCGAGACTTATGCATCAGCTGTAGACGCAGCCTTATTAGTCGAGGAGCGCCTTGCTGAGACTTCGGTAGTTCCAGAGCCAAAGAGAGTTCGTACTGATACATCAGCACAGAGACAGCCTTTTCGGCGCTGTGATAGACGTCATGCAGGTGGCAGAAATTTAGGGCGAGGCCGGTTGTTCAGCTCCTATCCCCAGGAGGGTCAGCGGTCATCGTCGGGATGTTTCCGCTTCGGGAGTTCTTATCATCGTGTTCGAGATTGTCCTGAGATACCCCGGAGGGAGGCAGCAGTACCGCATGTCACCTTACCACCTTCACCACCCCAGAAGGCGTTGCCTATTGTACCTAATGTTACTCCGCGTCAGACTCAGGAACAGAGAGGTCGTGGTCGCGAAGGATTTGCGCATAGAGGAAGGGGTGACCGAGGCAGAGGACAGTCAGTCGCAGGTGGAGGACAGGCGCGGGTTTTTGCTTTGACGCATCAGGACGCGCAGGCGTCCAATGCGGTGGTCTCAGGTATCCTTTCAGTATGTTCTGTTGACGCACATGTGTTTGATCCGGGATCCACGCACTCATACGTTTCCACACACTTCGTGCCGAGTTTGGATAGAGAGTCCAGTTTACTTGATCAGCCGCTTGTTGTGACCACCCCTGTGGGCGAGTCGTTTGTTGCTAGACACGTGTTCCGATCCTGTACAGTCCGTATTGGCGAGAGAGAGAGTTGCCTGTCGACTTGATCCTTCTTGAGATGTTGGACTTTGACGTTCTTTTGGGCATGGATTGGTTAGCCCCGTGCTATGCGTCTGTGGACTGCCGCGAGAAGACAGTTAGGTTTTGTTTTCTCGGCGAGTCGGCTTTTGTTGTGCAGGGGGACCGTGGTGCCGCCCCTCACAGTTTGATTTCTTCTTTTCGCGCTGGACAGGTTTTGAGGAAGGGATGTCAGGGATTTCTCGCCTATGTTTGCGATACTAGAGCTACAGAGGTCCGTTGGATCAGGTTCCGGTTATTAGCGAGTTCCCTGATGTGTTCCCTGACGAGCTTCCTGGGCTACCGCCTGAGCGTGATATTTCTTTCTGTATTGATTTGATTCCCGGCACGGGGCCTATTTCTATACCGCCTTATTGGATGGCCCCGGCGGAACTTAGAGAGTTGAAGGGTCAGTTGCAAGATTTGCTGGATAAGGGACTTATTCGACCCAGTGTGTCTCCTTGGGGTGCTCCAGTCCTGTTTGTCTAGAAGAAGGACGACAGTTTGCGTTTGTGTATCGACTACCGCCAGCTGAACAGAGTTACAGTGCGGAACAGGTATCCTTTGCCACGCATCGACGACTTGTTCGACCATCTTCAGGGGGCAGGATATTTTTCGAGGATCGATTTACGATCAGGCTATCATCAGCTGCGGGTTCGACAGGAGGACATTCCGAGGACAGCTTTCCGCACGCGCTACGGCCATTATGAGTTTTTGGTGATGTCGTTCGGACTCACCAATGCGCCAGCAGCATTCATGGATTTGATGAACCGTATTTTCCGTCCGTATCTTGATCTGTTCATCATTGTATTCATTGACGATATTCTGGTGTATTCCCGGAGCAGAGAGGAGCATGAGCAGCACCTGCGGATCACACTGCAGACCTTGAGGGAGCACCAGCTTTTCGCAAAATTCTCCAAGTGCGCATTCTGGCTGGACAGCGTAGACTTCTTAGGTCACGTGATTACACGAGATGGTATATGTGTGGACCCGAGAAAGATCGAGACTGTTCAGCATTGGCCAGACCCACATCAGTTACGGAGATCCGCAGCTTTCTAGGACTGGCCGGGTACTACAGGCGATTTGTGCAGGACTTCTTCCGTATTGCTACACCTTTGACCGGGTTGACTCGGAAGGGAGTTCCTTTCGATTGGACGGAGGAGTGTGAGCACAGTTTTCAGCAGCTACGGACTCGACTGACTACGGCGCCGGTGTTATCATTGCCTTCAGGATCGGGCGGATTTGTGGTCTATTGTGATGCTTCTCAAGTGGGGCTAGGGTGCGTATTGATGCAGCATGACAGGGTGATTGCGTATGCTTCATGACAGTTGAAGAAACATGAACAAAACTACCCCACTCACGATTTGGAGATGGCTGTAGTGGTCTTTGCACTCAAGATCTGGCGACATTACCTATACGGCGAGTCGTGCCAGATATTCACTGATCACAAGAGCTTAAAGTATATATTTCAGCAGCGAGACCTGAACTTAGACAGCACCGTTGGATGGA